>CM065720.1:31413891-31818891 GCA_033310375.1 Conus canariensis
CACACACACACACACACACACACACACACACACACACAAGAGCAATATTTATTCATTTCGCCCCTTTTGGGGTATGGAGGAAGGGTGAGTTTAAAGCAATAACAGGAAAGGGAAAACAAACAAGCCAAAATAATGCGTCAATTGCCAGTCAGTGCTGACATTCACCAACAATTTACAACGCTTTAGATAATCTAATATACTTTGACAATAGAAGCATTTGTTTTTGATCAGTAGAAGACATCATTTGACAAAAATTATGGACAGATTTTGAGGAGAGAAATCCTTTTGGCAAGTGCGTGGTGTGCAAATTAACATATGAACATTCCAAGACAAAATGAAATTCATTACCTATTGCAGGCATGTCACATTTATTACATAACCTTTCTTCTTTTGGAATAGCAAATCGACGATCTACTTCAATCTGTAATTTATGTTCAGAACATCTACATTTGATAAGAGGGCAAATATAAATATCTGGTTAGCTAGAAATATATTTCTCCTCCGTAAAATCAGATTTATAGAATTTGTAGGGGGAAAAAACACATTTACTGCTTGTCATGTGATGTAGCCTCACATGGCGACATGTGACGTTCCGTCGCGAACGCCCTTATTTGTTATAAAGCATTTCCCTAGGTAGGGTAGAGGAAAGGTAAAAGAAAAGATAATTTGTATAGCCTGACCAGTGTGATCGGTGTCGCTGGTGGCTATAGACGTAGGGCGATTATTGGTTGAATGGACGGACGTTGTCCATTGGTTAAATAATCAAGGGCTGGTAATGCGTAGAGTTAGACGAGTACTCACTGAATGTGTACTCAAAAAGAGCGCAGGAGGGAAAAATAAGGAATAGGAAGGAGATGGCTTGGGGACACTGACCGGACAGGTTGTTTGAAGAACGAGTTCCACCTGCAATTCACCATTACCAGGTGAGGTATAGACAGATGGGGAGAGAAGAAAGAGAGTTAAGAAAAGGGGAAAAGGGAAAAGAATTTATCATCATTCAGATTTTGAAATAGATTACTTACACGGACTTCATTCGTGTTTCAGCCCTTCCCGGTGCTGTGGCAGCACCAGTTAGGCGACTGAGGCAGTCGTACAAGTAGTTGGGCGACAGTGCTGTGGCAGCACCTAATTGTCTCCAGGGTTGGAGAATCGAGCTGAAGAAGACGACTGCGCAAGTCGTGAGAAAACTTAAAGCGTTTGTCATGTTGACCCACAATGATTTTTAATTGTCCTCCCTGCGTCGGAACTCAAATGATATTCCTATATTTTAAGCCATCTTTTGATTTTTCTTTGAAAATATATACATTGTTTCTCCACTGAGGAGGAGAAACCGGTAAAAGATATATTTGTGAAGTATTATGTATAATGAGATGAAATTTGGTCCCAGCTAGTGGATCTGTGGAATGATTGTACCTCCACTGGAGAGGAGGAATGAAAAATAATTCTTACAAAACAAACCAGTTGAATATGATGGAAAATTGATTATTGTTTAGTAAATTATTCCCGGGAGAGGAGGGGAGAAGAAGAGTATTGTAGTGCGCCTTCTGGTTGGTTGGAGAGATTGCGTGTGCACGGAGTGAATGCTGAGCTGAGTGCGGGCATGCATTTATGCTCAGTGTGACACTGCTAGTTACAATGTCATGTTGCCACGTTTGACGAAAAGAGTACTGCAAACTACTTTTGACATTCCTACACACACGTCTTCTTCAGTGAAACATCTAATTGACCGTTGAACACGAGCTTGCATTTCATCTCACTCACTCACTCACGAGAGAGAGAGAGAGAGAGAGAGAGAGAGAGAGAGAGAGAGAGAGAGAGAGAGAGAACGAACGAACGAACGAAATGTATTGCTAGTAAGCTGTACAGCCCATTTAGCAAATCGACGCGATTGCACATTGACAACACGCGACAGTCTCATTGACATGGACACCACAGCAATGCTTTTTGTTTTTCACATTACATGTCAAAGTCGTGAACGATAAAATGTCTCTAATATGTGTGCATAATCCGGTCAGTGGAGGGCAGTCATCCCAGGTAGAACTGGATCAGGCCGAGAAGAACGCGCAATCGCCGTAGAGCACGTGCTTGCGTCTCTGTGTGTTGTTTGTTGCTGGCACCGTCTTCCTTTCCGCAAGTGGGATAATTTGACACGTTCTTCTGACGGCACGTTTCTGTGTTCCTGCTTCATGTACCAAAACACACAGTCGTCTTCTGAACACGGATCACAGGAGTACTCTACAACAATGTCATCCGACTCGCACATCAACACACCCACACCATCTGTCTGATGAAGCACGATCTTTTTCTTGTCTCTCAAACGTTTTGTACCCCTCTGTCAGTCAAAGTGGCAACATAATCTTTCACCACTCCCGTATCAAACCCTGCCACTGTTCGGTCTATTGAATGCTCAAGGCCTGTGTCTATGACGGAGTGCTGGATTTCCTGATCAATGATGTCACACTCAGACTGACAAGGGCACAAAGGTAGAGAAGATCGTCTTGAACATCAGACGTGTCAGATTCGTTGTCGACGTGTGCAGGCTTAATGTGTTTTCAGTGGCATCCAGTGTAGTGCATTGTGTAATGCGATCTTCCAATTCCGTGTCGAAAAAGGCCAGTTCATTCGCTTCACAAGTGTGTTCGTTATCATCACCAACCTGTTCAAGTCGTCTTTTTTGCTGCTGTGCTCTTTTTTGATCACGTCGAACCTGGCTGGGTGGTTTCTTTCTATAATATTGAACTCGCATTTTCCGGTTCAAGACAGGATCCGCCATTGTTGTGAGCGTGACGGCTGGCTTCAGTCGCAGGACGACGACAGTGCTGCTGCCTTCACCTGCAATTTTCCAGCTTGACACTGCAGGCGTTCAGGGCTGTCTCCACAGTCACTGGAAGTCCAGTAACTGGCATTTTCAAAGAAGAATCGAAAATACTTTCAGCAGCTTAGACAAATGGCGCCCTGTCGCTTCGTGTCAAACCACAAGACCCCAGAGAGAGAGAGAGAGAGAGAGAGAGATTAAACTTTGGGTCCACAGTTCTGATTTTGGTTCATCATTGCGGAATAATTAACTTGCGATCAACACCATCGCGGATAAGAGAACTCAACACTCCCTGATAACTCACCACATTTTTTGATGAGGAGGGATTTTTTTTTAACTGTCCCTCTCTTTCAACTGATGCGAATATCGTAATTTTCACGGGGCTAGTCCATGGGACTAACGTTGACGGACTCTTTTCCAAATATCGCGCTCGCCAAAGATGCAAGAGAAATCTGGGTCTATGGTTTGGGATCTGGAACGGGGAAATTGTTTGTACCCCACCCCACACTCCTATTCCTCCCCCCCCCCCCTCCCACACCCTCCGTCAGACCTGAAGTCGAAGTCTCTGTGATAGTCTTTCCGATGTGACCGCAAACCGGGGTATTGTTTGCAGTATGAACATAGTTCATGAAAAGATCCTGCAGTAACCAGAGCTAGAGGGGTTGTTCCTGGCAAGATTCTGTAGAAAAACTCACTTTGATATGAACACTATATTATTCATTTTATCGATTCTTTCTTCCTAGTTTTCATCAGTATTCTTCGCCATCTTGTTGGTATTAAAATACATTCCCAAAACTTTAATTCTGTTTACTGTTGTGAATGGGAGATCTGGCTCTTTTTTCATAGTTCCCATCAGTAAAGCTTTTGTTTTCTGAGCATTCAATTTTAATTTAAGCCAGAAAACTTTTCAAAGGATGACAAGATTTCTAACGATTTAAACAGATCATGTCTGTCTTTGAAAAACAATGTTGTGTCATCCGCCATTTGTTTTATCTTAATACCAGAGTTTCCATTCCAAGAATGTAAAGGAACTTCGATGCCAGCAATCGAACTATTTTGAATCTTATGGCTAGTTAGCTCAACGGCTAGCACAAAGGCTTATGGTGAGAGCGGGCAACCTTGTCTTATTCCGCAGTTCACATCAAAAGGCTCGGAAATCCAACCTCCTTGATTTACAGTGGTCATGGTTCCGTTTGTCAAAATAGATACACTTTAAAAAAAAAATCTGGTCCGAAACCAGAAACGTCAAACACTTTCAGCAGAAAACTCTTTGATATCGAATCAAATGCTTTTGTATAATAAATAGCAAGCAATAATCCTGCTCCATTAGTTTTATTTAAGTACTTGATCATGCCATCAATCGATCTTATGGTTGTGCCGATGTTTCTACCTTTGATATACAATGCCTGATGTTCATTTACTAAGGTAGTGATCTTAAAGCAAAGATTTTAACAAATAATTTGTAACCATTGTCAGTTAACGTGATTGGTCTCCAGTTGTTTCGTTTCAATTTGTCTCTATCTAAATCCTTTTCCTTATGTTATAGAAATATTACACCATATCTTTGAGAATATGATAGTTTACCAACATGGAAAGGCTCTATGAACGACTGAGTATGTGTTTTACATATTTTGTCAAAAAAATTAAAAACTCTATTGTCAGTCCGTTACTTGCCGGGGGGCAGATCCATTTCTCAAATGCTTCAGAGCGCGCGTCATTTCTTCCACTGTCACCATGCTCTTGCTTCGTTGGCGTCTTGTCTACGAAAGTTTTCATTTGCCATAAATGTATTTGTGGCTACCCTAACATTTTTCTACAGTTTCTTGATTATATAGCTTTCTACAGAATGAGACTAGTTCTTCCAAAATTTCTGTCTGATCGGTAATGATCTCACCTGAACCTTTACTTAATCTTGTTATTATTTTCTTCTTTCCTCTAGCCTTTTCGAGATTGCATTAATATTTTGTATTCCTTTCACCAACAAGAACAATCCATTTCATTCTCGCTCTAATTTGCGCTCTTCTCGTTCTGTCAACCTACAACAACTCTATTTCTTAGGAATATAGGTTTCTGGATTCTGGATTCGACATTAGAAAAGTGTTCAGACTCAGAATCAAACACTTACTTTGAGAATATTTCGACAGGGTCGCCCTGTCTTCTTCAGCTCACTGTTGCTGTTGTGGCAGCGAGGCCTGGTGGGGCGGCTGTTGTGTGGGGTGAATAGTTGTCAAGATCTGATTGTAGATGGGGGGAAGTTCGAAACCTTGATCTCTGTTCAGGCTGGGGCGTCTAGTCTTGATTTCGATGGCTTCTTTAACTTTTCTTTTTGTGAGGAAGGGCTTTGTAGATAAGATCTTGGTTTCTTGGGGGCTGAAACTGTGGCCAGTGGCTTGTAGGTGTTCGTGTATGGCAGAAGTAGATCGGTTTTGGTGTTCCTGTAGACGGGTGGTGAGTGGTCTTGCTGTTTCGCCAATGTAGGTATTGGCACAGTCTTGACACCCTACCTGGTACACTACACCACACCACTTGAGGGGGTCCATTTTGTCTTTGACATGGGTCAGTTGCTGGCATAGGGAATTGGTGGGTTTATGGAACACTTTGCATCCATGTTGTTGGAAGGTCCTGGCCAGACGCTCTGAAACTCCTTTAATGTAAGGGATCCCCACTTTCACACTGTCCGTATCTGTAGAAGAAGGGTAGGGAACTCGAGGGTTGTCCCACATCCATGCAGGGTATCCATTAGCGGAAAGGGCAGTCTTGATGTGTTCTTCTTCTTTCAGGTCTTCCTCCTTAGTGGAACACAGTACAGAGGCTCTGTGCATGAGGGTGTTAACAACAGATCTCTTGTGTTGGAGGGGGTGGTTGGAGTGAAAGTTCAGATATTGGTCAGTGTGGGTGGGTTTCCTATAGACACTGGTCTCCACCCTGTCGTCAGGGGTTCGGGAGATGAGAGTGTCCAGGAACGGGATCTTGCCTTCTGATTCGGCAATTCAAACTAGCGAGATGGCAAAACCATAAACATTTCAACATTCGGTGCCAACGTGAACAGATCACTTCCCCAAGCCTACATTTAAAAACTTGTGTGAAAGGAATCAAGGCTTCCCAGATTTTGAAGAAAGCTGAACGGCTTTTGATCCCAGAAAGAATCAGACAATGCGACCATAACATCCGGAGGCTCGACAACGAAATCCGAGAGACAGACGCGGAACTTAACAGAATCCTCCCACAGGAAATAGCAGACGACATTTTAGCTTCATGCCGCCTCGCGCATGCGCACGAGTTCGATGTTTGTAAACAGGCAAAGAGACAACCAACGCTTTCGCTGAAAACAACATTCCAACGAAAACTTACCTACCTCCAACGCCATAGACACCAACAAATGGATTATCAATCTCTCCAACCGTGCTCTCAGTGACAGTGAATCAAGTGTGCTGAAGAAAGGACTTAACTTCTGTGTTGCGCCCACATCGATTCCAGTCAAGGAAATCGTAGCTTCCACTGAAGCAGCGTGCAGCTAGATCAAAGACCAAGCCACAGCTGACAGCCTACGAGCGAAGTGGTCAAAGTCATTAAGTCCAGTAAGCCACCCAAATCCAACATTTCACGAGAGGAAAAACAAGCCCTGAAGAACCTGAGACAGAACGACAGCATCGTCATCCTTCCAGCTGACAAAGGTAGGACCACAGTTTTGTTACCAAAAGAGGAATACAACAAGAAAGTATGGACCCTTCTCAGTGATACAGACACCTATGAAAAACTCAAGACTGACCCCACGAAGAAAGTGAAAAACCAACTTATCAATCTACTAAAGAAATGGAAGAAAGAAGATTCTGTCTCCCCTAGTCTTTACCAACGACTTTACCCCACTTCTGAATCCACGCCTAAGCTGTATGGATGACCTAAGATACACAAGAAGGATGCCCCCCTCCGCCCCATTGTGTCCAGCTGTGGCAGTGTCATGTACAATGCCTCCAAATTCCTGACACAAGTATTGGGACCTTCAGTCGGGCAGACCGAGCACCACATAGTCAACAGTACAGAAGATGGAAAACCAGCAACTGGCTCCAGGGGAGAAACTTGTCTCCTATGATGTATGTGCACTATTCACGAGCATCGCTGTACCCAAGGCTCTCCAAGTCATTTGGGAGAAGATTGAGGATGACTACCACCTTCATCACCGGTGTGAACTCTCTACAGAACAGGTGCTAGAACTGTTGGAATTATGCCTCACTAGCACCTACTTCTCGTTCAACCATGAGTTCTACCAGCAGAAACAAGGAGCTGCCATGGGTTCGCCAGTATCCCCAGTGGTAGCCAATCTGTACATGGAACATTTTGAAAAAGTAGCCCTTGAGACTGCTGCCAACCCTCCCAGCATGTGGTACCGCTATGTGGATGACACCATGACCCGCATACAGGAGACGGAGGTTGACAGCTTCACCACTCACTTGAATTCCATCGATGACAGTATCCAGTTCACCTCCGAAACTGAATCAGAAGGCAAGATCCCGTTCCTGGACACTCTCATCCCCTGACGACAGGGTGGAGACCAGTGTCTATAGGAAACCCACCCACACTGACCAATATCTGAACTTTCACTCCAACCACCCCCTCCAACACAAGAGATCTGTTGTTAACACCCTCATGCACAGAGCCTCTGTACTGTGTTCCACTAAGGAGGAAGACCTGAAAGAAGAAGAACACATCAAGACTGCCCTTTCCGCTAATGGATACCCTGCATGGATGTGGGACAACCCTCAAGTTCCCTACCCTTCTTCTACAGATACGGACAGTGAAAGTGGGGATCCCTTACATTAAAGGAGTTTCAGAGCATCTGGCCAGGACCTTCCAACAACATGGATGCAAAGTGTTCCATAAACCCACCAATTCTCTATGCCAGCAACTGACCCATGTCAAAGACAAAACGGACCCCCTCAAGCGGTGTGGTGTAGTGTACCAGGTAGGGTGTCAAGACTGTGCCAATACCTACATTGGCGAAACAGCAAGACCACTCACCACCCGTCTACAGGAACACCAAAACCGATCTACTTCTGCCATACACGAACACCTACAAGCCACTGGCCACAGTTTCAGCCCCCAAGAAACCAAGATCTTATCTACAAAGCCCTTCCTCACAAAAAGAAAAGTTAAAGAAGCCATCGAAATCAAGACTAGACGCCCCAGCCTGAACAGAGATCAAGGTTTCGAACTTCCCCCCATCTACAATCAGATCTTGACAACTATTCACCCCACACAACAGCCGCCCCACCAGGCCTCACTGCCACAACAGCAACAGTGAGCTGAAGAAGACAGGGCGACCCTGTCGAAATATTCTCAAAGTAAGTTTTTGATTCTGAGTCTAAACACTTTTCTAAACTCTATTTCTTGTTTTAAACTAACATACTGTCTATGTACCCATACATCAGAGGGATTGCTGGCTAGTGCCTTTTCATTTTCCACAAGCTGTGCGTTCAGTCAATACCCACGATTTCTTCTTTTGCATGCAAGTGATTTTCCATACTCAGTACAAAAAGTACGAATTTCAACTTTACATAGATCCCACCTACGTATATAAGAAACATCATCGGTAGCATCATTGAGATGCTTATCTAATAAATCGTTCATCTCTGCAACAAACTTGGTATCTTTTAAAAAGTTATTGTTAATCTCCAGTATCCTGGACCTCTTTCAAAATTGCCGTTGTTCAATTCCGTTATGCGAGCTTTGCGATCTGTATGCACAACCGTCGTGATTTCACACCAAACACACAAGGGTAGCATTTACTCTGAGATAAAACAGTAACCCAAACGTCGAGCATTAAAAGGGTTATTTTTACTTCAAGAGAAATCTTTTTCTTCATTATGAAAAACTCTCCAGATGTCTGTCAATTTTAATTTTCTTACTGCATTGTTGAACCCTCTAACTTCTGACTCATGATAAAATTGACCCGAAAAAATAGGAAAGCATTCGAGAAAGTGAAGAGGAAAGCAATGTGGATGAAAGTGGTCTGAACATGATCAATATGCTTCAGTTCCAGAAGCTTCTAAATTTACAATGGATGGGTAAATTATACAACGCCAAAAACAATGAAAACTGGAGGCTAATCCCATTGTGGCATTTGAATAAACTGGTACGGTAAGGTAATGTTGCTTATAGCCCAGCTGACCGCAAGGGGCCATATCAGGGCTGTCACAACGTTAAAATCAACTCACAAGTCATCTCAACAAAAACAAAAACAAACAAACAAAAAAACTTTCACACACATCTCTTTAAAATACATCTTCTAAAAACGCACCAGAAACTTCGTTAAAAATCTTTCTTCCGTAAAATCTTAAAACAGATGAAAAATGTTAATCTCTCTCAGAGACTCAAATATCATGTCAGGTGGAACATCTCTGAACAGGGTTTTCATGGACTCGGCTGTAAAGTGTTTATGTCTCACATCGTGCAAGTCCCAGCAATCTAAAAGAATATGTTTCATTGTGAGTGGAACATGACATGGAATACACCACGGAGCTTCTTCACCTTTTAAAAGATAAGAATGGGTATAAAACGAGTGGCCTGTGTGCAAGCGGCACAGGACTGTTTCTTCTTTAAGGCCGCCTCTGGAACATGGTAACTACTCGTTTAGGTTTGGACGGATTTTAAATAGTTTGTTATCCGTCTGCAAGGTCCATTCCTCTTGCTAGAGGTCTTTGACATAGGCCTGTGTTTTGGGTTTCAGATCAGAGTGAGGAACAGTAAACCTGATCAACTTTTGCCTTGTGGCATTCTTGGCAGGCTGGTCAACCATCTCATTGCCTCGAATGCCCACATGGCTGGGAACCCAAGCAAAAACTACGTTGTGTCCGTTTGATTTTAGGGAGGTGTACAGTTCAAAAACTTTCAGAAATTGAGGGTGCTTAAAAATTACGGCTGGCAATGGCCTCCACAGCAGAAACTGAGTCTGACAAAATAAGGAAATCTTTCTGTTTCGATTTGGAGATCATCTGAAGTGCCAGGACCAAGGCTGTCAGCTCAGCAGTGTAGATGGAGCTGTCGGTGGGAATGTGTATGGTACATCTCTGCTCTGAGGGGGATCTACTGCACAAAACACAGCAGACGCAACTCCCTCCTCAGATTTGGAACCGTCAGTGAAAATTCTTTTGAAAGATAGAAACTTGGAACACAGTTCAGCAAAAAGAGACTTGTATGTCAAGGAACTTGTGGAATCTTTCCGGTGTGAGGCTAAATCAAACCGGATCTCTGGTGTGAAGAAAGTCCATGGAGGGTCGTCAGGAAACTTGGAGAAATCATTAACTACTCCAGGGTCTATACCGGCTTTGTTCAGATGGGGAAGAATACGAATCCCCAAGGGTGGAATGGAACTGGGATGGTCATCGAATTTCTTTTGGAATTTGGGGTCGAAAGCACAGTCAAATGCAGCGTTTTGAAGTTCAGACAAGAGACTCGGACAGTAATTCAAGGCAAGTTTTAGTCGCCGATTTGAGAGGGATAGTTCTCCTGCCTCGGCATACAAGCTTTAAACAGGAGTGGTGTGGAACGCACCCAGACACAATCGAAGCCCTTGATGGTGGATAGGGTCTAGACTTTTCAGGTAGGACGGTCTGGCAGAGCCGTACACGACACACCCATAGTCCAGTTTAGAGCGGATCAGAGCCCTGTAAAAATGGAGGAGAGTTTTCCTGTCAGCGCCCCAATGTGTGTGCGCCACAACTCGCAGAATGGTCGGTGCTTTCTGACACGCAGTTTTTAAGTGATGGATATGATTTTTAAAGTTCAGTTTTTGATCAAAAATAGCACCCAGAAATTTGGCTTCTTTTACAGCTGGAATGGAGGACTTGTCCAGACAAATTTCAGGATCAGCAAAAAATTGACGAAAATTGTGAAATGGATTGACTGAGTTTTGGTACTTGAGAAGGTAAACCCGTTTTCCTCGGCCCACTGTTGGATCTTGTTGACACAAAGTTGGAGTCGACACTGCACGCTGGCGTAAGAAGCTCCAACTGCGTACAGCGCGAAGTCATCAACAAACAGAGAGGACTCAAAACCTGGTTTATCGATTTCACGATGTCATTGATTTTGATGCTGAAAAGGGCAGGAGAAAGGATGCTCCCTTGAGGTACACCCAACTCCTGCCCATGGATGTCAGAGAGCGTGGTGCCAATACGCACCTGAAACTGCCGATCAGCCAGAAAGTTCTGGATAAACAGAGGCAGATGACCACGAAAACCAAGTCTGTGCAGATCCATAAGGATTCCTGATTTCCAGGTGCTGTCATACGCTTTTTCTAGGTAAAAAAAAATAGTAACCACATGCTGTTCATTCATGAAGGCGTTGCGGATGGTGGTTTCCAGATGGATTAAATGGTCAACTGCCGAGTGGTACTTACGGAACCCGCACTGTTCACTGGCTAGAAGGCCATCAGTTTCCAGCTTCCACATCAGACGGGAGTTGACCATCTTTTCCATTAGCTTACAAAGGCAGCTGGTGAGAAGGGTTGGTAAGGTCTTTACCAGGCTTAGGAATTGGAATGATCAGGGCTTTCCGCCAGGAGGGCGGAAAGTACCCTGTGGTCAAGATATGATTGTAGACTTTAGACAGCTTTCTGGGAGATGTTTCAAAACCTGATAATGAATGTCATCCAGACCAGGGCAGAATAATTACAGGTTTACAGAGCTGTTTTCAGTTCATCGATTGAAAAAGAAAGATTGTAGGCTTCAGAGTTGTCTGATGTGAAATTGTATGAAGATTTCTCTCTGAGTTGTTTGTTTCTTAAAAAGGCTGCAGATTTATTTGCAGATGAGCAATTCTGTTGAATGGTGGAGGCCAGCAGATTGGCAACAGCTTGCTTGTCAGTTACCAGAGCATCAGCAAGTTTCAGATGATGAATTGAGGGTTGGTTGATATGTTCCAGACTTTTTTCTTGGAAGTTTTAGATGCCAGCCCGGAGCAGAAGTTTCTCCAAGACTGACGTTCACTGATTTTGAAAGTGTGTCTCATTCTGGCACGGAGTTTCTGATGGGCTCGAGCGTTGGGACCTGAAGGTCTTTGGCATACCCGACGCTGAGCCCGTTTGCGTACTTTTGAGATTTGTTGGTAGTCACAATCAAACCAAGGTGTTTTGGGCAGTTGGAGTTTGTCCGAAGACATTGGAATACAGGTTTTAGCACAGTTTATTACAGTATTGGTTAGAGTTTCCACAGGGTCTGGACTCAGAAGAATGTCAATTTCCTGGAATTTCTTTGAAATACTGGCAGCAAAAAGATTCCAATTCGCCTTATCATAGTTAAGGTGTTGTGAAACAGAGGCGTTTTCAGTTAATATGGGTTTCAATAGAACAGGAAAATGGTCACTTCCGTGCAGATCGTCATGGACAGACCACTCATAGTCCAGGACCAACGAGGGGTCACATATCGATAAATCTAAACATGAAAGAGAACCTGAGGAAGAGTGGAGGTAAGCTGGAGCTCCATCGTTCAGACAACACAAATCAAAGTCTGAAAGGACATCTTCAAGAAGCAGACCTCTGGATGACGAATTCACACTATCCCAAAGAGGACTGTGTCCATTAAAATCACCCAAGAGTAAAAAAAAAGGTCGAGGAAGTTCTCCAATCAGACTGACATGGTCCTGACGACAAACCGGGACAGAAGGTGGCAGATATAGTGAGCAAATCATAACAGTTTTATGGAGAGTGACTCTCGCAGCTACTGCCTGAAGGGAGGTAGTCAGAGCGACAGGGCTAAACAGGAACGTTTTGTGTATACACCGCCCGTTAGTCCCAGTGTGGATGGTTGTGCAAGTTTGGAAAGAACATTGAAGCCAGAAAGAGTGAAGGTCTTCTGGCTTTGAATTTTTGTTTCCTGAAGAGCCACTACATAAGGTTTTAGTGTACGACACAGAAGCTGCAGCTCCTCAAAGTTTGAATTTAAGCTACGGATATTCCAATGAATTATTTTACTGTCCATGGTGCAGAGGACGAATAGGAGACAAATCAGTTCATCTCCGAGTCATCGTCTGCATCCAATGGAGCGTATTTGTTTTTGAGTTGGGTAGGATTGTTTTGGTCTCCAGACCTGCTGGCAGACTTGCCCGCAGGTGAAGACGGTTTTGATTTTGGAGATGGTGGAGGTCTCTTCTTCATCTCCACCATCTCCACACTCGGTTGTATTCCCTTGCCCGCACGGGCACTGCTCACAGAAGTTCGAGGCGGGAGGGCTGGCTTTTTATTCTGCCCAGCAGCAGATGGAGTAGACTGCTGGGCAGCCTGAGGGGTGGTGGATTTATTGCCCCCACCAGGGCATCCGCTTTGGGTTGAGAGGTGGTGGACCTGCCTCCACCGGACTTGGCATTTTGTCTTGCAGTGTTTTTGAAAAAATGAAACTATCAGTTTGACAAGAAACAGACTGGGTTGAAACCTTCACAGCCAAAGCGTTTGAAGAAACTGGAGACGTCTGACTGCCAGCGACCTGTTTACATGCTTCAAAAAAGGAGATTTTCTTTTCAGTTTTTACTTTTTGGATGTTGGACTCCTGGAGCAGTTGTGTGAAGAGGAGGGGTGGTCGCCACCGCAGTTTGCACAATGAGCTGGGTCTTTACATGGCCCATAATGGGTTGCCTTGCAGCAAACACCACACACCTCCTCCCCAGAACAGCGATCTCTGACTTGTCCAAACTTCTGGCATTTGAAACACCGCATTGGGTATGGAACATCCAGTTGGACACGGACATTCAAGTAGCCTACTTTAATGACCGGAGGTAGCGAAGGGTTGCAGAATGCCAGAAAGAGGGTGTTGGTGGGCACTCTTTCTGCACCTTTACGGACTGTCACCCTATGCATCTCTGTCACACCTTGGGATGTAAGTTCTGCCTTGATCTCCGCCTCTGACACACCTTTCAAATCTGGGCACCGAATAACTCCTTTGGACGAATTCAACTGCTTATGGGGAGTCACCCGGGTTTCTCTGTCCACTAGCCTTGTGGCCCTCAGCAGCTGTTCTGATTGCTTCTTTGACTTGCACTGAACAAGGAACGAGCTGTTTCTTAGCCTTTTCACCGACTGAGGGTCGCCTGCTATTCCTTGGAAGTCCTTCTGGATTGTGAAAGGGCTCAGAGCAGAAATGGGCCTTTCCTGCTCTGCCCCTTCAACCACAAGCCAGGAAGCCCAGAATCCTATCCTATCTCTTGTGTCCATATCAGAGTCGCTGTCTGAATCCAAATGTCTGGAAATGGGGTCCATTGCCTTCCTCTTCTTTATGGGGGGAATGTTTTCATATGAAGCCATGTTTCGTGTGTTTAAATTTCATCTCTCCTTTACCCACCCACCATTGAGTCCAACTAAGGAGCCAGGGCCAAGAAGTCACTGTCTTAAACCCTTCCACAGGAGAGATATACGACGAACACAGCGCCACTAACCCTATCCCCCCTCATCATGCTCAACTCCCGGGAGCAGAGAGCCGAGCACTGCAGGGGTTATCTTGGCCAGCCGGAGAACTGCCTGTCTTGACCCAGCCCCATGAATGGGGAGCTGATTGATACACCTGGGCCAGAGTGTACCTCCTGTCTGGGAGAGGTCCGAGCCAAAGTGATGTGTTGAGGGCGCTTGCCCTCTCAATCACCAGGATCTCATTCCCCTCCATCACAGATCGCACCGCACGGCAAACGCGGCGGATCTTAAGAAGACCACACAGAGAAAAAGAGTGTGGAAAAGAAGACTTGAAAGGGAGACGAAGATAGAAAAGAGCCAAATAAGAAAGGCAGAAGATAAGCAAAGGAAAAAGGCAGGTTACTATTAGTCAGGGTCCTTACCCTTAGCCTATCTGACATGGGAGGCCCTACTAGGCGCATCAACTCCTTACCACGTTGTGCTTAGGCCGGACAGCAACTTGACTTTTCAGGCCTAGAAGCAGTTTCAAAAACTAGCCTATCATCAAGTATTGATGCCCTCGCCAGCAAAGCCTAAGGGATCACGGGACCGCGCAAGCCCTCCGACCACGGCAAGGTTGCAACCCCCAGAGGGTTGAATAAACTGGCAAATGGGGATGATTTTTTCAATGTAAACACAAGGACAAAAGATATGCCAGGGTATTGATAGAATTGAAAATGATTTCTGGAAAGACATAAGTGTTAACAAAATGAAATAAACAGTGGTAATTTGCAGTCACATCTTCTTTTTAACAATTCCCTGATTAAATACAAAAATAAAATAATATTCTTTCCAAACTAGCACAACAGAGGAATTGAGCAGATGAAAGATATAATCCATCAGAACGAACATAGATTTCTGTCTCTTGAGGAAGTACAGAATATGATTGGGCGGAGCAAGGCTAACACTGTTTTTGAATATAATGCCCATATTAACTCTATTCCCAAAGAGTGGATTCAGTTGATCGAGAGAGGAGATCCATACACAATTCGACAGAATTGTGATGCAAAACATTTTGATACAAAACCAAAGAACATCAGGAAAATGCTATCAAAAAACAACGTAACAAATCTACTAACGGCCCATTATTTCTGGGAAAGGAAAGTCGGTTACACTCTAGACAAATATGCCTGGTCTAGTGGTAAAGAAACTACCAAAGAAGTGAGGCTTAGAGTTCTTCATTGGAAAGTGTTACATAATATAATGTTGAGCAAATGAAAATATGAGAAAATAATGAATGTTCATATTGTATTGATACGGTGGATTTTATGGAACATATTTTCCATAACTGTCCAGTTGTAAAGAATTTTTTTAATTTCATCGAGGTAAGGTAAGGTAATGTTGCTTAAAGCCCAGCTGACCGCGAAGGGCCACATCAGGGCTGTCACCACGTTAAAATCGAGCAAAAAAAAATATGTAGACACAACTGTTATGTTAACGTTGTCAGATACTGATGTTCTGTTTGGTGTGAACAGTTCAACCTGCTGGCGTGGAAAATATGAATACTGTTACGGATGGTATGGGTGGTGTCTGCAGGTGTCCGACTGTCTGACTCACACAGAAATTATGGATGCATGCACGACTTTTCTAATTCACATACACACACCCACTCGCCCAAACATTGACAGCCAGGCAACAGAACAACACTTCTTTTTGCTTTATGCTGCCCGAGCCATCAGACAAACACATATAATATAAAGGCAAAAGCATTAATAGGTCGGCATGCCAACCACATGGCGTACACACAAAATATATCTATATGTATCTATTCATTGGCGCTGCTGATTCCAACGTCAACGAAGACGACGACGACGACGAAGACAAAGAGGGCGAAGACGATGAAGATGACGACTACAACGTCAAGTCAAGTCCAACACAGGACTTAAATCACTTCAGAGCTGTGGCTCAAAAATCTCTAACCACACTCGCGGCGTCTCTGCCGGCGACGAGGTGACAGTCTCACCCAGGAGCTGTGGCTCACACACAAACACAACGACGGCCTGGCCAACAGGTCGCTGGTTTAACTCGGGAGCAGCGCTCTGGCTTGGCAGCAGCGGCGTCTCCAGCCCAACTGGCTCAGCGGGTGGTCGGTCCCGGGCGCAGTCGCAGGTAGGGTGGCTATCGGCACTCAGGCCGACCTCTCCACGCTGACAAAAGGCGGAGAACAGGGGCGTAGACTCAGCTATGGCCCTGACCCTCAGTCAATGGCAGCCAGTCCCCCTCAGTCCAGGGAACGCTTCTACCTGGGGGAAACTGATTAACTACCTTGATTATCATGGCTACTATTCATTACAATCACGACTACATTTATATTCATTAGCCACATCATATTCCACTACAACTTGGGACAAACATCAGCATATTCTTTCTTCAACATTACAGCATTCCCTTTTCCGGAATCATAACAATACAACATTCCCTTTTCCGGAATCACAACACTACAACATTCCCTTTCCGGAATCATAACACTACAACATTCCCTTTTTCCGGAATCACAACACTACACAGGAAAGGATTTCCATATAAACCTTTTAGAATTTAGTTTTCCAAATTGGGGAAAGGATTTCCACCTAGACCCTCTTCAATAAACCATGAATTTAATTCATTACACACAATTAATGATTAGTTTCATTACACACAATTTTTAATGATTACTTTTCATCAAACTATAAATGTCTTTCGTCAATTCACAAAATGTTCATTTCTTTTCTTGTAACACAAGAATGTTCATTTCATTTCATATAATCACCAGATTTTTAAAAGGTTTCTTTTCAAAAAGATTCATCTACTTCAATACATGCAAGGGAAAGATTTCCACAACACACAGTTATTCAGTATGTATGTCAAGAGTGAGTTAAATACTCATCCACATCAAAAATAAAAACCAGCAAAAGTCTATGTCACTCACTCTGGGAGCTTATTATCCCTAGCATCAAAACTCCCTCTCCTCGCAAAGTCTAGCTAATCCACATTGGAATAATTAACTTTTTTTTTTCATCATGAATTCATAACTAGTTAAGTCACAGAATAAACAAAATCTTTTTTTTTTTCTGAAGACCACTTCCTTTAACACTCACTTCATCTGTTTTCCGAAACAATTTCGTTTTGTTACCCTATCAAGTCATAGGATAACAGAACACAACAAATACTTTTTTTTTTTAAACAAAACCTTCACAAGTGCGCTGAGGAAGTTTCAGTCGCTCCTAAACGGGAACACGGTTTCGGTTTGCTAATAAATAAACATTGTGGTGATAAATACCTGACTGCCACCAAAAATAGCTGGAGTCCCTCTTCGGCCTTCTGTGTTGTTGCGTTGCCGGAATCACTGCAGAGACTGCCTAACTGGTTCAGCTCACCCGGCTTTAACAGTGCGCCGGTGAGCAGCAGTCAGCTGAATTTTCCAACCGGCTTCCGGACAACTACCTTCCGGTAAGCACGGTTGTATGAAAATTTGTGACCGGACGGGAAACGATCCGTCACAAATACATTAACCTAATTTTATTAGTTGGAAAAAGGTCAATCAGTATTTTTTAAATGTCACGGTCTGCATTCTCATTTCAATCAATCTTTGAAAAATAATTCAATATAGGAAGCTATTCAACGACGCAGACCTACAGGACATGATAAAAAAGATGGTCAATGACGAGGTCAAAATGAGTGTGGAGAATGGAGAAGAGAGAATGAAAAGGAGAGAAAATCTTATAGCCATAAACATAAAAGAGAGCACAGCAACTGACGAAAGGGAAAGAAAGGAACAGGATAGACAGACCCTGATAGACTGCCTGAGACTGACAGACGCAGCAAACGAAGATCTGGAAAAGATCATAGAGATCCAAAGACTTGGCAAGCCAAAACAGACTGACCAGACTAGACCAAGACCTCTCAGGTTCACTGTGGTTGATGATAGAGTTCGACAGACGATTTTGACAAGACAAAAACGCATCAATGTTGACACCAGGGAGCCCAAAGAGAGAATATACGTAAACAAAGAACTCACAAAAGGGCAAAGGGAGCAAGAAAAACAACTGAGAGACGAACTCAGGGAAAAGAGAAAGAGGGAGGGAACTGGAAAATTAGAGGTGGAGAGGTCGTGAGAGAGGAGAAAAAAGGTCCGGCTGCTGCTGCTGGATGTTCACCAAGTGACAGTGTAAGGGAACGGGATAAAGCCAGAAAGTGACTTAAACAGGGAGATGTACATAGTGTACATAGTGCACAGTACAACAAGGGGCGTATCGTCCCTTCCAGTGAGTGTGAAAACAAGATTTTAGAAGCTCCTGTTTCTTACTCTAGTCTTAATAATGTGTGTGATACCACTATTTTAGAAGCTTTTGATTCTTCTTCTAATAGTAATAGTCATAAGGTGTGTGATAATATTTTAAAATTTTGTGAAAATAAAGAGAAAAATTTTTAAACTTCGTTTAAACCCTGTGGAAATAAAGTGGATTATTTTAAATCTGATTGCACTGACAGCCAGGAAAACAAATAGTTTGCATGTATACAAATTCAGATAACTTAAGAAACAAGGTTACAGAACTACAGACAGTTATAACAACGCTAAAACCAGATATCATCACTATAACAGAAACATTACCAAAATATACAACAGAGAAAGTAAATACAGTAGAATACTCAATAGAAGGATATGCTAAGTTCAGTAATGATAATCCCAGCAGGGGTGTTCTTGTCTACTATGTGAGAGGAAACCTACAAGCATCTCAGCTGCACCTGGTAAAGTTTGAAGAGGCTGTTTCAGTAAGTCTTAGCATGAAGGGGAAGGAAGAATTGCTGTTTGGTTGTATATATCGTAGACCAAAGAGAGACTTAGAAAATGCAAAATGTTTAAACTCTCTGCTAGAGGCAATCTCAAATCACCCTGCGGAACTAAAATGTATCGTTGGAGATTTCAATTTCTCTTATATAAATTGGACAACATGGGAAGGTGGTAATCCTATGAGTACTGCATTTGTGGAAACCCTGAAAAACTGTTATTTGATGCAAAAGGTAGAGGGGCCCACTCGCTATAGGAATGGGCAAAGACCCACCCAACCAGATCTGGTCTTGGTAAATGATAAATTCTTAACATCAGATGTTACGCACCTGCCACCATTAGGAGAGAGTGACCATGAGGTGTTATTTTTGTACAATAAATGGAAGAAAACGGGGGGGAAATGTGCTTCATTCTGTGATATACAACAAAGGGGATTATGATGCTATGCGAAAGCACTTTGCAAAGATAGATTGGTCGCAAACTCAAAGCCAGGGGGTAGAGGAAACATGTTGCCTAATAAAAGAAAAAATATTAGAAGGGGTGGAAAAGTTCGTACCAAAAAGAACAACAATTCATGATATCAGAAAACCAGGATGGATGACAACAGAACTGCTTATAAAAATTAAGAACAAAAATAGAGCGTACAAGAAATACTTAAAAACACAAAAGGAGTATGATAAGAGAAGATATATAGAAATTCAAAATAAAACAAATAGTGAAATCAGAAAGACGAAACGTAATTTTGAGAAACGTATAGCACAGGAAAGCAAAGAAAATCCAAAGGCTTTTTGGAAATACGTCCGCTCAAAAACAGGAGTTAGGGATGGAATTGGCAAACTGAGATCCAAGGATGGTTATGCAGAAACGGACCTAGAGAAAGCCCAGATCCTAAATGATTTCTTCTGTGGAGTATTTACACAGGAGGACTGCACAAATGTCCCTAACGTAGAAGTGTTTGTAGGGGAATATTTAAATGAGATTCTAGTTACACCAGAAGCTGTGAAACAAAAATTGGGAAAATTAAATCAGAATAAATCCAAAGGCCCCGATGATATACACCCAAGAGTCCTTAAAGAGCTATCAAATGAATTAGCTCACCCATTGTGCATATTATTTAATAAATGTTTTAGTACTGGAAAGGTACCAGAAGACTGGAGGAAGGCAAACATTACTTGTATCTTTAAAAAAGGGGAGCGTAGCCAGCCGGGAAACTATAGACCCGTCAGTCTAACATGTGTACTTTGTAAAGTGGCAGAAAGCTTTGTTAAGGAACATGTATACTCTTTCTTGGAAGAGAAGAATTACTTCAATGATTACCAGCATGGCTTTAGAAAAGGTAGATCGTGTGTAACACAACTACTACAAGTAACAGAAATCTTATCCAATAGAGAGGACATGGGAGAGAGTACAGATATTTTATACCTTGACTTTCAAAAGGCTTTAGATAAAGTTCCACATAAAAGGCTAATGATGAAAATAAAAGCAGCTGGAATCAGTGGCCCACTTCTTGGCTTTATTAAGGATTTCTTAGCAGATAGACAACAAAGGGTAAGGGTTGAGGGGCATACTCGGACTGGGCAAAGATGAGGAGCGGCATACCTTAAGGTAGTATCTTAGGTCCGTTGCTGTTTAT
Source organism: Conus canariensis (assembly GCA_033310375.1). Lineage (NCBI taxonomy): Eukaryota > Metazoa > Mollusca > Gastropoda > Neogastropoda > Conidae > Conus > Conus canariensis. The sequence goes on from CM065720.1 coordinate 31,434,536, forward strand.
CATTTTTATAAATGATCTGCCGGACAGTATTAAAAGTTACTGCAAAATTTTTGCCGATGACACAAAGATATTTGGTAAACCAGGTATTCAACTACAAGAGGATCTTGGAAAAGCTGTGGAATGGTCAAAAAAGTGGCAAATGAGTTTTAATGCACAAAAATGTATGGTATTACATATGGGAAGTAAAAACCCAAAAGTGATATATAATATGAGAGATAATAAAGGTGACTTGGTTGATGTGACAGAGACTGATGCTGAAAAGGACATCGGTGTGACATTCAATTCGGACTTAAAGTTTGATACCCATATACAAAACATTGCCCCAAAAGCAAACATGATGATTGGACTAATAAGATCTTTTTCATATATGGATGAGGATATGTTTAGAACATTATATGCAACATTGGTCAGACCAATACTGGAATATGCACAAATAATCTGGGCACCATGGTTAAAGAAACATATAACAACCCTAGAGGCAGTACAGAGAAGAGCGACAAGACTAGTGTCATACATAAAGGACTTAACATATGAAGACAGACTGAAACATTTGAATTTGTTTTCACTAAGCTACCGACGAAGAAGAGGGGACCTGATTCAGATGTACAGACTTATCAAGGGAAAGGACAATATTGACATAAACGGATTAGTGACCTTTAATAAAGGTAACAGAACACGTGGACACACCTTTAAGTTAAAAAAATTAAATGGAATAAAAGATTGTAGAAAGTATCATTTCTCTAGAAGAGTCTTTCAAGACTGGAATAGGCTTAGTGATGATATAGTCCTGAGTACCAGCTTGGATGATTTCAAAGGCAAAATAGACAAATTTTTTTCAAGCACACATTGGTGCACAAAATAGACCACATTTGCCAACGACTGGAAGCAAGTGAGGGAGCCCATAATAAGCCGCGAGGCTTAGGGCCCATACCTGATACCTGATACCTGATAGTTCATACCTCACCTCATCTTTCAGCTTCTTCCGGCCCCGACCATAGGTCCCGCCCCCGTTTCTTCCCCCCCCCCCCCCCCCCCCCCCCCCCTCTCCGATCGTTATTCGCTGTATCTTTGCTTGTTCTTTCTAAAACTACATATATTTGCAGAGATGATTTATAAACGTGTATATGCTTTTGATCATATGCACACGATTTTGTAAGCTTGGAGATAGTTTTGTACGCACACACACACACACACACACACACACACACACACACACACACACACACACATACACACGCGCGCGCGCATACTTGTTGTCTCGTTTCCGGTCTTTCCTCACGTCTTTCTTGTAGTTGTTTCCTTTTTTTTTTTTTTTTTTGTACTCCCAATTCTTATAGAACAGGGAGAACTTTAGAATGGGAACGAAGAAATGCTGTCTGTTTGTCCGTCCGTCCGTACGTGGTCAAAATGTGTTCCACTCGCTCCAGACAAAAGTGCTGGACTGATCTTTCTGAAAATTTGTAGGTACGTTCATTATGGGTCAAGGATGATGCTCGATGTTTTAGTTTACCGTTACAGCCGTTACTAACGGCTGTAACGGTTTTTCTTCTTTATGGAATATCTCCGAAAGTACTTGGCCGATCTTTGTGAAAATTAGCGGGTATGAAGAGGATGGGTCACGAGTGACGCCCGATGTTTTAGTTTACCCCGTTATAGCCGTTACTAACGGCTGTAACGGCCTGTAACGGTTTTCCTTCTTTATGGAATATCTCAAAAGGTACTTGGCCGATCTTTCTGAAAATTTGTAGGTATGTTCATTATGGGTCAGGAATAATGCCCGATGTTTTAGTTTACCGTTATAGCCGTTACTAACGGCTGTAATGGCCTGTAACGGTTTTTCTTCTTTATGGAATATCTCCGAAAGTACTTGGCCGATCTTTGTGAAAATTAGCAGGTATGAAGAGGATGGGTCACGGATGATGCCCGATGTTTTAGTTTACCCCGTTAAAGCCGTTACTAACGGCTGTAACGGCCTGTAACGGTTTTCATTCTTTATGGAATATCTCAAAAAGTACTTGGCCGGTCTTTCTGAAAATTTGTAGGTATGTTCATTATGGGTCAGGAATAATGCCCGATGTTTTAGTTTACCGTTATAGCCGTTACTAACGGCTGTAACGGCCTTTAACGGTTTTTCTTCTTTATGGAATATCTCCGAAAGTACATGGCCGATCTTTGTGAAAATTAGCAGGTATGTTCATTATGGGTCACGGATGATGCTCGATGTTTTAGTTTACCCCGTTATAGCCGTCACTAACGACGGTAACGGCCTGTAACGGTTTTCCTTCTTTATGGAATATCTCCGAAAGTACTTGGCCGATCTTTCTGAAAATTTGTAGGTATGTTCATTATGGGTCAAGAATAATGTCTGATGTTTTAGTTCACCGTTATAGCCGTTACAAACGGCTGTAAAGGTTTTTCTTCTTTATAGAATATCTCCGAAAGTACATGGCCGATATTTGTGAAAATTAGCAGGTGTGTTCATTATGGGTCACGAATGATGCCCGATGTTTTAATTTACGCCGTTAAAGCCGTTACTAACGCCTGTAACGGCTTGTAACGGTTTTTCTTCTTTATGGAATATTTCCGAAAGTACTTGGCCGATCTTTGTGAAAATTAGCAGGTATGAAGAGGATGGGTCACGGATGATGCCCTGTGTTTTAGTTTACCCCGTTATAGCCGTTACTAACGGCTGTAACGGCCTGTAACGGTTTTCCTTCTTTATGGAATATCTCAAAAAGTACTTGGCCGGTCTTTCTGAAAATTTGTAGGTATGTTCATTATGGGTCACGGATGATGCCCGATGTTTTAGTTTACCCCATTATAGCCGTTATTAACGGCTGTAACGGCCTGTAACAGTTTTCCTTCTTTACGGAATATCTCAGAAAATACTTGACCGATCTTTCTGAAAATTTGTAGGTATGTTCATTATGGGTCAAGAATAATGCCTGATGTTTTAGTTCACAGTTATAGCCGTTAGAAACGGCCTGTAACGGTTTTTCTTCTTTATGGAATATCTCCGAAAGGACATGGCCGATATTTGTGAAAATTAGCAGATGTGTTCATTATGGGTCACGAATGATGCCCGATGTTTTAGTTTACCCTGTTATAGCCGTTACTAACGGCTGTAACGGCCTGTAACGGTTTTTCTTCTTTATGGAATATCTCCGAAAGTACTTGGCCGATCTTTGTGAAAATTAGCAGGTATGTTCATTATGGGTCACGGGTGATACCCGATGTTTAGTTTACCCCGTTATAGCCGTTACTAACGGCTGTAACGGCCTGTAACGGTTTTCCTTCTTTATGGAATATCTCCGAAAGTACTTGGCCGATCTTTCTGACAATTTGTAGGAATGTTCATTATGAGTCACGAATAATGCCCGATGTTTTAGTTTACCGTTATAGCCGTTACTAACGGCTGTAACGGCCTGTAACAGTTTTTCTTCTTCATGGAATATCTCAGAAAGTATATGGCCGATCTTTGTGAACATTAGCATGTATGTTCATTATGGGTTACGGACGATGCCCTATGTTTCAGTTTGCCGTTATAGCTGTTACTAACGGCTGTAATGGCCCATAACTGTTTTTTTCTTTTTTATGAAATGTCTCAGAAAGTACTTGGCCGATCTTTGTGAAAATTAGCTAAGGTATGTTGATTATGGGTCACGGATCATGCCCGACGTTTTAGTTTACCATTATGGCCGTTAGTAAAGGCTATACCAACCAATAACGGTTTTTCTTTTTATGGAATATCTCAGAAAGTACTTGGTTGATCTTTCTGAAAATATGTAGGTATTGTGGGTCACGGATGATGCCTGATGTCTTATTTTACCGTTATAGCCGTTACTAACGGCTATAACGGCCCCTAACGGTATTCCTTCTTCATTGAACATCTCAGAAAGTACGTGGCAAGGCTTAAGCTTGTAACACACGTCAGAACAGGTCTAGGAGCGTATGAACTATGCGCATTTCAAAGAATCAGTGAGCATAACAGAGCATCACTATATATGATTACAGTAGCATTACAGTGAAGAATGTTTGGTGCAGGGAGTGCACACACCGAGAAAGGGAGAAAAGAATGGGGAAGATTGGGGAAGGGGAGGGGCGGGGCGGAACGGGAAAAAAAAAAAAGAAGTGGATTTTAAGTAGTCTCACGAGTAGCCTCTTCCTCTAAAAAGACATCCCTGTAGAGAGAGAGAGAGAGAGAGAGAGAGAGAGAGAGAGAGAGAGAGAGGAGAGAGAGAGAGAGAGAGAGAAAAGGAGGGGGGGGGAGGGGGGTCTACAAGGAAGTCATGAGGAAAGACCAAAAGCAAGACAACAAATGCATCAATGTGTGCGTTCGCGCTCGGGGATGTGTAAATGGGCTAGAGTACGTGCTTGTGCGCCCGCAGAGTGTGGGAGGGGGTGAGGCTCTGAATGAATCTCCACACAACTGTTTAAACTATTTTGAATTGACTGATGTCATTTGAATATAAATCTATTACGTAGTGACATATGTCCTTCGAATATTGTACAAATGGACATCGAAGCATTCGTTTTTTTGAAAATGCTCACACACATTTTTCCAATTAATATTATGTGATTAAGTTTATTAAGTGTTGTTTTTCTAATGTTCCGGTCAGTAATACCAAATATCACTTTTAAGACGTCGAACTTCACATGAACGTCAAGATTAATAAGAATATAATTCTCAGCCTTTCTCCAGAATGCTAAGACAGATGGGCACTCAAAGAAAAAATGTTCTATCACGTCAACAATATCTCTGCAATATGAACATTCGTTGTCATCTCTAACTTTCATCTTATACAGCATGATGTTAGTCGGATTAATATTATGCAAAATTTTCCAGTGTAAAAGACGAAGCCTTGTTTCTTTTGTTGCACATATAGCGATATTCCATATTTGTGGTGTGACGTCAAAGTCAATCTCTTTCCAAAAACCTACCGCACAAGGCTGACTATATCTATTATCTGCTAGTTGTTTTCGAAACTCTCTAACGGTTCTTAAATAAATGTTAGCGAACCGCCCAGAGAACGTGGACAAACGAGTCACAAGACGAAACACAACTAGTTTCGACCTCTTAGGTCTTCATCAGGTGAGACATTAACGAATAAAACAATGAAAATTCACTTAGCTTTGATCGCTTCAGATCACTTGGTAGGGTTCAGCGCAAGGAAGAAGGCGTTGAATGAGAACGAGGCTGTTGGAAGGGAAATAGTGAGCGAGTCAAAGTCGTAATGAAGATAATAATATTACTGATAGGAATACTAATAATGGTCAAAATACTGAGAAAAAAAAAAAAAAAAAAAGGGACAAGATTACTACCAATCTGTGTCAATAAGTATGGGTATGGGAGAAAGGAGAGTGGGTTAGAGGATTCTTAAACAGCAGGGTTGCCGTGGCAACAGTCCCAGAGGCGAAGGCGATGGTGATGTCAATGCCAGTGGTAGTATCAATACTAGCAATAGTATTACTGAATGATACTGCTAACAACGATAGTGAAGGTTGAGGTAATGAAAGCATGATACAGAAATATATTTAGAAAATACAATTTTTATAATAATCAAATAAATAAATAAATGAAACATTAAAAATAATAATAAATTAAAAAATCAGTGAATAATAATAATAATAATTTTAAAAAAATAATTAAAAAATAATAAAATAATAATGATAATAAATGCATAAATAAGATAGCTATAAGTTGTGTGAGGTGAATAGTGGGAGATAAGGTAGTATGTGTGTGTGTGGTGGGAAGATATTATGGGCTGAGATAGAAGTGGTGGGTTGGTACCTGTTACTTTAAGGTGTAGATGCTATGAGGGTGGAGGGAAGAAGGGGATGGGTTTACGTACTAACTGGGGGAGGGGGAGGGGCAACATATTCACACCTATACACAATCTCTCTCTCTCTCTCTCTCTCTCTCTCTCTCTCTCCCCCCCCCCCCCCCCCTTTCACGACCAACGATAAAGGAGCCAGCATTCTATTAATTATGTGTGTTGTATGTGTGAGTGTGTGTGTGTGTGTGTGTGTGTGTGTGTGTGTGTGTGTGTGTGTGTGTGTGTGTTCCATTTGTAATATCAGCCTTATTCATTGGTTACCCCCACCTCCACCCCCAGCAACCGCCATATCCACCAACACCCCTACACACATCATTACTAGGGCAGGGGGAGGGGGGAGTAAGTCGATTGATGTAGCAAATGGAGAGACTCAGAGAGTGTAGGAAAAGGGAAGATGATGATAGCTGCAACCTATGTCTGAGGTAAACAGAGGGAGGTAGGGTGGTATGGGTGTGTGTAGGTGGGGGATATTTCAGGCTGGAGCTGCAGAGATGGAATGGTACATACTACTTTTGGACGTTGATGCCATGAGGGTGGACGGTGCCCAGTTTGGCAATGAGATGAGATTCCTGCATAAGGCGTTCCAAGCTGTCACTCTTAGATTGCCAAAGTGCCAAGACTTTGACATGGTTGATGTTGTGTTGGGCATGGTTGAAGTGTAGAGCGACTGGTTTGGGCCGATGGTGGCGGATGTCGGCCAGGTGTTCAGAGATGCGCGTCTCAAGAGTGCGAGATGTCTCACCTACATAGATCTTACCGCACAGCTGACAGTGGATGGCATACACAATGTTGTGGCTCTGGCAGGAGAAAGTGCGTTTAATAGTGAAAGAGCCTGTGGGGCCATGTAGGATGGTGTCTGGGTTGGTGAGAGAGCAGATTTTGCAGTTGGGTTTTGAGCAGGGGAAAGTACCTGGTGGCTTAGGTGTTGAGATTTTGTTCAGCTTAGAGCGCACCAGTAGGTCGTTGAGGTTTTTGTCACGTTTGAAAGTGATCATTGGTGTGGTCTCAAAGGCAGGTTTATGGTTTTCTACTATGTGCCAGTTAGACTTCAGGATCCTGCAGATGGGCAGATTTTGAGGATGGAAGAGAAGGCAGGCAGTGGGTCTGTCTGTCTCTTTGGGAGGTTTAGTTTCCAGAGTAGATGTTCTGGATTTAGCTGCAGTGCGGCTGAGAGCATCACTGATCTAACGGTTGACAAACGTTTGCCACAAAACACAGGAGAGTTGAGGCGAGTACTATTATCAGATAACTGTAGATCCAAATAATTCTGAACACGTATAAAACTGTTTATAGCATTGCAAACAACATTATATTCTAAGATACGACAGGATGAATTTCCCACTGTATCGATTATTCCATCAAAAGATTTCAGCGCATAGTTGTTTGTCAACATATCGCCTACGCTTAGTATGTTTTTATTAATCCAGTGTTTAAAAAACAAGACGTTTCCTTGATACTTTATCGCGCTATTGTTCCAGATCACATGAGACACAGGCAACTCTAAATGGTTGTTGCTATTTAACCAAGCACGTAAAACCAAGTTCCAAAAATGTGATTTTTTAAGTTCAAATCCCTTAAATTGTGTACTTTTTACTGTTGCATAAAAACATACGCTTTTCTCCAAATGCAGAAAATATGTTTCTGGCTACTTGCCATCATTTAGTTTTAATTGTGGTGTTATCTGTGTCGTATTTTGAGCTTAGTTTGACAGCCCATTGTAGCAAACATGCAGTTTGAAATTCTTTTAAATCTATCATTTTAATCTCTCCCTTTTCTGTTTGGGTACACAGTACAATTCTTTTAACTTTTTCAAATGCTTTTTTGTTGCAGTCTTTTTTCCTCCACAAAAATCTATATAGTAATGTATTCACTTCATCCATTACGCGATCTGGTACCACTATTGCTTGCATAATGTAGACCCACTGTGAGATCAAAAAAGTTTTTACAGTACTCACCTTTCCCATAATACTCAAATTTCCTTCCCCGTTACTAACGGCTATAACGGTTTTTCTTTTTTTTTTTATTTTATGGAATATCTCAGAAAGTACTTGGCCGATCTTTCTGAAAATTTGTAGGCATGTTCATTATGGGTCACGGATGATGCCCGCCGTTATAGCCGTTACTAACGGCCCATAACGGTTTTTCTTCTTTATAGAATATCTCAGAAAAAAAAAAAAAAACTTGGTCAATCTTCCTGAAAATTTGTAGGTATATTCATTATGGGCCACGGATGCTGCCCGATGTGTTATTTCAAGTGTTATAGCTATTACTAACGGCTAACCCATAACAGTTTTTCTTCTTTATGGAATATCTTAGAAAGTACTTGGCCGATCTTTCTGAAAATTTGAAGGTATGTTCATTATGGGTCACGGATGATGCCCGATGTTTTATTTTATATATATAACGACCCATAACAATTGTTCTTCTTTATGGAATATCTTAGAAAGTACTAGGCCGATCTTTCTGAAAATTTGTAGGCATGTTCATCATGGGTCACGGATCATGCCCGATGTTTTAGTTTACCGTTATAGCCGTTACTAACTTTGTTATAGCCGTTACTAACGGTTAACGGCTAACGGTTACTATACTTTCTGAGATTTTCCATAAAGAAGAAAACTGTTATAGCCGTTACTAACGGCTATAACAGTTTTCTTCTTTATGGAAAATCTCAGAAAGTATTTGGCCGATCTTTCTGAAAATTTGAAGGTATGTTCATTATGGGTCACAGATGATGGCCCATGTTTACTAACGGCTATAACGGCCCAAAACGGTTTTTCCTCTTTATGGAATATCTCACGCGCATTCAAGATAAACTGGGAGTACGTTTATATGCTTTGCATCTTATTTTCTAATTCAATCCTGCTCCAGTTTTTTTTTAAAGGCCTTTGGGTATTCTTTAAAAAATTAACAATTTTCATACCTCTCTCTGATAAACATCGTCAGATTTTCAGCCCGATCTTGAACTTCCCCACTTCTGCCCATTTCAAAACAGTAGCTGTATTTCGATTATCCAGAGGCTGCAAGTTGTGGAATTGTTCTGCACCAACCAATTTCTACCCAGAATGGGGCGCACTATGGGATCCAGTGGAACCTACCCGGAGTGGGACACGCTATAGGGTCCAGTGAAATCTACCCAGAGTGGGGCACGCTGTAGGGTTCAGTGGAACCTACCCAGAGTGGGGCACACTATAGGGTCCAGTAGAACGTACCCAGAGTGGGGCACGCTATGAGGTCCAGTGGAACCTACCCGAAGTGGGGCACACTATGGGGTCCAGTGGAACCTACCCAGAGTGGGGCATGCTATGGGGTCCAGTGAAACCTACCCAGAGTGGGGCACGCTATGGGGTCCAGTTGAATGTACCCAGAGTGGGGTGCGTTATGGGGTCCAGTGGAACGTACCCAGAGTGGGGCGTGCTATGGGGTCCAGTGGAACGTACCCAGAGTGGGGCACGCTGTGGGGTCCAGTGGAACGTACCCAGAGTGGGGTGCGCTACAGGGTCCAGTGGAACCTACCCAGAGTGGGGCACGTTATGGGGTCCAGTGAAACCTACCCAGAGTGGAGCATGCTATGGGGTCTAGCGGAACCTACCCAGAGTGGGGCACGTTATGGGGTCCAGTAGAACCTACCCAGAGTGGGGCACGTTATGGGGTCCAGTGAAACCTACCCAGAGTGGGGCACACTATGGGGTCTAGCGGAACCTACACAGAGTGGGGCACGCTATGAGGTCCAGTGGAACCTACCCAGAGTGGGGCATGCTATGGGGTCCAGTGGAACCTACCCAGAGTGGGGCACGCTATGGGGTCCAGTGGAACCTACCCAGAGTGGGGCACACTATGGGGTCCAGTGGAACCTACCCAGAGTGGGGCACACTATGGGGTCCAATGAAACCTACCCAGAGTGGGGCACGCTATAGGGTCCAGTGGACCCTACCCAAAGTGGGGCATGCTATGGGGTCCAGTGGAACCTACCCAAAGTACGCTATGGGGTCCAGTGGAACGTACCCAAAGTGGGGCACGCTATGGGTCCAGCGGAACCTACCCAGAGTGGGGCATGCTATGGGGTCCAGTGGAACGTACCCAAAGTGGGGCACGCTATGGGGTCCAGCGGAACCTACCCAAAGTGGGGCACGCTATGGGGTCCAGCGGAACCTACCCCGAGTGGGGCACGCTGTGGGGTCCAGCGGAACCTATCCCGAGTGGGGCACGCTATGGGGTCCAGCAGAACCTACCCCGAGTGGGGCACGCTATGGGGTCCAGCGGAACATACCCAGAGTGGGGCACGCTATGGGGTCCAGTGGAACCTACCCAGAGTGGGGCACACTATGGGGTCCAGTGGAACCTACCCAGAGTGGGGCACACTATGGGGTCCAATGAAACCTACCCAGAGTGGGGCACGCTATAGGGTCCAGTGGACCCTACCCAAAGTGGGGCATGCTATGGGGTCCAGTGGAACCTACCCAAGGTACGCTATGGGGTCCAGTGGAACGTACCCAAAGTGGGGCACGCTATGGGTCCAGCGGAACCTACCCAGAGTGGGGCATGCTATGGGGTCCAGTGGAACGTACCCAAAGTGGGGCATGCTATGGGGTCCAGCGGAACCTACCCAAAGTGGGGCACGCTATGGGGTCCAGCGGAACCTACCCAAAGTGGGGCACGCTATGGGGTCCAGCGGAACCTACCCCGAGTGGGGCACGCTATGGGGTCCAGCGGAACCTACCCCGAGTGGGGCACGCTATGGGGTCCAGCGGAACCTACCCAGAGTGGGGCACGCTATGGGGTCCAGCGGAACCTACCCAGAGTGGGGCACGCTATAGGATCCAGTGGAACCTACCCAGAGTGGGGAACGCTATGGGGTGCAGTGGAACCTACTCAGAGTGGGGCACGCTATGGGGTCCAGTGAAAGCTACCCAGAGTCAGGCACGCTATGGGGTCCAGTGGAACCTACCCAGAGTGGGGCATGCTATGGGGTCCAGTGGAACCTACCCAAAGTGGGGCATGCTATGGGGTCCAGTGGAACCTACCCAGAGTGGGGCACGCTATGGGGTCCAGTGGAACCTACCCAGAGTGGGGCATGCTATGGGGTCCAGTGGAACCTACCCAGAGTGGGGCACGCTATGGGGTCCAGTGGAACCTACCCAGAGTGGGGCATGCTATGGGGTCCAGTGGAACCTACCCAGAGTGGGGCACTCTATGGGGTTCAGTGGAACTATACAGTCGAGTTTCCTCCACTTCATGGATACATTTCTGAGTTCTGGTCAAATTTCAGGAGCAAAACTGCGTCTGTACCTCTCAAGCCTAATTCTGGGATATTGTCATGTGATGTAGCCTCACATGGCGACATGTGACGTTCCATCGCGTACGCCCTTATTTGTTATAAAGCATTTCCCTAGGTAGGGAAGAGGAAAGGTAAAAGAAAAGAAAGTTTGAATGGCCTGACCAGTGTGATCGGTGTCGCTGGTGGCTATAGACGTAGGGCAATTATTGGTTGAATGGACGGACGTTGTCCATTCGTCAGCAACCATGGGCTGGTAATGCGTAGAGTTAGACGAGTACTCGCTGAACGTGTACTCAAAAAGAGCGCAGGAGGGAAAAATAAGGAATAGGAAGGAGATGGCTTGGGGACACTGACCGGACAGGTTGTTTGAAGAACGAGTTCCACCTGCGACTCACCATTACCAGGTGAGGTATAGACAGATGGGGAGAGAAGAAAGAGAGAAGTTAAGAAAAGGGAAAAAGGGAAAAGAATTTATGATTATTCAGATTTTGAAATAGATTACTTACACGGACTTCATTCGTGTTTCAGCCCTTCCCAGTGCTGTGGCAGCACCAGTTAGGCAGTCGCACAAATATTTGGGCTACAGTGCTGCGGCAGCACCTAATCGTCTCCAGGGTTGGAGAATCGAGCTGTAGAAGACAGCGACTGCACCAGTTGTGAGAAAAGAAAGCATTTGTCATGTTGACCCATAATAATTTCTTTTTTATTGTCCCCCTGATGAACTCAGTTGATACTACTATATTTTAAGCCATCTTTTGATTTGTCTTTGAAAATATATACATTGTTTCTCCGGTGAGGAGGAGAAACCGGTAAAAGATATATTTGTGAAGTAGTATGTATAATGAGGTGAAATTTGGTCCCAACTAGTGGATCTGTGGAATGATTGTACCTCCACTGGAGAGGAGGAATGAAAAATAATTCCTTGAAGACAAACCAGTTGAATATGATGGAAAATTGATTATTGTTTAGTAAATTATTCCCCGGAGAGGAGGGGGAGAAGAAGAGTTATTGTAGTGCGCCTTCTGGTTGTTTGGAGAGAGTGCGTGTGCACGGAGTGAATGCTGAGCTGAGTGTGTGCATGCACTTATGCACAGTATGACAGTGGTGACCCCGACTAGGACTTAGGACATAGGACAAGGTTTTGTTTTGTATCGCCTCCAAGAAAAAAAAAGATTTCTATTTGTACCCCTCCAAGGAAAAGTAAGATTTCCCCTCCAAAGAAAAAAATAAGGAGGAAAGAAAGTATTATTGTTTTGTTGTATTATTGTTTGTAGTCTTTATTTTCATTTGTTTCTGTATGTGTGTGTTCGAGTGTATGAGATTTCTTTTGTTTGCTCTACTCTGTTAGGGTTGTTTTTTTGTAGGATTTCTTTTTGACCCTTTCCCCCTCAGGACCGATAGCCTCAACCTCCTCTTGCTCGTACCTGGCAGCAAGGGGGCAGGGCGTTGAGGAGTCGTTGTCCTTCCCCTAGATTAGATTTTGTTTTGTCCCCTTCCCCAGGACTGATAGCCCCAACCTCTTCCTGCTCTGTTTTAGCAGGGGGCATGGCGTTGGGGAGTCACTAGTCCCTCCCTCTCTTATTACTGTCTAATTCTTTATCTTTCCTCTCGTTTCATTTGGATTTTTCCCCTTACCCCTCTGAGTGTGGGATCGACTTCACCTCCGTCACTCAACTAGTGTAGGTGGTGGAGTGGATTACCGCTCACTCCAAATAAACATCTTTTCTTGTTATCTTTTGGGTTTTGGATTTGTGTGTGTGTGTGTGTTGTGTGTGTGTGTGTGTGTGTGTGTTGTGTGTGTGTTCTGATTGATATTTATTAGATTGTTTATTGCATTGAGTGTTATCATATTGTGTGTATTATTATTTGAAGACTTCCCCGACTCCAGCTTTACGGGAGACAGTTGCCATTAGGTGCTGTCTGAGGGCCTCTTTCGCTTCTTCTGATTTCCCCTCTCTATACCGGACCTGTCTATTCTTTCATTTCCTTTTCACCCCCTTAAAAAAAAAATCTCCAAACCTTCTCTTCAATAGGCACCTATCTAGTTTCTTTTCATCATTGTCATCTTTTAGGTAGGATTTCCGTTAGTGTACGTTTTCTCCCCCTCTTTTTAATTGTTCGTCGATTCATTTGTTTTGTAACTTTGTAGTCACTTATTGTTTAAGGCGATTCATTTGTTTTGTGAACTCATCTATTGTTTTACCAAGAAACTAAGTAAGAAAGTAACAAGTACAGTAAGAACAGTTAAGAACATAAACATTATAAAGAATTTATTTCCGGGAAAAAACTTTATATTTTGTCTGTTTTCTTTTCACTGGAAAAAAGAGTTATTAGTATTGCATTTCATTTTCTTAGCTGTTTTGTTCCCTTTCGGAAAGAATATTGGTGAAAATCTCTTTTGGAAAGATCACATTGTCGATTATTAGTGCTTTCTTTTGTAAGCCTTTATTATTTTTCTGTTTATACCGGCATTTAAATTCTTTATTTGTACATACTGTAACAAGGTTGGTTTTTTTGGGGGAAACGTATATAACATCACATATCGCCTTATTTTAATCATATTTAGTCATTGTTTCTTGTTTCTTTGTGGTAACTATTCATGATGGAAAATTTTGATGAATATGTACGACAGGCCGAGCGTTTAGGCTTTGAAGGTGATAAATTAGCAAACTATGTCCAACAATGTCTGGATAGGGCAGACAGAGAGATAGAGAGACAGGAAAAACAGAGACAACTAGAAGAAAAAGATAAAGAACGACAAGAAAAGGATAAAGAACGACAAGAAAAAAGATAAAGAACGACAAGAAAATCTAAAAAGATTAGAGCTTGAAGAGAAAAAACTACAGAAAGAGATGGAAGAAAATAGAAAAAGATTAGAGTTTGAGGAAAAAAAACTACAGACAGAGAGAGAGGATAAGGAACGGCAATTTAAACTGAGACAACTTGAATTAGAGACTGATGCAGAAATTAAAAGATTACAGGCATCGAGAGAACCTCCACCACCTCCAGCGGTCGGTTCCGCGAGTACATTTCATCCGAAGTCAACATACATTCCGAAGTTGCCGCCGTTCGAAGAAAAAACTGACGACATTGACAGTTTTCTTTTTCGGTTCGAGAACCACGCTACTTCTTGTGGTTGGCCGAAGGAGAAATGGACGTTGTTTATCGCGTCACTGTTTAAGGGCAGTGCTTTGGCACTATACCACACACTTGCGGCAAAGGAAGGGCTGACTTGGGATCAGTTAAAAGAAGAACTCTTAAAGAAGTTTCAATGCTCAGCTGACCGTTTTCGTGAGCGTTTCCGATCTATTCGTCCTGACAAGGGAGAATCCTTTCCGTCTTTTTTGATAAGAATGAGTCACTGTTTAGATAGATGGATAGAACTAACAAAGACGAATAAAACTTTCGAATCACTGCGAGATTTGCTACTTCGAGAGCAACTTTTTCAAAGCGTCAGTAAAGATTTGGCCACTTTTCTTAAGGAAAGACAGTTCGATAGCGTTGACGAATGTGTCAGATGGCGGATCAGTACTGTATTGCTCATCCGGATAAAGGTGTTGCCCGCAAGGAACATTCGTCCCTTTTCGAGTCTCACGCGGCATTTCAGATACATTCTGGACAAGGAAACTTTAGAAGAGGAAATCGCGCTTCATTCCAAGGTCCGCACTCTTACACGTCTTTTGGCAACAGACAACGACCTTTCCGTGGTCAAGGCCATGTCGGTTCTGGCGATTTCCGTCAGTACGAATATTCACCACCGGAAAGACTTTTTCCTTTCCGAGGGCGTGGTGAACAACAACCGCGAAGACCCTTTGGTCCAGTTCGTGGGCAAGGTCGAGGTTCACAGACTAATGGTAACCAGTTGTCCGCCAACCAAACCATGCGTTGCCACTTTTGTGAGTGCAAATTCCATTTGAAACGGGACTGTCCTTTCAAAGGAAGTGGAGCAAAGACTGGATTTGTTTCCACTACATGTGAAGAAGGTCTTGTTTTGGCACCAGATCAGTCCATTGATGGTCTTCTTTTGGAGGATTGTGCCATTAATGGTTTACAAGGTTCTGTTTTGCGAGATACAGGTTGCACCACAGCTGGTGTAAGGAAATGTTTTGTTCTACCGGACCAGTATCTTGACGGTGTTCAGAGATGCAGATCGTTTGGTGGAAAAATTGAAACTTTTCCACTTGCAAAAATTTCCGTTGATACACCATACTACTCCGGGTCACTTACCGCCTGTGTTATTGAGAATCCAGTTTGCGATTTGATTTTGGGAAATTTACCAGGTGTTGCGACAGTACATGGTGGTGCCGGAGATCTTTCGTTCCTTGTCTCATCAGTACAAGGTCAAAAGTCGTAGAGCAGGGAAAACCCACAAAACCGCTCACGGTTTCAAAACTAGATGAACTGAAAGTTACACCAGACATTTTGAAGACCATGCAGAGAAGCGACGAGACATTGACGACTGTACTGTCTACTGCAAAGCAGAGTGTCTCTGACGAACCAACGGACAAGCCGACATACATACTGGACTCTGACATCCTCTACAGGCATGTACCTGGACAAGACAACAAACAGATTGTGGTTCCCAAAGTGAAAATGGCAAATGCTGAAAAGGTGTTCCATGTAAACATGCTAAAAAAGTATGTTGAACGTACAAATGTTGCCATTAATGAGTCAATTGAATGGATGTGTCCAGTGTCTGAAACAGATGTGGCTGTTACAGAAATCATTGATTCTGATTTTGTACCTGATGTCACATACAGAGACAGAGAAAAGACTGTACAATCAGCAAATGTGGGATTGTTAATATCTACCAGTATAGATGATACTGTACCTCTGCCCACTCTTTCTGTCCAGGGAGAAACTTATCGTGATGTTTTGTGTGTGACGATCTGTCTTTGATTCAGAAGGAACAATTGGAAGGTATTTTGAAGGACTTTCAGGATGTTCTGACTGATACCCCAGGGACAGTGACAGCAATTGTACCCCATACTATTCACTTGAGTACGGAAAACCCGGTCCGAGTCAAACCATAACCTCTCCCATTTGCGAAAAAACAGGTTGTCGAAAGAGAGATTCAGGTCATGCTCGGGTTGAAAGTTATTGAACCGTCCTCGTCACCATACAGCTCACCAGTTGTATTGGTGGACAAACCTGATGGCTCGGTGCGGTTTTGCATCGATTACAGGAAGTTAAACAAAATCACTGTGTTTGATGCAGAACCTATCCCAGACATTGAGGAACTTCTTTGTCAACTCTCAGAAGGAAACTATTTTGTCAAAATAGATTTGACTAAAGGATATTGGCAAATCCCTATGGCTGAAGCAGACAAGGAAAAAACAGCTTTTCAGACACCTTTTGGACTGTTTCAATGGACGAAAATGCCATTTGGATTACAAAACGCCCCAGCTTCTTTTGCCAGAATGATGCGTGCACTAAAACTTCATGAGTGTGGAGCAGTAAGTTTTTTTGATGACATTTTGCTTGCTGCAAAGTCATGGAATGATCTTCTGGGAAACTTGAGAGCTGTTTTTTGTAAACTCCGGAATTTTGGTCTGACGGCTAGACCGTCCAAAATTCGTGCTGGATTCCAGACTCTTTGAGTTTTTGGGTCATGTCATTTCTGTTGGGAAAATGACACCAGAGGAAAAGAAAGTAGAAAAGATCTTGGCCTTGAAGAGACCCAGTACAAAGAAACAGATCAGATCACTCATTGGATTGTTGTCCTATTACAGAAGATATGTACCGCACTTTGCGTCCTTGACAGCCCCTTTGAGTGACTTAACAAAAGGAACAAAAAACAAAAGTATCGTCTGGTCAGATGAGTGCCAGAAAGCTCTGGAATGTGTTCAAGACACCCTCAATTCATTTCCTGTGTTGCTTTTGCCCTCTCTTTCAGAGGATTTTGTTTTGAGAACTGATGCCAGCTCTAAAGGCATGGGAGCTGTACTGTTGCAGGAAAAGAATGGATTGTTACACCCTGTCCAATATGCAAGTAAAAAGTTCTCTAACACACAAGTCAAATACTCAACAATTGAAAGGGAGTGTCTTGCCATTGTTTGGGCTTGTGAGAAATTTGCCAGATTCCTGACTGGAAGACAGTTTCGGTTACAAACCGACCACAGGCCATTGACGTTTTTACAGTCGTCCAAGACCAAAAATAGCAGGCTGTTAAGATGGGCTTTGTCATTGCAGGAGTTCAAGTTTGACATTGAGCCATTACCTGGAACTCAGAATATCATGGCAGATTTTCTGTCTCGTGCGTGAGTGCACAGTATCCTTCGTGCTGCTGTAACTGCTGTTTATTTTCATTGTGGACAGATTTTTTATTCTGCTGTTTGTTTTCATTGTGGAAAGTCTTGATTGATATTTTGGCAGCGTTATGACTGCTAACGTCAGTCTGAATTGATAAGTAGTTGTGACTGATCTTTCTCCAAAAGTGCATATGTATTGGCATTGGTGGCTCGTTGTGGGATGCTACTTTGTGAATGGGTGCAGAATACTTTATTTGATGTGTTACAAGTGCTTTTTGTTTTTGTTTTTTTCACGTTGGTCCATTGTGAAGAATGAAAAAAGTGTTTAACTTTCGAGTGGATTACTATATTGTATATTTTGCTTGAACAAAGACTTGTCACTTGCCACATTTTTCTCATCAAGTGAGTCATGAGGAAATTCTCATTTTGTGATGATGTTGGGACATATGATTATGTGACAACACGCTAGAAAAACTGTTTACATTTTGCTATATATATATGATTGGCATTTGGAATAATCAGTATCATATGTTTTTCGTGTCACTGTAACTTGTGATTTGTGGTGATGGAGTATGAATTTGTTTTTTAAAAAAGTAAACAAAACTGATTGTGTTTGTTTTTTTTTCTCAAACTAAGATTTTGAAATGTGATTTTGGATCTTTATGATGTTCATAAAGGCTAGTTCTATGCATTCATGGAAACTCTTGAATGATGAAAAATTGATGATTGATGGCTGAGGTTGTATATTAACTAGATATGTATGTGTATTTAAAAAAAATTTTCTTGGCGAAAGTTTTTTTTTCACCCCGGGATGGGGGGTGTCATGTGATGTAGCCTCACATGGCGACATGTGACGTTCCATCGCGTACGCCCTTATTTGTTATAAAGCATTTCCCTAGGTAGGGAAGAGGAAAGGTAAAAGAAAAGAAAGTTTGAATGGCCTGACCAGTGTGATCGGTGTCGCTGGTGGCTATAGACGTAGGGCAATTATTGGTTGAATGGACGGACGTTGTCCATTCGTCAGCAACCATGGGCTGGTAATGCGTAGAGTTAGACGAGTACTCGCTGAACGTGTACTCAAAAAGAGCGCAGGAGGGAAAAATAAGGAATAGGAAGGAGATGGCTTGGGGACACTGACCGGACAGGTTGTTTGAAGAACGAGTTCCACCTGCGACTCACCATTACCAGGTGAGGTATAGACAGATGGGGAGAGAAGAAAGAGAGAAGTTAAGAAAAGGGAAAAAGGGAAAAGAATTTATGATTATTCAGATTTTGAAATAGATTACTTACACAGACTTCATTCGTGTTTCAGCCCTTCCCAGTGCTGTGGCAGCACCAGTTAGGCAGTCGCACAAATATTTGGGCTACAGTGCTGCGGCAGCACCTAATCGTCTCCAGGGTTGGAGAATCGAGCTGTAGAAGACAGCGACTGCACCAGTTGTGAGAAAAGAAAGCATTTGTCATGTTGACCCATAATGATTTCTTTTTTATTGTCCCCCTGATGAACTCAGTTGATACTACTATATTTTAAGCCATCTTTTGATTTGTCTTTGAAAATATATACATTGTTTCTCCGGTGAGGAGGAGAAACCGGTAAAAGATATATTTGTGAAGTAGTATGTATAATGAGGTGAAATTTGGTCCCAACTAGTGGATCTGTGGAATGATTGTACCTCCACTGGAGAGGAGGAATGAAAAATAATTCCTTGAAGACAAACCAGTTGAATATGATGGAAAATTGATTATTGTTTAGTAAATTATTCCCCGGAGAGGAGGGGGAGAAGAAGAGTTATTGTAGTGCCCTTCTGGTTGTTTGGAGAGAGTGCGTGTGCACGGAGTGAATGCTGAGCTGAGTGTGTGCATGCACTTATGCACAGTATGACAGTGGTGACCCCGACTAGGACTTAGGACATAGGACAAGGTTTTGTTTTGTATCGCCTCCAAGAAAAAAAAAGATTTCTATTTGTACCCTCCAAAGGAAAAGTAAGATTTCCCCTCCAAAGAAAAAAATTAAGGGAGGAAAGAAAGTATTATTGATTGTTTGATTATTGTTTGTAGTCTTTATTTTCATTTGTTTCTGTATGTGTGTGTTCGAGTGTATGAGATTTCTTTTGTTTGCTCTACTCTGTTAGGGTTGTTTTTGGTAGGATTTCTTTTTGACCCTTTCCCCCCTCAGGACCGATAGCCTCAACCTCCTCTTGCTCGTACCTGGCAGCAAGGGGGCAGGGCGTTGAGGAGTCGTTGTCCTTCCCCTAGATTAGATTTTGTTTTGTCCCCTTCCCCAGGACTGATAGCCCCAACCTCTTCCTGCTCTGTTTTAGCAGTGGGGCATGGCGTTGGGGAGTCACTAGTCCCTCCCTCTCTTATTACTGTCTAATTCTTTATCTTTCCTCTCGTTTCATTTGGATTTTTCCCCTTACCCCTCTGAGTGTGGGATCGACTTCACCTCCGTCACTCAACTAGTGTAGGTGGTGGAGTGGATTACCGCTCACTCCAAATAAACATCTTTTCTTGATTATCTTTTGGGTTTTGGATTTGTGTGTGTGTGTGTGTGTGTGTGTGTGTGTGTGTGTTTCTGATTGCATATTTATTAGATTGTTTATTGCATTGAGTGTTATCATATTGTGTGTATTATTATTTGAAGACTTCCCCGACTCCAGCTTTACGGGAGACAGTTGCCATTAGGGTGCTGTCTGAGGGCCTCTTTCGCTTCTTCTGATTTCCCCTCTCTATACCGGACCTGTCTATTCTTTCATTTCCTTTTCACCCCTTAAAAAAAAAAATCTCCAAACCTTCTCTTCAATAGGCACCTATCTAGTTTCTTTTCATCATTGTCATCTTTTAGGTAGGATTTCCGTTAGTGTACGTTTTCTCCCCCTCTTTTTAATTGTTCGTCGATTCATTTGTTTTGTAACTTTGTAGTCACTTATTGTTTAAGGCGATTCATTTGTTTTGTGAACTCATCTATTGTTTTACCAAGAAACTAAGTAAGAAAGTAACAAGTACAGTAAGAACAGTTAAGAACATAAACATTATAAAGAATTTATTTCCGGGAAAAAACTTTATATTTTGTCTGTTTTCTTTTCACTGGAAAAAAGAGTTATTAGTATTGCATTTCATTTTCTTAGCTGTTTTGTTCCCTTTCGGAAAGAATATTGGTGAAAATCTCTTTTGGAAAGATCACATTGTCGATTATTAGTGCTTCTCTTTTGTAAGCCTTTATTATTTTTCTGTTTATACCGGCATTTAAATTCTTTATTTGTACATACTGTAACAAGGTTGGTTTTTTGGGGGGAAACGTATATAACATCACATATCGCCTTATTTTAATCATATTTAGTCATTGTTTCTTGTTTCTTTGTGGTAACTATTCATGATGGAAAATTTTGATGAATATGTACGACAGGCCGAGCGTTTAGGCTTTGAAGGTGATAAATTAGCAAACTATGTCCAACAATGTCTGGATAGGGCAGACAGAGAGATAGAGAGACAGGAAAAACAGAGACAACTAGAAGAAAAAGATAAAGAACGACAAGAAAAGGATAAAGAACGACAAGAAAAAGATAAAGAACGACAAGAAAATCTAAAAAGATTAGAGCTTGAAGAGAAAAAACTACAGAAAGAGATGGAAGAAAATAGAAAAAGATTAGAGTTTGAGGAAAAAAAACTACAGACAGAGAGAGAGGATAAGGAACGGCAATTTAAACTGAGACAACTTGAATTAGAGACTGATGCAGAAATTAAAAGATTACAGGCATCGAGAGAACCTCCACCACCTCCAGCGGTCGGTTCCGCGAGTACATTTCATCCGAAGTCAACATACATTCCGAAGTTGCCGCCGTTCGAAGAAAAAACTGACGACATTGACAGTTTTCTTTTTCGGTTCGAGAACCACGCTACTTCTTGTGGTTGGCCGAAGGAGAAATGGACGTTGTTTATCGCGTCACTGTTTAAGGGCAGTGCTTTGGCACTATACCACACACTTGCGGCAAAGGAAGGGCTGACTTGGGATCAGTTAAAAGAAGAACTCTTAAAGAAGTTTCAATGCTCAGCTGACCGTTTTCGTGAGCGTTTCCGATCTATTCGTCCTGACAAGGGAGAATCCTTTCCGTCTTTTTTGATAAGAATGAGTCACTGTTTAGATAGATGGATAGAACTAACAAAGACGAATAAAACTTTCGAATCACTGCGAGATTTGCTACTTCGAGAGCAACTTTTTCAAAGCGTCAGTAAAGATTTGGCCACTTTTCTTAAGGAAAGACAGTTCGATAGCGTTGACGAGATGTGTCAGATGGCGGATCAGTACTGTATTGCTCATCCGGATAAAGGTGTTGCCCGCAAGGAACATTCGTCCCTTTTCGAGTCTCACGCGGCATTTCAGATACATTCTGGACAAGGAAACTTTAGAAGAGGAAATCGCGCTTCATTCCAAGGTCCGCACTCTTACACGTCTTTTGGCAACAGACAACGACCTTTCCGTGGTCAAGGCCATGTCGGTTCTGGCGATTTCCGTCAGTACGAATATTCACCACCGGAAAGACTTTTTCCTTTCCGAGGGCGTGGTGAACAACAACCGCGAAGACCCTTTGGTCCAGTTCGTGGGCAAGGTCGAGGTTCACAGACTAATGGTAACCAGTTGTCCGCCAACCAAACCATGCGTTGCCACTTTTGTGAGTGCAAATTCCATTTGAAACGGGACTGTCCTTTCAAAGGAAGTGGAGCAAAGACTGGATTTGTTTCCACTACATGTGAAGAAGGTCTTGTTTTGGCACCAGATCAGTCCATTGATGGTCTTCTTTTGGAGGATTGTGCCATTAATGGTTTACAAGGTTCTGTTTTGCGAGATACAGGTTGCACCACAGCTGGTGTAAGGAAATGTTTTGTTCTACCGGACCAGTATCTTGACGGTGTTCAGAGATGCAGATCGTTTGGTGGAAAAATTAAACTTTTCCACTTGCAAAAATTTCCGTTGATACACCATACTACTCCGGGTCACTTACCGCCTGTGTTATTGAGAATCCAGTTTGCGATTTGATTTTGGGAAATTTACCAGGTGTTGCGACAGTACATGGTGGTGCCGGAGGATCTTTCGTTCCTTGTCTCATCAGTACAAGGTCAAAAGTCGTAGAGCAGGGAAAACCCACAAAACCGCTCACGGTTTCAAAACTAGATGAACTGAAAGTTACACCAGACATTTTGAAGACCATGCAGAGAAGCGACGAGACATTGACGACTGTACTGTCTACTGCAAAGCAGAGTGTCTCTGACGAACCAACGGACAAGCCGACATACATACTGGACTCTGACATCCTCTACAGGCATGTACCTGGACAAGACAACAAACAGATTGTGGTTCCCAAAGTGAAAATGGCAAATGCTGAAAAGGTGTTCCATGTAAACATGCTAAAAAAGTATGTTGAACGTACAAATGTTGCCATTAATGAGTCAATTGAATGGATGTGTCCAGTGTCTGAAACAGATGTGGCTGTTACAGAAATCATTGATTCTGATTTTGTACCTGATGTCACATACAGAGACAGAGAAAAGACTGTACAATCAGCAAATGTGGGATTGTTAATATCTACCAGTATAGATGATACTGTACCTCTGCCCACTCTTTCTGTCCAGGGAGAAACTTATCGTGATGTTGTTGTGTGTGACGATCTGTCTTTGATTCAGAAGGAACAATTGGAAGGTATTTTGAAGGACTTTCAGGATGTTCTGACTGATACCCCAGGGACAGTGACAGCAATTGTACCCCATACTATTCACTTGAGTACGGAAAACCCGGTCCGAGTCAAACTATAACCTCTCCCATTTGCGAAAAAACAGGTTGTCGAAAGAGAGATTCAGGTCATGCTCGGGTTGAAAGTTATTGAACCGTCCTCGTCACCATACAGCTCACCAGTTGTATTGGTGGACAAACCTGATGGCTCGGTGCGGTTTTGCATCGATTACAGGAAGTTAAACAAAATCACTGTGTTTGATGCAGAACCTATCCCAGACATTGAGGAACTTCTTTGTCAACTCTCAGAAGGAAACTATTTTGTCAAAATAGATTTGACTAAAGGATATTGGCAAATCCTATGGCTGAAGCAGACAAGGAAAAAACAGCTTTTCAGACACCTTTTGGACTGTTTCAATGGACGAAAATGCCATTTGGATTACAAAACGCCCCAGCTTCTTTTGCCAGAATGATGCGTGCACTAAAACTTCATGAGTGTGGAGCAGTAAGTTTTTTTGATGACATCTTGCTTGCTGCAAAGTCATGGAATGATCTTCTGGGAAAACTTGAGAGCTGTTTTTTGTAAACTCCGGAATTTTGGTCCGACGGCTAGACCGTCCAAAATTCGTGCTGGATTCCAGACTCTTTGAGTTTTTGGGTCATGTCATTTCTGTTGGGAAAATGACACCAGAGGAAAAGAAAGTAGAAAAGATCTTGGCCTTGAAGAGACCCAGTACAAAGAAACAGATCAGATCACTCATTGGATTGTTGTCCTATTACAGAAGATATGTACCGCACTTTGCGTCCTTGACAGCCCCTTTGAGTGACTTAACAAAAGGAACAAAAAACAAAAGTATCGTCTGGTCAGATGAGTGCCAGAAAGCTCTGGAATGTGTTCAAGACACCCTCAATTCATTTCCTGTGTTGCTTTTGCCCTCTCTTTCAGAGGATTTTGTTTTGAGAACTGATGCCAGCTCTAAAGGCATGGGAGCTGTACTGTTGCAGGAAAAGAATGGATTGTTACACCCTGTCCAATATGCAAGTAAAAAGTTCTCTAACACACAAGTCAAATACTCAACAATTGAAAGGGAGTGTCTTGCCATTGTTTGGGCTTGTGAGAAATTTGCCAGATTCCTGACTGGAAGACAGTTTCGGTTACAAACCGACCACAGGCCATTGACGTTTTTACAGTCGTCCAAGACCAAAAATAGCAGGCTGTTAAGATGGGCTTTGTCATTGCAGGAGTTCAAGTTTGACATTGAGCCATTACCTGGAACTCAGAATATCATGGCAGATTTTCTGTCTCGTGCGTGAGTGCACAGTATCCTTCGTGCTGCTGTAACTGCTGTTTATTTTCATTGTGGACAGATTTTTTATTCTGCTGTTTGTTTTCATTGTGGAAAGTCTTGATTGATATTTTGGCAGCGTTATGACTGCTAACGTCAGTCTGAATTGATAAGTAGTTGTGACTGATCTTTCTCCAAAAGTGCATATGTATTGGCATTGGTGGCTCGTTGTGGGATGCTACTTTGTGAATGGGTGCAGAATACTTTATTTGATGTGTTACAAGTGCTTTTTGTTTTTGTTTTTTTCACGTTGGTCCATTGTGAAGAATGAAAAAAGTGTTTAACTTTCGAGTGGATTACTATATTGTATATTTTGCTTGAACAAAGACTTGTCACTTGCCACATTTTTCTCATCAAGTGAGTCATGAGGAAATTCTCATTTTGTGATGATGTTGGGACATATGATTATGTGACAACACGCTAGAAAAACTGTTTACATTTTGCTATATATATATGATTGGCATTTGGAATAATCAGTATCATATGTTTTTCGTGTCACTGTAACTTGTGATTTGTGGTGATGGAGTATGAATTTGTTTTTTAAAAAAGTAAACAAAACTGATTGTGTTTGTTTTTTTTTCTCAAACTAAGATTTTGAAATGTGATTTTGGATCTTTATGATGTTCATAAAGGCTAGTTCTATGCATTCATGGAAACTCTTGAATGATGAAAAATTGATGATTGATGGCTGAGGTTGTATATTAACTAGATATGTATGTGTATTTAAAAAAAATTTTTCTTGGCGAAAGTTTTTTTTTTCATCCCGGGATGGGGGGTGTCATGTGATGTAGCCTCACATGGCGACATGTGACGTTCCATCGCGTACGCCCTTATTTGTTATAAAGCATTTCCCTAGGTAGGGAAGAGGAAAGGTAAAAGAAAAGAAAGTTTGAATGGCCTGACCAGTGTGATCGGTGTCGCTGGTGGCTATAGACGTAGGGCAATTATTGGTTGAATGGACGGACGTTGTCCATTCGTCAGCAACCATGGGCTGGTAATGCGTAGAGTTAGACGAGTACTCGCTGAACGTGTACTCAAAAAGAGCGCAGGAGGGAAAAATAAGGAATAGGAAGGAGATGGCTTGGGGACACTGACCGGACAGGTTGTTTGAAGAACGAGTTCCACCTGCGACTCACCATTACCAGGTGAGGTATAGACAGATGGGGAGAGAAGAAAGAGAGAAGTTAAGAAAAGGGAAAAAGGGAAAAGAATTTATGATTATTCAGATTTTGAAATAGATTACTTACACGGACTTCATTCGTGTTTCAGCCCTTCCCAGTGCTGTGGCAGCACCAGTTAGGCAGTCGCACAAATATTTGGGCTACAGTGCTGCGGCAGCACCTAATCGTCTCCAGGGTTGGAGAATCGAGCTGTAGAAGACAGCGACTGCACCAGTTGTGAGAAAAGAAAGCATTTGTCATGTTGACCCATAATGATTTCTTTTTTATTGTCCCCCTGATGAACTCAGTTGATACTACTATATTTTAAGCCATCTTTTGATTCGTCTTTGAAAATATATACATTGTTTCTCCGGTGAGGAGGAGAAACCGGTAAAAGATATATTTGTGAAGTAGTATGTATAATGAGGTGAAATTTGGTCCCAACTAGTGGATCTGTGGAATGATTGTACCTCCACTGGAGAGGAGGAATGAAAAATAATTCCTTGAAGACAAACCAGTTGAATATGATGGAAAATTATTGTTTAGTAAATTATTCCCCGGAGAGGAGGGGGAGAAGAAGAGTTATTGTAGTGCGCCTTCTGGTTGTTTGGAGAGAGTGCGTGTGCACGGAGTGAATGCCGAGCTGAGTGTGTGCATGCACTTATGCACAGTATGACAGATATACTGGGAAAGAAGTGTGGATAACCTCGTCATGTTGTCTCAGAAAAGGACACCAAAGGATCATCCTTGCAGGTCTTCCAAAAGGAAATTTCAAATTCTGTTGCCCTTCATGCTCTGCTCTCATACAGACCTCAGTTTTGATTTCCTCTCCATGTTCATGCCTGTAATAAGTTTGTGGCCAAGTCATTGATACCGTCTCGTTTATATGGACCATGGTGGATGGATGTGGTAGAACTGGCAAGAGTTCACAGTTGTTTATATAGGCCGTGGTTGGATGGATGTGGTTAGAACTGGCAGGAGTTCGCAGTTGTTTATATAGGCCGTGGTTGGATGGATGTGGTAGAACTGGCTAGAGTTCACAGTTGTTTATATGGACCGTGTTGGATGGATGTGGTAGAACTGGCAAGAGTTCACAGTTGTTTATATAGGCCGTGGTTGGATGGATGCGATAGAACTGGCTAGAGTTCACAGTGGTTTACATTGGCCGTGGTTGGATGGATGTGATAGAACTGGCAAGAGTTCACAGTTGTTTATATAGGCCGTGATTGGATGGATGTGGTAGAACTGGCTAGAGTTCACAGTGGTTTACATGGACCGTGGTTGGATGGATGTGATAGAACTGGCAAGAGTTCACAGTTGTTTATATAGGCTGTGGTTGGATGGATGTGGTAAAACTGGCTAGAGTTCACAGTGGTTTACATGGACCGTGGTTGGATGGATGTGATAGAACTGGAAGAGTTCACAGTGGTTTACATGGACCGTGGTTGGATGGATGTGATAGAACTGGCAAGAGTTCACAGTTGTTTATATAGGCTGTGGTTGGATGGATGTGGTAGAACTGGCTAGAGTTCACAGTGGTTTACATGGACCGTGGTTGGATGGATGTGATAGAACTGGCAAGAGTTCACAGTTGTTTATATAGGCTGTGGTTGGATGGATGTGGTAAAACTGGCTAGAGTTCACAGTGGTTTACATGGACCGTGGTTGGATGGATGTGATAGAACTGGAAGAGTTCACAGTGGTTTACATGGACCGTGGTTGGATGGATGTGATAGAACTGGCAAGAGTTCACAGTTGTTTATATAGGCTGTGGTTGGATGAATGTGGTAAAACTGGCTAGAGTTCACAGTGGTTTACATGGACCGTGGTTGGATGGATGTGATAGAACTGGCAAGAGTTCACAGTTGTTTATATAGGCTGTGGTTGGATGGATGTGGTAAAACTGGCTAGAGTTCACAGTGGTTTACATGGACCGTGGTTGGATGGATGTGATAGAACTGGAAGAGTTCACAGTGGTTTACATGGACCGTGGTTGGATGGATGTGATAGAACTGGCAAGAGTTCACAGTTGTTTATATAGGCTGTGGTTGGATGAATGTGGTAAAACTGGCTAGAGTTCACAGTGGTTTACATGGACCGTGGTTGGATGGATGTGGCAGAACTGGCAAGAGGTCACAGTGGTTTACATGGACCGTGGTTGGATGGATGTGGTAGAACTGGCTAGAGTTCACAGTGGTTTACATGGACCATGGTTGGATGGATGTGGCAGAACTGGCTAGAGTTCACAGTGGTTTACATGGACCGTTGTTGGATGGATGTAGCAGAACTGGCTAGAGTTCACAGTGGTTTACATGGACCATGGTTGGATGGATGTGGCTAGAGTTCACAGTGGTTTACATGGACCGTGGTTGGATGGATGTGGCAGAACTGGCTAGAGTTCACAGTGGTTTACATGGACCGTGGTTGGATGGATGTGGCAGAACTGGCTAGAGTTCACAGTGGTTTACACGGACCGTGGTTGGATGGATGTGGCAGAACTGGCTAGAGTTCACAGTGGTTTACACGGACCATGGTTGGATGGATGTGGCAGAATTGGCTAGAGTTCACAGTAGATTACATGGACCGTGGTTGGATGGATGTGGCAGAACTGGAAGAGTTCACAGTGGTTTACATGGACCGTGGTTGGATGGATGTGGCAGAACTGGCTAGAGTTCAGCTGTCAGCAGCAGGCAGCTGCTGGATCAGAGAAGGCACCACTTACCACCACCAGTTTGACTCAACAACAGATTGTCTCCCTTGAAAATTTGCCTCATGTCAACCTGATACTGATCGTTTCCTGTGGACTTCAGGTGCTGGGGCCGAGACTGGTCATGCCTGTGTGTAGCTGTGCGTATGGTGCTGTGACTACTACATTGACATGTGAACAATGCCACGGAGTGATCAAAAGATAAGATGCTTGCAAAGAAACAAAGAAAATAATGAAGCCCAAGTAAAAAGAAAATGTAAAATGCAGCAATGGACACATCAAAATTTATTAGTCTTATTTTGAACCCAAGTAAAAAGGAAATGTGAAATGCAGCACTGGACACGTAAACACTTTTTCAGTCTTGTTTACATTTATTACACATATTTTCCATGCAAATCTGCAAAGCACCCTAATCTCTCCCCACCCCACCCCACCCTGAAAAAGAAAAAAAAATTGGCGTAAAAGAAATATATTACTATACCGATTATTCTGTTGCACTAGTAAAAAAATCATGAAAAGGAAAAAAGCAGCCGCATCTGTTGTGAAAAAGTTAGAAACCATTTCCTCCAACTTGTTCCTTTTCTATCATTCACACTGTAACTGTGACAGAAGCCACGAAACTTCTGCCATACTTCATCTACTACAGGTTATAGTGGTCCTGCCAAATGAATATGGCAGAATGAACTCTTCCTTGCACTGTCTATTGTTATTCCCATCAACTGTCAACTCTATTTGCACAATGCAAACAACTTAGGAGATGAAGTACAGCCTATATTGAGGTAACTCCCTGCCCACCCCACTTCCTTTAGTTTACAACAGTTCTATTCAAGCACAAAACCACTTTTTTTCTTTCTGCTTTCACCCTCTTTACATCAACTACTGAGGAAAACCAAAATAGTATCGACAGCTGATGTAACTGATGACAACAGACATTGAGGTGAAGGTAACAGCTGATGACAACAGACAGTGAGGTGAAAGTAACAGCTGATGACAACAGACAGTGAGATGAAGGTAACAGCTGATGACAACAGACAGTGTGGTGAAGGCAACAGCTGATGACAACAGACAGCGAAGTGAAAGTAACAGCTGATGACAACAGACAGTGAGGTGAAGGTAACAGCTGATGACAACAGACAGTGAGGTGAAAGTAACAGCTGATGACAACAGACAGTGAGGTGAAGGTAACAGCTGATGACAACAGACAGTGAGGTGAAATTAACAGCTGATGACGACAGACAGTGAGGTGAAAGTAACAGCTGATGACAAAAGACAGTGAGGTGAAGGTAACAGCTGACGACGACACAGCTGATGACAACAGACAGTGAGGTGAACTTAACAGCTGATGACGACAGACAGTGAGGTGAAAGTAACAGCTGATGACGACAGACAGTGAGTGAAATTAACAGCTGATGACAACAGACAGTGAGGTGAAAGTAACAGCTGATGACAACAGACAGTGAGGTGAACTTGACAGCTGATGACAACAGACAGTGAGGTGAAGGTAACAGCCGATGACGACAGACAGTGAGGTGAAAGTAACAGCTGATGACGACAGACAGTGAGGTGAATAGTAAGCTGATGACAACAGACAGTGAGGTGAAATTAACAGCTGATGACAGCAGACAGTAAGGTGAAATTAACAGCTGATGACAACAGACAGTGAGGTGAAAGTAAGCTGATGACAACAGACAGTGCGGTGAAAGTAACAGCTGATGACAACAGACAGTGAGGTGAAAGTAACAGCTGATGACGACAGACAGTGAGGTGAAGGTAACAGCTGATGACAACAGACAGTGAGGTGAAATTAACAGCTGATGACAAGACAGTGCGGTGAAAGTAAGCTGACGACAACAGACATTGAGGTGAAGGTAACAGCTGATGACAACAGACAGTGAGGTGAAATTAACAGCTGATGACAACAGACAGTGCGGTGAAAGTAAGCTGATGACAACAGACAGTGAGGTGAAGGTAACAGCTGATGACAACAGACAGCGAGGTGAAAGTAAGCTGATGACAACAGACAGTGAGGTGAAAGTAAGCTGATGACAACAGACAGTGCGGTGAAAGTAAGCTGATGACAACAGACAGTGAGGTGAAGGTAACAGCTGATGACGACAGACAGTGAGGTGAAAGTAACAGCTGATGACAACAGACAGTGAGGTGAAGGTAACAGCTGATGACAACAGACAGTGCGGTGAAAGTAACAGCTGATGACAACAGACAGTGAGGTGAAAGTAACAGCTGATGATGACAGACAGTGAGGTGAAGGTAACAGCTGATGACAACAGACAGTGAGGTGAAGGTAACAGCTGATGACAACAAGACTGTGCGGTGAAAGTAAGCTGATGACAACAGACATTGAGGTGAAGGTAACAGCTGATGACAACAGACAGTGAGGTGAAATTAACAGCTGATGACAACAGACAGTGCGGTGAAAGTAAGCTGATGACAACAGACAGTGAGGTGAAGGTAACAGCTGATGACAACAGACAGCGAGGTGAAAGTAAGCTGATGACAACAGACAGTGAGGTGAAAGTAAGCTGATGACAACAGACAGTGAGGTGAAAGTAAGCTGATGACAACAGACAGTGAGGTGAAGGTAACAGCTGATGACGACAGACAGTGAGGTGAAAGTAACAGCTGATGACAACAGACAGTGAGGTGAAGGTAACAGCTGATGACAACAGACAGTGCGGTGAAAGTAAGCTGATGACAACAGACAGTGAGGTGAATTTAACAGCTGATGACAACAGACAGTGAGGTGAAATTAACAGCTGATGATACAACAGCGAGGTGAAGCTAACAGCTGATGACAACAGACAGTGAGGTGAAATTAACAGCTGATGACAACAGACAGTGAGGTGAAGTTAACAGCTGATGACAACAGACAGTGAGGTGAAGGTAACAGCTGATGACAACAGACCGAGGTGATGCTATAAGTGAGGTGAAGCTAACAGCTGATGACAACAGACCGAGGTGATGCTACAGCGAGGTGAAGCTAACAGCTGATGACAACAGACCAAGGTGATGCTACAGCGAGGCGAAACTAACAGCTGATGACAACAGACCGAGGTGATGCTACAGCGAGGCGAAGCTAACAGCTGATGACAACAGACCGAGGTGATGCTACAGCGAGGCCAAGGTAACAGCTGATGACAACAGACCGAGGTGATGCTACAGTCGAGGCCAAGGTAACAGCTGATGACAACAGACCGAGGTGATGCTACAGCGAGGCGAAGCTAACAGCTGATGACAACAGACCGAGGTGATGCTACAGCAAGGCGAAGGTAACAGCTGATGACAACAGACCTGAGGTGATGCTACAGCGAGGCGAAGCTAACAGCTGATGACAACAGACCGAGGTGATGCTACAGCGAGGCCAAGGTAACAGCTGATGACAACAGACCGAGGTGATACTACAGAAAGGTGAAGGTAACAGCTGATGACAACAGACTGAGGTGATGCTAACAGGCTTAGAAGAAAAACAATGTAATGTTTACTGGCTGGCACTTCTACAATTACAGCTGACCAATCATAATATTAGCACCATGCATGCTCATTAACATTTTCAGAACCTCATGGAATTTTTGCTTTTATTACATTCATATTCAAAAGTGAAAGAGAAATGGAGTTCTCTGTGAGCCACATGAACTGTACATTTCCCACATCGTGGTCATGAACTGTGCATTTCCCACATTGTGGTCTGAGCAGTCTGTGAACCACATGAACTGTACATTTCCTCCATCATGGTCAGAACAGTCTGTGAACCACATGAACTGTACATATCCCACATCATGGTCAGAACAGTCTGTGAACCACATGAACTGTACATATCCCACATAGTAGTCAGAAGTCCGTGAATCACATGAACTGTACATATCCCACATCGTGGTCAGAACAGTCTGTGAACCACATGAACTGTACATATCCCACATCATGGTCAGAACAGTCTGTGAACCACATGAACTGTACATATCCCACATAGTAGTCAGAAGTCCGTGAACCACATGAACTGTACATATCCCACATCGTGGTCAGAACAGTCTGTGAACCACATGAACTGTACATATCCCACATCGTGGTCAGAACAGTCTGTGAACCACATGAACTGTACATATCCCACATCGTGGTCAGAACAGATCTGCAACACCCTCCTCTAAAAACCGTTTGTATATGGCCATGAAACGGGCCACGAAAGCCTCCAAGTGGTAAATGGCCTTCTGACCGCTCTGCAGACGATGTTCAAAATGGGCGGCACTGTGCACCACCTCCACCTTCAGCTCTCCGTCACAGTTCATCAACAGCTCCTGCAGCAGTCCCTGCACACACAGGTCAGTCATCAAGACACACTGTCATTCCTCACTCACCCGTCATCAAGACACATGGTCATTCCTAACATATCCGTCATCAGGAAACACTGTCATTCCTAACATATCCATCTTAAAAACACACTGTCATCCTTCACACAGGGGTGGGAGCAGAAAATCATAGCTATACTGAAAAGGGCGGGGGAAGGGGGGCGCCTGTGTTAGGTCCCTGGTGGGGTGCAGGGCAGCACCCTGCTGGGGGGGGGGGGGGGGGGGCGTTGCTCCCCAGACGCTGAAGAAAATTTGTCTTGCCAAGACCCTTTTGTGGCCTCCCCTTGAAAACAAAGTTAATAATTAACTTCTCTACAAAAAGATTCCAAATATGACAAAATATGACTTACGGCTTAAATATCAAACCAAACTGAAAATGTTATGCCAAGTACTTAGAATACATCTTAAGTTCAGTAAACAATCAGAGAATGCAATGTATAAATATTACTCACCAGTGATGTTATTAGAAGATAGTGGCCAAATTTCAATCACTTAAATTATAAGTTCAAGAATGAGAATTCCTGGGTTTTTTTTTAAAGTCTTACATGGCTTAAATTCAGCAGAGAGTCAATGTCTGCACTAGCACTGGACTGGACCAAACACTGAGCAAAATCAAAAGCTGCATTGGGCCAGGTCTTACAACAGAAATCAGTGGATGGTGGCACTGGGGAAAAATTTGCTATACGGAATTCCACATCAATACGGAAGGTCTCCCACCCCTGTTCACATATCCTTCATCAAGACATACTGTCATTCCTCACACAGCCATACACATCCTACAACAATTTGGTTTGATTCACATCTTCTTTCGGGAAAAGATGAAAGGGGGGGCAGGGTGGGAAAGGGGGGTTAACCTAACAAAGTTTCAACAGTTTAACTCACTCCACTCTGACGTCCCCTACTGTGGACGTCCCGCGCACAACGCTTTCTCTCCGACATGTGCTATAGTGGATCGCGCATTACCTTATTTTTAGACCCAACATCATGCTGAGTGTCAAAAACTGAAGCCTGCCATGTGACCATCTCATTATCATAGAGCAACCTTTCAATGCTGCGTGTGCGACGCCATGATGTGTTCGCTGACCACTGACCTAATTTTACACCAGTCCAGTCCTTTGGAATCAGATCACAATGGCGTCTCAGCCTTCGACTAGTGGTGTGAGAAGCAGACAGGGAACACATGTTTACAGCTTACGTGAAGCTGTTGAACTTGTTCAGACTGAAGGATCAGACCTTGAAGATACTGAACACGATGATAACAGCGAATTTTAACCCGTATGCAGAGTGTGAAAGTGTTAAGTAAACATGGCGATGTTCAGAGAGTGGGGAGTGGCAAAGACTTCCTCCAGTTCATGACGAGAAACTGGCATGGAGATTTTTCTTTTTTACATCAATTCCTCCATACACAGGCCGGCAAACACATGGACTGAAGTTGCAAAGCATGACTGACCATGCCCCCTTGGATTTTTTCGACCAGATCAGGTCTATGCTTTACGCCAAGATATTCACTCATTGTTAGTTACTCTGTGTGTGTGTGTGTGCGTGTGTGTGCATGCGTGCGTGCGTTGGTGGTGGTGTGTGTGTGTGCGCGAGTGTGATACATGTGAGCATGTGCATGTGTGTGTGTGTGTGTGTGTGTCGCGCGCGTGTGTGTGTACAACATTATATACATATATATCTTATGTGTGTGTGTGTGTGTGTGTGTGTGTGTGTTTCTTTTTCAACTCTGTGCATGTACATATGGACAAATATGTTGAACTTGACAAATTCACTTTTTTTTTTACTAACATGAAGACTGAGTGAAGTTGAAATTTTGATTATGACGCTATTGTTTATTGAGACTGAGATTATGATCCTGTTGTCTGTTTTAGGTGCTGTGGGTGTCCTGAAGTGGATGGACAAGAAAGCTGTCCATTTGATCACCACCAAAACGGATCCAGCTGAAATGGGGGAGGCCACCCCAAGGACAGACGGAAGATGAAGCCCAAAGCTGTCCAGGACTACACAGTCAACATGGAAGGAGTGGACCGCAGTGACCAGCTCATGGCCAACAGTGTATGACTAGTGTTTGCGCATTGTTGATACTGTAGAAACTTTAAAGCAGTCATCGTATACACACTGCCAACATTCTAAATGAGATTTGTATGGAAAAAGCCCTTTTTTCAAAAGACGCATAGGTTCACACCCGTTTATATTTCCGACCAACCTCATGAAAGATACCCTATCTTCTTCCTGCGACTGACAGAGTACTGCATAAGCAAGAGCTTTGAAATTATGTACTTTGTTTATGCAGGTACACAGGTATTTTGTGACAAAATTTCAAGAGGGTGTGTCTAGCCATTATTTTTTCATGATTTTTTTCTAATACTAACCAATTACCCAGTCTCGTGAAAAAAGCTCAGCGACAAACTACAAAGTACTAAGTCATATTCTGTTGATTTTAGTTCTTTTGCTTAGTAAAGAAGCTGTCAAGTAGGTATTTTGTACACTCTTCTGGGTTTCTCAAAGTGATTTATGATGAAAATGGGCCTTTTTTCAACAACAGAGAAAATTTTTCTTATATCTCTGTGTAAGTACCTAGAGTTTCACAAAATGTAAAAAAATAATCTCTTCTTCATCCTGCTACAAAAAGAGCATGGCATATGCTACAGCCTTGAAACTTTGCACTGACACTGTTCAATCACACAACAATCATGTGCCCAAACTTCAAGTATTTTTGTTTGATTTAATGATTTTTAGAAAAATGTGTACAAACGCCCAGTATACAGAGGAATGCTGAATTTCATATGGCCAGTAGGGAGTGAGTTAAGTTCATTCTGATGTCTTTAAATTGGTAGTTGCAGAAATTTCCATAAACACGGTAGTTGAAGGGTCAACAGGGCTCCAGTACACATGTACCGGTAAAAGAAAGAAAAGGATCAACAGGACTCCAGTGCACATGTACCGGTAGGAGAAAGAATGGCGACAGGTGAGGGACTTCCCCATAAGATTCATCTCTAATACCAAAATCAACAACAAAAAATGACAAAGCTAGGCATAATGTGCACAGTGTTGCTTTTCATTTGGAAGTCTCATAATGTTCAAAATGCAATGACTTAATGCTGAAAAACACAATAAAGTTGGCGCAGCTAAAAGTCTGTGTGTGTGTGTGTATGCTTTTACTGTTGATGATATATTACTTACACAGCATTTCCAGTTCCTTGAGCAACACGGAAGTGCAGGGAGGAAATGAATGTCTCTAACAAAGGGATGGAATCCCTGCATGCTAAGCATTGCTTTCCCTGCTCAAATGAAATTTGCATGCCTCCCAGGACAGTTCTCACTTATGAACTGTTTTCCTTCCGTATTTCATCAATTTTGCATAGGACCATCAAAACCTGCCTAAACTCAAGGGTCCTCTCAATTCAAAACCTTTAAATCCAAAGACCATTTTATCTACGTCAGTAAAACTTGAAATTTACCCCTTTACTTCAAACAATACAAAACTGAAGGTTAACACAAAATATATTGTCTTTTAGCAATGTCATTGCAACAAAACCTTGAAATCCATTTTCCTGCCATCATTAACCTGAAATTCATGGTTAGCAATGTAAAAACTGACCTAGAGCTTTACTCATTTGGCACAGGCAGTTTTTCCCTTGACTTTCCTGCAAGACAGGCTATTTGTAAGGATTTTTTTTTATCACTAAAAAAGAAAAAAAAAAAAAAATGAGCAAGGACATAAAACTTTCAGGACTCAAATTCTAAATGTAATTAATAGCGAACCGCCAAGAAAACGTAGACAAATGAATCACAAGACAAAACATGAGTTTTGACCTCTTAGATCTTCTACAGACAAGATAAAAAACACTCAGGACAACGAAAATGAACGAGCAATCACTTATCTTCATTCACTTCAGCGCAAGATGGGCGTTGAATCAGGACTCAGAAACATATTGTAGGTAGGACCACTGATTTTCTTTAGAATCTCCCAGAACTCTTGAGTTTTCATCTACTGTTAGATATTACTGAAAGTAAAGAATTTCCTAGATTTGAAGTCTATATCTTAAATAGTTTTGAAAATATTCCATTTTTTGCGTAAGAGTTTGCACGCAACGAGATGGAAAATGGACAATATGGCATTTTTGGACGTTTATGTCAGAGAATAGATGCTGATTCCATACTGTGTCACAGACTATGACATATCTGTTGTACAAGGAACATGAAAAAGCAAAAAACAAAAACAAAAAAAAAGGGGGCCATCATAACAAATTTTTTGTACAGAATTGGACTAGATACCATACTGAGCACCATATTCATACAAAACTACCCAAGACTACAACCTAAGAATTATTGTTCTCAAACAATAATATGCATACAGTAAGCCTAATTTTTTTTCCACACATCTAGTGCATTCACTAAGGAAGACACAAGCAAGTGAAATCATGAAAAACTGCTATTTCAAAAGTGTATTTTGCTATGAACTCGCAACACAAATTTTGTTGTAAGCATTGATTATGTACCTCTGGTTCCATTCAAGCTACAAATTTGTATAACATATCAAAATGTTTGCTCTGAAGTAAATAGTTCATCTGTGTACAATCCAGGCACCAAAAAACAATCATAAAGGAGAATTTTTTTTATGAATGTTTGATTGTACTGGTAGTTTCTGCTCCTACTTCCAAGCTCTACCCAACCATATGTGCAGCAAACTAGAACAAACAAAATACAAGAGTATTGTAGGTATGTAGTTAAGCTGACAGTCTCACAAGTTTTTCCATCTGGTTTTTGGCCTATTCAATCAGAAAAAAAAGAAATTTCAAGAATATACTTTGCTGCAACTCACAAAAATATAGTTGCAAGTGATGACATTGCATTTCAGGATCTACTGAAGCTACAATTGTATCTCATAAAAAAAAAAAAAATTCCAGTGAAGTTAAGAGTTCATCTGTGGACATTTTAGACACTAAAATATCTAAACAGATGAGAGTTTGATAACATTTCATTACACCGTTACTTTCCCTAAAACGGAAAGCAGTGCTACTTGCAGCACGCTACTAGTGCGCTTTGTAAGTCCTTTTGTGGAAATGTTCCTCAGAGATTGACACATAACTGGCATCCAGTCAAACACTGCAGCACCAGATAAATGGCTGGCTGTCCTGAATTTGTCCAATTCAGTAATTAGTCCTTTGGGGACAACATCAATGTTTGGAAGTGATGCACCATAGCCTTTTCCACAGTCTAGCAGGGACTTTCCGAAAATCACAAACTTTTGGGAAAGTGAAGTCCCTTTCAGCCTTTCAAAAGTCTTAGACTTAACTGACGCATGTAAGTGGAGGAATATTTTTACTGGTCTCAACAATCAGGTTTTCCAGCTGAGGTAAGTCTTTCCCAAATTTCTGACAAATAAGTTTTTCTGTTAAGTTCTCCAGCCACACCCACATCCTCTTTAACTCCTGTCGAAGGAAACCAAGCTGAAGCAATAGGCAGTTGGCAAAAACTAATACAAGATGGTAGAGAAACCGGCTATCCACGACCACTGCCCAGCCCAGTCCCTTCAGTGTGCTCTTTCATTTTGGAGTAAAACCTATCCTCTGGTTGAGAAACAAATGACAGACAAAAACTTAATATTTGTGAAAACATGGTAAAAAAAAGTGATAATCATACCTACTTTAACTAGAGTTGATCCACTTTTGTCAATAAAAATAAGCATAATTTCAAGTGTGTTGTTTGTATCACTGTCAGTATCACTGAGCACATACAGTGATACACATTGCAAAAAAACATTTTTCAAATACTCACCGTATCAGTGGCATATGTCTTCTGTTTATACAATTTTCATGTGAGTTGGATGCGTACCTGTGAAACTGTTATACGCAGAGTGTGTGCATACGTACGTGTGTGTGTATGCGTGCGTGCGTGCCTGTACACGTGCATGTGTTAAAGAGATGGAGAGAAATACACCCAGTTCATCACGATGTATGTTCATCTCATGTGCTTGGCTTGTTCAATTCACCACAGATCCAGTCAGCAGTTAAACGTTATATAATATTCTACACTGGATGCATGCTTTTAATCATCACATTGCAGCTGTAATGCTAATTACCAAAGAAAACAATTCACTGTGGAAAGTCAATGTATTCTGTGTGTGTGTGTGTTTAACACAGTTTAACAATATATTAATAGTGAAAAAAACATTAACATCGTTTATTAACTGGAGAAGGGTGAATTCTAAAGCAGAAGGGGGTGATGGAAAGGGAGGAGGGGTGGAGGATATATCATTAGTTACAAATAGCCACATAACAAATGGCAAGGGGGGGGGGGGGGAGGGGGAGAATGTATCATTATTTACAAATAGTCACATAACAAACTCATTATTCCCACATTGTACTACAAGAAAAAACAAACAGTAATGTACTTTAAAAAAATACACACTTTAATCATAGTCTTGGTTAAATCCTAGATCAGTAATCTAAAAAATACTCTGAACGACTGTGAAGTGTAGACTCACGATATAATCTGGTTCAGACGATCAAGCATAATGTCTCTAAAAATAGAAACAAGTGCCTTTCTTCAAAAGTTTTAATATCATCATTAATATCCATTATCATGCAACAAAGATGATTCGTTTTGCACATAATAACATAGAAATCATCTTGCTATATAAAACCATAAACTTACACCCATATTTTTTTGTGATATTGTATTAAACATTACACAACCCGTTCAATGGCTTCAAGTTTGTCACACTGTATCGACTGCTGTCAAAGTCGAGTTTAGAATTCACACAGGTCTTCCTTATTTCCCCCCCCAACAAAATTGCAAGCAATATACAACTTACTCATAGACAAATCATTTCTGAGGCACAGCTTACCAAGATAACATTGCAGATCGCTGAATATTGATGAAGAATCGCACTGCATTTGACCGCCCATCCACGGTGCCAACACGACTCAAACAAGTGAATATTCAAAAATGGGCTCCCACATTTTACGAGACGTGGACACTGTATGCTAATAAGGAGCAAAACATCGGCTATTTGTTTCCTATAGAAAATAAAATATGCTTCTTTGTGGTATGAAGGCCATTTTCATATTTTTAGTGGTTTTTGTTTTCTTGCCACCTAAAAGAAAGACTTTTTTCCATTCATAACATCTCCCAAAATCAGAAACAGACTTACACAAACTTCACACCTTCTTGTAGCCCTAGCTTTTTCCTACAAAAACTAAAAAAAAAGCAAACTTAAGAAAGATGTAACGCAACATACAGTGTCTCCAGCAAATTTTCCCAACATACATACCCATCCGTGGAGCAGCAAGCCGCCACAGCATAGCAACATTCAGCCCGTATTGCTCACCAACTTTCAAAAGTTGTGATTTGCTTAATACTCTATAAAATGACAATTAAAAAAAAAAAAAAAAGCATAGACTGACTCCGAAAAGGTGTTGCTTCATTATGTCAAACACTGCAACAATCAGGCTGGGGAACAGGTGATCCAAAAAATCTCTTTAAGAAATGCTGGAGTCCAGGGGCTGCCTAGGCCCCGGTGGGGTCCAGGGGCAACGCCCCTGCTGGGGGGTTTAGGGGGGACTTTGCCCCCCTGCCAAAATTGAATTTGAGTGAAGACCCTTTCATGGCCTCTCGTGACAGGCAAATTACTATGTGGCATGCAAAGAAACCAAACTAAAAACATCTTATTTACCATGCAGCACATGCAAAGAAATCAAACCAAAAAGACAAGTTACTTTTCTCCATTTTCTTATGTATTGTAGTGCCTTGCTTCAAAAGTTCAATAATTCAGTCTTCACGAACTGAGTCCCAGTAACGTTCAGTGTATGTATCTACTAAAGGATGCATCACCTACAGATTTATTCAAAGTCAAATACTGGCATCAGTCTAGTATTCTATATAGTCAACACTCACTCCACTTTCTTGCATGCGTACTGCAGTGCCTTGTTCAACTGTTCAGTCTTCACAAACCGAGCCCTCTACTAATGATGCATCACCCTCAAACTTATTCAAAGTCAAATTAACCCTCTTGTACTCGGTTTCTCTGGCTGCAAACTTCCCCTAGATTTCAGGTTCTTTTACAGGTTTCAGCCTAAAAATGGGTATGTGTGATTATTAACTTATGGGGAATGTATGTGAACCTCTACATGGCAGACAGTTTCGTAAGAGCATGCACTTCACTTTGAAGTATATTTTGTCTGTCTTAGAGATATGTCGTGTCACTGTCACCGAATTGTCACCAGACACGTGACATTTTATGATGACAATCAAGTTTACAGCATGCAAGCATGCGCAATCACCATGCAAGTTGTTAGTGT
The DNA here is from genome assembly GCA_033310375.1 of Conus canariensis. NCBI lineage: Eukaryota > Metazoa > Mollusca > Gastropoda > Neogastropoda > Conidae > Conus > Conus canariensis. Next base: position 31,475,501 of record CM065720.1, read on the forward strand.
AAGATGAAATCTGAGGCCTACCTGACGTGATCCATCCACTGCCTGCAGTACAGGTCCCACTGGTTGTCCCCCAATGTCATACAAAACTTGTCACTTGTCACACACAATACAGAACTCAGTCACTTCCCAATTCTCTATATGTTGTGTTTCCATCAGCCTTTGCAGTTCTACAAACTACAGCTGATTACATACGTCCACAGTCTTCAGTTGCACAGCACAGTGTCACTGTACACACTCACTACTCACTACTAAATGTCACAGTCACAGCTGTCACCAAAAAACACGGGTATGCAAAACAAAAATAAACATCATAGCTGCATTACTGTTGACTATGTTTTGGTTGTGATAGTCGCGAAAACAACCATTCTTAGGCCAGCAAAGGAGCACTTGACAGAAAGAACACTTATATGATGTTTCCACTTGATAACCCTTTGGTGTCAAACGGCCAGTTTTGACACATTGATGACATACCTTAGGCCTGCCCTCAATCTTCTCCACTTTGTGGTGATCAATGGAGTTTTTGGTGATTGGGGGTTCTGGTACTGCCTCGCTTCGCCCAGCTTTGCGTTTTCTGGAAGTAAATCCAGCATGAAGCTGTTTAGCGATGTCAACACGAAACCACAGGTGATCATGGGTCTTCTTTGGGGGCTGAGCGTGTGGTGACTTTTCCCAGGTCAGAAAGGCTTGAACAATACACAGATTGATCTAAGAGTGGAAGATGTACCGCCACCATTTTTTGTTTTGATGACCGACAGGATAGTAGGCACGGTACTGATCTGACTTGTCAACACCACCCATCTACTTGTTGTACGCAGCGATGACAGTCGGCATCACCTTTTCGTCCATTGTTGTCATACCTGGAGGCTGACTGCTGCTCAGGAGATAAATCTGACGGTTGTCTTTGTAGATTGTAGCCATCAGTGAACCTTTCTGCATTTGTATCAGGTCTCCCTTTTCCTTCTGTTTGGCCATCTTGGCTTCCTGTGGCAGTCCCCTGCGGTTACGTTTGACTGTCGCACAGGCGTATGTCCCATTCGCAGCCAGGTGTGTCATCAAAGGGACACTTGTGAAAAAGCGGTCAAAATACAAGTGCCTGTTCTGGCTGTTGTACGGTGATGCTAGTTTGTCTACTACTTCATGCCCCAGACTGATATTTGTGTTTTCACAGTTAGCACGACCAGTGTAAATGTCAAATGCGACACAATAGCCGGTAGTAGCGTCGCACATTTCCCACACCTTGATGCCCCACTTTGTTGGCTTGGCTGGCATAAACTGTTTGAAGAAAATGCGACCCTTGAAGCCTATCATCGCTTCATCAATGCTCATTTCACGGCCAGGACAATAATTGGCTTTGAACAAAGGGAGAATAAGATCGATAAATGTTCTCACCTTGTACAGGGGGTCACAATCAGGGTGATCACGCCCAGGTATGTTGGACGAATCCCGAAGGTGGAAATACTGATTCAACTTGAAAAAGCGATTTTTCGGCATGACACTGCTGATCCACTCATCTGAAAATTGGGTCATCAGATCAGTAGCACCACAGACGTGGCAGACGCTTTACCCCCATCATAATCAAGACCGCGAGATACGCTCGCATTTCTTCAGGTGTGGTATCGCACCAAAGAGGGTCTGGTGCGCCCTTCGCAGCTTGTTTTTGTCTTACATACCCGTTTGTTTCATCGGCAACATCTTAAAAAAAACAAAGAGGTACAAACAAAAAGAAAAAAACCAAGCAGTGTAGCAGTGTCGGGTAACGAGTGAGCCAGCCCAGTGGGTTCCTGAAACTGACGCACCTCTGCTGTACCACATGTCGCGGGCCGCCATTTTGTCTGAAGCACAGCCAGTGGAACATCGTATTCCGGGTCGCTTTCCACTTCACCATCTTCTTCAACACCACTACCTACTTCTATATCACTTTCATTCTCCATCTCTCTTTCAAATTACTCCACTTCTACAATAATTTGATCTAACTCCTCTTGCAAGTAGTCGACCATCTTGTTGTCGTTCGTATCAGACACGAAAGCAGCCATTGTGAAAGTCAGTGTGTTTCATTCACAAAGTTACTCACTGTGTTTGTGCCTTTTCTCAATGAACACGCGCAGTTCCATCACCCCAAAATAGTGCCAACACATGATTGGGCCATGCCTGAGTCTTCCTAGTTACCGTCTACGACTCTGCGTGTCTACACATGTGATCACTGTGTGATGGAAAATTCCATCCGAGAAGTCCCGGTACGTCCCAGAACGGAAACCACAGGCACTCGCCATAAGTCCCGCTGCTCCTGCTACAAGTACAAGAGGGTTAATGGAAACAGTTTATACTTACCATAGTCAACACTGACTATCTCTTCACACAGCATGGTAAGACAACAGGGGACAAAGAAGGTTGTAAGTACACTATTTAAAAAACCTGGCAAGAGAAGCCCGTTTTGTTTTGGTACGGGGAAGGGGGCAGCCACAGATCCACTTGCACATCTTGGCCTCTCTTGTGGTCCTTTGCTGCTTATTTCCATACTGACTGATGGCCTCTCTTGTGGTCCTTTGCTGCTTATTTCCATACTGACTGATGGCCTCTCTTGTGGTCCTTTGCTACTTGTTTCCATACTGACTGATGGCCTCTCTTGTGGTCCTTTGCTGCTTGTTTCCAGACTGACTATTGGCCTCTCTTGTGGTCCTTTGCTGCTTGTTTGCATACTGACTGATGGCCTCTCTTGTGGTCCTTTGCTGCTTATTCCATACTGACTGATGGCCTCTCTTGTGGTCCTTTGCTGTTTGTTTGCATACTGACTGATGGCCTCTCTTTGGTCCTTTGCTGCTTGTTTGCATACTGACTGATGGCCTCTCTTGTGGTCCTTTGCTGCTTTTTTCATACTGACTGATGGCCTCTCTTGTGATCCTTTGCTGTTTGTTTGCATACTGACTGATGGCCTCTCTTGTGGTCCTTTGCTGCTTGTTTCCATACTGACTGATGGCCTTTCTTGTGATCCTTTGCTGTTTGTTTGCATACTGACTGATGGCCTCTCTTGTGATCCTTTGCTGCTTGTTTCCATACTGACTGATGGCCTCTCTTGTGGTCCTTTGCTGCTTGTTTCCATACTGACTGATGGCCTCTCTTGTGATCCTTTGCTGTTTGTTTGCATACTGACTGATGGCCTCTCTTGTGGTCCTTTGCTGCTTGTTTCCATACTGACTGATGGCCTCTCTTGTGATCCTTTGCTGTTTGTTTGCATACTGACTGATGGCCTCTCTTGTGGTCCTTTGCTGCTTGTTTCCATACTGACTGATGGCCTCTCTTGTGATCCTTTGCTGTTTGTTTGCATACTGACTGATGGCCTCTCTTGTGGTCCTTTGCTGCTTGTTTCCATACTGACTGATGGCCTCTCTTGTGATCCTTTGCTGTTTGTTTGCATACTGACTGATGGCCTCTCTTGTGGTCCTTTGCTGCTTGTCTGCATACTGACTGATGGCCTCTCTTGTGGTCCTTTGCTGCTTATTTCCATACTGACTGATGGCCTCTCCTGTGGTCCTTTGCTGCTTGTTTGCATACTGACTGATGGCCTCTCTTGTGGTCCTTTGCTGCTTGTTTCCATACTGACTGATGGCCTCTCTTGTGGTCCTTTGCTGCTTGTCTGCATACTGACTGATGGCCTCTCTTGTGGTCCTTTGCTGCTTGTTTCCATACTGACTGATGGCCTCTCTTGTGGTCCTTTGCTGCTTGTCTGCATACTGACTGATGGCCTCTCTTGTGGTCCTTTGCTGCTTGTTTCCATACTGACTGATGGCCTCTCTTGTGGTCCTTTGCTGCTTGTTTGCATACTGACTGATGGCCTCTCTTGTGGTCCTTTGCTGCTTGTTTCCATACTGACTGATGGCCTCTCTTGTGATCCTTTGCTGTTTGTTTGCATACGACTGATGGCCTCTCTTGTGGTCCTTTGCTGCTTGTTTCCATACTGACTGATAGCCTCTCTTGTGATCCTTTGCTGTTTGTTTGCATACGGACTGATGGCCTCTCTTGTGATCCTTTGCTGCTTATTTCCATACTGACTGATGGCCTCTCTTGTGATCCTTTGCTGTTTGTTTGCATACTGACTGATGGCCTCTCTTGTGGTCCTTTGCTGCTTGTTTCCATACTGACTGATGGCCTCTCTTGTGGTCCTTTGCTGCTTATTTCCATACTGACTGATGGCCTCTCTTGTGATCCCTTTGCTGCTTGTTGCATACTGACTGATGGCCTCTCTTGTGTCCTTTGCTGCTTTTTTCCTTACTGACTGACTCCCTATGTACAGTCTAAGCCTTTGAGGCTTGTTTCAAAAGATCTTCCTTGTTGCTTTTTTAGTGGCAGGCCCTTCAGCATGCGCACCCAACCGCTTTTGTTTCTCAGCTACTGCTGCTTGGTTGCCCTCCTGTCTTTCCTGCCTGCCGTTGTAGGCATTCTGCATATGGTCAGTCAGATTTTTGTCCACAGGCTCTCTGATTGGGTCCTTCTTGGAAAATGCCTCTATAGCTGTCAGGTTCCTTGCTTTCAAGCTGTATCTGACTGTTTGAAGTGACTTGTAAGTTTCATCAAGCATGTGTCCTGTCCGGTCATTCATTAGGTCTCCCTGCAACTAAAGGAGGACTCTATTAAAGGTCCATAAAAGCCTGACAATAGTGCTTTAGACTGATCCTTCGTCAACCGTCTCGCCACAATTTATGATGCGTGATACACATGACATTTTGCCGATCGTAGACTCTTCTGAAGCGTTACACTCTTGTGAAACATGCAGAAAATGGCTGTTCACAAATTGATGCGCCCGCCTCGCAATAGTTTCATAAAGCACGCAGAAATACCCTCACAACCGCGGACAGCACTGCCTTGAAAACAGTATGATGAAAACCTGGATTGGAAATTCTGAATACGTAATGATAATGGACTCGGAGTGATCAAGTCCTTCACGATTTTTTTTTCTCGGACCCGTTTTCTTTTTCTCGGAAGTCACTTTGAAAAATCTCGGGGATCCTTGGATCAAGGAGAGTTCCCCAGCCTGAACAATGAAGGGGAAAACTACTGAGATAAAGGCGTTGAAGATGACTGATTTTCATGTCACTGTCGTTTCTAACCCAGCCTGTTGCTGCCCGTGGTCCTACCTACATACTGAGTTAGTTTGGGTGAAAATACCAACCTTCCTACCTTCATCTTTCATCTTCTAGTGCCAGGTAACAATTTTTTTTTTTTTAATCACCTGAACTGACACAGGCAGATGGCTAGTATATGTATCCAGGGTAGCACAATGTCTTTAAAACAATCTGTTCACTCACAAAATAATCCAAGAAATATCCAAGCATGATTTTTGATTCATATTATAGCCTATAGGACACCTTGTGATCCACACAAACACAAAAAAAGGAAGAAAAAAAAAGAAACTAAAAAATTACACCATCACACTATGTACACACTGGCTTGCTTGCTACACTAATAATCAATATAATTTTGTACAGAATGATATGAATGGGCTAACTGGACTAGTTTGTCACACAGGATGAGGCTCAGGGTGAGAGGTAGAAGAAAAGTTTATCCCACTACTTCAGTCTTGCGGTCTAGTGGAATGTAGATCAGCTGGTCACTTTTGTCCACCCCAGCATGTAGTCCTGGACAGCCAGGGGTTTCCCCGAGATGCCCACAGCTTGTGGTCACATCTGTCATGGGGGCTTACCTTGGTGGTGATGACATGGACTGGCTTCCTATCCATCCACTACAGAACAGCAACAGCACCTGACACAGCACCATAAATCATTACATAAACGATGTTTTTCTTGGCATTGACTCAACCATGCTTTTACCTAAAAATACAAAAAGGTCATAATCATTATTGTCATTACTTTCACAAGAGTGTGTGAGCGAGTGTGTGTGTGTGTGTGTGTGTGTGTGTGTGTGTGTGTGTGTGTGTGTGTGTGTGTGTGTGTGTGCGTGCGCATGCGTGTGATCATATGTACACATATATGTGTGTGAGTGAGATAAAAAAAATTATAATAATACAATGATAGCATAATAAAATATACACACCTTGCCAGAAACTCTGGACTTGACCACGTGGTGTCCGACGATGTGTTTTCAGCAGAAAAAAAAAAAACTGGATGGGGCCCTGGCATTCTTGTGATTTGAGTAACCCATGTTTACCAGTGAAAGGTGGAACAGCAGAAACAAATTTAAAAAAACTTGATGCCAGCCTTGCATTATGAACTGCAAAAACGTCTTCCTCTGTCATTTCCGGTACACGCTCTCCTCTCTGCTCAGCCTGTACTGCGTCATCATTTCAACATCACCCTCTTCCCTCTATCACTGGCCTCAGCTATCAGCACTGCAGTTCGAGTTTAGAATCAAAACTTCTCTCGCCTCCACTTTCAATAAAATTCTCATTACTGTCTTCAAAGTCATCCTAATTACTGTCTTCAAAGTCTTCAACAATGTCCAAACCTTCAGTTTGAAGTAATTCTAACATCGCTTCTAAAGCGACTTCTCTACAAGCTTCGTTGCAGCGAAGTACTGAGTGGAGACACCATTGTTGACAGGCATGGAACACATGGACAGTGACTTGTAAAAATACCCTGTACCTTGCTCGCCCAGCAAAAATTTCTGCAACCATTGGTTGCTTTCAAAAGAGGAAAGGCTAATGAATATTCTCAGTAGATTATCATATCCATGAAGTGGGTGCCACTCCAAAAATTCAGAAGCCCTGATCTAGGCCCTTCGTCCGTAACGTGTGTGAGAGTTGGGGCGTCGATCAAGGCCCTTCATCCGGAAAGAATTAAAACACAAAATGTTAACTGCCTCTACATCACACAATGTCAACATGATCCAAACACACCATTCATCCCATTCCTGTAAAACAATCATAATTATACAATTCTCAACCCATGTAAGACATGCAACCCTTAACTTCCTTCTCACTGTTTGCTTCGCCAAGTTTGCATAAATTGTCCTGCAAAGTTTGCAAAAGAAAAAAAAAAGTTTGAATAGTTGAGGAGAAATGTGATCAAACACACACACTAATAATGCTCAGGCATACATCAAATTATGCTCAGGCAGGTAAAGTATAGTAATGCTCAGGAAAAAAAATTACAAACGATCCCAAACCTCTCCATACATGAGGTTTATACTTTCACACAGACTGGAAACATTCAGATCCTACCTGCTGTGGACAGAAACTTTTTGAATATATATTTGATCTTACATTACAATACACCCAACAGTCTAAATTCCTTCCTTGACCACCGATTTGCGATACCTTAATAAAGGAATGGCATTAACTCAATGAAGACGCAGCTTTCTGCCACAATCACGACATGCTGAGACACACTATTTTGGGTATTTTTACAAAAAAATACAGACATAACCAAACTGAATACAACAATAATCATAAGTTTTTGAAAACTTCAAATCATGTTCTTTTAGAAAAAAAATACTACAATCCTGTGCTCAGTACACACTTCACTCACCACTAGTTTGAAAAGTGTAGGAAAACAGCTATCAACAAAAACTTTTTCTCCACGTAGGTATGGATGAAAAATCAATATGTCGTAACTGTAGTAAACACATAAAAACAATGTACTTTCATACACACATCTGTGTGCAAGGTCCAAACTTCAAACAGAGTGCTGCTGTCACATATTTGAAGAAAAAATGCAAAAACTTCATCATCATTTAGTATGTGCAACTCACCATCGTCACTCATATCCTCTCTGTCTGATTCGGCAAGTTCGGAAAACAGTTGGGAAAAGTTCGGCAAGTTCAGAAAACAGTTTCAGTTCTTCCTCTGATCCTTCTTCCATTATTCTTTCAATCACTTCTTGAAATAAGATGTTTCTGTTCGCTACCACTCGCTGATGCTTCGGTGCCAACACCACGATGAACACAGGCGGCTAGAGTTATCTCCAGCTATCCCGTAATATGAGTGAAAGAGCAGAATTAAACGAGAGATATACACTAAGGGAGAGCACCACCTAAGAGAGGAAATCCTCAGCTTTCTGTACATACCAAGATTGTTTCCCTTAGACCGCACAGCTACAAGTGAAAATTCGAGTAAAACCGTCGATCACCTGGCCGGCGACGCATCAGTGCCAAGCACTCAACCCGTCACCCGCCAGGTGATCGACGAGGCGGCAATGAGTTAAAGATATTGACAATATCTATCATCTTGCCTACCGATCCTTGCGCCACACTCAGAAAGTGTTAACAAAGAAAATGTTTACCAGAGACATGCACAAACACTCATATGGACAACCAGATCTTCACACTCATTTAGTTCACATGTAAAGTAAAAATCAGTAATCCAAACATCATCATATCATGGTTCACCATCATGTTCAAGTTTGTAGGACCATCATTTTTTTTTTCTTTTAATAATAAATGCAGTTTTTGCTAGCACATTTCTATCTGAAAATCAACAGCTCTATAAGCAGAATGTCGTTTCCATATAGATCTATTGAGCCATTAATCATTTCAATCAAGAACTGGTGTCATGGTCATAACAGCTTTCTTTAGTGACATACTTCTACAATGCAAAACAGAAATCTTCCGTGGGGCATGGAAAAGTTGCCTATCGATTAGGACAGCAACTCTTCCTCCTCTAATAAAACACTAGAACTGTTTTATTAAAGAGCGAAAGTTGAATTCCTTGTTTTCACTCTCCTCTACCATAGTTTGGGGACATCTGCACATCAGACATGGGACCGCCATTTTTTCAACAAGGAAAGGGGAAGGAGCGTTCATCTATTATAACAACAAATCTTACAGTCACCATGTCCAGCCACTGTATGTTCACCTGCTGTTCATGCATCTCAAGATGGAACCCTAGTTCACATTGAGAGTGTTCAGCAGCTAGGAGGTCAATGAGCAATACTTCCATCGTTAGTTTATATCATGAGCTAGAGTTGACGAACCAGTGAGAAAGAGTGACGGAGAATTGTATTATGATGCCAAGTCTACCGTCCTGGTCTACATTGCTGCCCTCGTCACACTACCATCATCAATGTTACCTTCTCCCCTCACCTCCCCTTAAGCTACGCCATGGGCCAGAATAGCTCAGTTGGTAGAATTCCAGACTCGTAATCCAAGGGTTGCAGGTTCGAATCTCTGCCGGGCCCTTTTGGTACAGGGGGATTTTTTCCCTCGGAGTTACCATTAGTTCTGACTCCATTTCCCATACAGTCCTTCGAATGAGACTATAAACCGAGGTTCCGTGTGTGAACGCATGCATAACATCTTGCACACGCGTAAAATCCCATCACCAACTTGCGGAAGAGAAGGCCAGTTTAGCCGTTGGTATGGATGACACATTACACATAGCATGCACCTTCCCCGAAGATGGAGTATGGCTGCCTTAATGGCGGGATAAAAAACAGTCATGTACACAAAACTCCACTCCCTTTGTAGGGTAGATGGGATTAATACTTGCCTGTCCATATAGGGAGTGTCCGCAGGAGTATCAGCCTGTGAACGCAGAAGCAGCAGCTACGCCATTTCCCAAGCATGCTCCCCATCCTGTCCTTGCTCCCTGCGTCCTTCATTTTTGTCATTAACAACTTTGTAGTTGAAGTGACATTACCATCTTTTCTTGCCAGACCCCTCGTCAACCTACGTCCGTTCTGCCGTCTTCATGTCACCGGAGTGAGGTAGTGTTCGAACATCAGTGAAAAGTCTGAACTGTGTTCAAGGACAGCTGAAGAACACTTTCAATGCATTATTCCACCTGTATTGTTTGAAAGACGTGTTGAAGGATGTTTTCAATTCATTACCTACATCACCCACCTTAGCACCAAGACCACTGTCCAATGTTCAATTCACTGACCATAACCTGGTCCCTGAGCCATCTGTTAACATGGCATCATGTGAAAAAGAAAGTAGTGACTGTTGGGTCTGATGAGGTTTCCTTTGTTTTGCCAAAATCAGTCTACTTTGTTTGGGTGCATGGAAAACCAGAGCCTAGATCAACCAATTTGACTTGTTTCCCATCCCATAGTTCCTGTCCTGTTCTTGTCACTCCTTCAGGTTCAAAGGGCAGACAAACGTGCCAGGTAACAAAATGACCCTGAGGATTACATTCAGCTTTAAAACATGACAATTTTCTTGGTACTGAGATGTGGATTGTAGGGTAATAAAATCTGTCCTTCAACATGCCTTTCCCACAATACAGGCTGGGGTAATGCATCGAAAATGTTCCTCAGGGTTTAACGGAAAACAGTCTGGATCTGTGTTGACATTTGGGGAATATCCTGCCCTAGTAGCAGGATTACAGCAGAATGGACGTAGGTTGACTATGGGTCCAGCAGGGAAAGGTGTAGTAACGGGTTCGTACCAGCAACATCATTGATGATTAAGATGGACAAGATGGAGGGCACACATAGGAAACGTAATAGCCTACATCGATGGTGAGGCGAGGAGGTAAAGCTGATACAGGCACTGTGACGAGAACAGCAATGTAGACCGGGTATTGTAATATAATTCTCCATTTCTCTTGCTGATTTGTCAAATCTAGCTCCTGGTATATAGCAGAAGACAGGCACCCTCCAGAGGGAAAGTTCACTCATGCTGGCTTTGTGACTAAGCAATTATTGTCAACAGAAGGTGGCTTAGTGGGTGGTGTCCTCTGTACGTTGGATCAGAACAGGCACCATCAACCACCACCAAAGTGACTCGGCAGCAGTGCAGTGTCTCCTCTGGTGGGCTGTCTAATGACAACTCGACACTTATTGCTCTTGTGGAATGCCAGTGCCTGGGTTGTGACAGGACAGGTCAGGCTGTTGCTATGGACAGGAGCCCACAATGAGCCACATAAGTAAAGTAGCATGGACGATCACACAGCGACTGAAAAAGAAGGAAGCACTACTTATCAACATTCTCAATGTTAACTAGAGTTCCAACTCAGATGCACATGCCATGTACTGCAATAGTAAGTGAGCACAACAGTGGCTCAACAAGGTGACGTAAGTTTTGTAGTAATAATATCAGACTTCATATAGTTTTGAATATCTAGTTGCGGCGCTTTCCAAAAGTGAGGCAGAAAAGTGCAGGAAAGTCTTTGAGTTTTACTGAGGCCAGGGCAGGAAAGCCTTTGAGTTTAACTGAGGTCAGGACAAGAAAGCCTTTGAGTTTTACTGAGGCCAGGGCAGGAAAGCCTTTGAGTTTAACTGAGGTCAGGACAAGAAAGCCTTTGAGTTTTACTGAGGCCAGGGCAGGAAAGCCTTTGAGTTTAACTGAGGTCAGGACAAGAAAGCCTTTGAATTTAACTGAGGCCAGGGCAGGAAAGCCTTTGAGTTTTACTGAGGCCAGATCAGTAAAGTCTTTAGTTTTACTGTGGCCATGGCAGGAAAGTCTTTGAGTTTTACTGAGGCCAGGGGGTCTGGGGAGGGTGGCACAGGCCTCCTTGGCTGGGGTCAAAGGGCATGGCCTCTGTGGGGATCTTTTTGCAATAAATAAGCTCTAAAGTAGCATTTCCTCGCACTAACCACATAATTTTTTTACCATTGAAAGAAATCCACAGCAGTAAAATAAACATTTAACCTAGGGTCATCTCAATGCCCTGTACATTCACTTCATGTCACACACACACACACACACAAACACGCACACACACACACACACACACACACACACACACAAGCACACATCCTGACAAGCCAACCCTGCTACTGTTTTGAATACATTTTCACTCTCTAGGTAACGCAATTTTTACCACAGAAAATAAAAATCTAGCCACTTATTCTATCATTTGTATTTAACAGCCACTGAGGAAAAATAACCAAACTGAAAATAAAAGTAATGCAGCATGCTAAAATGAAAAATGATTGCATCAGCTGTCAATATTTCATCATGGTATGTGGTTTGTTCACTTTTTCACAAGACTCGAACACTCATCCAACCATAAAAGCATGTTTCATTCCTTCCCCCCTCCTTTTTTTCTTTTCTTTCTTTCTTTCTTTTTTTTTTTTTTTTGATTCTTATTGTATTTTCTTTGTGAGAATAGCACGATGGCATCTTTCTTTTTTTTTTTTCCTTTTAATTCTCATTGTATTTTCTTTGTGAGAATAGCAAGATGGCAATCTGATGCTGAAAGTAGCAAACCACTCCAAAATTGACTATATAATTGGCAGGTCTGCTCAGACAGTGTGAGGGGAAGAGAACTGACGATCCCCATTCCTCCTTGCCCCTCTCATTTTTATAATTAACAGATTCTACCATATGATAAATTTCTTACCTAGTAAAGTAAGGTTTAGGAATGTTCTGTATGTCTTACTTGATTATTGTTTGATTTCGGATGTTATTAATCGACACAAGAATCTGTGATTCAAACAGACAGCTGAAGTTTGAACACTTCTTACAAGAATGCAGAGTATTTGCAAGACAGTTTTCATATCTCCCCACTCTCCTCGAGTGAAATCTTTTCTCAGTGGATTCTCTTTGTAACGAAACGCTTGACAAATCCTTCTGATCGGTCCCATTTTGTACAAAAGACAGAGAGAATAGATTTCAAATCTATGCCCACTCTCCCCTCTCAACCCCCCTTCTCTCTCTTAGAAGGGTGTGAGCCGCCCGGCTTAACACTATCTGTTACAAGAAAAAAAATTTACGTCACAGGGTGTGTGACGCGTTTCGCTATTCTCTATTCACCTCCCTTCCCCTTACCCTCCCTCACTCCCACGTGTAGTGGAATGACACAGTGAAACCTTTGTCTCGCATCGCCAATGCGTTGCCAGTCACTCACACAAAGGCACGTTCCCCCCCCCCCCCCCCCCCCCCCAAAGGGGTTCTCACCCATTTTTACAAATCTATTTTGACCAAATACACAGTTTTGGTGTGCGGTTGTATTGCGAAACCCAGCCCCGAATCAGCCGCCTGTGCTCTCATCTTGCAGTGAGAGCAGCATTTCCTGTGGACTGGGAAAGCGTGAGGCTGAAACAGGAACGAGAGCCTCGATTTCGATAAAAGGGGGGTTTCCCGATTGATGACGTCGAAAAGCCAAGTCGCTCTACGTGTTCGGCTGAAGTGAGATGGGGCGAATGTGTGCTGTGTCTGGTTGCGGAATTTCATCAGGAAATAAGCAAAGAATAAGCGTTCATGCTTTTCCAGGTGCTTCCAGCCAGTTTAGACGATTGTGAATAAATTTTGTCACCACAACGAGGAAGGATTTTGTTCTTTGGGACAGTTATCATGGCATTTGCGGTCGTCACTTCGAAGAGCACAGTTTCCAAGACCAACACACCTGGAAGGTAAAGGTGGAAGCGGGAATTCGGGTCCGAAGACAGCTGAAAGAGGATGCTGTGCCAACTATTATAATAAAAAAAATGTATTAAAGCACTCTCTGTTCATTCGCCAGCTGCAAGTGCAAGCCTCAGACGCAACAGTGACACGGATTCTGTGAGGAGCAAGAGAGCCAAACTCAGAGACGCAAAGAAGGTAAGGTTTGTGGAACGGGTGGTTGATCTTCTTGTGTTTCATTTCATTCTCAGTGTATGGTTGGTTGTAAAGATAGTTGTTGGTTTTTGTTGAGTGTTGGCATCGAACTGAAACATACATTGTTACTGTCCTAGTTGCAGTCAGTCAGTCACACTGCCTGCTGCCACTGAAACTGTTGCATGTTTGTGATTGATTTTGTTCCCCTGCTGTTACTGTTTCCAACAAAACTGAGGTTACAATTCTTATTATCAAGAAAGTGTCCATGTCCACAAATAACAACTTGTTGGACTCCAGTGAATAATAGTTTGGGTTTGTATTTTTCAGGACATTGCTAACATCAGGCACCCATGCAAGTTCAAGTTTCCGCCCAACAACCATATGCTTTAGTAAGTGAATTATTTATCAGTATTTGGATACAGGATGGTGACTTTGTGTACATTTTAATATATATGCAGGTGTGGTATGTCTGTATGCTATAAACTGCCCTGGTGAGTAAGAGAATAATGAGCTTAGATCTGCAGCTTAGATCTGATGTACGGCACGTCACGCATCAGTTTTTACAGTAACAGCCAGAATCTTTGACTGCAATGTATTGTAAAAGACCCCTCAGATTCTAATTTCATTGTGGGACTTCAGAATTTAAGTGGAGAGAGTGAGATTTAAAATGAGGAATGTAAAAAAAGGGTGTGTGTGTGGGGGGGGGGGGACTGAAACTGAACAGCTATTGAAAAGATTTCTACAGCAGGGAAGAGAATTAGTGTGATGATGCAGTAGCTGACAAACTCCTGTTCAAAGGAAAAGGCATTATCTGATAGATCTCAACAACTGAAGGAAAATGTGGTTTATCACATAATCATTTTAAAGTTATTTACATGCTACGGTAATGTGTGTGTGTGTGTGTGTGTGTGTGTGTGAACAGATGTATGCATGTGCATGTTTATATCATGTACTATCTGTGTTGTGCGTATGTGTGTACATGTACATAATATGATCAACCTGCAAAACGTCGAACTGTCTGGAAAGAAACACAATCGTCTGATGGCGAGGGAGGTGGTACCGTACAAGGAGCTGTAGGTTCAAACTGGTACGGCTGAACTCCATACACTCCAGTGAAAATTTCACGTTCGATGTCCTCTTAGTTGGAACTTGACTCGTAGCTGGGAGCATCTGCCATTATTGCCGGAAAATAGTTGAGTTTTACGTCCTCATAGCGAAAGCTTTTAGGGACTGTCTTTCATTCACAGTAGTCTTGGCATTTATACGTCACTTGCGGAATCCCCGACTCTCGTCTCTTTCCGTACTGTGCTCGGCAATCTCCGTGGCGAGTCACGATTTGGCTACTTGCACGACCCGAAACACGGACAGAAGTGAGTTCCAGAAGAAAAGTAACACGTACATCGAAACACGCTCGATCATACTTTTGAACAACCCAAACATGCTATTTATGGGTGAGGACCCCTTTAAGTATTCTCCCGTTCGCACGCTGTTCGTCACGCACCATTCATGCAGCTGGCGGATTACGCCAATAAGCTTTCCCCACACTTCATTCACATTCATTCTAAAGGTGGGTGCATGGGAAGCTTCCTAAGTTTATGACTGGCCAAAGGACAGGCAAACCTTCTCCATTTGTCTCATTGTGTTTGACACCCTGTCAGTAAGATCAGAAATCTGATTTGACAGTCTAGTGTTTAATATAGGGACACATAGTCCCTGAGGCTCACTCTTCCTAAAGACCACCTGTAGATCAGAACAGTGAAAGACAAAGGGCAGACCAGAAAGAAGGCAGGGTAATCTCCTTCTACTACTTGATCCCAAGTCTAAGCGCTGATTCATCCTAGGAACAAGTGAGTTGAAACTATGTTTTACATTTAGAATCTATGCATTGATTTTATGCATGCCATGGGATCACGCATGCCATGTGGTTTAACAATGTAACTTTGTGAAAATACTTGGTGACATTTATCAAACTGATGAATGATTATTCTGTGTAGTAGTTTGCTTGCCATCATATGGCAAAAGCTCTCACCATGTGGTTATGATTCTTTGTTAACAATCTGACCACTATTCTCTGTGTTCACCCTGACTTTTGCCAGTATGCAATTCTATCTGTTACGATGATAATTCAATGATAAATTTAGATCAGAAAAAACAGTATGCCTGTATTATGTGGAAACTGCTAAACTGATTTATAAATACTGATGATTGTTGGAATAATTTGTAGTGTATGACTTTAAGTCTACAGCACATATGTACTTGGACTAAGTGTAGCCCAAGTTATTGTCATTTAATTCATAAGAAACACGGAGGAGTTATTTGACTGAAACTGTGTAGCATTTATGGAAGAGTTATTTGACTGAAACTGTGTAGCATTTGTATTACTGTCTCCTACCCTTTTGTAAGCTCAACTCAGCCTTTAAACAAAAGTGGAGATTGATAGTTATAGTAAAAACTCTACAACAGAGAAAATTTTTGCTGGCTGAGTTCTGTAAGCTCAACTCAGCCTTTAAACAAAAGTGGAGATTGATAGTTACAGTAAAAACTCTACAACAGAGAAAATTTTTGCTGGCTGAGTTCTCACACCTCTTCTGAAAGATAAAAGGGTAAATGTTTGAACTCGACAAACCAGCCACTCAGCGACTTACCTACAGACCAGGTTCTCTTTATCGCAGAACTGGGATAGTGGTCACGCTACAACCTGTGGCTAAACCACACATAGTAGCTACCCCAGAAACCAGGGCGACGATGCCAGATAAACTCTCTGGGCCAGACAGGGTGCAGACACTCCACAGCCCAGCACTACAACAACCGGTCTACACAGCAGGATCAGTCACCAGCCACCAGAGAAAGATCAACAATCCTCTCCGACTTAGTTAAGTCATAAATTAATCCCCCTGGACTCAAATCCATCAGACCCTTACCCTCACTTTATGATGAAACAGAGAGAATATGTCTATGATTACCACTTTGGCTACTGCACTGGGTGCATGCAAGCGAAGTGGATATGTATAAGAATATATATTCAGAGTAACATTGACATGCCCGCTGTATACCAACTTAAGCTACTACACTGAGTGTAAGTAAGTAAAGTAGGAGTGAGGAAGGACATTTAATTGTTGTGGTTCGATGAGAACTAAAATTAAGCCCATAGAACAGACATGTATATAACTTACCTATGTGTAAGCAAGTAAAGTTGATGTGTGAAATTGCACTTAACTTGTGTCAGTTCTCTGTTCTTCAATCAATGTTGAATGTTTTAACTTCTCTCTTCAATTCTGTCTCCTGGAGCTACAAGTACTTTTAAGGGTACAGGCCTAAGGAAACTTATCTCGGAGCCACTATCAAGTATTTTAACAGTACCTGGAATAAAATAAAAATTTCTTTCGATGACTAGTACCGGAAAGTTGCTCCTTCCACTACTAGTAAGAGAGAGGGTGGAGGTAAAATGTTAATATAATTCTCGTAGAGAAATTATTCCAAGTCCTTCCCCTAGAGGACACACCTACCATTCCTCATCCATCTTGTCACACTCTTTCATAAATGATAAAGCAACTCAAGATGACACAATTCCCAGTTTCATTTGTAAGGACATCAGGTGTCATTACAATCTGTGCCCAAGCCCATAGTGAATGACCACCCATGAAGCACCATTGCCATAAAGAATAACAAGGCTAAAATCTAGCAGAGAACTGCACGGCACATCTATGTCTATTGTAGTTTCAATCAGAAAAATCATTTTATATAACCTGAGGAGGAAAGTCCCACAGTAAAAATTCTTGATTTTCAATGCAGCAAACTGGCAAAATTACAAGTAATCATAATGAACTTGCTTTTGTGTATCTAATGCTGCAATCACTGTACTCTCACAGAGTCCAGAAATAATAAGCTTACTGTTTCATGGAATAATACTTTCCACAAAAACAGTTTCATGAGTTTCCCAATTGGGCGACTTTTTTGTTGTTGTTTGTTTTCTCTACCCTTGCAAAAATATCAACACACACACACAAGAAAAAGAAAGAAAGAAAGATCATTCTTACCTTCATGATGATGTCAGGTGGGATACAATGACTTAACAGCTCATACAGACGACCTCTTGTTTCCAACAGTCTGTTGATTTCACATAAATATATGTATAAACTACAGCAGACTTTCAAATGACATTATCTGCATCACAATTTAGTCATTCACAAAACCTGTATTATATATATTTCAAGCACACACAGAAAAGAAAAAAAAAGCCAAATCAAACCAAAAATATGAGGTGGAAAAAAAGAATTGAGCACGCACACACGCTCACACTGGCTTTCACTGAAATCCTTGGCCATGCAAAATTTGAATACCCAAGTTTTCTCTCTTCCTCTCTCTTTCTTTCTTACACACACACACACACACACGGAAGCATGACAGGCATGGACAGTGTTCAACTGCTTTTCGAAATGATAATTTTCATTGTCTTCATTCAGATGGTAAAGTCATGAACAAAAATCAGTTGAACAGCAGACTGCAATCAACACGTTCCTCAAAGAAACAGTTTCATAATTCCATATTGTCTAGCCCAAAGCTCACTCCCCTGACCCTTTCCTCCCCTCCTTCCATTCCCTCAACACAATCACACACTTTATGGGATAATCTGAAACAAGTGAGTCGTCTGCATAAAAGGGCCATTAACTCTCTTGACAAGCGCCCGCCTGCTAGCGCCCAACCAGACATCACACAATCAAAAGGCTGAGCGCCTGCCAGCGCCCAGTAAAACACGTGGCAACAATGGGCGCCGCCATGTTTCTCTTAGAAAAAGAAGTCTCGCGAGAACGTGACTTACTTCTTCCTGTAGCCATTCACTTCCGTTTGCAAAAAAACGCGAGTCGATACGTGTCGTAGTTCTCGAGTTATGAATTTTTAAAGTTTTGTGGTCGAAATGCTGTTTTTCACCATGGCTAAACTTGATTTCTGCCGTTCTATAATGAGATTTAGTGATGAAGATACCGTGATTTGTAGGATTTACAGCATAAGACTTGGTGAAAGCGCTGGGTGATGAAGCTTACAGTGACCTAGATTTCAACTGGGATGAGGTTCCAGATATGATAAACGATTCGGAAGTTCTGAAGAAGATTTTTTTTTCCCAGAGTAAATGGCTCATGTGACATTCTTCAAACTTATGATATAGCAACATATATATTCGTATGAATTTTTAAAATTATTTTCATTTCATTATTTCCTTTCCTCTTTTAAATTAATTCTTAAATTGGGTAACCATGTTCAAATTACGGAGTTACTTATCTTGCCGATGGTTTTCGGCGTAACTAAGCTCAGGTAAGTGTATACTTAAGAGGGTTAAATTAATTCAGGTGAATTACGCAGATGACCTGGTACTTTGGTGCTCTGAAGAGTACACCACTACAGCACAGGCACGCCTCCAGACTGCGCTCAGCAAGATCAGCGACTGGACCAAGGAATGGCTCGTCTCTGTCAACTCAAGCAAAACAACCTACACAGTCTTCAGCCTATCCAGCAAGAAGCAAGAGGCGAAGCTGACACTGAATAACCAAAGGCTTGCAGAGGAACCCACATCTACCTACCTGGGAGTGACCTTTGACCGCACGCAGGCTCACTTGGAAACAGCAGATCACCAGATGCTGTAGCAGGGCCAAGCTGAGACTGGCGATCATGAGGAAACTTGCGGGGACGGACTGGGGGGCTGACGAACATATCCTGAAGAGACTCTATACAGGGAAAGTCCGACCTGTAGTTGAGTACGGGACATCAGCATGGGCATCAGCTGCCCTCTGTGAGGCAGCCACAACAGTCTCACAGAACTCCACAAGAACAACAGGGCAGGTGGCGGTGTTCTCAGACGCTCTCTCCGTGCTCCAAGCCCTCAAGAACTCCCGCTACAAAGAACAGAACCATCTCACTTCAGCCCTTGTTGCCTTAAGTGCCAAAGTAGAGAAAGTGGTGATACAATGGGTACCAGCACACTGTGGCATCAGAGGCAGTGAAAAAGCGAACATTCTGGCAAAAGACAGTGCACAGAAGGCGCAGGCCAACAACCTGGTGTCATACGATGAAATTAGGACAATCATCAAGGCACAGCAAGGAATAAAATGGCGCCTCCTGCACCCCAAATACAACCCAGAAGACAGATACCATTTGCTGGGACGACGGGAACAGGTCAAGATCTTCCGCCTGAGGACTGGACACAATCCCTGCTCCACCACATGCACACAAAATTTGGCACTGGACAGAGTGGAGAGTGCCCTTGTGGTGAGGGACCAATGACAACCGACCACATCCTTCAAGTCTGTATGACATATGCAGCATCCAGGAGAAAGTACTGGCCAACACCGACAGCAGTGGAAGCCAAGCTGTACGGCACCCTGGAGGAACTGCGACGGACAGCAGCCTTCATCGAGGACACCGGGCTGTTCATCTAACAGGAGGTGAACGAGGAAGAAGAAGAAGAAGACTGTACACATCCACCATGTCGAAACACATTTTTGTACAGTATCTGCCACATCATTGTAGAGATTTCTTTTCCAGCTGTCCAGTTCTTTTTGTTCTGCCTCTTCAAAACAAACCCCTTCTATCATCACTGCATTATCAGTTTGATCTGAATGCATTGCTGATTCAGGCGCTGCAGATGATACAAAGGAAATTTTTATTCTAAAATTACGTTTAATCTAACATACTTACCGTGGCTCACTAATGCAATAAGCGGCAGCAATTTGCTATCCCTGCCTCGTATACAATAAAGTCCGTACGGACAACAAAACCCCTGAAAGGGCCTCGTGCCTTGCGCATGCTCAGATCAATCCTCTTTTCGAGGTATATTAAACCTTGACTGAGAACTCCTAATGGAACCAGGAAGGCGGGGAGGTAGGGAGGGTGTCTGCGTGAGCCACGGTAAGTATGTTAGATTAAACGTAATTTTAGAATAAAAATTTCCTTTTAATTACACATACTATACCGTGGCTCACTAATGCAGAGTCGCACTACCTGGAAGGAGGGCTCACCTGGTTACCGTCTGGAGGAGCGAGAAGAGCCGGAGCGTGTGGAAGAGCCAGAGCGTGTGGCGGAGATGGAGTGTTGAGCCACCACAGCTGATGCGATGCCCCTAGACCCATCATCGCGCAGACGAGAAACGTCGCGCAGATAGAAATGGATGAAGGTGCCAGGAGAACGCCAATATGCAGCATCTAACACACTCTGAATGCTGGCATTATGAGCTACTGCCAGCGAAGACGCCCATGCCCTAATCTCATGAGGTCTTGGTGAGAAAACAGCCAAATCCCCTTCAGGTCTCGCGTACGCAGCTTTAATCACTTCTCTCAGCCATCGAGAGATTGAAGAGCGTCTGATGTCCTCCTTATAACCTTCGTTGTAAGAGAGAAACAGGTGGCGCTGCTTGGAGCGAGAAGATTTCGTGCGTTTCCTATACTCCCGCAGAGCGCGCACCGGACAGAGAGTGCGGTCTTCATCGTCCGGGGCGAGAATAGAAGTGAGAGGAAGAATGGAGATAGTCGGGGATGGAGAACCTGGCAACTGGTTCTTCGCTAAAAATTCAGGGAGGAGGCGAAGAGACATCGAGCCATCCGGTTCGGAGGCGACGTCCCCGGGCAGGCCACTAAGGGCGTGGACTTCACTGCAGCGCCTCCCTGAGGCCAGGGAAATGAGAAAGGCTGTTTTGAAGGAAAGAAACTTCAGAGAACACTCCCGGATGGGCTCGTAAGGGGGGAGCCTGAGGGAGGAGAGAACTAAGAAAAGATCCCACGCCGGGGTGCGGCGGGGGCATCGGGCCTCCTGTAGGGCTGCTCCTCTGACCAGATCCCGCAGAAGAGGGTCGTCCACGAAGGAGGGGCCCCCTAACTGGCGGATAGTGGTGCAAATAGCCGCCCTGTGAACTTTAACAGAGGAGGCAGAAAGTTTTTTTTTTTTTCTCAGATGAAAGAAAAGCTAGATAGTTCGCCAACTGACATTGAGAGGGAGAATGAGGGGATACTGCGTGGTTGGAGCACCAAGAGAGCCAGCCATTCCAGTGGACACTGTAGACGCTTTGGGTGCCTGGCCTGTGGGCGTGTTCCACAAGTCCGATTACCGCTGGGGAGGCGCCTTGTGAAGACAGCGCGTCCGCACAGTAGCCAGGCGTGAAGATGCAGCACGTCTGGGTTGCCGTGTGGAATGCCTGACCGTGGCTGAAGCAGGGACTTTGCTTTTAAGGCGAGCGGTATCGGAGGCACGTGAGACAGGTGTAACAGTTCTGGAAACCACGCTTGGGCCGGCCAGCGTGGAGCCACCAGAATCAGCGTGGCTGCGTCCTCCCTTGCTTTGCGGAGAACCTTTCCCAGAATGGGGAATGGGGGAAAGGCATAGCCCATCAGTCCGGACCAAGGGATGGATAGGGCGTCCACAGCCCACGCTGCCGGATCCGGGACTGGAGAGACATACAGCTGGAGACGGTGGTTGAACCGGGTGGCGAACAGATCTACCTGTGGTTTGAACCACACAGTCCAGAGAGGTTCCAGGACTGAGTGGAACGAGAGTCCACTCCGAGGGAAGAACCATGTGCGACCTGCTGAGAGAGTCCGCAAGAATGTTGATTTTCCCGGGAACGTGCTTGGCCGAGATCCGGATGGAATGTGCCTCGCACCAAAGTAGAAGCTGTTCCGCTCTCAAGGACAGGGAGTGAGAACGCGCCCCCCCTTGTTTGTTGATGTAACATGCCACAGTCGTGTTGTCGGTGTTGAGGAGAACGTGTTTTCCCTTCAGGAAGGGAAGAAACTCCTTGAGGGCTTGGAACACGCTTCCAGCTCCAGCCGATTGATGTGCAAGGACCCCATCTCCGGGGACCATTGTCCGGCCGCCGTCAGAGAGCTGACATGGGCACCCCACCCGGACTGGGACGCGTCCGTGAACAGGTCTTCCTGTGGAGGAGGGGGCGTGATGGGGACTCCCTGAGTCAGCCAGGACTGGGAGTGCCATTGGGTCACCGATGATTGGAACCACTGGCCGAGGGGAACCGGAAGGTCCCACGACTGCAACGCCTGAGACCAACGCTTGCGAAAGAGGCGTTGGAACCGGCGTTTGTGCAGTCGTCCGAGGGGCACTAAGGGGGCCAAGGACTCCATCAGACCCAGAAGGGAGGCCAGCTTTCTGGCCGGAGCCTGATCCAAGGAGAGGAGAAGGGCCAAGAGATGCTGGAGGCGAACAAGACGTTGGGGGGTTGGAGAGACCAAC
Organism: Conus canariensis; assembly: GCA_033310375.1. Lineage (NCBI taxonomy): Eukaryota > Metazoa > Mollusca > Gastropoda > Neogastropoda > Conidae > Conus > Conus canariensis. The sequence continues at coordinate 31,498,163 of CM065720.1, forward strand.
CAGTTGGTGGTGTTGAAGGACATGCCCAGGAACTGAAACTGCTGCGCCGGGATGAGATTCGGATTTCTCCTCGTTGCGAACAAATCCCAGCTGCTGACAGAGGTTTAGAACCTGGAGAGTTTGCTGGGAGCACAGAGTGCTGGAGGAGGCAAGGAGAAGCCAATCGTCGAGATAGGCCTTCAGACGAATTCCTTTCTCCCGAAGGTGCATGCAAAGTTCCCGGACCACCTTCGTGAAAACCCAAGGGGCCGGGGCTAGCCCAAAGGGAAGAGCCCTGAACTGAAAAACGCGGCTTCCCCATACGAAGCGGAGGAACTTCCTGTCCCTTGGGTGGATCAAGAGATGGAAGTATGCATCTTTCAGGTCGATGGATACCGCCCAGTCGCCGGGGTGTATGGCATCGCGGACTGACATGGGGGTTTCCATCCGAAAACGGAGGACGAGAAGAAACCTGTTCAATGGCGAGAGGTCTAGGACAGGTCTCCATCCTCCAGAAGCTTTGGGGACCACAAAAATGCGGCCATAAAAGCCCGGAGAGGAATGGAAGAGGACTTCCTCTGTGGCTCCCTTGGCTAACACGAAAGGACCTCCTGATCCAAGGCCTGAGAGGCCGCTGGATCCCGAGGAGGAGTGAAAGGAGGAGGGAAAGGAGTGAGCGGAGCCTTTACTGCACCCCAAGGAAGACGAAACCCCGACCTGATCACCCGCAGAGCCCAAGGGCTTGCGGGAAGCCGCTCCCAGGCACTGAGGTGCCTGGACAGACTGCCCACAGGACCGCCCTGGGGTGAAGTACCCAGGTCGGGGGTAAGTCATTGGGGGTGGGGCGACTGAGACGTGGAAGCTTTCGGACCCGCCGGCCGTGCCTGAGGCCGACCCCTGCTGGGTTGCTTGCCTCGGACCCCCCGGGGACCAAATGACCTTCGTCCCTTGGGCTGAGAGGGACCGGTGATGAGAAAGGCGCTGGCGCCTTGCGTTTTGAACCCGGGCGGGGGGAGGGGGGCCAGAGTGAAAGGCGAGGTCACGCCTAATCTCGGCCTGGCTCTTAATGGTCGCCTGAACATGATTTCCGAAAAGAGACCCCGACTTGACTGGCAGGGCTCTGAGAGAGGCGCGGGCAGAGGCGGAGCGGGCCACAGAAGAAGCCAATAGGACGGCATCTCTTCTCGCTAGGACCGAGTTCAGATGGAGCCTAGCGAAGGCCCCGGCCGAATACTTCAGTCCATCAGCCATGGCCTGAATACAGGCCACCACTGCCGAAGAGTCTGCGGACTGGCGTAAAGCGAAGGACTCTGAATCAGGGTCCTTCAGGGCAGACACTAGTCCCCCTAGGAAGGAATCCATAACCGAGATGGATTCCAAACCCCTCCTTGCCGACTCTTCCCACTCGGCAAGGCAGCGCTCTGAAAGGGACACCTGCCGAGCGTGTGACTTAGACCTCTCCTGGACCAGGAGGAGGTCCTCCTGGGAGAGGGGGAGAGTGGCTTCTGGGATAGCGTCATTTGCCAAGAAGGCCTTCTTGGCAAATGGAAGCCTCTCTGGTTTGAGATACTTCCCGCACGCCAGTGCCCCGGAAAGTCAGGGACAGAACCAGGCGTGATGTCCTGCGCCTCCGTGCCCCTGACCTTTAGTTGGGCCCTCCTCATGCAGTCAGCTACCATGACCGACTCCTTTAGGAGAGAGGAGGGCATAGCCGCCAGTGGGTGAGACCCCAGGGCAAGTTCCGCTGCCGAAGGGCAGGGGGCCCTGACCTCCTGAGAGGACGACACCGCCTCCGGGACAAGGGAAGCCAGAAAGGCCACAGAGTCCCGGAAGGAATAAGAGCCAGACGAATGGCCCTCGTCCTCCGACTCCGAATCCGCCAGGTCGGAGCCACAGACCGAGGGGGTGACTGCCCTTGGCGAGGAGGTGCGCGGCGAAAGCCCAGGGTGGCCTGGGCTGGCTGACTCTCCAGACCCCCCTGGGGAGGGATCGGCCGCCGGATGGGCCGAAGGGGCCTGGGAGGAAGAGACCTGCGCTGGTGGAGCGCTGGGCATAAAACCCGGCCACCAGGGGAACCCCGGAGCAGGGGGCTGTGGAAAGCCCATGGTCGGGGGATACTGCCATTGGGCCCATGGCGCCCAAGGCAAAGGGCCCTGACCCCATGATAAGGGGGGCTGAGGTTGTGGCTGCTGGCCCACCCCATTAAATGGGGGGCCTAAAGCGCCGGTCCCCTGAGGGACGCCCGGAAATGAGGGCGAAACCCAAGTGTTCTGCCCAAAAGGAGTGGCAGACACATGAGGTGGGGGAAGGGAAACAACCGGGGCCGAACGAGAATCGAGCCCCTGAGAGGGAGTTGCTTCCCTTGCATCGCCTACCGATCGAGAGGGAGAGGTAGGCGAGAGGGCTGTCTCATTGCCCCACCCCTGAGCCTCCGTTGTCGAGGGCTCGAGCATCTTCGGTTCTGCCATGGAGGCCGAACTGTGATCAGTAAAACCGCAGCTGAACTGAACACAAGATGCAGTAACGGGGAAAGACAGAACCGCAGCTGAGTCGCTCGCCGTTAGGGGACAAAGGGACGGGATCGACAGAACCGCAGCTGAGCCGATCACCGTCACGAATTATGGGATGCGAGGAAGAGCTCGCTGTCCAACAACAGAACCGCAGCTGAGTTGAAGTGAACCCTTGGGGAAAGAAGAAGAAGAGGAAGAAGAAGAAGAATAGAGAGAAAGTGACGCTGAAGGGGGGGGAGGTTTTGGCGCGGCTAGAGACAAAGAGCCTGCGGCGAGATGCGGGAATCGAATGACGAAACCTTCTTAACTCTCGCCTTACCACCCAAACGCTTCACGTACGTTTCTCCCTTAAGTGAAAACATAAGCAAGGACACCAAGAACAGCAACAACAATCGATCGATTGCGAGAAAAGCAAAAAAATACTTAGCTGCTCGTGTACATGAGGCTTAACGGGAAAATGGCTGCCGAGAAAAGAGGATTGATCTGAGCATGCGCAAGGCACGAGGCCCTTTCAGGGGTTTTGTTGTCCGTACGGACTTTATTGTATACGAGGCAGGGATAGCAAATTGCTGCCGCTTATTGCATTAGTGAGCCACGGTATAGTATGTGTAATTAAACTAGTTCGTTTACTTTGGTCAAGTCAACTAACATTCTTCCTCCTTCATATTCTTCTGGTTCTGTGCACTGGATATTAAACCAGTTTTTGTTTTTCCCACTAGATTAGCTAGCTTTGCTCAATACTTTTGCAGAAATTCTTTTTCTGTTATCCATATGATCATATGAAATCATTTGGTCTGGTTTGAGTGTACTGAAGTCAATGTTGCTTTCATCCATTTCATCCATCTCAGTTTCTAATTCTGTATTCAAATCAGATATTGTTTCAGCACAGCTGCTCTGTGTGCACTTTTCTTCCTCATGACAAGATTTTGCACTGTGACTACTGTTCTTTGTCTGTTTTGTTTCTTTTTTTTTAATATGTTTTATTCCTCCTCTCTCATCCCTCCACTCCACAGTTCCTTCATTCTTTCCTTCCTTCTTGTACTCGTCCTTCGACATGGATTTAACAAACAATTTGACATGAGCATGTCCAGTACATGTAGCAATATATAAATGTGTAATTATGAATAATAAATGAATTATGAATAGTAAATACAATCGTTACAATCTGGCAATTTTTCTTTGTGCTTTACTCGGTTTGAACGAGTGGGAAAAAAAAAGAAAAAAAGTAATAGTTACAAGGAGGTTTGTTTTTCATTTTCAGTTACAAACAAACAAACTGACAAACACAGAACATTATAGTGACAATACAGGTACTATGAATTTGAGAAAATAGCATGCACACACACAATATATATATATATATATACATACACACACATATATATATATGTATATATATACACATACATATATACACACACATACATACACATACACACACATATATATACATACATATACACACATATATGCAAATACACATACCAATACATATAAATAAATACATATACAAATACACGACTACAATGAGGAGGCGGAAGGACACACACACACACACGGACACAGGTATAGGATACAGGAGAGAGTTATTAGTTGATTATCATAGTCGATACAGCATATATGTACATGATACTCTTATCACTACTTGTATCAGTTGAAGTTGATCTATACATAGTATAGTTTTTATCCTAGAAAGTTATGTGGAGTGAAACAAGTTAGAGCATGATGAGACCTCTTCGGTATGCTCAAGGTAGGTTTCTACAACTTCCTCTTTTCTCTTCTTTTCTTCTTTCACGGCATGCCACATACAGCTTGTATGATACTGATAGGAATCGACTAAGTACTGTAACATAGTATAAATATTGAAAACAGATTGCATGATTAATAATAACCATAACAGAGAAATAAAGAAAAATTTTGAAAAAGAGTAATAAAATAAAATTCTTTGACAGCAGCCATAGAGCTCTATCGAGTTTTGTTAATAAAAAGAAACAGTATTTCAAAGATCAAGAAAAAAGTGTGGAATAAGGCAGCCAACTTTCTTCAAATTCTCTATATGTGTTGTTCAAAAAAGATACATATTTTTCTGATTCCAATCTGTTTCTAAGAAATGTTATGAATAACTGGATATTTGGATGTGCATTTTGCAGTTTAGTCTTGTATATATAAAATTTAGCCAGAAGCAGAATAAAATCTAGAGGTTTGTCTGTTGTAATATTTTGTTTTACTCCGAACAAAGCCAATTCTTTATCAAATTGAAGGTAATCACAATGTGGACATTTTTCTTTAAGCAAATGTTCAAAACCGGTCCAAAATCTGTTGACAATAGCACAATCATACAACATGTGTGAAATGCATTGCTCATCCATATTACAAAAGTTGCAAATAGGGGAATCAGTAATTTTAATCCTGAACAAATATCTCTGAGTGGGGAGTAGTCTATGTAATAGTCTGGTTTGAAACCATCTGAGCTGTACATCTTTAGTAGTTTTATAATAATGTGAAAAAATATGTTTCCAGCTCAGATTTTCAAACAAGTTGTTCCATTTTTTGACTGCTGTTGGAGTAGCATCATTTCCATTTAAAATGGACTGCACATGTTTATTGCCCTTATAAATAAAGGACCATGGCATCGAGTCTGAAGTTTTGTATCTGTTGGTTAGAACTACATTTAACTTTTGACAATATGTTCGGATTGCGTCAACATATAAAATATAAAATTGGTTCTAATACCTGGGTACTTAAGCAGAAATTGGTTATATGTCATAAACTGACCATTATCATTAATTATATTTTTTACATAGAAAATGTCATGGTCACACCATTCTCGCACATAAACTACCCTCCGTCCCCGTATAATATTAATGTTGCACTGAATACACTCAGACATAAATTCATGCACAGAAGATACACAACATTTTGAACATAGTTTTTTGTAATGTTTTACAACATCCTTCCAAAATGGGTTCTCAACATTTTCAATAATAATATTAGCATATTCGGCTCCAAAATGTTTTAAATGTCCTAACCTAGGAAACATATTAAAGGTAAAATCCTTCCACTCGGAATCAAAGTTCAGTCTCCTTAACCAAGATATCTTCACAGCAGACAAAAAGTTTTCAACATTCAGCATCTTCAGTCCACCTTCAAAGTACTGTTTTTCAACCACAGACCTTTTGATTTTGCCTTGTTTGCCATTCCACAAAAACATGTACAGTTCTTTTTCTAAAGATTTCAAAAAATAGTCTGGTGGGTCCCGTGGGTCTGGCAAATTAATTAGTAAATAGATAATTTTTGAAAACACTAAGGTTTTAATAAGTTATTTTTCCATACGGAGTAATTTGTCTTTTTTCCAAAACGCTAAGACGTGTCTGATTGATAAAAGTTTGTCATCGTAGTTTAGTTGTACAATAGTGTCAGTGTTGGTGGAAAATGTAATGCCTAAAACCTTAAAAGTGCCTGGGTCCCAAACAAAATTCTTGTCACGCATATATTGCATGCCAGAATTTTTTCTGCTACCTATCCAAACAACTTGGGTTTTGTCAAAATTTATTTTTAGACCAGAAATATGTGCAAATCTTATAAGGGTATGTACTGCTTCAATAAATGACTTTTCTGATCCATCAAGGCACAATGTTGTGTCATCAGCAAATTGGGATAGTAAGTTTACTTTATTTTTAATTTTAATTCCTTTAATGTTCACATTACGGCGGATCATGAGAGACAATATTTCCACACAGATTAAATACAAATAAGGTGAGGCAGGATCCCCCTGTCTGACTCCTCTTTCTATTGAAAACCAAGGAGTGTATTGGCCATTGACCAAGGTACAGGTAGAAATTTGGTTATAAAAAGTCATTATCCATTTAATAATGTCTGGGCCAAATTTTTAAAAATGTAAGCATTTTAGTAGAAAGGACCAAGACACACTGTCAAACGCCTTTTCAAAATCTACTACTAATAACATGCATGGAATATTTTCATTTTCAGTGTACAACAATGTATCGTAGAGTAACCTGATATTTTCGCCAATGAAACGGCCTTTTAGAAAACCTTTTTGGCTTTCAGGAATAACACTTAGTAAAACTCTCTTGAGACGGTTAGCAATACAAGCTGAAGCGATTTTGTATGTAGTATTCAAAAGGGAAATAGGGCGCCAATTTTTAATAAACCGTTTAGGTTTCCCTTCTTTAGGGATACATACTATAGTGCCTTGCCGCTGGGTTATTGACATCTGACCTTTGTCAAAACTTTCGTTAATAGAACGCACAAGGAAAGTGCCAATATCAATAAAGAAAAACTTTAAAAATTCTACGGTAAAGCCATCAGGTCCTGGACTTTTAAAATTTTTCATATTTTTCAAAGCACAAGCAGCTTCCTGAAATGTTATTAAGCCTTCGATAGATTCACTCTCCTCATCAGTTAAAACTGGTGCATCAGGGAGTTCATCAGTAATGTTAACATCGTTTACCTAAGGCAGCAATATAAATTTTCATAAAAGCATTTTGTTTCATTAAGAATATTTTTTTTGATCTGGAATTATTGTTCCATTTTCCTTTTCGAGAAAGGGTATAGACTTGTCTAAGTAGTTACGGTTTTCAAGAATACAGAAATATTTATTAACCTTTTCACCCTGATGGATCCAGCGAACCCTCGAACGCATTGCCATACCTTGAATCCTGTGGTCTCTAATTTCCTGTAACTGTGTTTTTAAGTTTTCTAAAACTGGAATATCTGCATCATGTAAATCATGTTCAAGATTACTTATTCTTTTTTCAAGGATGAGTTCTTGTTGGGTTTCCATCCTTTTTTTGTAAGTGCTATAAGATATTGTTTTCCCCCTAATTTCTAACAACAGAGTTTCAAAAAAAAGTTGATCACTGATCTCAAAGGAGATATTTTCGTTAGGAATGTTATCAATGTTGTCTAAATTGTAAGGTGCATACTGTTGTTTCACCTCATTGATGATTTTTTTAATTTCTGAAACATATTTTTTATCTTTAAGCAAACTATTATTAAATTTCCAGAAAGGCCTATCACGTTTAAGCTGCTCTTTCTTTAAAAGTATAGTAACTAAAGAATGATCTGATCTGTATCCCGGGTCAGTAAAAATGTTATTTGTTTCCACCAACAATCCTTCAGTAATCAGAAAATAATCAAGTCTTCCTTGTTTAAATGAATTAAATTTACGCCAAGTATATGATCTTTTTTCAGGATACATTTCCCTAAAGACATCAAAAAGATTGAATTTTACCATCATGTCGGTAATTCTTTTCCTGGTCCTAGGATGATTATTCACACTTGCATAGTTTCTGCCATCTATTTTCATGTCCAGGGCACAATTCCAGTCACCAGTGATAATCACATGTTCACTGGCAATGCGTTCAATTTGTTCGCAGACACCATTAAAAAAAATCGGGTGTATCGTTATTACTTGGCCCATATAGGTTGACTAAGGTAAGTTTTTTATTTAGAATTTCCAGCTTCATTACAATATAACAACCATGAGGATCTCTAATGACATCTAACAATTTATATTCAAAACTATTGCTAAAAAGAATGGCAACCCCATTTTTATTTGTCTCAGAACCGCAGAGCCAGACATTATAACCCCAACTTGCTCTTGTGAAATTTTCTGATTCTGTTTTCAAATGTATCTCTTGAAGACAGTATATGTTGGCTTCTTTTTTCCTAAGGAAATCAAATACATCCTTACTGGAGTTGTTTAAGCCATTACAGTTAAATGAGCATATTTTAAAGGAGTTATCACCCGCCATTTGGTAAGTTTGAAAGAGAAGGAGTGGTATAAACAAAGTACAAAACATATCTTATTCCCACAACATATAGTAAAATCAAGTGAAATAAGCACATTTTCTGTTTCTGCCTCCACATACTATAAAAAAAAAGAAAAACATTACCTCAATCAATCCAGAAATCCACTGAATTAAAGACAAACCTGTCTTCTGGAAAACTAGTATCATAAGGACAATTTGAAAAATCCAACCTGACCCAATTTCAATGTTTACACTCTCGTCCACATGCACACAATCGTGACAATTTAAGTTAACAGTATCAGCACACACAAACGACAACAAAACAAGACGGGCACACAACATGTAAAATTTACAACTACAAAACGGTTTCATCTGTAGGCCCATTGCCCCACTCCACACCAACTGGCTTTAACAAGCATATTCTGCTATACATAGTGCAAGAAGAATACATAAAGAAAAAGTATACAGGCCCTTTCCACAGTCGTATCGGCCTCATTCGTTAGCGGCCATCATGAACACCAATCACGTGACAAAAACAAAAGCCCCACGTGCTTCCGACAATAAGACCAAAAAGACGAGCAGATCCCCGCAGCCGGGTTGTTATTTAATTATCAAAGAAACAACGATCGCCATTATGTAACAAGGATAGCAAATTCAAAAAAAGAAGGATCTACTGGTTCCTCATCCCGCTTATCACACGGGTGTTAAATTGCCTTGACCCAAAAATTGACCAATGAAATAGCTGAAAAGGGTAAACATTGTAAAATTCTGGAATAAGGCGAAAATCTCAAAATCCCTTTACACAGGAAGGTTATTATAGCGAAACTTTTTAAGACATACACGAAGGGGGGAAAAAAACAAACAAACTTACTGACCTTCTGTAACGGACAACACATCATCATATCCATCAACACATTTGTCTCAGGTCGGCTAGAGACTTCACACTCCCTATCTTCCCGCTAACCGTCTTCACAAAAATGTTCCCGTTCTTTGACCAGGCCTGTTGACAGAGAGTGTTTTCGTTCTTCACTGAACACAACAATGTGTAGGCTCTGGGGGTTAAGTCCTCGACTAAAGTAATCCTCGTGCCTTTTCGAGTGCGTCGAGCGTACAACACACTGTCCCGAATGCGCCGCGACACGAACCTGACAATGATGCCCCGTCCAGTAGGCCTATCCCTGGAGACGCTAGAATCGTCGAACCGACGTTCCTGCTTAGTGCCCACTCGATGTACAGCCTCAATATCGCCCTTTTCCACTGGAATTTTGAGTTTGTCATTGAAAAGAGCAAGCACTTTCTCCTCGCACTGGTCGGGTGTTTCTCTGGCTCCGGACGTCTGCTCTTCCTTGATGCCGTATATACGCAAGTTGTTTCTGCGTACATACGCGGACAGGTCTTCAACACGACTGTCGCCAAGTTCCGCTCGATGCTTGGCTTCGGCGATTTGCGTTTTCATCTGGTCCTCTCTCTTCCTCGCGTCAGCCACCTCTTTCTTCAGTCTGTCATTGTCCGCCTGCACCGTAAATAGGGTTGCCTTCAACTCGTCCACCATTTGGGTCAGTTTCGAGATTTCTGCTCCATTGGCACACAACTTCATCATCAACTGTTCATTGGTAATCCCGCTTAGTTACTGTTTTGATGGAGACAAGTCAGGGGAGAAAACAACGTGGTAGTCTGCTGAAGCTGCTGTTGGGCGTTCGTCCCCTTTGTCCGCCATCGTGTCTCTCGTCTGGTAAACAAACCGAGACAGTTTCTCCTTGAATGGTGCTGGAGTGCTGGTGGCTAGGGTCTTCTGCTTCTTTGGGGTACACTTTACTTCGGTATCTTCAGTATTCTTTGTCACTGAAGTGTCAGACGAGCTGGAACTAGTGTTGGATTCTGTTGTTTTACGTTGTTTTCTTTTACGAGTTCCGCCATTACCGCCACCCATAACTTTCACAGTACGAGTCCCACATTTTCCTTTTCACGGGGCCGTCGTTGCATGAAAAAAAATAATCCAAAACTCGTGTGGAGGTAGGCAACAGGTGCTCGTCAACTTAGCTGCATTCTGAAGCTTGATCAGGTGTTAATTAACACAAAAGAATTAATTAATGTTGCAGCTCCTGAAAGCGTGACTCACCTCGATCGTGACCAGAGCTCACCTCCTGTTTTGTTTCTTCCTGACATTCACATGTAGTAGACTGAGAGTGAGAATCCTGCTCAACTACTGGAGTAGTTTTCTCTTGTTTTGTGTCTTCTTTCACTCTGCGTAGCCTACTCTGATGTATACGAACTAGTCCCATCATGATGTACAAAGATCACACTATCGTCTTGTCCGATAACAGTTCCTGGTCCCTTCCACTTTTCACCGTCTGGTCGTTTGTAGTAGTTCTTGTCTCCCATCTGATAGATGTCAAATGATGACCATGTTTGCTTTTTCAAAGCTCTTCTGATTCTTTCTGCTTTTCAGCTTCTGTGAATGCCTTTCTAGCTATATGTAGACTTGTGATGTGTTCTCCAACTGTTTTGCTTCTGTTCGTGCCTTCTAAAGCACATAGCTTATCTGTGAGAAGACGGAAAGTTTAGATTTCTTCCTGAGACTAGTTGGTATGGACTGAAACCATGCGTGTTCACCATGCTGTTCTTTGCTGCCAATGCTCAGCACAAAGCTGTCTCCCAGTCAAGTTCTTTCTTGTCTGTCATGATCTTCTTCAACATGTTTGAGAGTGTTTGATTGTGTCGTTCTACCACACCATTACTCCATAGGCTGTACGCTGCTGTCATCTTCACTTCAATATTGGAAGTTTTCACATGTCTTGAAACTCTCTGTTGTTGAATTCCCTTCCATTTTCACCGATGATCATTTCTGGTGGGCCATGTACTGCAATCCAGTACTTCATGAAGTTCTGTACAATAACAGATGACACTCTGCTTTTGATGATTGCAGCTGCACTGAATCTGGTGTTCACGTCAATGATATGGAAGTACCAAAGATTTTTTCCTAGCTCATGCAGATCAACAGCCACTGTTTGATAGTAGTCATCTGCCAAAGGCAATCCTGCTGTTAGTTTTGGTGGTGTCTTTCTATTACGTGCACACACATAACACTCTTGTACTGGTTCTGTCATTTTCTTGTACAGATCAGCGTCTTAGCTTCCTGCATTTTGCCTCAGCTTCTGTAGATTTTCTGCTGAAGAATGCGAATTGTTTGTGAGCTTCAAAAGAGCTTTTGTTTGTTCTTCTTCATCTAGACTGTCCATTATCAGTAGGATTTCACAATCTTTTTCAGTCACTTGTTTGTTTCCAACAATGTCTATGCAGTAGTGTCCAGTGGAAGTGTAATTCAACTCCACAGGTTTCTAAAACATTGTAGCTTTATCATTGCTCATGTCTAATACAGTTTCCGCTTTCTTCAAAGATTCCTTGCTCAACGAAAGTGGTAGTTCTACATCCACAACTTCTGTTTGAATGTTACATTTGACATTGCCAATTTGAGCTGGTATTGTTGCATTCATGTAGGAATGAACTTGAGCACCATCTCTGAATTTGAAGATCTTAGCACTTGTCTTCATTTTCATATTTTTCTTTTGATTTTCCACATATGCAGATCGTCCACATATTGTTCAAACCATCTCTTTCCACACACAGTTTTGCCACATACTGTATCAATCACAGCACATCCATAAGCTTCTGTCACCAATACTTCATTTTCTGTTATGTGTTCTTTGGTGAACAATGTCAAGTTGCATTTTTCTTCACGTTGTTCTTTAACCTCAGTGTCGGTCATTCTCACTTCTTGTTTGTACTGCTTGTGAGGAGAACTTCTAGCCCAGTGACACACAGACTCACAAATGGCACACTTTGTTCTCTTTCCATTTGTCTAATGGGCTTGTACCTTTTGGTTGTTTGTTCTTTATTTGTTGGTAGCTTGAACCAGTTTGAACTGAATAGCTACTTCCTTTGTTTCTTAAGAAACTTTTTGCCATGAAGGTTTCTTACTTGACAGTGATTTCATTTTCAACTTTTACTTCAGAGGACCCTCTAAAAATTCTCTTTAAAGCTGACTACATAGATGAAAATTTTCTGTTGGGTACTGCAGTTAAGACCAACTGCCTTTTATTTTCACACAATTCAGCATTGTCTAGCAGCTTGAATACTAGAACTGAATCTGTGCTTTTGTGCTTTTACAAATGCCATAGCGTCTCTCATATTTGATAATGTTGTCAGCCATAAACACATCTGCTTCTTTTCTTATGTTTTAAAACTGGAGCAGGCAGAATATGCCAAGTTGAACTCATCTTGTAGAAATAATGAATCCAGTGCATTCATAAAAATTTCCATGCCGTTTGGGGAGTTCAGTTCTGCAGTGTTATTTCTAAGGTTCTTGCTCGAGCCTGTCCTGTCAATAATGATGTCACTGCCAACGCTTGCTTTTCAGGCTTCATTTCCGTTACTAACTTCCATACGTCTATTTTTTTTGCGATACAGCCACCTTCGCTTGTCCTGCCGATAACAACAAAAGTTGTTCCTCCCGTTCTCACCACGGCGATGCTACGTTGCCAAGTAACAATAATAATTTCCGTTGTCCACGCATGTGCAGTCTTTACTTTACATGGTCACTTCCGGTAATAACAACAACGTCGAAGTCTATCAATCGATGTATATACCGATAGCCTAACTGTTATCAAATAACTCCCTGCAATGACCCAAAGAAGCCTGATTGGGTCTTGCCCCTCATAAAAAATTAATTTAGATCTATTGAGCTTTCTTACTGGTGCCTATTAGAATCCCAAAACTTAAAAACAGAAACAGGAAAAATACTCAAATGAGTCTGACATAAAAATCATATATATGTCTTTGGCAAAAATAATAGCATTGAACTCGAAGTATATATATACGTTCTTGGCACTGAAGAGGTCAATTCACATTTCTCAAAGACTCGAAATTTGCTAGATTAAATGGAAAAATATTTCTCTTCCAGGAACTATAAAACCACATCCTGAACAGTGTTTGCATTGAGTTGGCTGTTGCGTGCTTGTATCTGACACCATGTAAGCCCCGACATCCTGTTGACTGTTATGTTCTTGTGTCTGACATCATGTAAGCCCCAACATCCAGTTGACCGTTATGTGCTTCTATCTGACATCATGTAAGTCCCGACATCCAGTTGACTGTAATGTACTTGTGTCTGACATCATGCAAGTCCAAACATCCAGTTAAGTGTAATGTGCTTGTATTTGACATTTGTAAGTCCAAACATTCTGTAAGGTTTTGGGTTTTTTTTAAGAAAGTGGTACATCACATGAACAAACCACCTGCCCTGGAGTACTAAATGAAATAATTCAGACAGAGAATCAGTGAGGCTGCAGGTGGCCAATGTGGTATTGCAAGAGATGAAACCTATAGTGCCATAATTACTCATAATTTCTCAAGAGCGGTTTTGAAAAAAGCATAAATAACACATATAATGAAGAAAGGAAATTTTAATTCTAAAATTACATTTAATCTAACATACTTACCGTGGCTCACTAATGCAATAAGCGGCAGCAGTTTGCTATCCCTACCTCGTATACAATAAAGTCCGAACGGACAGAAAAAAACCCTGAAAGGGCCTCGTGTCTTGCGCATGCTCAGATCAATCCTCTTTTCGAGGTACCCAACACCCTAACGGTGAACTCCTAAGGGAACCAGTAAGGCGGGTGGAAGAGAGGGACTCTGCGTGAGCCACGGTATGTTAGATTAAACGTAATTTTAGAATAAAAATGTCCTTTTAATTACACATACTATACCGTGGCTCACTACTGCAGAGTAGCATTACTTGGAAGGAGGGCTCACCTGGTGAACGACTGGAGGAGCGAGAAGAGCCAGGGCGCATGGCAGAGATGGGATGTTGAGCCACCACAGCTGATGCGATGCCCCTGGACCCATCATCGCGCAGACGTGATACACTGCGCAGGTAGAACTGGATAAAGGTGCCCGGGGAACGCCAGTACGCAGCATCCAGGACACGCTGAATGCTGGCATTATGGGCTACTGCCAGCGATGAAGCCCATGCTCTAATCTCATGGGGCCTTGGTGAAAAGACAGCAAAGTCCCCTTCAGGCCTCGTGTATGCAGCTTTGATTACTTCTCTGAGCCATCGAGAGATTGATGAGCGTCTGATAAGTTTCATTGTAAGAGAGAAACAGGTGGCGCTGCTTGGAGCGAGAAGATTTTGTACGTTTCCTATACTCCCGCAGAGCGCGCACCAGAGAGAGAGTGCGGTCCTCATCCTCCAGGGCGAGAATAGAAGTGAGAGGAAGAATGGAGATAGTCGGAGAAGGAGAACCTGGCAACTGTTTTTTTTTTTTGTGCTAAAAACTCAGGGAGGAGGCGAAGAGACATCGAGCCATCCGGTTCGGAGGCGACGTCTCCAGGAAGGCCACTAAAGGCGTGGACTTCACTGCAGCGCCTTCCTGCAGCCAGAGAAACAAGAAAGGCTGTTTTGAAGGAAAGGAACTTCAGAGAACACTCCCGGATGGGCTCATAAGGGGGGAGCCTGAGGGAGGAGACGACTAAGAAAAGATCCCATGCCGGGGTACAGCAGGGGGATCGGGCCTCCTGTAGAGCTGCTCCCCTGACCAGATCCCGCAGAAGAGGGTCGTTCACGAAGGAGGGACCCCCTAACTGATGGATAGTGGTGCATACAGCCGCCCTGTGAACCTTCATGGAGGAGGCAGAGAGGTTTTTCTCAGATGAAAGAAAAGCGAGGTAGTTTGCCAACTGACACTGAGAAGGAGAATGGGGCGACACTGCATGGGTGGAGCACCAAGGAAGCCAGCCATTCCAGTGGACACTGTAGACGTTTTGGGTGCCTGGCCTGTGGGCGTGTTCCACAAGGCCAATTACCGCAGGGGAGGCGCCTTGTGTAGACAGCGCGTTCTGCACAGTAGCCAGGCGTGAAGATCAGCACATCTGGATTGCCGTGCGGAATGCCTGACTGTGGCTGAAGCAGGGACATTGTTGTTAAGGCGAGCGGTATCGGAGGCACGTGAGACAGGTGCAACAGTTCTGGAAACCACGCTTGGGCCGACCAGTGGGGGGCCACGAGGGTCAGCGTGGCCACATCTTCCCTTGCTTTCCGGAGAACTTTTCCCAGAATGGGGAATGGAGGGAAGGCACAGCCTGCAGACTGGACCAAGGGATGGACAGGGCATCCACAGCCCAAGCAGCTGGCTACAGAACTGGAGAGACATACAGCTGGAGACAGTGACTGAACTGGGTAGCGAACAGGTCTACCTGTGGTTTGAACCACATAGTCCAGATTGGTTCCAGGACCGAATGGACGTGAGTCCATTCTGAGGGAAGAATCATATGCGACCTGCTGAGGGAGTCCGCGAGAATGCTGATCTTCCCGGGAACATGCTTGGCCGAGATCCAGATGGATTGTGCCTCACACCAAAGCAAAAGCTGTTCTACCCTCAGGGACAAGGAGTGAGAACGCGCCCCCCCTTGCTTGTTGATGTAACAAACCACGGTCGTGTTGTCCGTGCTGAGGAGAACGTGTTTTCCCTTCAGAGAGGGAAGAAAGTCCCTGAGGGCTTGAAACACTGCTTCCAGCCCAGCCGATTGATGTGCCCATCTCTGGAGGCCATTGCCCGGCCGCCGTCAGAGAGCTCACGTGGGAACCCCACCCAGACTGGGACGCGTCCATGAACAAGTTGTCCTGCGGAGGGGTGTGTGTGTGTGTGTGTGTGTGTGTGTGTGTGTGTGTGTGTGTGTGATGGGGACTCCCTGAGCCAGCCAGGACTGGGAGTGCCATTGGGTCACCAATGACTGGAACCACTGACCCAGAGGGACTGGAAGGTCCCAAGACTGCGACGTCTGAGACCAACGCCTCCGAAAGAGGCGTTGAAACCGGCGTTTGTGCCGTCGTCCGAGGGGCACTAAGGGGGCCAAGGACTCCAACAGACCCAGAAGGGAGGCCAGCTTCCTGGCCAGAGCCTGATCCAGAGAGAGGAGATGGGCAAAGAGATGCTGGAGGCGAACGAGATGCTGGGGGGTTGGAGAAACCAACCACCTGGTGGTGTTGAAGGACATGCCCTGAAACTGGAATTGCTGCGACGGGATGAGATCGGACTTCTCCTCGTTGCGAACAAACCCCAGATCCTGACAGAGGTCTAGAACCCAGAGAGCTTGTTGGTAGCACAGAGTGCCGGATGAGGCAAGGAGAAGCCAATCGTCGAGATAGGCCTTCAGACGTATTCCTCTCTCCCGAACGTGCATGCAGAGTTCTCGGGCCACCTTTGTGAACACCCAAGGGGCTGGGGCTAGACCAAAGGGAAGAGCCCTGAACTGAAGGCTCTTGATGGTTGCCTGAACATGGTTCCCAAAGAGAGAGCCAGTCTTGACCGGCAAGGCTCTGAGGGAGGCGCGGGCAGAGGCAGAGCAGGCAACCGAAGATGCCAATAGGACAGCATCTCTTCTCGCTAGGACTGAGTTGAGATGCAGTCTTGCGAATGCGCCGGCCGAATATTTGAGCCCTTCGGACATGGACTGGATAAAGGCCACAACGGCCGATGGGTCTACGGATTGGCGGATAGTGAAGGGGTCCGAGTTGGGGTCCTTGAGGGCGGACACCAGACCCCCTAAGGAGTCCATGGCGGAAACAGCTTCGAGCCCCCTCCAAGCCGACTCTTCCCACTTGGCAAGGCAGCGCTCTGAGAGAGCCACCTGCCGTGGTTGAGACTTGGACCTCTCTTGGACAAGGAGGAGGTCCTCTTGGGAGAGGGCGAGAGTGGATTCCGGGATCGCATCATACCCCAAGAAAGCCTTCTTGGCAAATGGGAGCTTCTCTGGCTTGAGAAACTTCCCACACGCCAGCGCTCCGGGAAAATCCGGGACAGACCAGGGGTGATGTACTGCGCCTCAGTGCCCTAACTTTCGTTTGGGTCCTCCTCACACAATCGGCTACCATGAACGACTCCTTTAAAAGAGAGGAGGGAGTAGCCGAAATGGGATGAGACCCCAAGGCAAGCTCTGCTGCCGAAGGGCAGGGAGTCCTGACCTCCCGAGAGGATGACACTGCCTCGGGGACAAGGGAAGCCAGAATGGCCACTGAGTCCCGGAAGGAATAAGAAGAGGGCATTTGTTCTCGTCCTC
The DNA here is from genome assembly GCA_033310375.1 of Conus canariensis. NCBI lineage: Eukaryota > Metazoa > Mollusca > Gastropoda > Neogastropoda > Conidae > Conus > Conus canariensis. Next base: position 31,515,546 of record CM065720.1, read on the forward strand.
TGACTCCGAGTCCACCGGATTGGAGCCGCAGACAGAAGGGGTGACCGCCCGTGGGGGACAGATGCGCGGAGATAAACCCAACAGGCCAGGTCTGGTTGATTCCCCAGAAACTCCGGGGGAAGGATCGGCCGTAGGGTGGGCCAGAGGGGCCTGAGAAGAAGAGGGCTGCACTGGTGGAGCGCTGGGCACAAGGCCCGGCCACCAGGGAAACCCCGGAGCAGGGGGCTGTGGAAAGCCCATGGTCGGGGGATATTGCCATTGGGCCCAAGGAGCCCAAGGCAGAGGGCCCTTCCCCCATGATAGAGGGGGCTGAAGCTGCGCCTGCTGGCTCAGACCAGTATATGGGGGCCCTGATGAGCCAGTCCCCTGTGGGTTGCCCTGAAATGAGGGCAAGACCCACGCATTGTCCCGAATAAGAGACAGAAGCATGAGTGGGAGGAAGGGAAGCAACTGGGGCCGACCGAGTGTCAGGCCCCTGAGAGGGAGTTGTTTCCCTTGGCTCTCCAGACAAGTGAGAGGGAGAGTTAGACGTGAAGTCTGCCTTATCACTTGACCCATAAGCCCCCCAGGTAGGGGGCTCTTGCATCCTCGATTCAGCCACAGGAATTGAATTGTGTACAGTAGAACCGCAGCTGAACTGTACACAGGGTGCAGTAACGGGAACGACAGAACCGCAGCTGAGTCAATCGCCGTTAGGGGACAAGGGTACAGGATTGACAGAGCTGCAGCTAAGTCGATCACCGTCGTAATTGAAGGGGTGCGAGAAAGAGCTCGCTGTCATGACAACAGAACCGCAGCTGAGTTGAGGTGAACCCTTGGAAGAAGAAGGAGAAGAAGAAGAAGACGACGAAAGAGAGAGCGACGATGAAGAGAGAGGAGGCTTTAGCGCGGCAAAGACAAAGAGCCTGTCGGCGAGGTGCAGGAATCAATTGACGAAACCTTCCGAATCCTCACTTTGCCACCCAATCGCTTCACGTACGTTTCTCCCTTAAGCGAAAACATACGCACGGACACCAAAAGAACAGCAACAACAATCGATCCATCGCGAGAAAGCAAAAGATACTTAGCTGCTCAGAGTACACGAGGCTAGCAGGAAAAAGGCTGCCGAGAAAAGAGGATTGATCTGAGCATGCGCAAGACACGAGGCCCTTTCAGGGGGGGTTTCTGTCCATTCGGACTTTATTGTATACGAGGCAGGGATAGCAAACTGCTGCCACTTATTGCATTAGTGAGCCACGGTATAGTATGTGTAATTAAACTGTCATGCACATACAGGTACAGAAAAATGCATTTAACACACACATACACACACAAATTATTACATGTCTGTATGTGTGCATGCATCATATGCTACCCAACCTTCTGCAGTCACAATTCGGGAACCAGGGGATGAAGGGGGTGGGATGGGATGAAGAGGGGGCAGCTTGAATCTGAAAGCAATTCTAGCCCGCTAATGTTCAGCAATTTAGTATTTCAGTAATGATTCCTACATCGGGGAAATTCCTTTTAAAACTTGGGATGGTTGGCAGTTATGGCGCATGTACATACAATTATCATTAAGTATGAAAGTCATAGACGTGAGCATGCAAAACCCAGTGCTAAGTCTAGCTTCTTGGGTGATAAAAAAGGCAGAAGACAGGAAGAAATGACAGAAAACAACAACCAGGGCTTGGAATGGTAGGCCTCAAAATAGGAGAAAGAATTTAAAATAAAGGAGGTGGGAGGTGCAGGGAGGAGTTTGCAGGTAGAGTTTAGTTGATTAGCATTACTGGTTTTTAAACAAAAAAAACTACTGTCACCATGCCTTCCAGCACATTCACCTGTATTTTTAGTTTTAAAAAAATCTTATTTAGGCCTACCTGTATTTAGCATACTGAGCAATTTCTCAGCATGGTTCTGGAAAGGAGCACAGAAATCCTTTGCTGCATTATGCACATGGTGAAGGGAATCCCCATCGATATCCAAAAGATGTGGGGCTTTTTGATTTCGAATCAGAGTCTCTAATCCTGCTTTTTTTCCCCCTCATAACACGGCATGAATCCATTAGAATAGCCATTAAGTTCTGCCAGGGTAGACGGAAGTCTGCCAGGGTAGACGGAAGTCATCAAAAACTTCAAAGAGTTTTTCATACAGAATCTCACTGGTCAACTGGGGGACAATAAAAGAGATTAGATGACGGACAATAGTCCTGTTGTATGACTTTGAAAAATAGCTCACAAGCACAGTCACCATCTTCTCGTGATTTGAATTGGTAGCTTCATCCAGATTCAGCGTGAATGTTGTTTCCCGCATTTCACCAGTTATTTCCTCCAGCATTGTCTCAGCCACAACAAACTTCAGCTTGTAAAAGGCAGTGGAATTATCTATGTGCAATTTATTCTATGCTTCTTTGTCATCAGCAAGGCCTTGGCTAGGTGTAGAAGCTTTGGTGCTGTTACCAAAGGTAGTGAACTTTCAGACAGGAAACCAATCATCTGAAAACACAATATCAATTATACTCTGAGCCCATGGTTTGTCAACAGCTTAAAACTAGTTAAAATCTTCAAGAGACAATGCAAGAACATACAGATCAGAGTTTATCGTAACGCACCACGCATAAAAATTTGAAAATGATGCAGACGTTTATTTCTGCGCATCATTACGACACATAGGTTTTTTCAGGCTGCAGGTCTTTCAAAAGCAATGTCATACAAATACATGGTCAGGCAAATATAAAGAACGCGTCTCCATGTTTCTAAGCATCCACAATCTGCTATTCTTAACAACCTCCCAGTGAAACAGTCATGGGCGCGTGTAGTTTTCATGCATTGACACCACAAGTTTATGTTTATTAATTTTTTTTTTTAAACCATGCAGGTTTATGGTTAGGGTCAGGGGGTAGGGTTAGGGTTAGCAATTATAGGTTGAACCAGATTCCATGTGCCTATACTGTGAAGTTACAAAATTGTGACCGCCAAACATGAATGGGGGTTGTCCGCTGGAGTTGATGGAACAGCAAAACCGTGGGAAACGATGCGCGACAGGTAAAATGGGGGGGGGGGGGGGGGGGGGGGGGGTGGCGTTCTTTACAATTGCCCCTAATCATTGCAGACAATTCCTTGAGTAACAGAAGAGTTGCGTTGGATCAGCACTAAACCTAGCAAAAGTCATTGGTGTGCTGTTCTTCCATTTGAGATCTTACTTACAAAAAAAGTCTAATTGCAGCATAGAATGTTTCACAAGCTAGGCGTTTCCATTTATATAATGCAACAGCTTATGTTGCTTGATGTTTGCTATGTTCGCTTAGTTTTATTAAATACTGTAGCTGCATAACCTTAATGAAGAGTTGCTTTCATTAAACAGCATGCGCACACACATTCCGCATGAAAATGGCATTGCACAAATAGTTTTAACCCGTTCACTGCCTGAAAAATATTACAAACAAAGGCTTTCCCAGTGCCAGGGAAATCTAATGATTTGGGGGTAATAATTAACAAAAAATTCTAGCTTAGAAACTACAAAAGATATAAAAATGAAATATATATAATTTTTGAAGGAAATTGAATGAAGATTTTGAATCTGGGCTTCTTTTGTTTTAATTTTAATAATAGATTTGGACAGATTTTTTTGCACGATCAAAAACATATGTATTTACCACTACAGCTTCACATCCAAAAAAGAACACAAAGCAAAAAAGTTGTAAATAAAGTTTGTATTGTCACACTACACCTGTAAATGAAAGTAAAACAGTTTAGAAGTCTATCAAGACACTCACACTCTAAGCAGACAGGTCAGTCCACGACCACGCCCCCCTCTCCCCACCACACCCCCTTGCTGGACTTCAACCCTCTCTTTCACTCCTCCTCTTCCCCTACCTTTCCCTCTGCCCCATGTCACGCCGCGAGCAGGCCGCGCTCCCCTCTCACGCTGACTATCACGTCACTGGCCACTGGCACACAGTGCAGAGTACACACTAGGCTAGCTCGTTCGACGCTGGTAACCAGTCAGCTGAACACACACTGAGGTCGCACAGCCCAACTCAATAACTGACGAATATGGTCGGCAATTCCATCACTATCATCATCTCACCTTCATGCTCGAGCGAGTCGTTGAATAAAAGATTACTGTCTTTGTCAAAAATGATTAGCAGCGCCTGCTCAGCTGTGTAAATGCGTTGATTTGGTCGCTGCGCTTGTCGAAGGTTGCGCCGCCATCTTTGCAAGCGAGACGAAGTGCTGGCTGGTCATCCAGTCAGTGATGAGAATAAATGGTCTTTCCCCTCACGTGTGGTCATTTGCATATCATTTTAATACTACAGACATATAAGGCTTAGTACGCACACTCTATTTGAGTCCGTTGATAGAAATAGTAACGAATGAAAATTCAAGAAAAATGCATGACGTCAGTGGACGGCCCATAGGAACTGGGAAAGCATTTTTACTGCGGCGTCAGCTGACGGCTTAAAGGCACTCTACGGGTTAAAATGTCAAAAGTCCATTCTGAAGCACAAGATTCAGAAATTAACATCGAAGACACACAAAAAAATTAAAGGGTTTAAATCAGGTTTGAGTGTCCCAGATCATAAAACAAACCGTTTACTTCTTCCATTATTGTGGCAGTTGTGTTATGAAGCTGCATGTGAATTCAAATTTAATACAGTTGTGCTAAGGACCCTTACCTTGACATTTCCAAAATGACCCCCAGATTATGGATGAATGGGTCATAATGACTCCCAGTGTTTAAGCCTGTGGGAAACACTGCAGATAAAGAAGCCTCAAAGAGTGAGGAAGAGAAATCAGTAGGACCTACAACAGAAAGCAGTGAAAAAAAAAAAACAGCAGCAGAAAGAGAACACAAAGAAGGCACTACATCAAAAAAAAAAGGATCCAGAAAAGAAAAAGATAGAAAAATCATGGCTGAGCTGGAAGGTTCTATGAAGAAACAGAGAAAACTACATTGATCATAGAGACACATTCCAGTTGATTCAAAATAGCAGCGCTTTGATGTGAAAAAAACAAAGAGAGAAAAATTTTACTACCTAAATCAACACATACCATTGCTTCCAGGTTTGCTACTCTATCGTCCAATGGTGTAGGCATGTCAGGCTCGTTTCCATGCAGACTCTGTGCCAAAGTGTAAGGAGGCTCTTCCTGTACAGTGAAAGACAATTTTGTTCCATGTGACAATGGGTTGTCGCCATAACAAATTCTCAATTATAAATTATGATACATGTAATGATATATATATATATATATATAAAATAGAATGTTAAAAGCATGATAACACCACCCGCGATGCAGGCTTTGAGCACTCTCCTCCCCATGTCCATAGGAGCAAGGTAAAATTAGGCAACAGACGAGAGAAAAAAAAAAAGAAAACAAAAATGGGCAGAGGTCCCAGGCCTGGATAAAAAAAATTAGGCAACATCTGGCGAGAAAATATAAACTTGGGTAGGGGTCCTGGGCTTGAAAAATGAAATCAGGCAACAGGTCGAAGAAAAAAGAAAAATTTGGGCTGAGGTTCAGGGCTTAGAAAATAAAATTACAGAACGGTCAGAGCATTCAAAAGAAATTCTGGGCAAAGGTCCTCTCCTGGATAAAGAAACTAGGCAACAGACAGAGACAGATCATGAAAAATTTGGGCAGAGGCCCAGAGCCTGGAAAATTGAATCAGGCAACAGACAAGAAAAATAAGAAAAATTCAGGCAGAGGTCATGGGCCTGCAAATAAAATTAGGCGACGGAGAAAAATAATAAAAATCCGGGCACAGGTTCTGGGCCTGGAAAATAAAATTAAAGCAACAGTTGCAGAAAAACAAAGAAAATTTTGAGTTTATGGATACCCTCTCAATCTGTGATGTCCAGTGTCAATGAATAGCCTATACTAAAACCAGTGGCTGAACACGTTTGATAGGGCACTGGTTTGCACATCATTTTACTGCGTCAGAGTGGACAACAGGCAGATACAATCTAATTCAAGTTCAAAATGATAAGATGGGCAGACACAGGAAGAAACTGAGACAATTCTACACACACACACACAGGAGAGAGAGAGAGAGAGAGAGAGAGAGAGGGAGAGAGAGAGAGAATAGATAAAGAGAGGGAAAAACTCAAAGAGAGAGACTGAGAGAGAGAGGAGAGGGAGAGAGTGAGTCAAGATAATTTATTCATTTAGTCCATTACGGTTACAAATAATGCAAAAACAAACATTTATACTGAAGGTGCTGAACAACAAAGAGAGAGAGAGAGAGAGGGGGGAACTCAAAGAGAGAGTGACTGTGAGAGAGAGGGAGAGAGAGAGTCAAGATAATTTACTCATTTAGTCCATTACGGTTACAAATAATGCAAAAACAAACATTTATACTGAAGGTGCTGAACGAGAGAGAGAGAGAGAGAGAGAGAGAGAGAGAGAAAGAGAGCACAACAAAAGTTTAGTTACCATCGATTCGAGCATTGCTTCTCAAGCTTCCTCAGGTGCTGAAATGTTTCGCTGTGCCCATGTGGTTCTCCAAGGCAATGCGGCCCTTAGCCGCATACTGGACGCTTGATTGACAAAGGGTAAAAAAAGCAATCCCCGGCTCACGAATCTTGCAAAGAAAATCGCCAACTCTTTCACCATTCAGAGTATGGTCGATCCATGCCCACTTCCATGGATTTCAACGATCCCGATCGTCAACAAATGACCCTGGAGTCAGGAATTTTCTGCCACTCGCCCTTTTCATGAATCGAGAGCAGTGGCATATTTTGAAAAAGGCGATTCATTGGATAAGACAATTGCAAGTGAATAATAATAAATAATAATAATAATGTATAATACTTATATAGCGCATTTCTTGTTACACAACTCAATGCGCTTACATCCACCATTTGCACTTATTCATCAACACTCGTTTACACAACGGGCTGCCTACCTGGGTAGTGCCGACTGAAGAGCTGCCAGCTGGCGCTTCATTCAGTCGTTTCCCGTGTCATCCAGTCAATATCGTTCACTCAGTTTCTTTACTTCCTTCATTCTTTTTTTCCATTTCTTACGCAGGGTGCATGCTGTGTGTAACGTGTCATCCATACCAACGGCCAAACTGGCCTACTCTTCCGAAAGTTGGTGATGGGATTTTACGTGTGTGCAAGATATTATGCGTGCGTTCACACACGGAACCTCGGTTTATAGTCTCATTCGAAGGACTGTATGGGAAATGGAGTCAGAACTAATGTTAACTCCGAGGGAAAAATCCCCCTGTACCGAAACGCCCCGGCAGAGATTCGAACCCGCAACCCCGTGATCACCAAGATTACGAGTCAGGCGCTCTACCAACTGAGCTATTCCGGCTCCCATACAAGGAAGTCAGTCATTGGCTGATTGGTTGGTGAACGGTTTGTAGATAGATAAGGTTTAAAACTGGACTGTTTGAGAATAAACACATTTGATCCCGTGTGATCTGTCCGACTTTCGTTTTTTTTTCCCAAAAAAAAATTTCAGCGGAGACGAAAATTTCTCGGCGGACACGATTCAAAAAAGCGGAAAACGGCGGACAATTCCATGGCATGAACAACAAAAAGCACCAGTAAGCAACAAACAAGTCAATAACAGAACTAGGAATTTTCAAAAACACAATTTCCAGAACCCCTGTAATATCAAGCTGTTCTCAGCCAATGTGTTACCAGGCTTCACCGACCTGTGAGACGACTGCTCCTGAACTATCATGGTGGCCGTGTCACGCAGGAACACCTCCCAGTCTGGCTCAGATACATCCTGGTCCGCACTGAACGGGTATCTAAAACATTACAGTATGAACCAAGGGCTGGTAAAGGGGGTCACACACAACAGATGGTTTCACTGTAATCCTAGCAGTGATAACTATTGTGCACAAATATGTGTCTCTGATGCATAAAATTCCCATCTGATGCACTGGAATTCAGGCCAGTGCCTCAGGCTAGTGCCTCACTAAAACACACCAAAAATGGGGAGTTTGTATTATACTCCCTGTTTGGCTAGTATACTTACCATGTCAGACCATAGCATTCCACGGCAGTTAGTCAGCTCTGCCAGGCCGAGATTTTTTGTGGCTAATGCTGTAATAAGACATCACGTGACGCCCACACTACTTCCGCCAGGGAAGAAGCCGGTGTAAACTTCCTGTTCCTCATTCAACGAGGCCTATGCGCAAGGTAACCCCGAGAACCATAGCGCTAGCGGGGAAGGTAGGGAGGGCATTAGAGTCTGACATGGTAAGTATACTAGCCAAACAGGGAGTATAATACAAACTCCCCATTTTGGCGTCATATACTTTACCATGTCAGACCATAGCAGAATTCAAAGGAATCGGAGGAGGGCTTAGTGCCCTAATGGTTCTTGGGGTTAGCAGAGGAATAGATATGGCTGCGTTAGCCGCAAAAAAAGTCCCTAGAACCATCAGCCCTGGTCATGCGGACATCCCGAAATTAAGGCTTATGAAGGGATTTTCCGGATGCCAGTAGGCTGCCTCCAGGATGTGGTGCAAGAGGACAGAGCGCTGGGTCGCTGTGGAAGTGGCCAGCGCCCTGCCCTCATGGGCCCGGGGAGATAAGATGGGGAGATCCTTATACGCCTGGGCGTAGGCCGATCTGCCCATCTAGGAAGGATCTAGAGAGGACTGGGAGGAGCGCCTGGGGCGCGGGGTTCCCAGTAGCCCCGAATGGAGCCAGCCGAGAGCGTAACGAAGAAGATAGGAGAGACAGGAACTACCTATCTGAAAAGAGGAAGGCCAGATGGAGGAACAGAGTTGAGCCCAGAAGGCCATCTCTCCCCTTGGAAAAGGGCTCACCCTGTGGGGGATTGGGAATGGAGGGAAGGCGTATGTTATGAGGCCAGACCAGGGAGGGTGAGCGACCCTGGGCCTGAACACTGTTCCCCACTGGGCCGAGGGCCAGCCTGCTCAGGGTCCCTTCAGTGAGAAGGAGGGGCCCCGCTACGTGTGTCGTGCAGAGGGTGAATCCCCGCACGGCAACAGTGGAGGGGGGCCTCTAATCGGAGGGAGAGGCTGAGGGAGTGAGCCCCCTTTTGTTGACATAACAAGGCACCAAAGTGTTGTCCGTGGCCAGGAGAACAAGTCGGTGCGAGACCTGGGGTCGGAAGCGGGGGAGGGCAAGCCTGCCCGCTTCCACTTCAGGCCGTTGATGTGGAGACGGGCCGACAGAGCGTCCCACACTGTGCGTCCCACACTCCCGAGGTATGAGGGTTCTCAAAAAGGGGAACAGCCTGAGTTGGAGGGGTAGTGTAGAGGTTGAACTAGTGCCACTCTCCCTACCCTTGAAAAGACAGGAACACGAACGCGTGTGTATTTAACCTCTTCCCTGCCCGCCCCGTGTCTATTACGGGGTCGTTTCCGCGATCCTGTACGCCCGTAACCGTGTCTATTACGGGGTATTTTCGTCATCGAAATTTCGAAAATCGGCACGGGAAATAACCCTACAAATTGTCCCTGACTCTATTGGGGTGTTTAAATAACAGTTCTATCCCTTTATCAGTGTACTGAAGTGTTAGGAAATTGTCGGTTTAGTATTCAAGAAGGGACGAGCTGATTATCATAATCAAGATGGCGGATCAGAGACAAAGCTCGACACGGCGACCTGTTTTGAAGCGTTATAGCGCACTGGAAGTTTTAGATGAAGTGTTGAATGATATTGATAGTGGTGACGAAGACTTCCAAGCATCAGGTGACAGTGATAGTGATGAGGAAGAGATGGATGGTAACCAGCACCATCCACTTTTGTCGGAACTCGTGGCGGTCACGAAGAAGAAGACCCGGACTTCGACCCACGTGATGTTGGTCAAGCGAGCGATACCGGCCATGATTCGACCAAGAATCAGAACCAGAGCCGATTCCCAGCACCAGCACAGCACCCCCTCCTGTCATGAGAGGTCGTGGTAGGGGCAGGGGAAGAGCTAGAGGCACTGGACAGCATCAAATAAGGGGGCGTGGCAGAGGGCGTGGCAGAGGGCGTGGAGCTCGACAATCTTGCCCCAGTCTGGTGTTGCTGATGGGAATCGTGCGACTGCCTGCAATTGAGCTGTACTGGTCGAAGAAGGTGCTGTACCGCATTCCAGTCTTCAGCTCAGTAATGACAAGAAACAGATTTCAAGTAAGTTTCTTTACTCTCTCTGAGTCTCTCTCTGTTTACTTGTTCTCATTTTCCTTCCACCCTCCCTCTCCAACTCCTTTCTATGTCCAAGTCTTTCTTTTTAGCATTATAGATGAGGATGATGTATGTGTGTGTGTGTGTGTGTGTGTGTGTGTGTGTGTGTGTGTGTGTGTGTGAGCTTCTCTGTAATGTGTGGTGTGTGTGCGCTTCTGTTTTGTTGTGTGTGTGTGTGTGTGTGGTGTGTGTGTGTGTGTGTGTGTGCATGCTTCTATGTGGTGTGTATGTGTGTATGCTTCTATGTGGTGTATTTGTGTGTCATTGTTTATGGTGTGTGTGTGTGTGTGTGTGTGTGCTTCTATGTGGTGTGCATGTGTGTATACTTCTATGTGGTGTATTTGTGTGTCATTGTTTGTGTGTGTGTGTGTGTGTGTGTGTGTTTTGTGCTTCTATGTGGTGTGTGTGTCTGTGTCTGTGTGTGTGTACAAATGTGTGTATGTGTACTTGATTGTTTCTGGTATGTGTGTGTGTGTGGTGTGTGTGTGTGTGTGTGTGTGTGTGTGTTTGTTTACACACACTGATCAAATGTTGTTCAATCCTATTTCAGATCATCCTACAATTTATCCACTTTCACGACAACTCTGCGATGCCATCACCAGACCATCCCCAGTATGACCGGCTGTACAAGATCCGTCCAGCACTGGACCACCTCCATGAAAAATTTCAGGAGGTGTATGAGCCACGGCGAGCGGTGTGTGTGGATGAAAGCCTACTCCTTTTGAAGGGTAGGCTTATATTTCGCCAATACGTCCCCCTCAAGCGTGCCAGGTTCGGGATCAAGTTATACCTCTGCTACCGGTCCGACGATGAAGTGAGGCTGACGGAGAGGCATTTCATGTTCCCCATCCCACCGACACCCAACAAGGCAGCACCACAAAGGGCCTGCAGGGTCTGCACCAAGATGCTGAAGATCAGGCGTGATGTGCGGTCCCCCACTGCCCCTCCAAGCCTGCACTGTGCTATCCACAGTGCTACATGGATTATCACACTAAGTTCAACTACTGGGAGTAGTGTGGATCCTGTAGCACAGCTTAGTTTTGCAGTGCATTTTTTTTTCATAGATCTTCTTCAGTTAGTCAGTGTGTGCTTTTATCTCTGTGTTTTTATATTCTTGAGTGCGTGTGTGTTTTTCTTTTTTTTTGTCTTCATGGTGGTGTTTCTTCTGAAACTCTGGTTTATTCATGAGTGTGACCAGACTGGTGGAAATAATCAGACTGGGTTATATTGGTGAGGCTGCTCAACCCAAGAACAACCCCAGAAACCTGCGAGATGTACAGAAAGAAGTAGTGTACGGGTTATGAACATGTACTGAGTGAGTACCAGATGTTTCTTCTCGCATCCAGTGAACACTAACATCAGTTTTTCTTGTGTTTTGTGTGGTTTTATATACAGCAATATGACTTTTTATTTTGAAACTGTCATAAGATTTGATTTCATCAAATTTTACTATACTGTTTACTAACAAAATATGATTATTAGTACATCAGGTTATAGCCAAAGATGCAAGATAAAAACATGCAAAAGATGTAAGACTTACCTAAGTGAATGAGACATACTTAGTGATCACATTAGTAAACCTACTGCAAAAGGCAAAATTTGGTCCCTTTATGTCTGGATTATGGTACCTACAATGATATATGTATGTATTATCATACAGAACAGACTTTTCTGGCAGTCATATCAATGCCAGATGTTTATATTATGTTCAATCAATTCTAACATCATTTTTTTCAAAGTTGTTTTGTGGTTTGATATATTGCAATGTGTATGCGAGTCCTCAAAAACAGTCAGTTTAGTACAGAAAAGTTGATATTATCAATTTTTACCATACTGATTGCTAACAAAATATAAATATTATGAAATGATAGCATACCACAGGGTATAAGAAAAAAAAAGAGCAAAAAATGCAAGAGATCTCTCAAATAATGAATGAGATGTGAACAGATGAATGAACCTACTGCAAAAAACAGAATTCTGTCCCTTTTCCCTGGATTGGGGTACTCCTCAAGATGTGTATAGTACTATGCAGAAGAAGACTTGCTGGCAATAATATCAATACCAAATTTTTGTATGATGTCCAATCAATACTAACACCAATTTTTTCCATGTTTTGTATGGTTTGATGAGCTGCAATGTATGTGTGTGTGCCCAAAAACAGTCATTTCATTACTAAAAAAGTTGGTTATATTACTTTTTACCATATTACTTATCAACAAAATCAAAATGTAATGACATCACATAATGCCACAAGGTATAAGGGGAAAACATGCAAACAATGTAATAGATATAGCAATAAATGAAGGAGTAGTGAACAGATAAGTGAACCTACTGTGAAAAGCAGAATTCTGTCCCTTTATCCTTGGATTGGGGTACCCCCAAAGATGTATATATTACCACACAGAAGAAGATTTGCTGGCAATGACATCAATACCAGATGTTTGTATGATGTTCAGGCAATACTAATAGCATATTTTTCAATCTTTTGTGTGGTTTGATGAGCTGCAATGTGTTTGTATACACTCAAAAACAGTCATTTCATCACAAAAAAGTTGGTTACATTACTTTTTACCATATTACTTACCAAAAAAATCTAAATGTAATAACATCATATCATGCCACAGGGTATAAGGGGAAAACATACAAACAATCTAATAGATAAAGCAATAAATGAAGGAGTAGTGAACAGATGAGTGAACCTACTGCAAAAAGCAGAATTCTGTCCCTTTACCCTGGGATTGGGGTACCCCCAAAGATATATGTATTACCACACAGAAGATGATTTGCTGGCAATGATATCAATACCAGATGTTTGTATGATGTTCAGGCAATACTCACACCAATTTTTTTCTATGTGTTGTGTGGTTTGATGTGTTGCAGTGTGTATGTGTGTGCTCGAACACTGTCATTTTATAACAAAACATGTTGATTATGTTACTTTTTACTACACTAGTGCCACCAAAATCAAAATATTATGATACCACATAATACCTCATGCTATAAGGAGGAAAACTGCAAACTATCTAACAGATATCTCAATAAATGAATGAGTAGTGAACAGATACGTGAACCTACCACAATATCAAAATTCTGTCCCTTTACTCCTGAATTGGGGTAACCCCAATGATGCATGTATTACCACATACAAGAACATTTGATTGGAGTGATATCAATACCAGATGTTTGTATGATGCTCAGCCAATACAAACACCCATTTTTTTCATTGTTTTGTGCGGTATGATGTGTTTCAATATGCGTGTGATTGTTCAAAAACAATTATTTTATTTGAAAAAAGTTTATCATTATACTTTTTACCAAACTATTTGGCAACAGAATCAAAATATTATGAAATCTCATTATAGACCAGGAAATAAGGAAGAATCATGCAAAAAATCTAAGACATATCTCCATAAATGAATGAGTATTGAACAGATTAGTGAACCTACCGCTAAAGCAAAATTCTGTCCCTTTACCCTGGGATTGGGGTACCCCAATTATGCATGTGTTACCACACAGAAAAACATTTGCTGGCAGTAATATGAATACCAGATGTTTGTATAATGTTCAGTCAATTAGAACACCAGTTTTTTCACTTTTCTCTTTGGTTTGATGTGCTGCAGTGTGTGCGCGTATGCAGAAAAAGTGTCAATTTATTACAAAAATAGTTGATTATATTGATTTTTATCATACTTATGACCAGCCAAATCAAATTATTATGATACCACATCATAGCAGAGGGTATAAGAAAAAAACATCGCAAAAAATCTAAGAGATATCTCAATAAATGAATGAGTAGTGAACAGATGAGTGAACCTACTGCAAAAAGCAAAATTTGGCCCCGGCACACAGCAATACAGAAAAACACTTATACTGTGGCAGGGAAGGGGTTAAGATACTGAGCCATGCGCTTTTTGTGGCCATAGTCAGCATGAGTGTGTGGTTTTTGAGCCCACAGATGGCAAATGAAGCGATCTTTGGCACACCAAACATAGAACATAATGTAGTTTTGGGGATCCTAGCAACCAGTACTGCTTACCTTGACCCAAGGATCCTGAAATGCACACTTTCCTGGCATGTCGATTGCCTTCAGCACCGACGGGAAAATGGCGGATGTAAGTATCGCGTCTTCACGCGAAACGAGACTATGGAAAACTAGGACGAGACCTTGAGAAAAATCAATACTTCAAGGCGAGCGTCGTCTGCTAGACTAGGGCCGTTTGTCGGAACCCATTGTGAGCAGATTTCAGTGTAAGTACAGACTGCTTCCCAGATTTTCTGGAACCCCGATCTTGCCAGACGAGACGTAGGTAGCGTCTGTGAGATGGGAGTATAAGGATGGAGTCCCCCATGGGCGACTCCCCCAGTCACCTCTGGGACTGTGTCTGCTGGCCGAACCGAAAATTCTGTTGGGGAGGTTTCGGTTTCGGCCTAGAGGGGATATTTGGGCGCTTGGCGGGCCGTGCGGTGTGGGCAGGTGACTGCCTGGGATAGGGTTTGAGCGAGTGTCCGTCTCCTGGAGTCGCAGTCGAATAGTCGCCGAACAGCGACTGGACCTGCCCAGGGATGCACCGACTTGGCGCCTGGGAGAGGTTGGACCGTGACAGCACGGACTCTCTCCCTGCCAAAAGGAGATAGAGAGAAAGATTAAACGTGCCTTCTTGGCCAACCATCTTATTTCGCCCGCAAACCCCCCTTTTCACATAATCAAATTTCCTCAGCCAAAAAAATAGCTAAACCCCTACAAAATTAAACAAATCTAATCGCGGGCGAAATAATTTTCTTGCTCTAGAACCTCACATTTAAACTTTCTCTCTGATTAAATCTTCTATCTCAAGCACTACCAACAAATCAGAACAAACAACTGGTTTTCCGTCTTGGTTAGTTATTTTTACACACACCGAATTTATATCCTCACCAACTAATTTTTTAAATTGACTGTTTTTGTCAAATGTATATGACTGATAATCGCAAAACCCCACTTCAAGTGATGGCAACACTCTTAGAATCGTAGATGGCTGGCCATTAAACAAATTAGCATCTGTTTTTAATTCACTTAAATGGACATACAGCCTTGGGTTAATTAGAAAATCGGATGCTCTACTACCTGCATACTCGTAAAGGCCACTTTCTAAGTACTTATGGGTGTTAACGATATACGTTTCACCGCTATCATAAAAGCCCAAGATTCTAGCAAGACCTTTAGGAAAAACGTACTCTCGCCTTTCTTCTGGAAAGTGCATAGTAATTATAAGATTTGCCTCATTAATTTTTAACTTAATGCCAAAATTGCTAAATACTTCTTTTAAAGAACAAAAGTTGTAGTAACCATCAGGTATTTTTAACTGCTTTAATAAATTACCTTGCCCGTCCTTAACATTCGCCCAGTTATTCTTAGTTTTTTCAGATATATTAATCCACCTAACTTTAAAACCAACTTCTCTAAGAGCAACCCTACACCTCCCGCCTTTATTGTTAACTGAATACTTTAAAAACACGTGCTGGTTTTGCTTGGTTATATAAAGGAACATCCTTTTTAAATCCTTTTTAAAAAATCTATTTAAAAATGGAACCTTTTAAATATAATGAAAGTGCCACTTACGATGTAGGAGGGGTTTATGAGCCCAAATCTTTGGACTTTAGTAACCTAACCATCGCAGTGGATGAATCATATGGCTTTCTAGTCAGGCTTGTAAACCCACTAACTAGATATTTAAATCCTCCAATAAAGAGTGATAGAGTGCCATCAGCATGGTCATCCAGCCCTATGGCTTTTTACCAGAATCAGTTAAATTTTGCCATTTACTGCTCAACTACTGGCTGCGGTGTTTCATATGCAAACCATTTATACCACCCCAATCTCTTAGTAAGGTCAGTATATAACTTTCATGTTTATTATCAGTATAGACGCATACTAACTGAACTACAAATACCCCTCCCCAACGACAACGCGTTTAATCCATTTAACAGCCCAATGGACAAGAATGCATATGAAAGAATCTGCAACGAATTTAACATTAACCCTTCAAATAACTTTAGACAAAAGTTAGACCGCAATCACGGGTTGGGCACATTGTATTTGTGGGGTCAGCGTAGAGAATATAATTTTGACTACTGGCCCGGCCACACCTCTTTTAAGCCAAACTCCCAAGTTAGATTGGGATCAACAGAACAAAAACACCCCAATGCTTGGGCAACATTTATCTTAGATGAAAGTAAAGGCCTAACAATGCCAGGAGTGCAAAGACTTAATGACTCCATACGGACGTACGTTTGGTGTCTATTAGGAGCGCAAGCACAGACCAAGTCTAGCATAGTGGATCAATCTACAGGCTTTGACGCCAGAAAACAATTTCTAGCCAATTTAGAAGATGCTATTAACTCTGCTGTTGATTTGCCTTCCAGCATACAAAGGTACCAAAACGTTCTTTCACATGCTAGGTCAAAGGTTGACTTTGTTGTGGGCCATGGATTATACATGCTGCCTTCTGACCTTAGACTGCAGATTGGCATGATACAGAATTATAATAATGAAATCCTCATAGCTGGAGACGATCAAAACTTAGGACACAATCAAGGTTTAAACACAAGGCCCGCGCCAGCCATTTTGAAAAAAGTATCTAGCCCAGAACCTGCAGAAAGCGACCCACCGCCACCAGTTATAAGCAGCCCAGAAAGCGACCCACCGCCTGTTGATGTACCTCACCCCGACAGACACACTAGCGAAAAGACAGCTAACTTCTTTAATAAGTTTGCTAGATGGTGCAGTTGTTTTCTAATCCAACTTTTACCAGGCTGAGGCGTTGGAGGAGCTACTGGCCCTGTTGGCGCACTGCCAGTTAATGCATAAACCAGTGTAGAGATAGCAAACCCAACGGCTGTTAATATACTAACTATTGTAATTCCCTGCTCTCTGAACAGAGTCCTTATTCTTTCTGCTAGCGTAGTATTTTCATAAATCATTTTGTCTATAGTTTCTCTGATTCTGCTTATTTGGGTATCTATTTTTTCTCTGTTAATATACAACGCTGATAACCTGTTTTTTCTTTCTATCCTTAAATTCTGTATTTTCGCCTGTATTCTAGCCTTTTCTTCTAACCCTAAATTGTTATCATCTGCATCGGCCAGTTTATTTTCTTCTTCTTTTATCTCTCTCTCTAGTATATTAAATTTTGCCAAATTGTTTTTTAGTTCTTCGTTTATAGTTGTTAAGGTAGACTCAACAGACCTGAGATTGCGCAGTTCAGCTTCAAGATCCCTGTTTCTAGCTTCAAGATCCTCGATTCTAGCTTTAAGAACCCTGTGTTCGCGCTCAGACAATGGAGGATCAACAATTGTTTTTAAAGCTGTTTCTTCTTCAGGACTCAGCTCACCTTCTCTTTGCCTAGGCAATTGAGAACCGCCAATTGTTTCTTCATTTAAACTCGTCTCAATTTCTGCTATTAGATCATCTGCTCTTTGACTTAATTCTTGAAGAGGTATGTTTTGTATTTCAGATTGTGTTGGCAGCCTTTGCTTCACGTTCTGTAAAGCACTAACAGCCTTAGACCTTAGAGCAGACTTCCTTGGATCTGCAATATTTAATCGCCTTCTGATCCGAATAGGAATCTCTCCAAGTGAGCCCAGAGTTAAAAACTCGGAGGGGTCCCGGCTATCAGTAACTTGTTTACGCATTTGTTTATTGCCCTTCATATATTTTATAAACAAATGGCCTTCCTCATCTCCGCCCCCTTCTCCCATCTCAAAATCGTTAAGATCGATCGCGTCTGGCAGCCCCCGCCCTATACTTCTATAGAATAATTCAATTCGTTGTCGCAATAGTTCTTGACGTTGTCTAGGGAGTGAAGAGCCTACTCCTAAAAGTTTTTGACGAGCTCTAAGGAGTACAGAGCCCGCTCCTAAATCTTGAGGCCGTCTAGGGAGTAAAGAACTCGCTTCTTCAAGTTCATCTTGCAATGAAGGACTCGGCCCTTCATCTTCATCTCCTTCAATAGGACTAATCGCGTCAAAATCTTCATCATCAGCCATATTTATATATTTATTATTTTTTGTTTTATAAAAATGAACCCATACGGCTGCGACCTTGATCCATTCAGAAAAGCGAAGGAACCCCACGGCATAAAAGGCATAAGACAGACTGTGCGCGTTGTAAATAATCCATCAACAATTGAGCCCAATGAAATGTTAACAGTAAGATTTAGTGATCTCGGGGCTGACGATGTTATAATGCCAGGCACTGCCAGGCTGTCATTCAAAATAGATATTGAGTCGGCGGATCCTAATGCTACTGTCGTTGCTAACCTGGGCAGGGCCATCATTAAAAATATGGTAATTAAACTGGAAGGTAGAGAAGTCTTCTCACTGAGTAGCGCAGACATTTTTAATCTCTATTCTGATCTGTGGCTACCCAGAACAGAAAGAAAAGACAAAATCTTTCAGGGGATCCAGAGCCCAAACGGTCTTAAGCACAGGCTTAATGCTGCAGATGCAAAGGAAGACGAGGGAGACCAGGCAATAGCGCGAGCATTTAAGAACAGATTTTGCATCCCTCTAGATTTTGAACTGTTAAAAACCCATCAGCCATATTACCAAGGCGCACTAAGAGATAAACTTACTTACGAACTGACATTCAATGACAGCGGATCTGTTATTCTATCAGATGACCCAACAGCCAGATACACTATCAGTAACATCTCTCTTAATTTTGATGTTGTTACTAACCTTAGTACTTGGGATAATAATCTTGGGTTATACAAGGACTGGCGTTAGGAATGATCGTTTTGTTACAATTAATTCTTTATGCAAAAACAGGCAGCTATCACAAGGAATAAATAGCACACCAATGGTATCAAATATTGTAAGTGTATATGCGCCTACGCGTGTGTTCGGCATTTACGGTTTGCGACTGAGCAACTGAGAGAGAGAAAGATACATACATGTATACAAGCAGGCAGAGAGAGGGACAGACAGACAGACAGACAGAGAACATGGTGCTACTTTGGGCAAGTCATTGGGATCATGAGGTGCGATATTTCATTTGGCATTCAAATATTAAGGCTTTTGTTTGTCTGTTTGTTTTTCCCAGTGTCGCGTAAAATACGCTCATGCCTATAATTATGTCCCTTGATTGGGTCAGAGTGTGTGTGTGTGTGTGTGTGTGTGTGTGTGTGTGTGTGTGTGTGTGTGTGTGTGTGCGTGTGTGTGTGGGTGCGTGTGCGCGCGTGCGTGTGTGTGTGTGTGTGTGTATGTGCGCGCACGCGCCTGCGTGCGCGCGCCTGTGCTTCTGTCCAATTTCATTTTAATTTCATAAAGTATTTTTTTGTGTCTACAGTTTTTAAATATTTAATATCCGTCTACTATAATATTTTTGTACCGACTTCTAGTTATGTCGAAGATGTCATCTGGTTTTCGATACTCTAAACTGCACGTGTTGTTCAAATAGTATATGTAATGGTGTATTTGCGTTTGTTTTCTTTTGTATACTAACACACATTTTCCCGATTAAGATCATGTGGTTTATTATATTTTGATTATTGATATCGTTTCCACAGGTAGTTATCTTGACTCCAAACGAATGTCAAAGAGATCTAAATTTATGCGGATACCTGTCTGACCATGAACATAACTTTCCATTTTCTTCCAAAATGCTTTCACAGGGGGACATTTGTAAAAGAAGTGCTCTATGTAATCTACTTCAGTTCTGCAAACGGAACAGTTACTATCCTCTGCCAATTTCATTTTATGTAACAAAATATTTGTTGGGTATATATTATGAACAATTTTCCACTGCAGCTCTCTTAATCTGGTTTCTTTCGTAGCAGCATGTGCCATTAGCCATGAATCCTTGTCTATTTCAAAGTTCAGATTTCTAAGCCAAAACCCATGAGCACACGTCTTTAAGTCTTCAGTTGTATTTCCTTTATCGGTTAATGTTTTCCTGATATGTTTTGGCTTTACACAGTAAACCCTGTAATCAAAGTAATTCTGTATCCCTTCTTGGCAAGGATTTTCACGTATCCAGTTTTTCCAGGATGCAGGTATTGAGTTCATTAAAGCATTATATTCAAAAAGAACATTTCCTCTGTTTTGTACTACTTTTTCCAGAATTTCTTCGGAACTCAGCATTCTATTTTCATTTTCTTTAATAATATCCTTTACTCTTTCAATTCCTATTCTTTTCCAGGCAGGAAAGAATAGAGTGCGACATTTATATTTTATAAGCGAATTGTTCCACAGCAGCTGTTTGTGAAAGTTTTGTCGTGATACATCAGTTTGTTTGGTTATTGTTTGTTATCTAAATGTGTGTGTAGAACTTCTTGCCAAAATGGGTTATTGATCTGACAATGGGGGGACAGCATTCTCGATGTACAGTTTATATCAAAGGCACCCATGTTACTTGTTAGTTTATCCAAATGCCATTTGGGGATATAGCTCCAGTTATCGTTTGTGGCTGTAAATAATCTTCCTACCCACTGTAGATAGAAACTATCTTGCATCTTAAAAGGTTTACCATCTTGACTCCTCCTTGACTAATACCTGCTTCCATTATTTTTCTTTTTATCTTTTCAAACGCTTTTTTGTTTGAATTCTTCTTCTGCCATAAGAATTTATATAGGGTTCTGTTAATTGTGGTCAAAACGTGCTTTGGCAGACCTATTGACTGCATTACAAACACAAACTGACTCAACAAAAAACACTTTATTATAACTATTTTCCCATAAATTCCTAAATCTCTCTTACTCCATGTTCTAATCAATTTATTCATTGTTACAATTCGTTTTAACCAATTTTCTTCTATGTTTATTGCTGCTTGGTTATTTTTAAAGTAAATCCCTAGTATTTTAATTTGTTCAGTTAACATAAATGGCATATTGTATTCATACCTCTGCATCCCTAATCTCATTGCTTTTGTTTTCTGCACATTTAATTTGAGACCAGAAAAAACAGAGAAATCATTTATTATGTCATGTGCTTTTATCATGTCATCTCTGTTATTTAGAAACAAAGTTGTGTCGTCTGCTAGCTGTTTTATTTTAAGCTTTACCAATTCATTATTGAAAGTGGGAAGATCAATTCCTGATATATTACTGTTCCGAATCTTTATTGCGAGTAATTCAACACCTAAAATGAAAGCCAGAGGTGAAAAAGGACAGCCCTGCCTGATGCCACACTTCACAGGGAAAGATTCCGAGATCCAGCCACCATGATTTATGCTGCTGACGGTGTTCGTTGTAATCACACTTACCCATCTTTTGAACTGGTTCCCAAACCCAAATATATCGAAAGTTTGCAACATGAATTCTTTATAAACAGAGTCAAACGCTTTTTGATAATCTAGTGCTAATAGATATCCGCACTTTTTCGTTACCTTTAGATAGTTGATGACATCATCTATAGTTCGTATTACTGTCGAAATATTTCGTCCCTTCAGATAACCTACTTGATCATGGCTAACTAATTTATCAATAACTTTATTCAGTCTCAACGCCAATGCCTTTGCTAGTATTTTATAATCTGTATTAGTTAGTGTAATTGGTCTCCAATTATTTACTTTGTCTCTTGGAAGGTCAAGGCTCTTGTGAAGAAGTATAATAATGCCTTGTTTCTGACTGTATGACATTTCACCCTCTCTGAAAGATTCGTTGAATGATTCAGTTACAACATCGCTTATAGTTATCCAGAAAAACTTCATAAATTCAGTTGTAAGACCATCACTACCTGGTGCTGATCCGTTTTGTATATGCTTTAAAGCTAGACTTGTCTCTTGTACACTCATTAGACCTTCACATGTGAAAGACTCTTCTTCTAATTTTGTAAATGGTTCATTTTGAATAAAATCTTTCAATTTTCCTTTCATATTCCCCTCTTCCTCTGGCGATTTAGAATATAACGCTGAGTAGAAATCTTTAATTTCTTTCAAGACTTCCGATTGATTTGTAATTATTTCACCATTATCCTTTTGCACTTGTGTCATTGCATTTTGGTTACCACGAACCTTTTCCAAGCCTAAGAAATATTTTGTATTTTTTTCTCCTTCTTCTACCCACTTTGTTCTTGCCCTTGTTTGGGCTCCCCTAGCTTTTTCAAGTGATAATATTTCAAGTTTTTTCTTTATTTCCATAACTTCTTTTTGGTTTTGTTCATTATCAGGATCATTTGCACATAGTTGATCCATCTTCTGGAGTTTACTTTTCAAATCTAAAAGTTCATTCCGTTTGTTTTGTGCTCTAAATTTGCCATACTCTAAACAAAAATGTTTTATCTTTGATTTACACCAGTCCCATTGATCCCCTGTTTTCTCAAACATTTCTTTACTTTCACCTATCCATTTTTTTAATACAACATTCATTCTGCCAACGAAAACGGCATCTTTCAGATAACTGTTATTAAAACGCCAGTAGCCAGGCCCTCTGACGAATTAAGATTATTATCCCAAGTACTAAAGCTCGTCAAAGAAGGGAAGGGAGGGGAGTGGGGGAGAGATGTGGGATTGGGGAGGGGGAGACCGGAGATTGAGGGAAGGGAGGGAGGGTGGGATCGACAGTGGGGAAGAGGGGGAAGTGGAAAACAAACAAACAAAAAGCAAACAAACACCCAACCTTCCACGGCTATGGTCACGCTTCTTGGCTTTCCTCATGCCTTCCTTGTTGACCCTTTCGTTTCGCTGCAAGGCTGGCCTCTTCGGGGAATAGCCAACTGGTGGGACGATTTGAAACAAACTCTACTTACAACTCTATGATGCCGCCTCTGTCCGTCTGTCTGTCTGTCTGTCTGTCTCTCTTTCTCTCTCTCTCTCTCTCTCTCTCTCTCTCTCTCTCTCTCTTTGGGAAAATCTGAGGAAAAAAAAAAAAGAAAAAAAAAGAAAGAACATAATTAAGTATTAAGTCCTTTGTTTCATTTATGTTGTTCTCTTTGTATAAGCAGCGCATGATCAGTGTGAGAGTGCCAGTACACCACACATCAGAACATTAATAAACCCAGACATTTTGTATCAAACACCAAAACATTAAAATCAGCAAGACTATGTCCATTTGTAAGAGTACATACAGACTACGCATTGTGTGAAAGGGACTGCTTGGAGAAAAAAAAAAAAGGAAAGGAAGGGAAAAAAAAGGAAAGAAAACTAGTTGTGGAAATTACTTTTTTTTTTTTTTTTTTTGCTTTTTGGTTTTTTTGGCAGATGAAGAGGACAGTGTGAAGCACCAAAAAATGAAGAGGTGGATTTCGGCCTTAGGGGAAAAAAAAAAGAGAAAAGAAAAAAAAAATCACCGCCTTAGGTGCTCCATTGATCCGATAACTGATGCCACAAAAAAAAAAAAAAAAAAAAAAAAAAAAAAAAAAAAAAAAAAAAAAATGTTGTTACTAACCCCGAACTGGCTAGAACAATCTTAAACCAGTATAAAAGTAGGACTGTTGTTTACTTTGAAAGAGTTTTACACCACAGTCTAGCGATTAAAAACAAGCAAGACACTGTCTGGGAAATAGCTATAAGCAATTCTTTAAGGTCCCTAAAGGGGGTTCTCTTGCTATTTACTACACCCCCAGCTCCTTTTAAGAGGGAATCGGAGGCGTTTTACAACCCAAAAATTGAGCAGCTGTCTTGCACAGTAGATGGCAAGCCTTTTCAGTTGTATTCGGCAGGACTTTTACCCGACCAACACTTTGATGAAATAAGAAAATTGTTTGCTGGAGGCAGACAGACAAGCCCCACAGCCGATCATGTGTGTAAAAAACTTCACCTTCACGATGTAAGACTCGAAGATTATCTAACAGACAAATATGGATTATGGCTGGATTTTAGATCCACGTATGACAACAGACTGCACGGGAGTGGAAGAAGGGTAGGGTCAGATGGCATACTCATACAGATTAATAAGGAAGAGGAGGAGAATGGCCAGATACAAATGCACGTTTTTGTGGTTTATGACGCCCAGCTGAACATTGAAGAAAATAGACTGAAAGAAATAGCCTATTAAAACAGATGGATAGTTTGAACTTTTTGCCTAAAGACCCGCACTGTTCGCTTATTTGTGGGATTACTGGGTGTGGGAAAACTGTCTTCGTACTTGATTTGTTACAAACAGTCTACAGATTTCATTACGAGTACATTGTTATATTCTGCACAACCATTAAGCACAACAAGTCTTATAAAGAAAGGCAGTTTGTTTGGACAGACGATAATATATTTTTAGTTGATCCTACTGACAAGCTAAGCGACTGTTTAGAACATTACTATAGGCTATTTGAGGGAACTGAAACGCTGTTTATTATTGATGACTGTTCAGCCGAACAAGACATTGTTAAAAAAAGAAGGACTCTGTCTAAGCTGGCCTTTAGCGGAAGACACGCATTAGTTTCTGTTTGGCTCTTAACTCAAAAATACAATGCTGTCTTAAAAGACTTTAGATCGCAGTTAAAATCAGTCATCTTATTCTATACTAAGGATAGGGATAGTTTTGAGGAGTGTTTAAGTGAAAATTATATAATCAGGGACAAGGATGAACTAAAAAAAATAAAAGAGCAGCTAGAAAAATCTAAGCACGCTAAACTATGCTTACGGACTGACCCGCCAGTTCAATACGTTTGCTTATTATAGATAGCTCATTATAGACTGCTCATTACAGATTGTTTATTACAGATTGTTTACTATAGATTGTTTATAATAAATTGTTTATATTAAAAAGAATGTCCCGAGGGCCAGAATCAAAAGCAGAGTTAGCTCCTAAATGCGCTGCAGTAGAGATAAAAGATCTAGCAGACACAACTGACTTTGATCTAATAGGAGTGACAGGGAATGTTTATGGATTTGAGTACACCGACGATGGCGTTTACAAACGAATAGAAATTGAAGATAAAAAACGACAGCAATATCCTGCCCTGGAAGAGATAAGAAATCTAAGGGCAAACGATTTTGGCAAACACGAATACAAACTTCATAAACGAGAGAATGCCTGGGCGTTACTTCCTGACATTAACTGGTATTTAAAGTTTGAACTACGAAGCCCCTATGTATACTTTGATAAGAAATACAATTTTAGAAAAGCTTTGAATGAAGGACGCCTTCTTGCTAGCCTAGTCCCAGGAACACAACAGAAAAAGCAGATTGAAATAACTAAGCAGGGCTCTGAATATATGCTGTGGAGAAAGAAGTCCTTAGCTGAAGTGGGGGGCGACACCGTCGGCTTAGAATTTAACCCAAAACTAGAATCACTGCCTAGAAAAATGACGATGCTTTTTCGCTTATTTATTACTCCAAGGGGGGCTGATCCTAGTTTGCCAGAGCACACGTTAATCAGAGGTGTACAAATAAAGTCTGAAAACTTGGGCGGCCCTCTTAGGCTTGTTATTGTTATTACTAAAAACGAGGATGAAATAAACACTTCTGTATCTTCTGACAAAGTTACTGTGATGGTTGACAAAGACAAACTAACAGTACTCGATTTTATTTTTATTAAGTATGTTGATTTTATTGCGTTTTACTCTGTTGATGAAGTGCTGCCAGAAGGGTTAATAAGAAGATATGTACAAGATTAAAAAATAATCTTAATTAAAAATGGAAGACGGCCAGCAGTTTAGATTAAAGCACATGACTGAGCTTGAAGAAGAAATAGAAAGTGACTTAAATAAGTATAAGGTTACTAGAAAGAAATATGCTAAAGCTTTAAATGTCCTTTCTTATATAATCACCGGCTCATCAGTTGTAGCCAGCTTAAGCACCGGGTCTAGTGTTGCTCTTTTAGCTACTGGAGTTGTGACACCGATATCCACAGCTTTTGGGAGTGTTGGTTTAGGACTGGGCGCCGTGTCCACGATTGTAAGTGCGGTTTTAAAGAAGCTAACGCCCAAATTACAAAAGCACACCGCCATTGTAGCCCTAGCAACAGCAAAACTTCATTCATTAAGGCTGATTATAAGCAATACATTACTGGATGGAAAAGTAACAGATGAAGAATTTAAACGAGCCCTGGCTGACGGCGATAATTACAGACGCCAAAAGATCGATCTTCAAAAGAAATGGAGAAAGACTTTTACTTCACAACAGGTAGACGCTGAAGCAATCAGAAAGAACATTGCAAAGCAGAACCTTGCAAACGATCAACTAAACCCAAAATAGGTTAAAAACGAGCCTGATTTAATTATTTGTATTACTTATATATTCGACCTTAAAAATGACGACCAAAGTAGTTACAGAGCTTAAAAATATATGCTGCGCCTTAGAGTTAATGATGGAGCGGGAGGCTAATGAAGAAGAGTTAAGATACGTGTTTGGCGAATTAATTACGGATCTTTTTGAGCACACAGATATTCGCGAAAGTGTAACCAACGTAATCAGTAAAATGCCAGATTCTTGGCCCAACCCAGTTATAAAGTGTATTGCAATTTTAGTTAATATTATGGCTCCTGATGACGTTGAATTGTCTATTTTTACTAACTCTGAAGGAGCAGCTATTCAATTTAACTAAATTTTAGTATTTATTTTTTTTGTATTACCTCAAATTAGTAAATATTAGCTAAATTTTAGTATTTATTTTTTTGTATTACCTATATATTGGCCTTAAAAAATGACGGCCACAAAGGCGTTGGATGCTAAACCAGTGGGCAATATGTTCAGTGAACTAGCCATGGACATCATTAACCCCTCAAGCGTTCAGGAAAGCGTAACACATGCTATCTCTAAAATCCCAGAGTCTCTTCAATTTAACCCGCCAGTAAAAGTGTTGTTGGCCATTCAGATTGAATATATAACCCCCGATGATAATAGTATACTAGTCTGGTTTCAACTAGACAGAAAGAAGTAATGAGTTATTACGACTTTAATTCTGACTGGGCCGATTACATGCTTACACAGTTTAACCATGCAAGCGAAGAAGCGAAATTGCGCGGCTCCGGCTGGTCTGAAGGAACAGTCCTTGAAATCAGACTAAGACAAGCCAAATACTCTCCTATAGTCGGCAATTCTTACATCCCTCTCCCAAGAGAGTTAGAGTTAAAACGAGCAGTCTTAAACATACATAATTCTGACAACTTGTGTTTTATGTGGTGCGTTTTGGCGCATTTACATCACGTTAAAAATCATGCAAACAGAGTTTCCAATTATAGGCAGTATATAAATGAGCTGAACTTAAATAACATAACCTTTCCAGTGAGCGTAGAAAGTATCGACCAGTTTGAAGAACAAAACAAACCAATAACTGTAAGCGTATACACATGGAATTCAGTAGACAATGTGGCCCCTCTAAGGATTTCTCCCAACGCCCCTACTTTAGGCGATCCACTTGACAATCATGTAGACTTGATTCTGTTTACGGACGGTTCCAAGAGCCACTATGTATTAATCAGATCAATTAGCAGACTTCTGGCTTATACTACAATGAACAAATTTAAACAAGAGCTTTGTAGAAGGTGTTTGGTCAGAATCCCATCTACAGAGGCAGCTGCTGAACATAAGAAACATTGTAAAAGTTTTGTAGACTGTAAAATCAAACTTCTTACACCCAAACCGGGGTCTAAGGTTGGTTTTAAGAATGTACACAAACTGCAGATGAGACCATACGTAGTCTATGCTGACTTTGAAGCGATTTTGCCACAGTACTATGGCCCTCAGCAAGACCAAAAAACAACCTTATTAACCCACCATCAGATCTGTTCTTATGCTTTCGTCGTTGTTAGGTCAGATGGCGGACACACAGAACCAGAGATTTACAGAGGCCCCAATGCAGCCGATCGATTTTTGGAGCAGATGAAACACCTTCGCAATCAATTCTCCAATCAGCTGAACCTTTCAGACATTAAGATGACCCCCGAAGACCAAAGGCGCTATGAATCAGCTACACACTGCTGGATATGCGGCTCAAGGCTAACTCCTAATAGTAAAGACGCGACAGTGAGAGACCACGATCACATTACTGGAAAATTCAGAGGGGCGGCGCACAACAGCTGCAATCTTCAGTTAAAGGTTGACCCCAAAAAATGGAAACTGCCAATCTTCTTTCATAACTTACGAGGCTACGATTCACACTTTATCATGCAAGCAATAACTTCTGAATGTAAGAGGGTTAGCTGTATTGCACAATCATCAGAAAAGTACATGACCTTTACTGTAGACTGTTTATCCTTCTATGACTCTGCCCAGCATCTGATGAGCAGCTTAGATAAATTGTCAGGATCTCTACAAGACTGTCCAATCACCAAACAATATTTTGACCCATCTTTAGTACGTAAAGGCGTCTATCCTTATGAATACATGGACTCGTGGGAGAGGTTTGATGAGCAAGCGCTGCCACATAAAGACGACTTTTACAGCCGGCTTAGAGGCGGAAGTATATCTGACGCCGACTATGAATACGCGCAAAAAGCCTGGACAGAATTGCGCTGCAAAACGATGGGCGACTATCACGATCAATACTTGATGGCCGACGCGTGTTTATTAGCTGACGTCTTTCAGAATTACAGAGCTACTTGCATGAAACATTACGGCCTAGATTCATCACAGTACATCTCTGCCCCGGGGTTGTCTTGGGACGCATTCTTGAAGTCTACAAACATTCAGATCGACTTAATCTCGGATCTGGATACACATCAGATGATTGAAGATGGGCTGAGAGGGGGCATTAGCATGGCCTGTCATCCTTACCGCAGAGCCAACAACAAGTATTTAGACGATTATGACCCCACCAAACCATCTAACTATCTAATGTACTTAGATGCCAACAATCTGTATGGGTGGGCCATGAGTCAGGCACTGCCATTAAGAAACTTTAAAATGATAAGCGGGCCTCATGAGGTTGATTGGGTGGTAGGACTATTGTCACAGCTTACACCCGATAATCCAATAGGATTAATCTTAGAAGTAGACTTAGATTATCCTAAAGAATTGTACGGCCCCCATAATGATTTCCCCTTAGCCGCAGAAAGATTAAAGATGAGTCCCACAGAACCGCCCAAACTCGTGCCTAACCTCTTTAACAAAACTAAATATGTCTGTCATTACAGGCTGTTACAATTTTACTTAAGACACGGACTGAAACTTACTGCCGTTCACAGAATAATTACGTTTGACCAAGAGCCTTTCATGAGACCATACATCATGAAGAACACCGATCTTAGAACTGCGGCCACGGATGCATCAGAAAAAGACTTCTTTAAGTTGATGAACAACAGCTGTTTTGGCAAGACGATGGAGAACGTACACAATCGTAAAGATGTAAGATTAGTTACAAAAGAAAAACAAGCAATTAAGCTGGTCTCTAAACCTAACTACCAAGACTTTAGAAGATTTAGCGACAGTCTGGTTGGCATTATGATGAAGAAACAGAATGTGAAGTTGGACAAGCCGGTGTTTATCGGGTTTGCCGTGCTAGAGCTGTCAAAGTTATTAATGCTTGAATTTCTATACGACTACTTTAAGCCGCTGTACCCAGAATCAAATGTCCTTTACACAGACACTGATAGTTTTATTATGGACATCCCAACTGAAGACTTTTACAAAGACATGGAAATAGAAGTGGCCAAAGGGGCTGATGGGTGGTACGACACATGCGACTACCCAAAAGATTCGCCTTTACATTCAACCGTGAACAAGAAAGTGATTGGAAAGATGAAGGATGAACTTAATGGGACGATTATACTAGAATATGTTGGCTTACGGGCAAAGATGTATAGTATTGCTACCCAGACTTCTGTAATGAAGAAAGCTAAGGGTATAGGTAAAGAAGTTGTCAACAAAAAAAAAAGTCACGACGACTACAAGCAGGCTCTCTTTGAGCGCAAAGTATTTTATCACACAGACGTTAATCTGCGCTCTACTCTTCATCAAGTAAACACAACTGCTGTTAATAAGAAGTCGCTAGACTCTACCAATAGCAAGCGAACTTACATCAATCCCGAGCTTTCATGCGCTATAGGCCCCCCCGGAGAGCCAACTTGGCTGACTTAAATTAAGATCTTAACTAGTACTTAACTAGTACTTAACTTAAGATCTTAACTAGTACTTAACTAGTACTTAACATGACTTGCACTTTACTTGCACTTAACTTGTTATAACTGACTTAACCAGTACTTTGCCTGTACTTAACCAGTACTTAACAACACATTTAAAAAACTAATCTATTAAAAATGGGTCTACAGCAGGAGGTTGTACTTTTTTTGCAGAAGCTGGTTCTTTTACTGTTTTTGTGGGGATTTGTGACTTTGTTGCTAAGTATGGCTTTAGGCGCTTGTATGCTAAAAGCCCCCCACCAACAACAATACTCCCCAGCACATAATAATACATCTTATAGTTTGATTGTGTTGTTGTTGGTGGCGGTGCTGGTGCTGATGTTGTATTACTATCTAATAATTTTTGTTTTGCTGCTTGGTTTGCTTTTTGCAGTCTGTTCCATTCAGCTAGTTTACGACCGGCCTCAACACGGCCAGAATTTTTAGCTTTAGTAACACTACTCACTTGCGGGACACTCACTTGCGGATTTGCTTGTGGGGCACTCGCCTGTAAATTCACTTGTGGGGCACTCGCCTGTGGAGTCTTCTCCTGCTCGCTCATTTTTTTTAGTCTGATTAAAATTAATATGATTGAAATTAATATGATTGAAAGTAATTAATCCCATGATAAATGGACATAGCAACGTCCCAAATCTATAATACATGTCACATGCAAGAGATTCTAGGACTTGGTTAAAACCGGATCTTGTGTTAAGTCATATTTTAAATCTTCTTCTGAATCAATCGGTGCTATCTTACCTACTAACTTAGCATATAAACTAATCATTGTCTGCCCCAC
Organism: Conus canariensis; assembly: GCA_033310375.1. NCBI lineage: Eukaryota > Metazoa > Mollusca > Gastropoda > Neogastropoda > Conidae > Conus > Conus canariensis. The sequence goes on from CM065720.1 coordinate 31,546,469, forward strand.
CGATCTAACCATTTTTGACCCCAGCTGTGCTTCATACCTAGCGTAATACTTCTCAACGTCTGATGTAGACAATTGCTGAATCTGTTCGATACTTAGTTCAACGCCTAAATACTGCCTGGTTTTCCCACATGCAGCCAGAGAGTATAATCTTTCTTTATGACAGAGGTTTGGGTCTGCCGCCTCCTCACACTTTAATAGCTCGTCGCAATCCATTTTTTAAAGCCCTTTTTAAAAGCAATAAAAAAATAAAACCATGAGTTTAACGCTGGTTAATTATGCAGTGCCCATTGTCGGTGTTATAGTTTATTCAACCCTAGCAAAATGTTTGTTATGAAATAAAACCGCCCAACATGGGAAAGATAGAAGATTCGCCGAAACTAGTTACAACCTTATTTTTAGCTCTGGCAACAAAAGATTATCTGATTAAAAAGCACATAGACAGTCTTTCATATTATGTTTATTTTAATTATTTTTTTAGTTAATAAAAAACATGAGCGAAAAAAAGATTATTAATACGATTTACCACTCTGCTGTAATCAGCAGTCTTAGTATAGGATATAGCATGTTAGCAAAAAACATGTTTAAAATGAGGCCTGCCGATCTAGGAAGGTTAGACATTGAGGATGTTGTTAAGGTTATAGCTGTAATAACGGCGGGGATTGCCTCAAAAGACTTTCTTGTTGCACAGGGGATTATCCCAGAAAACATCAATGCATAGAAAGATTAATGCATAGAAAGATTAATGCATAGAAAGACTGATTTATAAAAGGTTCATTCTAAAAAAATATTGATTTATAAAAAAGATTCATTCATTTATAAAAAGATGTCCGGATTAGTTCTGATGGTGGGAGGAGCTATTGTTAATGCGTTGGCTTTTTCTGGCAGCAATTATATGTTTAGTAAATTGCGGTCTGATGAAGAGAGAGAACGCCATAACAAAGCAATGGAAGATTTAGCTAAGGCAAGAGACGCTTACGAGAAAAGGAGGGTTGCTCACTTAGACTTTATTAATAAAAAGTTAAGAGAGCAGGGACATGCAGAGCACACATTTACAGACGTTGATGACGCAATGAATGAATATTACTTAGTGACAGGAAAGAAGTTTCTAACATCGTCACCGCCAGAGCTGTCTGACTTTTATGAACCATCTGAGGATCAGAAAATGGTAGAAATAGGCTTTATTATAGGTGCTATGGGAGCAATCTTTCTTCTTGCATATTCAATCTAAAAAACATTGTTAAAAATGTAATAAAAACAGTCCCTTCTTACGGACGATACAAAGTACAAAATATATTATTCACCTGGAGGGTACTGGAAAGGAAAGGCTGCTATTGATAAACTGAGTAAAGCCGCTAGGGTGTCTGAATCAGAAGCGAAAGACTGGCTTTCAAAACAAGCGATCTGGCAAATATATCTACCTGCCCCAAAAAGAATAATAAGACCTCGATTTGTTAACTCAGTTCCTAATGACACCCACCAGATGGACTTGTTGTATCTTCCACATGACAAAGTTAGAAGAAAAAAGTTTAAGTATGCTCTAACTGTTGTTGACATGGCTTCAAGGTATAAAGACGCTGAGCCTTTAACAGATAAAAGCTCAACTGCTGTGGCTGTGGCTTTACAACAAATATACATGCGAGGCCCATTAAAGTATCCTAGATTGATCCAGGTTGATGATGGGAAAGAGTTTAAAGGAGCTGTAAACCAACTGTTTTTAAGCCATCGGGTTACAGTTAAGAGAGGGATCCCAGGCAACCATCGCTCCCAGGCTCTAGTAGAAAACTTTAATAAGAATCTAGCTGAGCGTCTGTTTACCTATCAATATCACAGAGACCTTATGGACAAAACACGCAACACAGAATGGGTCAGAAGGTTGCCGGCAGTCTTACGCGCCATGAACAATGAAGAATTTAAAGCAACGGGCCTTAAGCCGGTGAACGCGATCAAATTTAAAAAAATAAGTATTACTGAAGACATCCAAGGTAATCAAAAACTCTTGCCTTTTGGACTAAAAGTAAGATACTTGTATGCGCCTGGAGAAGCAGAAGGCGATGTTAGAATTAGAGCCACAGACCCTATATGGAGCGTAGATGTATATGAAGTTGAAAGAATTATGAAAACAGCCCCTCCCGTGTATTATTTAAGAGAGACTCTTTCTTCTAGCGGCGCTACTGCATCTAAAAAGCCTGCCCCTAAAAGATCGTTTGTTCGCGAAGAGTTGCAAGTTGTCCCGCAAAACACAGTGCCTGTTAGTTAATCAGAGAGAAAGTTTAAATGTGAGGTTCTAGAGCAAGAAAATTATTTCGCCCGCGATTAGATTTGTTTAATTTTGTAGGGGTTTAGCTATTTTTTTGGCTGAGGAAATTTGATTATGTGAAAAGGGGGGTTTGCGGGCGAAATAAGATGGTTGGCCAAGAAGGCACGTTTAATCTTTCTCTGATAGAAATGCATCCTGGCTGCGCTGTCCGCCGCAGCCGACAGGTGATCCGAGATCTTGAAGATCAAGATCCGCATCAATGGGTCGCCGAAAGGGCGAGGTTGCGTCTCCTGGTCTGTCTCCCGAGTCATCCAGGGACCCAGGGACGGCACCGTCCTCCTCCGGCTGAGTTCTGCCATCCGCTGCAGGAGCATGTCCACAAGACGTGTCCGCCGTGGTGTGGAGCAGGCCATCCTGACCATGCGGTCCCACTCCGCCAGGTGCTTCATGGAGATCGTGGCGGAGTGGGGAGGGGCGAGGTTGGGGATCAGCCGGAGGTCGTCCTGGGAGATGGCCATCTCCCTGGTCGCGGGGTTGTCCGAGAACAGGGAGGCAATAGCAGGCTTCCGGGGGTCCTTAAGGAAGGAGCCGACCGGGGCCGCATTGGGGGCCGTGAGGGCCTCCTTCCCAGGTGGAGGGACAGCTTGTGCACCCCTGGCACGCGTAGCCAGACCTTCCCAAAGTGAGGAAATCGTCTGAGGGGCGCTGAAAAGCATGTCACGCGAAAGCACTTTTGTCTGATCCCATCACAATCGAAGCTGTGAAAATGTAACTTTTCTTGACATTTTAGAACATTCCGCATTGATGAACAACTTCTACTTCAGAACTCTCTCTACTGAAAACCAGCAAGAGTCGTTGAAATAGACTACCCAGTCTATGGTCTACTTTCAAAAAAGTTTTTTAAAAAGTTAAAGAAGCCATTGAAATCAAGACCAGAAGCCCCAGCCTGAACAGAAATCAAGGCTTTGAACTTCCCCCTATCTACAATCAGATCCTGACAACCGTTCACCCCACACAACAGTTGCCCCACCAGGCCTCGCTGCCACAACAGCAACAGTGAGCTGATGAAGACAGGGCGATCCTGTCGAAATATTCTCCAAGTAAGTTTTGATTCTTAGTCCTAACTACTTTTCCAATGTTGAATCCAGAAACCTACATTCTTACTTATCAAGATTCATGATTAAAATCCTGATAGTGTCTGCTCATATTTATTCATTTATTCACTTCATTAACATTGGAACACAAACCAGAATAATATTTGCATTATCTGGGGTGTTTTATTAACTTCATTATTAGCATCTCTTTTCTTATCTATTTCAGTCTCTTTCTCTATGTATTTACGTGTATGAGCTAGGGCATGTGTGCATGCGCGAGTGTGTGCCCGTGTTGTTTTCATTGCATTTTCAAACAATTATAAGTATTCTCATGACTCCCTGAAAATTTGGAAACAAGTTTTTCACATAAAATCTGACCCTCTAATTTTTAGGAAGTAATAATCATTGCCAAGTGTCGCCTAGCCAACCATCCAGGACCCTCTGTTGAAAAACAAAGAGTACAATCAAATGCACATTACCTTTGGTTAATGGTTGGCCTGAGAGGTGGCTTAAACAAATGGATAATTTAGTCTGAAGTTTCCTTCACATATACATGGACAGACAGATATAAATGTAGATGTTTATAGGCACACAGATCTCAAAACCAACATCCAGCTTACAGGATCATATGTTAATAAAATGCAACAAAATACCGGAGAAGTCATCTTTACCATTCTTAGAAAGAAACAAAAAGCAAACAATCAAACAAACAAAATAACAAGATGCAAAGCATATAAACCTACTCCCAGTTTATCTTGAATATGTGCGAGATATTCCATAAAGAGGAAAAACCCGTTTTTGGGCCGTTATAGCTATTAGTAACAGCTAAGATATTCCATAAAGAGCGAAAACCGTTACCTGGCCATAACGGTAAAATAACACATCAGGCATCATCCGTGACCCATAATGAACATACTACAAATTTTCAGAAAGATCAGCCCAGTAGTTTTGTCTGGAGCGAGTGGAACACATTTTGATCACGGACGGACGGACAGACAGACAGACATACACACAGCATTTCTTCATTCCCATTGTAAAGTACTCCCTGTTCTATAAGAACTGGGAGTACAAAAACCAACCAACCAAATCAAAATACAATATGATGTGAGCTTCACATCTTAGTGCTGAAAGCAATAAATAACATGACTTGCTTTCAGTGTTACAGTTGTAAAGTTGCACAGGCTTTGTCTAGTTCCATGATTATTATGAACAGTCAAAGAAGCATTGTTTCTCATGAACAGCTGCGTAACAGTCCCCGTTTGTTTATACATTTACATACAGTAGTCTCGCAAGTCTTCACTGACGAGTTTCATACCTCAAGCAAGTAAAATCAGTGTTATTCTGTTTCCCAGCATTAAGGTAAGAGCGACCTCTCACCTGTCTCAAAACACCACCATCACAGACAAACCACACCGCTTCCAAGTTATGGAACAGAACTGTGCACATGTAAATGGTCTAGCTCATAACCTGTGCAGTTTCCCTTTAAGATTTTAAAGACACTTGCATGTGCATACAAGAAACAAAGACGAAAAACACAAAACAAACAGGCATGTCACAGTTTGCTCACAGGGTGCTAAAAATTGCCTTTGAATTTGCCTTTGAATTAAAAAAGAAAAAAAACATACTGTTGCACTTTGCAGGCTTCACACATGAGGATGGCCCTGCGCAGGTTGCCTTGACTCCTGTCTGCAATGCGTTTGGCCAGGTCAAGAGGCAAGTTGAGTCCCTCTTTCTTACACACTGTCTGCAAAATCTGCACAATCTGAAACCACAGTAAATGATGAGATTAACTTTAACTCTTTCTGTGTCAGCTCCTCTGGAATGCATCATCTTTTAAATCAGCTAATTTTGCAGACACGCTCTTCCAAAGATTATTGCTTCATCATTTCTGAAACTATTTTCTCGTTGCTCTGGTAATTTAAAGGCAAATAAATAAAGTTTTTATGAACAAATTCTGATTTCAAAACACACAACAATTAGCCTTTTTGTAGCATATGTTATACTGGCGCACAAAAACTACATAGGTCCAAGCATCACTACAGCATTATCAATTCACCAGTGCTCAAAGAGTTAGGCCAGTGAAAGGGGTCTGATGCAGAAGAATAAGGATACATTAAAACATACACTTACACAGGACTTTAAGTATCTGAGCGGTTTAGGCTACACTTTGCTATGTATAGAGGGAGGCAGAGTGAGGGTAAGAACAGTGAAAGACTTGGTAACTTGACTTTGGTGTCCACCACAGACTGCGCACAACGCATGCAAGATTCAGGACACCTAGCAAAACCCTTATGAGTCATCTTGTACAACATTTGCCAGTACACAAAACAGCAGACACAGCTCCATGCTTGGGCTGGAAATGCAAAACACTTTGGCTGAGCATCATACCACATCAGCCATGAACATCGGCCCAAACAGTCGCAGAACAAGCAAACTGACCAAGCTTGCAGAGAGTCTGACATGGTAGATAGGAAGAAATTCCAGGGAGGGTTTGATAGCAGATCTCAAGACACCCTAACATGAGTCATTTAGCCCTAAAACCCTGTTGCTTAGTATATATAACTCCAAAACTTCTGTGAAGAAAACAAAGTTCATTCGGACACACGCACTAAACCGGAATAGACAGGGGCCAAAATAGCTCATTTGGTAGAGCGTCGGACTGGTAATCTTGGTGATCCTGGGGCTGCGGGTTTGAATCTCCGCCGGGCCATTTTGGTACAGGGGATTTTTCCCTCGGAGTTAACATTGGTTCTGATTCCATTTCCCAAAAGTCCTTTGAATGAGACTATAAACCGATGTTCCGTGTATGAACGCATGCATACCATCTTGCACACACGTACAATCCCATCACCAACTTTCGGAAGAGAAGGCCAGTTTGGTCCCTGGTATGGATGACACAGTTACACATAGCATGCACCCTGCGTGAGAAATAGAAAGAATGGTGGAAAAAAGGAAACTGAGTGAACGATACTGAACAGTATGTACTGGATGACACGGGAAACAACTAAATGAAGCGCCAGCTGGCAGTTCTTCAGTCGGCACTACCCAGGTAGGCAGCCCGTTGTGTAAACGAGTGTGGATTGTAAAGTGCTTAGAGCTTGGTCTCTAGCCGAGAATAGGTGCTGTACAAGTATTCATTATAATAATAATAACAATAAACAAGCTTCTGAATCCTGATCATCATGACAAATAACACACACACACACACACACACACACACACACTTTCAAAACCAACATATATTGTGACCTTGAACTCTGCTCAAGGTTAGTCTTCGACTGTCAGGCATCTTCATGGCTGTGCTTGGACATTTTACTGAAATCAGTTTAGTACATAAATTAAGCTGTTTGTGTGACAGCTTGAGAGGAAGATATTTCTTGACTGAAATGATCATGAAGCCAAAGTAACAAGCTTTTCTATTTATGAAATGAAGCACACTACTTTTCTCTTCATACCCTCCTCCCTTCCCACCTCAATAAACAGGATAGCTATCATATACCATGCACCAATATTATCTACCTCTTCTTCAGTGGGAGCTGCTACCCGCACTCCCAGACAACGACTGCGGATAGCAGGAATTACTTTACTGGTGGAGTTGCACACCAGAATGAGACGACACGTTGCCATGTACTTTTCCATGGTGCGACGTAGTGCATGCTGCGCATCTCGGGACAGGCGATCCACTTCGGTCAGCACCACAACTGGAAAACGATGCAACACCAATTTTTGATAAAACTTCAAGAGCATCTTCATCCCTGAAAATAGAATGTGCTAATTTGTGCTTGGATTAAAATGTGACACATATGCCAAAATTTGACAAATGGATAACCTACTACTGGTGCGAGTTCCAGTGGAGGAACAATGAAAAATAAGGGAGAAGAATCGACCATTGGCTACTCTTATTTTTTATTTTTGAAGCCAATTCTTGAGTAGAGAGAGGAGCAAACATATGTCTATAAAATGCCTTGCAGATCACTTCCTGTATGTCAAATGCTCTATTTTAAAAATCATAGATGGCTAACAATTTTTCTGAAGAAGGACCGGTGACATATCTTCAGAGCTGCCACAGCTTCAAAACACAAAGTGTAGCTTTTTGACATTTTAAATGTAGCATTTTGACATTTTAAACAAAGTATTCCAAATCAAACCACAGTGCTTTATCCTCAAAGATGTATTGGATTTCTTTTGTGGGGGGGGGGGGGGGGGGGAGAGGGGGCCTGGTTTCTTCTTTGAAACCATCTCTGTGGTGTCGTCCATGTCAAGTCACATTAAAGAGCGCACTTTCAGTCATATTTGCTTCTCACACAACACGATGGCTGACTTCAGTTAGAGATCTGGCCAAGTAATGGGTAACAAAACCTATCGATAATGTGGCAAAATCGGGATCATCCTTAACAAAGGTTTTTGTTCTGCTTTTTCTTCATTTCTATACAAAACATGGTCATTTCTTAATAAAATTTGTCTACAGTGTAAAGATATTGTCATTATCTTGATCCTGTTAAGCCTCCACTAAGTCCATGAAGCATTGTAATTGCTTTCTAAATTTCAATTTTTTTCTTTTTTTTAATTTTCGTTGTTTGGCCTAACATTTCGTCACAAAGTGTGACAGCATAGCATTGTCAACAAAGTCTTAGCATAATATGCCAAAAGTCTGTCAAATGCAACTCTGAACGCCGATTATCACTTGAGACGTGAGCATCTGAAACCTGCATCTTCTTTTATTTTTCGTCAGACAAACAGCCCTTTTTACAAAACTGGTGTATTATTGGAAAATCTGACACATTCTCAGCAGGGTTTTTTTTTTTCCATTGAAAGCAAATTAAAGGCATTCTAATAAATCTGAGTCAACATCATTTGAAAAAAGTGTTAATGGTGCAATGATTTTCTTTCTTATCTCATCTTGTAAAACTGAAAGAAAGCCTATTCTCGTTTAAAAACAACAACAACGAAAAAAAAAAAAAAAAGGAAACCCGCTTTTAAATAAACTGTGATTATAACCCAAAACTACTTCATTAGGTGTTGACTTTCATTTGTAATAGGTGTAATCCTTGGTGGTGTGGAGCATCAACAGCAGTTTTTTTTAAACAGAGTTATACTACACAAAGCTGTCAGCCTTCCCCATCTCCAAAATACAATACTTTGATCTCTTTCCATGACCTACTTTGAAGAAAAAGAGAACAGACCACCCTTTAACACACTATTTCACAACAAACCTCATAAAGCTTCTTTCACTCTCCATAATGTCAGGTCATCAAATTTTATGGTTTATTTTTCGTGACAACTGTGAGCAAAAATATTCTTCTGTAATATCTAACATCAAAACAATAACCTCGATAACCTTATTAGTATAACAAAAATAGTGACAACCCTAGAGAAGAACATTTTTGTTTATCTCCAATCTGACTGGCAGTTGAGGACAAAGGAAAGACCCACTGGCATGGATCCAGTACCTTTAAAATCCTTTTGAGAATTGGAATCCAGCTGATTGACCTGTGCCACGTTCTTGATCAGTTCCTGAATCACCACTCTGTCCTGAATGCCAACGTCGCTACAATCCACATATACTGGATTAATACCATTACCATATAAACATAATAATCATGACAAAAATAATTTAAAAAAAAAAACAGAATAAATCATCTGCACACAATACCTAGACACACACACACACACACACACACACACACACACACACACACACTACACACACACTCTCACATGAGTCACAAACACACACACAGCACAATCACATGTTTGTAGCTTTGTCAAGGATCAACAGAACAGTGGAAACATTTTGACATTTCAGTTGTAGCATTCCAAATTTAAGCATTACACTCGTATGTGATACGATCAATCTGATTTAAAAGCACGAGATAGAAATCTCCCTGGTTATTTCACGGTTTTGACTTGACCTACAAAAAATCAAAACGGCAGACATTGAAACCAATCGATGAAGTGGCAAAATCATAATCGTCTTTGACTACTTTTCTTCTGCTTTTGCTTTCATTCCTTACTGACTTGACATTTTTCAATTTAAGTCAACAGTCCAACAATCCATGTTGTCGCAGTTCCTGTCAAATCAGTGCTAACGTGTGAAGCAGTTTTCTTTCACTTTTTGGTTTTCTAGTTTTTTGGGCATAACATTTTGGCACTAAGTGTAGTAAAGTAGCATTGTCAAGAAAATCATAGCATGTTATGCCAAAGCGTAACACTCAGCAGCTCTGTGGTAGTTTAACACTAGGTCTAGGTACAATTCCAAAGAGGGGGTAGGAACAGGTAATGGGAGAAAAGTATCTGATTCTGAATTTGTTCTAACCTAGGATTGACTTCAATATGATAGTTGCTGGAAATGGATACAATTTCCAGTTTTTTGTTGGATGGTGTGGTGAAGCTGTTGTGCTCAATACGAAGTTTCTCCACGCCACATCCGTACAGCTCTCTCAGGATGCACATCACTCGCGTCTTTTTGCCAGCGCCTGCTGGCCCATACACCAGCAGATGAGGGAAATCTCCACCATGGACCTGAATAAAGGACCCTTGGTTTTAAATGCTAAATGAAACACTAACTATAGAGCATTTATGTCGGTGAATCACAGAGAGAGAGAGAGAGAGAGAGAGAGAGAGAGAGAGGGAGAGAGAGAATATGTATGCATTAACATCCCTTACAAAAGAATGAGGGTTTACAATTATCATGTTTAAAAAAGGCTATGTCTGATCTGCTTAGAAAAAAAAAATCTTGTTCAAGCTCTCTTGACCAGTTTGAGATTCTGCCAGTTTTAGTTTACTTTTAGCTTAGGTGGCTTTTTTTTTTAAAGCCGAGTGTACAGCACAAATGAGCAGCACCTATAGCAGCACACTGCCAAAGAAGCAAATGAATGCTACTCTACTCTTCCTTGATTCCTGGAGACAAGTCTTGTCACTTGATCCGACTTGGAATCAACTGAAAGCTTATTATGCACATCTCAGAATGAACAGATACAGTTTGTCGACTTTTTATAATTTATGCTTATTAGCTCAAGGAGAGACAGACCAAGTCCCATTTTTGCACTGTCACAACACGCACGAGGCAACCTGGCGCACATGCATGTGTGACGCGCCCTTCCAGAATTTCATGCAAAAATATAGAGGACGCACCGGCAATTTGAAGCCCTGCAGTTCTATTTTTAGTATAACATGTCATGGACTCCTAGAAAGACTTCTACTATAAATTTCATGATTGTTACATGTTGTTTTTAACATTATAGATATAAATAATCTATCAACTGGTACACTTTCTTCTTTAGCCTATTCTACATTTTGTTTGTTGCTGTTCTGCCAAAGTAATCATGCCTCAACTCGACTGTGTGGATTGAAAGCATATCTCCCAAACCAATAACTGCATAACTTAAAAACCTCATCTTCTGTTTTGTGCCTTAACTATGGCATTATCCTCACACCGCTCATTTTTGCTCTGACACTGCATCTTGTGAATGACAGTAAATAGATCTATAAAAATCTCATGACTTGCATTTCAATTTTTAAACACTCTAATTGTATAATGTGTGCCGACACGCATGCATGTTGTGTGTGTGTGTGTGTGTGTGTGTGTGTGTGTGTGTGTGTGTAATGGACAGAAGAGGCTTTTTTCCATCTGGCCCTTGTCCCTTCTGGGACTAGCAATACTAATATAGAACATACTACACTTTAGAATTAAAACAAGAACAGTGATAATTCATAACCATATCATTAATAAGCATTAAAGCACACAGAGAGAGAGAGAGAGAGAGAGAGAGAGAGAGAGAGAGAGAGCATACTATGACTACGTAGTGTATAATATTCCAATGCTGAAAGAGAATATAAGAAGCATCAGTCATGAAAGCATCATCTCATCTCTGAGAGAGAGAGAGAGAGAGAGGGAGGGAGATTTTAACAGATTTTTCCTACTAACCTCTAATCAAATTACAAGAAGTTCTGCTAACAAAATCCAAATTAAATATTGTCGCACTAATATTAGAAAATTTTCCTTTAGTAACAGAGTGGCACCATACTGTAACAAACTACCTGCACGCATTAAAAAAGCAAAAGATTTGAATACTTTTAAAAAACCTTCTAGATACTAACGCAAAGTTAAATATTTTAAAATTTCAATTTGATTGACAGAATAGAGTAAAATAAATCATGTGCATATGCATGCATTATGCAACCACTATTTATTTATATAAACAAGATGACTGGGACACTAAAAGCTGTGAGGCTAAGTCCCAAGTGAACTGAACTGAGAGAGAGAGAGAGAGAGAGAGAGAGCGAGAGAGAGAGAATACCAGTTTTTTCAAATGTGAAGCCTGCTCCTTATGAAAATCAAGCTTTGCTAATGTTGTTGGGCGGTATTTGTCAACCCACAAACTCATCTCTACGGGTCGTTTTAATAAATTTACTCCTCCAAAAGAAAAATGGAGACTTCAGATACTATTCCCGCGGTGATGTACCAAGGGAACGTACTCACAACTTTGCGATCAAGCGCGCGAACTCTCAACAATCCAGACAGACTGGCCCGTTTCAACTGTTGCAAACCAGATATTTTGTTATACGATGACTTACGGAGCCTCATCTCAGGAAAACATATATTCTGCTGAACATTTCCACAACAACCACTGGCATAGTGCGTGCACACACAGTGTTAAATGAACTCCAATGATCATCTTACATACATACCCCTCCTACAGGTAACTACCATTAAATTAGGACTACACAACACGCACAGGGACACAAACGTCCAAAACACAACACACACACACACACACACACACACACACACACACACACACACACACACACACATGTGCACCCGCACACGCGCATGCTCACGCACGCACGCATGCAAACATGCACGGAACTAGGTACACACCTGGAATGCATCCACACACACACACACACACACACACACACACACACACACACGCACGCACGCACGCACGCACGCACACACACACACACACACACACACACACACACACACACACACACACACACACACTCACGAGCATGAGCACGCACGCACGCCACCCTTTGGGGGGTGGGGGGGATCAAAGGGGCACACGCACACACACACACACACACACCACACGCACACACACACACACACACACACACACACACACACACACACACACACACACACACAATTATTTTCCATCCCCATTCTACTTTATCGTCTACCTCTCACAAGCTTTATGTAAACAGAAATCAGTCAGCACCTAACGCTCCCCTTACCACTTCTTCTTTGACACACACTCACATGCATGTATGCATATACGCTCTAAAGCAGGATACACAGACAGACAGACAGATAGACAGACAAACAGACAGGCAGACAGGCACAGAGGCAGACAGACAGACAGACAGAGAGACTGACAGTTTTACTGATTAGGCCAGCCAGAGGCATATAAATAATATGCATATTGTATTTTAATTATCCATTTCTAATTTCTTTATTACATTAATTATCCATTTCTAATTTCAAAGGCTTTATAGATATAGCAAAAGAAACAAACTGCAGCGTTACTGGAACACGACAAAAAAGCAGAAGAGCACACAAAACAAAGTGTGAAGTAACGCAGTTTTAATGCACGACACAAAACAGGACAAGAAATTTTCAGCAATATGCCTTCCTCAGCGACAAAAAAAATACAGACATAAACATGCACAGTACTCCCCTTGTGAAGCCAAAGTGGTGAATGAAGTAGACATAGGGACAGTGGGAGAGAGGGTGAGTAGAGTTCGAGGAATAGGGCACGAGGAAAGAGGGTAGAGTAAAGTGAGGGGGAGGAAAAGGAGGAGAGAGAGAGAGAGAGAGAGAGAGAGAGAGAGAGAGAGAGAGAGAGAGAGAGAGGAGAGAAGAGAGAGAGAGAGAGGGGGGGGGAGAAAGAGAGGGGAGAGACAGAGAGAGAATGGAAGTAGAAGAAGAGTGGAGAATGAGAGAGAGAAGAGGAGGGGGAGGGTGTGATGGTATGTAGTGGGTGTGTTGCATATGAATGAAATGAACAGGAGAAAACACAATAAATAAAATACAATATGCTCAAAAAAGCATTTTAAATGACAAGGGGGGGGGGGGGGGGAGAGAGCTTTATAGATATATGTTGCAAGTTTAATGTGTATAGATTTATTATTGTTTGCAAGAAGAAGTGAAAGTTTAAAACTTGAAGGGTTATTAAAATACTTTTTTGCGAAGTACAGTTCTCTAATTCCCTGATATCTTGGACAAGAGAGGATGAAGTGTACCTCTGTTTCTGCATGGAATCGACAAAATGGACAGTCAAATCTTCTTCCACAAGTATTATGAGCTAACAAGTCTGTCCTTAAACTCAGCTAAAAATGTGTTTCTATCGCCCACTCCTTGATTTTCCCAAACTTCTTCAAAGACGTACTGATACAATGTGTAGCAAACAGACAAAGCCCGTGTTCTTCTATTTTGTTCATGAAGATATAAAAGCATTTCGTAAGTTTTAAATGGCAACCAGTGGGGAAACATTTCTATTACTCGAAACCAGTATTTAATGCACTTTACGAATATGTTAACGTATAATGGGTAACGATCTGTTTCACCATAGACCATAAGATTAGGTGTTTTAATGGAAACGTTCAAAAATCTTTTGAATGCAAACATGTGAACTCTCTTAATGGCCGTTAGATCATATACAATGCCCCACACGTGTGCACTACAGCTGAGCATGGGTTGGATTAGTGCATCGAAAAGCTTAAAGAATATTAAAGGAGATCTTTCTCCTGGTGACCAGAGTAATCGGAAAATACATATAACTCATTCGCACGGTTAGTGGTATCATTTAAAGCATGTGAGAACGACAAGCGAGAAGAGATATAGATACCAAGATGCTTACAAATGTTAACCAATTCCATTCGATTATCAACATAATACCACCGCTCTCTCGCAGCAACATGTCCTCCATTTCTAAATATAATCATATTTGATTTGTTGAGGTTAACTTCCAGGTCCAGTTTCAAAGCAACCTCGTGCAAAATGTTTATCTGGTTTTGTAAACCACAAACAGAATCAGAAGCCAAAATGACATCATCTGCAAACATAAGAATAAATATTTCAACAAGGTCTGATATTAGCTGTATGCCATGCCTGCCACATTTTGTGATTTCCTCTGCAAGTTCTTTAATAAGAAGAGAAAACAAAATAGGACTACAAATTTCTCCTTGTTTCAGGCCCCTGGGGTATAGAAATGAGTCTGTCAACTCACCACCACAACGAACTTTAGCTTTCACTACTCTGTGCATGCTTTGTATGGCTCTGTACATTTTGCCATTTATACCATGTTTCCTTAATATGGTCCAGAGTTTAAGTCCACTCATCAAATCGAGTGCTTTTCTGAAGTCAATAAAGGCTACATACAACTTTTTATGATACAATAATTGTTTCTGAACCAGGCCAAAAAGTGTGAATAAATGATCGACAGTGCTATGTTGTTTTCAGAAACCAGCCTGACTGTCATTTCAAATGCTATTTTCTTCCATCCATTGAGTTAGTCTTTTGTTTAAAATGAAGCTATACAGTTTGCTGCACACATTTAATAAAGAGATGCCTCCATAGTTATCCGGGGTATTTTGGTCACCTTTCTTATGTAGTGGTTGTATAACAGCTTCTAACCAATCATCAGGATATCGACCTGACGTAAATGATTTATTAAAAAGTTTCACCAAGTACGCAACAATAGCAGTTGCTGAATTTTTAAGAAATTCGTTTATGATTCCATCAGGTTCTGCCGCTTTGCCATTTTTAAACTGTACAGTGCTGAGTGTATTTCCAACTCAGTAATATCATTTTCAAGCAAATCAACGTTGCTTCCTTAACTAGAATGAGTGTCTAAGTGTCACCTTCACTGTTGTTATCATCACCTTCAACTTCATTGTCAATGTCGTGTGAATTACAAACTCTGGAAAAATGATCATACCATTCCTCCTTGGTTACTGCATTTGGTAGAAAACTTTTTTTGTTATATGCCATTTGAGTTTACCCCAAAATGCCTTTGGATCATTAATTGTTCTGTGTGGGGATTCAGTAACATGCGCTTTTTATTTTGAAAAGGTTTTCATATTCTCTGCGTTTCTGAGCATATGTCTGTCTGTCCTCGATAGCATTTGTTCTATTAAATATTCTCAGATATTGCCGAGAAACTCTTCTGCTTTCTTTCCATTCTAGGCCAGACCAAACCTGTTTTCTTTCTTTTCCTACAATCACCGGTTTGTTTGGGTTTGTTTTTGTTTTTTTCATGCATTGTCCTGCATTTAAAATACTCCCTTTAATCTTTTGAAGAGACGCATTGATATCATGACCAATGAAATCAGTGGCTTCTTGAAAACAAGTCTTTACCTCATCTGTTCCCAAACATGCGTCAAATTCATCCTTCAAATCAGAATTCCAAACGTATTTTTCCAGTGTAAATGATTTCGCTCGAATTTGCGAACACGGAGCTGTTCCTCTTGATGTACCAATATACAATTCCACTGGCATGTGTTTCGATTCAGTTTTTTCAGCAACATTCAATGACTCTAGGAACGATAGCAAACGTTTTGACACAATAAAATAGTCAATGACACTGTTGCCAGTAGCTGAAATGTAAGTAAAATTTCCACTAGTTCTATCGACACTTGTTCCATTTAAAATGACCGAGCCAAACTGATCACAAGTGTTCAATAAGTATCTACCATATTCATTTATAGTTTGATGTTTAGATGTGCGTTTGTTGTCCTTAACTATTTCGCATTCATCAGATAAAACATCTAGAACAAGATCGTTAACATCAGTTTCGTGTGAATTTTCACCTCCGGTAAGTGCATTCATATTATCCATAACTATAGACGGAACATTACCCATTACTTCAATGATATTAAGTGTGATGGTGTGGAGGGGTAAGGGGTGTGCAGGTGAAGACAGGCAGATGATGGTAAGGTGCAGGAACCAGCCAGTCAAGAAGACACAGAGACGACGTGGAGTTTTTCTCCTCTTTATTTGCCTTCTATGAGCAGCTCAAACCAGGAACACAGCCCTGGGAGCAATCTCTCTCGCACAGCACTCAGCGCACTTAGCACTCTCTCGGGACACACTCTCGGAGCAACACTCCAGGCAACGCTGCTCGCACAATAAAAAATGAGATTCAGCCAAGGGAGGTAAGGGGGAAGATAACTCATGAACAAACTATCTCGTTTACGACGGGTGACCAAGAAATATATACTGTTAGCACCCGGCTACAAAAGAATACATTCCTCAATGATAGATATACCATTTTGTATCTCTGTACTTTTATAATAAGTAGAGTGAATTGGTGGTACGTAACAGCCTAGCAAAACAGAGGGTCTGTGCCTGTGAAATCACCAGAGATCTTTGGTGCTTCTAAATCAATTCTATCAAAGTACTTACTCAATTTCTTTTTAACAAGTAACGCAACGCACCCAGACAGACGAGCTGTTGGGGTATCATTGACCTTAACGCCAGGAACAAAAAACAAACAACAACAACAACAAAAAACTACATGATTAGGAAATAATAAAGACGGAAATGATGTGGAAAAAGTTTCAATAGGCAAACAAAACTTTCAATATATGCACGTGCATCAAATTCGTATTAGTAACGTAGACCTTCAATATTACAAGTCAAGAAACGAACAGTCTGTGCAGACAGAAAGCCTCCGAATTACCATCAAATGCATGGGTTGGGCCAAAATCCTTTTTGTTTGTTTTTTTTATGTAGGGGATCTGAGAAAGTCTTCTTTGCATAATTCTGAGGTGCACTCGTCTGAAAGTTTTGAAGAGTTAACTGTCTCTTTTCTCTGACACTATGCACTGAAGCGCTTTTCCTGTCCTGCCGACTGTTTTTCCTGGGCGCTTCATCAGATGATCTGCAGGGGAGCTTTGTCATTGTTGATATTGGCGTCTGCAGGCCGGTCTTCAGGAGAAGAGTTTGCTTGAGATTTTACGTCTATGGTGGATCCCTTCCCAGTTATTTCTTGTGACGGAAGGACTTCCCCTCCAGTCCTGCTTACATCACCAGCAGCCTCTGTGCTACACGCGGGGTAAGCATCTTGATCAACTCTGGATTCAGTTGAAATTCCCCTGTCGTGTTGCTGATTTTCTTTTTCCGGGCTTTCATGATGTGACGGACCGTTTGTTTTTTTTGTTTTTTTTTGTCCAATCACAGTTTTTACAATAACTCCACTAGAAAACCGGTTGGTTAAGTTGGTTAACTGGTGCTCATCTGTACACCGTACAAACCGTGTGAGCGCGGGTAGCCAACCAGTCTCTGAAGAAATTCCGGCTAGTTCGCCTACCCAGTCCAGCCGACGAGGGACTCAGTTTAGTTGCTGTGACAGCCAAGTATGTTGACTTAGTTAACAAATTAAGAGTCTAAATCGAAATCGTTTCTCCACACAGTTAGGCATTTGTAACGTCCTCAGCGCCAGTGAAGGTTTTTTTGTTTTAAAAAGAAAAGAGAGAAAACATTCATTGCTTTGCTGTGCTTTTAACTTGCTCCGGTGTAGGAGTAAATTATTGTTTAACCTCCGTCGGATAGAAAGAAGAGGAAGCATGCTGTGATCGAAATAGGACATGGCTTATGCTTTATTATCGTTTCAAAAAGAAATATAAAAAAAGCAGTTGTTGTTTATTCTTTGGTAAAGGGTTGCGATGGTGAGCTCCAGAGGCGAGCAATGGAAAATATGTGTTTATGGTGTTCCTGAATTTATTTGATTTATACTATGGAATGTCAAAGGGAATTCCTTTTAGTTTCCGATGTGGGGAGCTAAATGGAAACCTTTCTCATATGCATGTATTGCTAATGGATACCAGTGATGAATAACCTTTCTCTTATGTATTCATTACTGATGGATAGCAATGAATGGAAATCGTGTCGAGAGTTATTTAAAGCCAGCTTTTAAGTTATGTTATGTGATGTATAGTGAACATCTACCTGGTGTTAAACAAGAATGCGCAAAGATTATGTCATGTATGTGAGATGGATATTGATAATGGAGAATAGTTGCTTTTGATAAAAATGAAAAAAGAAAGATGAATGAAAACGTTTTCTCTTGAGAGGAGATAAGATAAGATAATGTTGCTTATAGCCCAGCCGACTGCAAGGGGCCACATCAGGGCTGTCACCACGTTAAAATCAACTCACAAGTCATTTAAAAAAAAAACAAAAAAAAACACCTTTAACACATCTCTTTAAATGACATCGTCTAGAAACGCACCAGAAACTTCGTTAAAAATCTTTCATCCGTAAAATCTTAAATCAGATGAAAAATGTTAATCTCTCTCAAAAACTCAAAGATCACGTCAGATAAGATAAGGTAATGTTGCTTATAGCCCAGCCGACCGCAAGGGGCCACATCAGGGCTGTCACCACGTTAAAATCAACTCACAAGTCATTTAAAAAAAAACAAAAAAACACCTTTCACACATCTCTTTAAATGACATCGTCTAGAAACGCACCAGAAACTTCGTTAAAAATCTTTCATCCGTAAAATCTTAAATCAGATGAAAAATGTTCATCCCTCTCAAAAACTCAAAGATCACGTCATCATCTTGAACAGGATTTTCATGGACTCTGTGTAAAATGTTTGTGTCTCACATCGTGCAAGTCCCAACACTCTAAAAGAATATGTTTCATTGTGAGTGGCACATGACATGGAATGCACCACGGAGCTTCTTCATTCTTTAAAAGGTACGAATGGGTAAAATACGAATGGCCGGTGTGCAGCCGGCACAGAACTGTTTCTTCTTTACGACCACCAGACATAGATGGGAGGAACTCCTTAAGGTTTGGACGGATCTGAAAGAGTTTGTTATCCGTCTGGGTATTCCAATCCTCCTGCCAGAGGTCTCTCACATAATCGTTAATTTTGGGTTTCAGATCTGAGCAAGGGATATAAATATTGGACAATTTCTCTCTTGTGGCATTCTTGGCTAAACGATCAACCATTTCGTTCCCTCCGATGCCAACATGACCAGGAACCAAGCCAGAATAATGTTGTAACCATCCGCATTCAACTTGCTAAAAAGTTCAAAGAAATGTAAAAGTTCTGGATGCTGAAGGTTGCAGCCAGCTATGGCCTCCAAAGCTGTGACGAGATGAGTAAGTGTTAGGTAGGTCCTCTAGGGGAAGGACTAGGGATAATTTCTCAATGGGAATTATCTTAACATTTCACCTACACCCTCTCTCTTACTAGTGGTGGAAGGAGCAACTTTCCGGTACTAGTCATCGAAGAAATTTTTATTTTATACCGGGACTGGGTAAAATACTGAACAGTGGCTCTGAGATAGTTTTCCTTAGGCCTGTACTCTTATTAGTACTTGTAGCTCCGAGAGACAGAATTGAAGAGAGAATTTCAAACATTCAACATTTGATTGAACAACAAAGAACTGCCACAAGTTAAGTGCACTTTCACACATCAACTTTTATTGTTTACACATAGGTAAGTATTAGCGGGTCAATTCCATAGGCTTGGGTATAATTCTCATTGGACTACCACAATGAGTGGCCCTTCCTCACTCCTACTTTACTCGCTTGCACTCAGTACAGCAAGTTTTAAGTTGGCATATGGGGGGGTTCAGTCTAAGTTACACTGAATGTATATGGTTATTATACATCCACTTCGCTTGCAAATCACCTGGTGACTGTAGCCAGAGTGGTACTCATAGACTGGTTCTCCCTATGTCATCATAAAGTGAGGGCAAGGGTCTGATGGGTTTGAGTCCAGGTGGTAAGCTAACTTAGCTTTGCTTCAGAGAGGGTAGTTGATCTCTCCTGTGGTTGGTGACTGCCCCACTGGTGTAGATTGGTTGTGTCTGGTGTCGCCCTGGTGTTGGGCGAAGTCCCAGCTTCTGGTTCAGCTGCAATGTGTAGCGTGTCCAGGACTAGGGTGACCAGGATCGCGTGTCCAGGAATCGTGTCCAGGATGGGTGACCAGGATCGCGTGTCCAGAATCCCAGTTCTGCGATAAAGAGAACTTGGTCTGTAGGTGAGAATCTGGTGGCTGGTTTGTCGAGTTCCCACATTTACCCTTGTTTACTTTCAGTACAGGTGTGAGACTCAGCCAGCAAAGTATTCTCTATGGTAGAGTTTCTGCTATAACTATTAATCTCCACTTTTGTTTAAAGACTAGGTTAAGCTTACAAAAGGGTAGGAGACAGTAATACTATGTTACATAGTTTCAGTCAAGCAACTCTTCCATGTTTCTTATGAATTAAATCATACTGACTTGGGCTACACTTAGTCCAAGTACACATGTGGTGTAGACTTAAAGTCATACACTACAAATCATTCCAACAATCACCAGTATTTATAAATCAAGGTAGCAGTTCTTAACCTAGCACAGGCATACTGTTTTCCTTACCAAAACAAATCAATGACTTATTTTCTTAATAGACAGAATTGCCTACTGGCAAAAATCAGGGTAAACACAAAGAACAGTGATCAGATAGTAAACAAAGAATCATAACCACTGGGAGAGAGCTTTCGCCATATGATGGCAAGCCAACTCCTACACAGAATAATCATTCATCAGTTTGATACATGTTGCTAAGCATTTGTACAAATCTACAATGTTAACACACATACAGCATACATAAAATCAATATATAGATTTGAAAAGGTAAACAGAGTTCCAACTCACTTTTCCTGGGAATTAACAGTGAATGACTGGAGATCAAGGAGGATACCAGGATTGTCCCACGCCTTCTCTAGTTGTCTCTTTTGTCTTCACCGGTCTGGTCTACAGGTAGTCTGGAGGGGTCAGTGAAGGTGAGCCCTGTGTGTCTGGTATATATGCATTCTAGTTGCCGGATTCGATTTTGACAACCTGTCACTCACACATCAGGGGTGAGAGGGGGAGGGATCTAGTCGCCTCGGGAACCGTTTGATCCTAATCGGCATAGCTCACGGACTTCCGCGGCCAGTTTAATTTATGCGTCCGTATGGATACATACTATCGCGGAACGATCCGCCGGTGACATAAGTCACCAGTTCAGCCAGTGCACGGACTGTAGAAAAGGGGGGGGGGGGGGGGGGGGGGGGGGGGGAGTGGTGGTGGAGAGCACGGCAGAGGCATCGCGCCTTTGTTTTCACGGGATAGAGGGGGGATGGTGTGTGAAGCTAGCGCCGGGAAGGGGGGGGGGGGGGGGGGGTGAGACGGGCAATTGCCACAATGAAATTGAAATTTCACTGCGTCTTGTAGCTACTCGGAGTAGGGAAGGAGAGTTGAGAGAGGGGGGGGGGGGGGTAGGTCAACAAGAATGAAAGGCGTCACGAGTTTATCGTGACGCAATTTCTTCATCTGTCATAGTTCGTGTCGGCCGTGCGATTTGCACTAAGCGGGAGAAAGGGGGAGAGGGGGGTTGAGAGGGGGGAGTGGGTATAGATTTGAAATCTATTTTTTTTGGAGGGATTTTAGTGGGACCGATCGGATGGTTTTGTCAAGCCTTTCGTCACAAAAGCTGACAGCGAATCCGACAGAACCAGAAAGTACCTCTTCTTAAATTGTGAAATTATCTTCAATGCCAGAACCAGAGCAGTAAGTTCAGCAGAATAGACAGAAGCATCTGGAGGTATATGTTTTAACAGTATCTGAGAAGGAGCACCAGGGCAATAGGCTGCACAGGCCACTCCATCTTCAGACTTGGAACCGTCAGTGAACATTTTCTGATAAGATGGGAATTTTGAACAGAGGTCAGCATACAAGGCCTTGTATGCCAGAGAGCTGGTAGACTCTTTACGAAAAGCTGCAAGATCAAAACGAATCTCTGGTGTGAAAAAGGTCCACGGAGGCTGATCTGGAAATTTGGAAAAATCCGACACAACTCCTAGGTCTAGACCTGCATTCCGCACGTGAGGCTGCATACGAACACCAAACGGCGGAATACAGTTAGGGTTGGATTCGAATTTGCTTTGAAACTGGGGGTCAAAGACACAGTCATAGGCAGGATTCTGTGGTTCTGAGAACAGTCTGATATAGTAATTTAGAGACATTTTCAGCCTGCGGTTGGACAGTGAGGGTTCACCTGCCTCTGCGTACAGGCTGTACACAGGGGTGGTGTGGAATGCTCAAAGACAGAGACGAAGCCCTTGATGGTGGATGGATTCCAAGAGTTTCAGATAAGAGGGTCTTGCAGAGCCGTACACAGCACAACCATAGTCCAGTTTGGAGCGGACCAAGGCTCTGTAGAGGTGCAGCAA
Organism: Conus canariensis; assembly: GCA_033310375.1. Taxonomy (NCBI): domain Eukaryota; kingdom Metazoa; phylum Mollusca; class Gastropoda; order Neogastropoda; family Conidae; genus Conus; species Conus canariensis. Next base: position 31,569,051 of record CM065720.1, read on the forward strand.
AGTTTTCTTATCAGCGCCCCAGTCAGTGTGTGCTACGACCCGCAGAATATTCAGAGCTTTCTGGCAAGAAGTTTTGAGATTTTTAATGTGGCTGAGAAAGTCTGTGCAGGTCCAGAAGAATTCCTGATTTCCATGTGGTGTCATACGCTTTTTCGAGGTCGAAAAAGATAGCGACCACATGCTGTTTATTGACAAAGGCATTGCGGATGGTGGTTTCCAGACGGATTAAATGGTCAACTGTCGAGTGGTATTTCCGGAACCCGCACTGTTCACTGGCCAAAAGGCCATTGGTTTCCAGCTTCCACATCAGACGGGAGTTGACCATCTTCTCCATCAACTTACAGAGGCAGCTAGTCAGAGCTATTGGACGATAGTTGGAAGGGTTGCTAAGGTCCTTTCCAGGCTTTGGAATCGGAATGATCAGGGCTTTCCGCCAGGAGGGCGGAAAGTACCCTGTGGTCCAGATATGGTTGTATACTTTAAGAACAGTCTGGAGACAGCTTTCTGGAAAATGCTTCAAAACCTGATAATGAATATCATCCAGACCAGGGGCAGAATCAGTGCAGGTTTGTAAAGCTGTTTTCAGTTCATTGATTGAAAAAGGGAGATTGTAGGCTTCAGAGTTGTCTGATGTGAAATTGTATAAAGATTTCTCTCTGAGTTGTTTGTTTTTTAAAAAGGCTGCAGATTTATTTGAAGATGAGGAGTTCTGTTGGATGGTGGAGGCCAACAGATTGGCAACAGCTTGTTTGTCAGTGATCAGAGCATCGGCAAGTTTCAAGTGATGAATGGAGGGGTTGGTGTTTTTCCCTTTGATTTTTCTGATGATGTTCCAGACTTTTTTCTTTGAAGTTTTTGATGTCAGTCCGGAGCAAAAGTTTCTCCAAGACTGACGTTTACTGATTTTGAAAGTGTGTCTCGATTTGGCGCGGAGTTTCTGATGGGCTCGAGCGTTGGGACCTGAAAGTCGTTGGTATACCCGACGCTGAGCCCGTTTGCGAACTTTTGAAATTTGTTGGCAGTCTAAATTAAACCAGGGTGTTTTTGGCATTTGGAGTTTATTGGAAGACATTGGAATACAGGTTTTAGCACACTTTATCACAGTGTTAGTCAGAGATTCAGCTGGGTCTGGACTCTGAAGAAAATCAATTTCCTGGAATTCTTTCAAAATACTGGTGGCAAAAAGATCCCAGTTGGCCTTCTTATAATTAAGATGTTGTGAGACAGAGGCGGTTTCAGTTAATACGGGTTGTAAAAGAACAGGGAAATGGTCACTTCCGTGCAGATCGTCATGGACAGACCACTCATAGTCCAGGACCAGCGAGGGGTCACAAATTGACAAATCTAAACACGAAAGTGAACCTGTGGAAGAGTGGAGGTAAGTTGGAGCTCCATCGTTCAGACAACACAAATCAAAGTCTGAAAGGACATCCTCAAGAAGCAGACCTCTGGATGACGAACTGACACTACCCCAAAGAGGATTGTGACCATTAAAGTCACCCAACAGCAAAAAAGGTCGAGGAAGTTCTCCGATCAGACTGACAAGGTCCTGATGACAAACCGGGACAGAAGGTGGCAGATACAGTGAGCAGATTGTAACAGTCTTGTGGAGAGTGACTCTCGCAGCTACAGCCTGAAGGGAGGTAGTCAGAGCGACAGGACTAAACAGCAAAGTTTTGTGTAAAAGAAGGGCAACACCGCCTGACAGTCCCAATGTGGATGGTTGTGCAGGTTTAGAAAGAATATTAAAGCCAGAAAGAGTGAAGGTCTTCTGGCTTTGAATTTTAGTTTCCTGAAGAGTCACGACGGAAGGTTTTACTGTTTGACACAGAAGCTGCAGCTCCTCAAAATTTGAATTTAGGCCACGGATATTCCAATGGATTAGTTTACTACTATCCATGGTGCAGAGGATGAATAGGAGAGAAATCAAGTCATCTCCTCATCATCGTCTGCGTTCAGTGGAGCAAATTTATTGCTTAGTTTCACTGGACTGTTTGGGTCTTCAGACCTGCTGGCAGACTTGCCCACAGGTGAAGAAGGTCTGGATTTTGGAGATGGTGGAGGTTTCCCTTGCCCGCACGGGCACTGCTCGAGGAAGTTTGAGGCGGGAGGCCTGGCTTTTTCATCTGCCCAGCAACAGATGGAGTAGACTGCTAGGCAATCTGAGGGGTGGCGGATTTTTTGCCTCCACCAGGGGCACCCACTTTGGGTTGGGAGGTGGTGGACTTGCTTCCACCCGAGCTTAACGGTCTTCCTTGTAATGTCTTTGAGAAAATAAATTCATCAGTCTGGCAGCAGACTGAATGGGTTGTTACTTTCTTTATTGCCGAAGCATATGAAGATGCTGTTGGCGTCTGACTGCCAACAACCTGCTTACGTGCCTCAAAAAATTAGATCTTCTTTTCTGTTCTAACTTTCTGAATGTTGGACTCCTGGATCCAGACAGGACAGTTGCGTGAAGAGGAGGGGTGGTTGCCACCGCAGTTTGCGCAATGAGCCCATCATGGGTTGCCTTGCAACAAACACCACACACCTCCTGCCCAGAACAGCGGTCTCTGACATGTCCAAACTTCTGGCATCTGAAACACCTCAACGGGGATGGGACATACAGTTGGACACGGACATTTAGGTACCCTACTTTAATGACCGGAAGCAGCACAGGGTTGCAGAATGTCAGAAAGAGGGTGTTGGTGGGCACTCTTTCTGCACCTTTTTTGACTGTCACCCTATGCACCTCTGTCACACCTTGGGATGTAAGTTCTGTCTTGATCTCCGCCTCTGAGACACCTTTAAGATCTGGGCATCGAATCACTCCCTTAGAGGAATTCAGCTGTTTATGGGGAGTCACCCGGATCTCTCTGTCTACCAGCTTTGTAGCTTTCAGCAGCTGCTCTGATTGTTTCTTACTCTTGCATTGGATAAGAAACGTACCATTTCGGAGTCGTTTTATTGACTGTGGGTCTCCTGCAATACCTTGAAAGCCCTTCTGTATTGCAAACGGGCTTAGTGCAGAAATTGGTTTGTCCTGCTCCTTGCTTTCCATTACTAGCCAAGAGGACCAAAATCCTGACATCTTCCTTGTTTCTAAATCGGAATCTGAGTCTGCATCAGACTCCTGCGACATTCTTCGTGAAATTAGATTCACCTTTCTTTTTTGGGGGGGATGGTTGTTTGGTAAAGAAGCCATAGTTATAAGAATAAAATTTCATCTCTCCCTTACCCACCCACCATGGAGTCCAACTAAGGGGCCAGGGCCAAGAAGTCATTATCTTGACCCCTTCCAGGTTTCAGGAGAGATATACAACAGACAGAAACCTACCAACCCTATCCCCCCTGATCGTGCCCAACTCCCGGGAACAGAGAGCTGAGCACTGCAGGGGTTACCTTGGCCAGCCGGAGAACTGCCTGTTTTGACCCAGCCCCATCAAGGGGAAGCCGATTGATACACCCGGGCCAGAGTGTACCCCCTGTCTAGGAGAGGTCCGAGCCAAAGTGATGTGTTGAGGGCGCTGGCCCTCTCAATCACCAGGATCTCATTCCCTCGTCACAGGTCGCACCGCACGGCAAACGCGGCGGATCTAAAGAAGACCACAGAGAGATAAAGAGTGTGGAAAAGAAGACTTGAAGGGGAGACGAAGATAGAAAAGAGCCAAAAAAGAAAGGCAGAAAACAAGAAAAGGAGAAAGGCGGGTTACTATTAGTCAGGATCCTCACCCTTAGCCTATCTGACATGGGAAGCCCTACCAGGGGCATCAATTCCTTACCACGTTGTGCTTAGGCCAGACAGCATCCTGACTTTTCAGGCCTAGAAGCAGTGTAAAGAAGACCAGCCTATCGTCAAGTATTGATGCCCCCGCCAGCAAAGCCTAAGGGATCACAGGACCACGCAAGCCCTCCGACCACGGCAAGGTTGCACCCCCCGGAGGTCTCTTGAGAGGTAGTGATCTTGTAAAATGTTAAAACATTATGTTATGATCTTGTGTAATGATCGAAACCTTTTTCATGAACTAGATGAGAGAAGGTAATGATACACTAATTATACTTTTGCTCATTGTGAAGGTCTATATGGTAGTCTTTCCTCGCTAACGCGAAGGTTATGATTTTTTAAGAAAGATGACATCTCATCGTGTTGAACTTTTGAGATAGTAATTTTGAAAGAAGTAAACTGTCTCTTTCTAGGAAATGAAATGAGGCAGGGAACAGTAAACGATAAACAGTAAACAAGTGGGGTATTTTTTGCTCCCATAAGAAAACCTAACACAGAGTAACTTTTATTCAAGACTGGCACAGCCTTTTAAACTTGAATAAAGTCAGACAAATACATAGACGAACAATCTAATAGTGGGGGAAAAAAACAAGCGCAGGCCAACAACTGAACTGTCTTCATAGTAATGACTTGGCAAAGATTTGGACTTAAGGAGGGGGGGGGGGGGGGGGGTGGAAGATGGAGAAACTGGGAACATGAAATTAAGAGGGGGGGGGGGGGGGGGGTGAAGATGGAGAAACTGGGAACATGAAATTAAGAAAATATGTTACAGATATGAAAACTCTTCACTGGCTGCTTTGGGGGTGCTATTGGATTCTTTTTTGCACCCTTGTGGTGAGAACACCACAGTATTATGGACTGTGGTGTGTCTCTATTTGACGCCAGGAGCGCAGACACAACCAGCCGTGTCTCCCTGATGAGTTCCGACCCAGCGGATGAAAGGCCTTGGAGCAGGCAATACAAATATATCTGCCTTCAAAAGGGATTGCGATGGTTCCCTTATGCAGCTAGTGAAGAGTTTTCATATCTGTAACATATTTTCTTAATTTCATGTTCCCAGTGTCTCCATCTTTAACCCCCCCTCCTTAAGTCCAAATCTTTGCCAAGTCATTACTATGAAGACAGTTCAGTTGTTGGCCTGCGCTTGTTTTTTCCTCCACTATTAGATTGTTCGTCTATGTATTTGTCTGACTTTATTCAAGTTTAAAAGGCTGTGCCAGTCTTGAATAAAAGTTACTCTGTGTTAGGCTTTCTTATGGGAGCAAAAAATACCCCACTTGTTTACTGTTTGTCTCTTTTTATTGAAACCTTGTCTATTTTTGGCTGTAGATAAAGTGCTCTGTTTATGTTAAAAATAGGAAGCCATTATTAACTGTGAGTGTGATCAAAAGACTATGGATAGTCAAAGAAGTTTTTTCAGTTCCCAGGTTGAGTGTGTCCCTGGTGTATTTGGGAACTGGTTGTCCCTACCTCGGGTCCGGGGCCTGTTGTGTGTCCCCATTCTCCACCGTGCCGGGTGTACGAGAGGCTGGTGCATGCCAGTATAGACCTGACAAGCCAGCTGAACCAGCGCCTCTTCTGCGAGAGAAGTCGTCGCCTCGGGTTCGAGACCCTAAGTTCTGTTCGCCAGCTGCGCCCTGCGCTGGTCCTGCCTAGTCAGAACCACCGCCTGTGTTGACAACGACCTGCAGCGTCAGCGTCGTTCTTGTGTATTGTGAGATCCTTGTTGTTGTGTAGTAACAGAGCCACAGCTCTGGGAAGTGGAGGCTGGTGCCTCAAAAGTAGCAGAGTGCTACTTTAGTGTGATCCGGCTAAATTATAGGGTGTGTGTTGTTGTTTTTTTTTATGCAGGAAGTGGTTACTTCCTTGTGGACAGAGACGTCACTGCATCGTTCTGTCGTCACTCACCACCCCTACTGACAGTCGCAGTGTCGTCGCGTCGACTTCGTTCGTCAGCTGCGTCTACCCCCACTTACAGACTGCGCTCCCCTTAGGCCAGACAGTGCCTGTGACAGACTGTGTGCGACACGCATATATATATATATATATATATATATATATATATATATAGAGGGTAGTACTGAGGATCAGCGTTATGTTAAAAAGAGTGCTCGACCAGAGTGGGAGCGGCATTTGCTGTATTAAAAGCAAGTTAGTTAAAATCAAGCTTAAAACCGGTTTTAAGCTTATTTTAACTTGCTTTTAATACAGTATATATATATATAATATATATATATATAAAATATAATTGTACACCCATAGCCATAGTCAGGGTGCGCTCTCTTTGTTATTCATGTTTATTGATGATGGTATTTTGTATGTGTTTGATGGCCCAGGCAGCACAGAAAAAAAGAAAAGAATTGCGATTGTGTTGCCTGGCTGTCTATGTGCGGTTGAGTGGATGTGTGTGGTAGGAAAGCTCGAGCACGCATCCATATTTCTGGGAGAGACGGACACATAGACACACACGCACCAAGCACCCATCCGTAACACATGATCTTCCATTGTGCGGCTTTCAACAGGGAAGTCATCTGCCAGGCAATCCTTGATCTTTGGGCTGGGTTCAGGAACGCTGTCACTGTCAGGAATCCTTCCACCACATGCTGAGCTAGTGAAAAGTGACTGTGGTGCTGCTGGGTGATCTTCACAAGTCAGATCAGAGACACTGTCATTGTCGGTAATCCTACCACCATTGGCAGAATCTGTGGTAGCTGGCTGCATCATCGCCTGCTCATCTGTGCTATTTAGACCAGAGGAACTGTCGGCGCCATTGATCAGTCCATCACTCACCAAAACTGTAGAAGTTGGCTGATCTGTTGCCCGTTGATTTTCATGGTGAACATTCTGGGAGCTGGGATTTATATTATCGAACAGAGTGCCAGGCACACGTGTGTTTTGACTAACGAAGACCTGGGAGGTCTGTCCTTGGTGGATGTTACTATTAACCACATATGGATAGGTGTTCCACTGGTAGTCTTGCATGTCAGGCAAAGGATACTGATTAAACCATGCACCCCAATTGTACATGCTTTGGTGGTCAAAATGTTGTCCATTGCGACCATCTCTGTCATACGTAGTGTTAAGGTTTTGTTGATGACGACGATGATGGAGGTTAAAAACGTAATCCTGCTTTGAAAAGTTGGTATGACGCTCGTTTGGAGGTGGTCTATTTTGGATATTGCGTGCATTGTACTGACCTTGACTGGCTCCGCGTCGTGTAGCATCAGCGTACTGCCTCTGTTCAGAGTAGGATTTCGGAATGGACTTGCTACAACCAGCTTGTTCCCTTTATAGAATGCATGTATTCCTTCAGCTCGGTAGTCTTCGATGATCTGCTGTTGTTTGGTTGTTAAGTCTCCTGCCACTCTTATGCCTTTCTTTCGCAACCCCTCTTGTCCCTATGTAAGTACATTCATTTTGTTTGACCATCTTGCGAACTATACAATGACAGGCTGTGGTTTGGAAAAGTCACTGCATCGGCCAAGACGATGAGCACATACAATGTCCTCAGAGACCAGGTTTTCCCTGGCACAGTGTCTTGAAGTATGTTGATAACTTTCTTTGTACACTCTTCATATTTTTCGTGAGACGATTGGGGTATATTGAACAACTTGAGGTTGTCTCTCCTTCAAAATAATTCTAACGTGTCAATTTTCTCGCTGAATTCACTTATTACTTTTTAAAAATATTTTTTAACCTATCTTCAATATCAAACTGACTTGTTTTGTTTCTTCTAACATGAAGCAAAAACGAGCTTCAATATTTGCTGTTTGGGCTTGTAGCTGAACTGTGTTTTCATCGCTCCCAGCATTTGTCCACTTTTGCTAACGAGTCTTTGCCAAGCGAATTAAAACGTGTTTTGAGTTGCTGCCACAAAAAGTCTTTTAATTTTGTCTCATGTTGATGCAGTATGTCGCTCAATGTTTTTTTCCAGTTGAGAGTCAGGACCGGCGTTCATCTCAATGTCGTTTGCGCACATCAGCAGTTGAAACAGTATAACAGCGAGGAAAATGCACTGCGTCTGAGCTCCTCTCGCCAAGTTTGTGTTGACACTCATGGCCATGGAAAGCTTCGCGCGCTTCCCCATGAATTGAATGTACACTGCGGCAAAACGACCACAGATAACTCTATAACGACCTCGGACAGCTCTAAAATAATTTGTCTCTAAAGGCATGATCACCTCAACTATCACTTGGTACAATAATTAAGCGTTTCATTAAATGCATGACTTCGTTAATTAACAAAAACAATTAATGAAACACTCCGAACAAGAGCAATTGTCTTTCTTCTACCCCTGACAAGTGTTCACCCCAGAGAGAGAGAGAGAGAGAGATGATAATCTTCATTGCCAAGGGTAACAGATAAGCAAATATATGCTTTTTTAACACCCGGCGCTTGCCCTGCTGTGGGACTAAGAGTGACTAGCAACTAAGCACGACTAGCTACTAAACCTTACAAAGATACTTATCTTTAAAAAAAAAATACATATAAACATTTCTCCATCAACATTGACGTACAGATGAACTTAAAGAGAAAAGGGACATTGAGACATAAATCAAGAATAAGTGAATTGATTACTATAAAAAAACAAAACAAAAAACAAGAACACACAACACAACATATATATATATATATATATATATATATATATACCCTTCTCTCTCTCTCTCTCACCCCCCCCCCCCCCCCCCCCCAAGGTTGAAAGGGTGCGAGAGAGAGAGAAAGAGAGAGAGAGAGAGGATAATCTTCATTGCCAAGGGTAACAGATAAGCAAATATATGCTTTTTTAACACCCGGCGCTTGCCCTGCTGTGGGACTAAGAGTGTGTATATATATATATATATAGAGAGAGAGAGAGAGAGAGAGAGAATTTTATTGGCATTAGCTTTTCACAGCCTTAGTGCCAGAGGGAACAATTTATGAAATAGCAGTATACTAATAGCAACGAGATAAGGGAAAATACTCATGCACATACATTCGAAACATGCGGGCTCACGCGCAGCTATTTCCCCTATCTATCTACCCACTGCTCGCTTCGGCCAGTGAGAAAGAAGCGGCAATATATTGCTCCAGAAAGGACAATAAGAAGGAAAGGAAAGGTAATCACTTTTCACAAGCGAGTGCAACGTTTGTTTTGTTTATTTAGTTATCCGATGTTTTCAACGCACTGTTTTTCATGTGTGTCAAGCTCAACATCGAGCGAACACGAACCAAAGCAAATCTGAAGGAGTTCCCAAGAATTCGTAGACACATTTGCGAAACGCTCGCACCCTTTCAACCTTTGGGGTGTGTGTGTGTGTGTGTGTGTGTGTGTGTGTGTGTGAGAGAGAGAGAGAGAGAGAGAGAGAGAGAGAGAGAGAGAGAGAAGTTATGGACAGCCCGATCACAATGTATAAAAACAATTGATTTGAAAGATGGATTCAGGGTGAGGAAGTGCCTAGAGTCTGATTTTCTTTCTTGAATTATGTGTCAGTCTCAGCATGGATATCATTATGTAAACTGACTTAGAGATTAAATATCAAGTGTGTGTGTGTGTGCGTGTGTGTGTGCGTGTGGTGCGTGTGTGTGTGTTCATGTGCGTGCGTGCGTGTGTGTGCTGTCTAACACTGTATCTTTGGTTGTTCACAACTTAACAGATTATCAAACTGATGAGGTGAATCCTGATTACAAGAATATTTCTACTGCACTTGTGTCCTTGGATTTCTCATTTCTTCACCAACTGGTTTTCAGATTTCCCCTAAAGCAGCCAGAGCTTTTGCAGAAATGGCTCCAGAATCTCAGGAGAGACAAGTCCACACCTTCAAAGACTGCCTTCCTGTGCTCACCCATTTTGAGCCACATCTGTTCTACAAATGGGAGCGGAGGAGGCTTTTACCTGGACGCAGTGCCAACGAAATTCAAGTTCCCCAAGCATTTACAGAAGGTAATGCAAAAAATGTGCTTTTACCTGGTCGCAGTGCCAACGAAATTTAAGTTCCCCAAGCATTTACAGAAGGTAATGCAAAAAAAAACATGTTTTGTTTAGACTTCCTTGAGCAAAAATACTGGAGAAGGTATAGGCGTTCATTTTTTTCTTCTTCGGAAAAAAGGTAGAGGGGAGTACGGAGGATGGGTTATTACAATTCAGTCCTATTGTTACATTACTTCTGATAAGATAAACCTCAATTCATATAGGCTACAAGAAGCATGGGCTGCTTGCCTAGTGAGACTGTAGATTTTTTTTTTCTCACCCAGTTCTCCCCCATCCTTGCCCACACCCTTCAAAACTACCCCCACCAGGGTCTGCCCTGGGGGACCTGGGTGGGGTGTCTTATTTTTAGTTCTCAGGGTCACCCTCTTGTGCCCCTTGAGGGTGGGACTTTGTTTAGGTGGGCTTTCTTTTTCTCTGTTTTTTGTGTTTTTTCTGCCTACCCATGGTTCTTTCACCTGCATTTCTCTTTCAACATTCTCCTTATTAATCTGAAGTTTTCTGTTTTGTCTATCTTCTGCCTTTATGGATCTTTATCCTATTCTTTTCCTTTTTTCACAAGTCTTCTGTAGCACTTTCTCTGTTTTCTCTGTGACCTCTTGGTCCACCGTGTTGAACGTGCGGTGCGACCCGTGTCGGGGGAGAATGGTGTCCTGGTGGTTGATAGGGACCCGGAGTAGGATCCGCGCCCCTCAACACGCCACTTTGGCCCGGACTTCCTCTAGACGGGGGGTAGCATGGTGCCCAATGCTGTCAACCGGTCGCCTCCACAGTGTGGGCATGGCATGGGTCAAATCGTGTGCCACGTTGCTTGCCCTGGAAGCCAGGTGAGTGGCCTCCTGTCCGTTCCCGGCAGTTGGTCATGAGCCTGGTGGATGGGGTGGAGTGCGTGCCACGCGATGTATACCTTCGCTATAACCCTGGTGTTTCCCTTTGCTGGAGGATCGCTTAGGGGCATCGCCCTTGTGGGCACTCGATGGCGGGTGGGGAGTAGGGGAGGTGAAGTTTTTTCCTTTCAATATGACCACTAAACAACTACCCCCAAACAAAAAGAGAAGAAACGATGATGGACATGGCACGCTTATGGACGAGATTATGAGTAGAGATTCAGATTCAGATAACGAGATAAGAGAAGTGGCAAAGAGAAAGGGTATCCAAAACACATGGCCAAGCTTCCTTTTAGTGGAAGCAAAAGATCCGAAAGAATCCATTGCTCGGATTTCTCCGTTCGCTGTTCGTAAGTGGTTCGAGGGAGTTTCGTCCACAGGATTTAAAATGATTAAGAGACTCAGAGCTGGTAGTTACCTTGTTAACTGTGCTACGGAAGCGGCGTCTCGGTTGCTACTGAAAAGTGATGGTTCTCAACTCATGAAGATCATAGTTAAGGTTTCCATTCACCCCTTTCTCAATTACTCGAAAGGGGTAATCAGATGTGTCGACTTGGCTGGAGTTGCTGAATCAGAAATTCGGACCGAGATGGAAAGCCAGGGTGTTCTGCAGGTCCATAGAGTTAAAATCTCTAAAGGAAGTGACTTAATCGAAACCAACACGCTATTCTTGACTTTTGCTATGCCATCTCCCCCAGAGTTTGTCAAAGTGGGTTATGTCCGAGTGAAAGTTACGCCTTTTGTACCATCTCCTTTGCGGTGTTTCAAGTGCCAACGCTTTGGGCATTCCAGCCGAGCTTGTCGGGGTCAGGAGATTTGTCGTGACTGTGGACAGAAGAAGCATGATGAATCTTGTATAAGTGCTGTATACTGTGTCAATTGTAAGGGTGATCATCCAGCAAATTCAAAAAGTTGTCCAGTGTGGAAAAAGAAATGCGAGATTCAAAAAGTAAAGATTGAGAGGAAATGTTCCTTTCTTGAGGCTACAAGGTTAGTGGAGGCCAGGACTCCTTCGGCTGCTACTTATGCACAGAAGGTGGTCAACGATTCTGCGAACCGGTCATCGGGTGATGATCTGGGAGCAGCTCCATTCACTGCTCTGGAGAAGAAATTGATAGAATTGTTGTCATCGGTTTTGGATCGGCTTACTATACTTGAACAATCAGTTGAGGTTTTGTCTCAGAAATGCAATAGTGTTCCGACCAGCGGTGTACAACAGGCTTCAGTCCCTGCTGGTGAGGGAAGAGGTGTTTCAGTCGTACAAAGTGCTGTGGATCAGAGGTCAGGGGTGAAGGATCGGAGGAAAGAGACGCCCCCTCGCTCACAGGCCAATAACAGCAGTACGAGACAGGCACGCAGTGAGGAGCGTCCTTTTCGGACTCCAGACCCTCTTAGGGGAAAATCTTGAAGTCAGGTATTTGGTACAGCAGGTTTCAGTCCAGTAACAGCAAATTCCAAGCATGGCAACAAACAACTTAGAAATTTATCAGGAGCATCGGCTTCTGATCTTGTCTTGAAGAACCGTTTTAGTTCTTTGGTGGACAGTGAAGTTTCTGGAGAAGAGGGCTGATAGATATTCTTTTAACAACCTAACATGGACATACTCCAGTGGAACATAAGGGGAGTTAAAGCAAATTGTCGGGACCTTGAGCTATTATTGACAGAGTATAGATCTTCGGTAAGTCCTCTTCAGGAAACCCTTTTAACTGCAAGTAAGAAGCATGAGATTCCTGGTTTCTCCTGCTTACTCAAGCCAGCTTCTGCAGACTTTTCAAGGAGAGGCGTTTCTCTTTATATTCATAATTCGGTACTACATACAGAAATTCCACTTCAGACAGATCTGGAGGCAGTGGCAGCTCGTATCTCGTTAAACAAGGCCGTTACGATATGCTGTTTGTATCCGTCTCCATCTTTTGTGATTTCGAAGAGTCAGTTGGATGGTTTAATTTCTCCGCTCCCTCGCCCATTTCTTTTATTGGGTGACTTGAATGGCCACTCTCCACAGTGGGGAAGTAACTGCACCAATTCCCAAGGGAAAGTTCTTGAGGATTTTATATCGGATCATGATCTCTGTCTTCTGAATTCAGGCTCACCGACCTTTTGTTCTCCTTGTGGTTCTTTGACTCACTTGGATTTGTCCATTTGCGACCCTTCCTTATTTTTGGACTTAGAGTGGCATGTTCATTCGGACCTAAGCGGGAGTGATCATTTCCCGATTTTTATTTATTGTACGAAGCAATTGCAGGTGTCCCCTCGGGAAACATGGAAGTTTCGCTCTGCAGATTGGAGTCTTTATCAGCAACAGATTTTAAGTAGACTGCCTATGAATCTGTTGCAGAGTTATGATGATCCTGTTTTGCAGTTCATTAAAGTGATTGTAGAGAGTGCTAAGGAAGCTATTCCCAAGTCCCGTGATAAACCAAATGATGTTAAGACCCCTTGGTATGATAAAGAGTGCAAAACTTTGAAGGGTAAGAGAAAGGGCGCTCAAAGACTTTTTGCTAGGTTTCCTATGATGGGGAACAAAGTTAAACATCAGGCATGTAGGGCTAAGTGTCGGTATACTTTTAAAACTAAGAAGAAAGAATCTTGGAAAAAATTTTGTTCAAATCTGTCCTTTAAGGTCAATTCAAGGGAAGTCTGGAAACTAATCCGTAAGATTAAGGGAAAGTCGGTTACATCAGTTATAAAATGTTTGCAAGTAAATGGATCGATTATTACTAATAAAAAAAAAAAAAGGAGGTTGCTAACTTGTTAGCTGTTACTATCCATCAAAATTCGTCAGCTGATCATTATTGCCAGGAATTCCAGCGTATCAAAAGATCAGCGGAGTCAAAATCTTGTTCCTTCGTGCCAGATAGTTCTGAGGATTACAACTGCGTTTTCAGCATGGATGAGTTAGAGGACGCCATTTTGAAAGCCAACAACTCAGCTCCTGGACCAATTGACATTCACTATCAATTTATTCAACATTTGCCAGCTGAGGGTTTAAAAGTGTTGTTGTCTCTGTTTAATCATGTTTGGTGTTCAGGGTATTTTCCACCTTCTTGGAGAGAGGCGGTTGTTATCCCTATTCCTAAACCAGGGAAAGATCATTCGGATCCTAACAACTATCGTCCTATAGCTCTCACTAGTTGCATATGTAAAACTATGGAGAGAATGGTGTATTCTCGATTGTTATGGCAGTTAGAATGCCAGGGGGCCTTAGATGTTTCCCAGTGTGGATTTCGGACCAACCGCAGTACTACTGATCACCTGGTTCGATATGAGTCTTTTATCAGGAATGCTTTGATTAATGGAGAACATGTAGTTTCTATTCTTTTTGATTTAGAAAAAGCTTATGACACAACATGGAGGCATGGAATTCTTCAGGACTTGAAGGCACTTGATTTCAAAGGTAATTTACCAATGTTTATTGCTAATTTTTTTGTCTAACAGGCAGTGTTAGACTTCATTCGACCTTTTCGGATCCTTTTGAGCAGGAGATGGGTGTCCCTCAGGGTAGCATCCTTTCTCCACTTCTGTTCAATCTCAAGATTAATAACATCGTTCAGTCAGTAAAGTTTGGAATTGATAAGTCATTGTTTGTTGATGGACTTCTCCATCTCTGTCAAGGGGAAAACTTTGGCTGCAGCTGAGCGTCAACTTCAGTTGTGTGTTAATCGTGTTCAACAGTGGGTTACTGAAAATGGATTTAAGTTTTCAGCTACTAAGACAGAGTGTATTCATTTCCATAGGAAAAGATCTCAGGTCTTAGAACCAGCTATCAGTCTCAATGGTCAGGTAATTAAAGTTTCCAAACAAGTGAAATTTTGGGGGGTTATTTTTGATAGTAAGCTTTCTTTTTTGCCTCACATTAAGTATATTAAACAATCTTGCCAGTCAGGTTTGAATGTTTTGAAGGTTATTAGTCACACTGATTGGGGTGCAGACAAGCGAACTTTGTTGCGATTGTATCGGGCTTTGGTGAGACCAAAGCTAGATTATGGTTGTGTGGTATATGGTTCTGCACGAAAGTCTTACCTCAAAGCTATTGATCCAATTCATCATCAAGGACTGCGGATTGCTCTGGGAGCACTTCGCACATCTCCAAAAGAGAGTTTGTATGTTGTATCTGGTGAACCCCCTCTGGAGCTAAGGAGATTGTGTCTTTCCATGAATTACTATCTGAAACTGAGGGCTAATCCAGAAAACCCTGCCTATGATATTGTCATGAACCGGCCTTTTACAGCCAACTATGACAAAGCCAAATGAGATTCCTCCACTGGGTATTCGTATTTTGCCCCACTTCGGGGCAGCTGGCATTGACCTTGATGCTGTTGATGACGGTCCATTACAGACTGATGTACCTCCCTGGAAAATCGTCAATCCAGAGATTAATTTATATTTAACTCAATTTCGAAAGGAGGTCACCTCGAGTACTGCATATAAACAACTTTATCTTGGGCAATGTGAACTTTATAAAGATTTTATCAAGATTTTTACAGATGGTTCTAAAAAAGGTGAGAGGGCTGCAGCTGCCATTGTGTGTGATAACAATTTTCAGGAACCTACTTTGTTCAGATTGCGGGATTGGTCGTCTGTTTATACTGCTGAACTGAAGGCTTTAAATCTGGCCCTCAGTGCGGTGTCCAGGTCAGATCAGAACGATTTCCTTATTTTATCGGATTCATTGTCGGCACTGTCGGCTTTATCGACAAGAGAAGCTTCACATCCAGTTTTGGCTGATATTCATGATCTTCATACTCAGCTTGTCTCTTCGGGAAAGCATATAGTTTTCTTGTGGGTCCCCAGCCACATGGGAATCTATGGTAACTCAGTGGTGGACAAAGCAGCCAAACAAGCTCTCGGTGCAAGTCTTTCCAGGAGGCCTGTGCAGTTTGTTCCTCACTCAGATCTACGTCATAAATCTAGTTTGTATTGTCGTGAACTGTGGCAGAGTGAATGGTCTAATCAAATTCATAATAAACTGTTTAAAATTTGCCCAGATTTAACCAATCCTTTCCCATCGGTGGTACGTAACCGTAAAGAGGAATCGGTTTTGTCAGGGTTACATATTGGGCACAGCTATATAACGCACAGTTGGATACTCAGAAGGGAAGACCCCCCATGGTGTGTTGCGTGTGACAGCTTGTTCAGTGTTAATCATTTTTTGACAGAATGTGCTGATTTGATGTGTATCAGAGAGAAGTTCTTTTCCACCAGTGATTTATCAGTTCTTTTTCGTGAGATTTCAGTAGATCTTACTTTTTCTTTTTTGAAAGAGGTAAACTTATTTTTATAAATTAGTGTTTTAATAGTGTATATAGGTGTCGTTGGAGTTGAACAGATAATTGTGCTTTTGTCCTCATAAATTTTAAGCGATATGTTAATACTAGTGTGGGTATTTGTATCTAGAGACTCAGCAGATATGATAGCTGAGGTCCTGATTTGGCTCCTAGTAGTCCACTGGACCCTATAAACACTAACTAACTAACCCTTCAAAACTAGATAACAGCACTAGATTGCAGAGATACACAGAGGGGTAGTCAGGGAAGTATTTTGATTTAAGGTTACCTAAATACTATTTGCAATCACAAAATGTTTTACGCAATAAAACCCTAACAATTTTATTTTACTGAATAAAGCCTCTCTCTCTCTCTCTCTCTCTCTCTGTGCATGTGCATGTGTTGTGTGTGTGTGTGTGTGTGTGTGTGTGTGTGTGTGTGTGTGTGTGTGTTCATGTGTGGACATGAGAGATGGTATTTCTTGTTAAGAGACAGAGAGATGGTATTAAGTAAAGCAACTCTCCTTGTTTTTCTTAGGATTCAAAACCGCCCAGGAAACTTCCAAAGCCGAGGACGCTGAAACCCGTGCCCATGGAAATTTCTTGAGGAAACTTGTCTGCAGAAACTTTTTGAGGAAGCAGGACCTTCCGGAAAAAACCGTGCTGGACTGTCGACAGTTGCAGACCACACATATGTGTTAACTACTGAATCACCTCGGAAGCTGAAAAGGCGTTTAGAGCCATTGAAAGGAAACTGTAACTTGCAGAAACAACTCAAAATCAGTAATCAAAAAGTGCGGCGTCTGGAAAACAAGGTGACAACCCTCCATGATATAATGACAACTCTGAAAGAGCGAGGCCTTCTTTCAAGATGTGATTAAGATTAAGATTAAAATTATAGTCCCGTCAACAGCAGAGGTTATCTCAGGACTGTCACCACGTTTCAAACTACCACGTATATATGTTAAAAAAGGATTAAAAGCAAAACCTTACCCAACCCATTAAAAAAAAGATTAAAAGAACCAATCCTAGGATTAAAAACCAACACATTGAAATCACTAACTGTAATCTGCAAAAATCAATACTGGGTATAGAAAATCTAACAATACCAAATTCACACACGATGAAATAAATTCACTTCTTTTAGGAAGTTAAAAATATTGTCAGGGGGAACATTACGGAAAAGAATCTTCATATTATCTGCAGTGTAATGTTTCCCTCTAATGTCGTATAAATCCCAGCAGTCTAAAAGAATATGTTGGACAGATATCTGACTATCACAGGCAACACAGAAAGGCGGGTCTTCTCCCTTCAATAAAAACGAATGAGTAAAATAGGCATGACCCGTCCTCAATCTACACAATACTGTTTCTCCCTTTCGACCGCCAGCAGCCATGGGAAGATGTTCCTTTAAATCTGGACGTATTTGATGAAGCTTATTGTTTTCTTGGAGGCTCCACTCCTCCTCCCATAAAGAATTGACATACGAAGCTATTTTGCCTTTGAAATCTGAGGATGGTACAAGCAGTTTAGAAGGACGAAGACGGACAGCCTCTTTAGAAAGCCGATCCACCTCTTCGTTGCCTCTGATCCCCACATGACCTGGCACCCAGGCCAACAAAATCTCAAAACCCCTTGAAACTAATGAAGAAAACATGGTAAAAAACTTGATAAGAGCCGGATGTTTTTTGTTTCTTGCTCCTATAGCCTCTAAAGCCGAAAGAGAATCTGTGCAAATAAGGAATTTCCTAGACTGGGACTGCCTGATCAACTCCAAAGCCAAAAGTAGTGCAGTAAGTTCCGAAGTGTAAATAGTGCTTTCAGAGGGAATGTGCTTGGACAGTTTTTCTCCCGAAGCTGGAACATATGCGGAGGACCCTACACCAACATCGGACTTTGAACCATCAGTAAAAATAACATGTTCTTTAAGGTTAGAACACATGTCTAAAAATAATTGTTTATAAATTAAGGAACTCGTGTTCTGTTTGCGCTGCACGGTTAAATCAAACCTAATTTCTGGAGGCGAAAACGTCCAAGGAGGTTGTTGAGCAAACTTGGAAACGTCAGAGATGACCCCAACATCAATATCCGCCTCCTCCAGAAAAGGAAGGATGCGAATACCGAAAGGGGGAATACTGGATGGACTTCTTTCATATTTCTCTTGGAAATGAGGATTCATAACACAGTCGTAGGCAGGTTGTTTGGTTCTGAAAAAAGCTGTGTGTAGTAATTCAAAGCTAATTTTACTCTTCCATGAGAGAGGGAACACTCTCCTGCCTCAGCATATAGGCTATGAACAGGTGTAGTACGAAAAGCGCCAAGGCAGAGGCGAAGACCCTGATGGTGAACTGGGTCTAGGACTTTTAGATACGAGGCTCTAGCGGCGCCGTAAATGATGCTGCCGTAGTCCAACTTGGATCGAACTAACGCCCTGTAAAGATGGAGAAGTGTGCGTTTGTCTGCACCCCAATCCGTATGAGCCACTACACGGAGGATATTCATGGCTTTGAGGCACGATGTTTTCAACTTCTGAATATGGGCTTTAAAATTCAATTTTTGGTCAAAGGTAACACCCAGAAATTTGGCTTCTGTGACAGCAGGAATTTTAGCCTTATCTATGAAAATTTCTGGTGGCGGGAAAAGTTGTCTGAAATTGTGAAAGTGGATGCACTCTGTTTTAACTGATGAAAACTTGAACCCATTTTCGACTGCCCACTGTTGGACTTTATAGACACACAACTGGAGTTGGCGCTGTACACCAGCAAATGTCTTTCCAGATGCATAAAGGGCAAAATCATCAACAAAAAGAGAGCAGTCTGAACCTTGGTTGACAGAGTTTACAATTTCATTTATTTTTATACTAAACAGCGCTGGGGAAAGGATACTACCCTGTGGAACACCCATTTCCTGCTCATGAATTTCTGACAATGTTGTCCCCACACGGACCTGGAAGGACCTGTCTGCCAAAAACTGTTCTATGAACACTGGGAGATTGCCACGGAAACCCATCCCATGGAGGTCTGACAGGATTCCGTACTTCCACGTCGTGTCATAGGCCTTCTCTATGTCGAAAAAAATGGCAACAACATGCTTTTTATCTAAAAAAGAGTTTCGAATAGTGGTTTCCAATCTGATTAAATGGTCCATGGTAGAGTGATGCTTTCTAAAACCACACTGTTCCATGGCTAAAAGCCCATCAGTTTCCAATTTCCACATGAGCCTACCATTTACCATTTTTTCCATCATTTACAAACACAACTTGTTAAGGCTATTGGACGATAGTTGGTTGGGTTTGAATGATCCTTCCCTGGCTTCGGAATGGGAACAATTAGGGCTCTTTTCCATGAAGCTGGGAAAGACCCAGACGTCCAAACCTGGTTATAAACTTGAAGCAGAATGTTAAGACCTGAGTCAGGAAGGTGTTTTAAGAGTTGATAATGTATTTCATCAAGTCCAGGAGCAGAATCATGACACGCCTGCAAGGCAGACTTCAGTTTTTCAAGATGTGAGGATTATTTTGGAAAGCAGCACAAACCAGCACATGCTCCAGTGAGTACAGGTTTGCTGTGGTGTCGTACACCGCTGGTTTTGTGTGCAGGATGGTAAAACGACAGATTTCCTGCCAAAGATGTTGTGGAGCTCTCCGTGCCGGAGACAGCCAGACACATCCCTTCATCAGACTGAAAGATAAAGGCGGTCTTTTGAAGCCTTGTCCTGACGTTGTTGCCGTATGTGCAGAAACTGATCACAACATCAGGAAGATTCAGCACGCCACAAGCAACAGACTGCGCCAGGGTCCAGGAATTCCATCTGTGATTGCAACCGCAGTTCTTTCACAGCTTCACAACAGAGAGTTGAGCGACCACGACTTGGACACCTCCATGGAGGAAAACCATATCTTTATGCTCATTAAGACAATTTTATTCAGTTACTTAGAAATCATCTTCCACCATCTCGCAAAAGCAGAAACTGATGTGATGTGAGGGGTCAAAACTGATACTGTTAAAACATCAATGAACTCATAACACTCAGTTGACTTTCCTCCAAGGAAGCAGATACAAGCTTTACAACTGTCATGGTTTCTGATGATATGTATCCACCTACACAATGAACAGAGAGAGAGAGAGAGAGAGAGAGAGAGGGCAAAAATGCACAAGAACTTGTCAATGTGGCATTTTATGGCATTTATGTTGAGGTTGATTTGTGTTCGTGAAACTCATAAACTGTTTTTTGCACAACACTAAATTTTAAGAAAACACTTTCTTCTGACAGGTTTCAATATATTTATGCAACACCGAGACAAGACAGACAAGAGAGAGAGAGAGAGAGAGAGAGAGAGAGAGAGAGAGAGAGAGAGAGCAGTTCACTGTCTACCGGAAGCTTACTTGGTAAACAGGCAAGCGTGTGTGTGTGTGTGTGTGTGTGTGTGTGTGTGTGTGTGTGTGTGTGTGTGTGTGTGTGAGTGTATGATACTGTAAGCCTTACCGGTAATACAGAGAGAGAGAGAGTTGGTGCAACTGAATAACTATCGTTTTTAGTCTTGATTTTGAAGAAAAAAAATATTTGTTCAACCTTTGGTTATATGCTCGTGTATTCAATACCGAGTGAGAGAGGTATGTATGTTGTCCACTATAGACCTTACTTGTAAACAGGCGAGTGGCGGCGGCAGCAACCACACACACACACACACACACACACACAACACGCATGCCTCGAGTTCTATCAAAAATAATACTTAAGACACGTTTTTTTTTTTAAATCTCAGCTATAGCAAACGCGCATAAACTCTCTCCCTCTCTCTCTCTCTCTCTCACACACACACACACACACACACACATACACACACACGCGCGCGGTATCCAGGTCGAGGCACCGCTTTGAACTGCATAATCTGAGTTACTAAGCTTGAGTTAGTAATTGACCAGAACCGTACCGTGGGTAGACTAAGCAGGAGACCTAACCTCTGGTCGGTAGCTTCAGAATGTTTCTCTTGAGCAGTCTCTCTCTCTTTTTTTTTTATGTCTGTCTATATTTCCTCACAAATGGTTGTCTGTTTCAACTGGATTACTAAATTTTCTGTCCAGTGTTCGGCCACATCAAAGGATCACTAATTTCCCTTCCCAAAAGTTGGCAACTATACAGTATGCAGCACCTCTGATAACTGCCTATGACTGACTGACGGTGACTGACTGACTGCGACTAATTAAACAGACGCTACAAATAGTAATACTGTAAAACCATATTTGCGCACGCACACACACTCACACACATACACACCTACATTATTGTCACAAACGCAAATATTTATTGTAAAACCAAACCTATATAATTACTCCTAGAACGACATTCAGGCAGACAAATTAAATGTACTAGTGAGGGAAATTCCAGTAAAATATACACTGATGAGTTTTTTTCCCCAGCAAAATCAATTTACGTTCCCATCCAGGCTCCCCATGAAAGACTTTCATAGGAAATATTTGGTGATAAACCTTAATGGACACATATTTGAAGTGACAGAAACTGAATTACTTCACCAACATTTCTTTTACAGAAAAACAGAAACTTCTATCAAATATAGAAAAGACACAGGTCACCAGGAGCTAATAATTTGCCGTCAGCAGCACTGAAGCAGTGAGAGCCAGCAGTCAGGGAAAGAAGGAACAAATTGTCAGAAAATATGGGAAAAAAAACAGTGGCCAAAGAATGGAGCAACCCCTAATAACACATCTTTCCGTGAATGGAGACCTGTGTGTCTGATGAAACTACAGGATGATCACTTCATACCAGTTAGGCTTTACTGTGGGTCCTGTTGAATGAACTCATACTGTGGGTCCTGTTGAATGAACTCAAAGAAAAGACTATTCAAATCCCTGTGGAAAAACGGGCATGGGGTTCAAGCCAAAAGAAAAGGCAGGAGTGGGAGACCTTCCGTATTGATACGGAATTCCATATAGCAAATCTCCCCCCCCCCCCCCCCCCCCCCCCCCCTCGTGTGCGCGTTCCGTGTTCCGATTCAGGTTTTCGCGCCACTCGTATTTGAAATCCGCCATCTTGTTTTCAGTGCGTAGATCTAGATCTGGATCTGTGCGTTGAAGGGCTTTGCATAAATTCAACGGGAGTGAGAGCGCGAGTACACTAGTCCCGCTGATGAACGGCTGCGAAAATGGAGCTGATTAACGACGAAACAGAGGCACGCAAGATCGACAATGACATGAACAAAAACAAGTGGAGAAATGAGTGGATGGATGAGATGGACGAACTGAATTGCCCGTTCCGAAAATTGGCTGGGGGGCACTCGATAGATCCCCCGTCCTCGATAGACCCCGTCTCGATAGATCCCCGTCCCCGATAGACCCCCGTCTCGATAGACCCCCGTCTCGATAGAACCCCCGTCTCGATAGACCCCCGTCTCGATTGATCCCTGTCTCGATGGATCCCCGTTACTGTTTTTTTTTTTTCCCCTCAAAACTGATGAGTGACTTTTTTGTTAAAGATTTTCCTTCAACAATTATTCAACTTGTGCATGCATTTTGTCGCCTTGTATGGGGTATCGGTATGCTCCTTGTTTCTTTTAACTTGTTTTAGTAGCATAAGACTAAGTGAGTTGAGTGCAGAGTGTTTAGAAATTTCAAAGTTAGATCTAAATCAAAGAAGTATGTTTCTGTGAGAGAGCGGGCGCCTGTGGGTGTGACTGAGAGTGTTTCAAAATGGCGGCACGTCTTGAATTTGGTGAGAAACGAGGTAAAGTGCTTGTTGTAGAGGGCTATCGTTACCACAAACACAAACTTTCAGGGGCTCATATTCTCTGGAGGTGTTGGAAAAGAAACTGTAGGACACGCCTACGCACGAACATTTTCGATACTAATGACCCCACTCCCATTATCCATGTTGTGGATCTACACGAGGCTCACCACAACCACCCAGACTAAGATTAAGATTAAAATTATAGTCCCGTCAACAGCAGAGGTTATCTCAGGACTGTCACCACGTTTCAAACTACCACGTATATATGTTAAAAAAGGATTAAAAGCAAAACCTTACCCAACCCATTAAAAAAAGATTAAAAGAACCAATCCTAGGATTAAAAACCAACACACTGAAATCACTAACTGTAATCTGCAAAGATCAATACTGAACCACCCAGACGACAGTGGCATCACTGAGCGAATCAACATCCGCAGGGCCATGCAGGAAGAAGCAGCCCAAGATCCTACAGTTCCCATTCGAAGAATCTATGCAGACGCAGTAGCAAGAATTCAGCGGACAGGAGATGGTGATCGTCAGCGTATCCCAAGCTGCGAGTCTCTAAGGTCCTGACTTGAGCGGACAAGGCAAGGATTCGTGCCGCCGATTCCACGAACAGTGGAAGACGTTCAAATTCAGGAGAGATGGGGTGAAACTTGGATGCAGGAGCAGTTCCTTCAACATATTGACAATGACTGGGGTCTAGCAATATTCTCGACAAACGAGAACCTTCGATGTCTGTCTCAGTGTCAGACTGTGTGTATGGACGCCACCTTTAAGGTGTGTCCTCCTCCGTATACCCAGTTTTTTACCATCATGGGAGATTTTCATGGATTTATGATACCCTTTGTGCAAGTTTTGATGGATGGAAGAACAGTTGGACACTACCGACAGGTCCTGCAGCAGGTGAAACATCTCATAAGAGGATTTTTTTTCTTTTTTCTTTTTTTTTCTTTGTGGGGCTCCAACCAGAACGCGTGCAATTCCCACAGTGATCACTTATTTTGAATTTCTGTTTCACCACTTTTTCTTCTCCCTCATCCTTTCCCTCTCCCCCTCCCTTCCTGCCTCTCTCTCTCTCTCTCCCCCCTCCCTCCCCCCTCTCTCCCTCTTTCCTCTTCCATCTCCCTCCCCCCGACTCTCGCTCCCACCCCTCCCCTCACCCCCCTCTCTCCTCATCTCCCCTACCTCTCTCTCTTTCGCTCCAACTCCCCCCTCCCCCACACTCCACTTCCTCTCTCTCTCTCACCCTCTCCCTTCCTCGCTCCTTTCCCCTCTTTTCCCATCTTTGTTAGGGTGGTAATTTTCTCTGTTTCGTTTATTTGTTAATTTTCTCTCCCTCTCCAACCCCCTCCTCCCCCCCACCCCCCACTATCTCCCCTCTCTCTCCCATTCCCTCTCGATCATCTCTTCTCTCTCATCCTCTTTTCACCTCTCTCCCACCTTCTTCTCATCTCCCTCTCTCCACCTCTGACTGTCTCTCTCGCTTATTTTCTACCACCGCTTTTCCTTATCTTACTGTCTTCTATTCAAATAGGGGCACGGAGAAACAAGGAGTCGGCAAAGGGCACATCAAACAATCAACCAGAATCAATGTGTAAATATTGTATGCGCTCCAGTTATTCCTCCTCTGCCCCCACAGTCGGGGTCCTCCTCCTCCTATTTTTTCCCCTCTCTTTTTTTTTTTTTTTCTTTTTCTTTTTTTTAATCATTTCTTTCCTTTTTGTAGGCAACAGTTTATCACTTGAACATTCTGATAGGTACATATACGATGACATATTTCACCATTGACTTTCGAGTTTTCTCAAATCCAGCTCTTTTTCATACATGAACTGAATGTGAATAGGAGTACCATATCGAAATCTTCCAACGCACATCTTAGCTATAAGAATAAGGTGATTGATATATCTAATCATTTTTTGCGTATAGCCACTCTTTTCCGTCATTCCAAGTAAAGCTTCAGTTCTGGCCACCACCATGTGAACATTAAACTTCTGCAAAATAGTATTTTCTACACATGACCAAACAGGTTTGATTTTATAACAGTCAAAGAAGAAGTGCTCAACAAAATCCACTTCACCCTTGCAATAGGTACATTTATTATCAGTAGCTAGGCCCATTTTAAACAGCAGTATGTTTGTCGATAAATATTATGTAGGATCTTCCAATGTAACTCTCTAAGTCTGCTTTCGGAGGTTGCTTTTATGGCTAAACTCCAATAATTTTCATCCAAAATGATTCCGAATTTATTGTGCCAAAATTTTTCACAAGAGGGGGTACTGTATAGATCTTGAGTTAAATGAATGCGAAACATCTTTGCTGTTCTCAGGGAGTTGTCATTGAAACTAACATATTCTTCCTTATGTTCATCAAAAATATAACCTGGATTGGCCCTTAGAAATGATGATACAGCCAGATAAACCACCATATACTGCATGTAAAGTTCAGCGGAAGACCCTAAGATTTCTTCGACCTCTCTAAATGTTAAGAGTAAGTTAGTTCGTAGCATATCGTGTATGTGCGTTATACCTTTTTTTGCCCACTTCTTGAAATATATCACTTGACCCTGGTAAGTGATATTGCCATTATTCCAAAGGCATTCCATGCGATGGTTTTTTGAGGTATGTATTTTGTTATTCAAAAGCCACGTTTTTAGTAGTTCCCGCCAAAAAGTTGAGGGAATGTCCTCCAAACCTTTAGATTTTTTTATCCCAACAGTTGAATTTAAAAAAGAAAAATCTTTTCCAAAAGTTGAAAAGTATGCCCTTGGAATCCAGGACCATTTGCATTCAGCTAAGGCCTCAGACAACCTGACCAGCCATTCACATTGAAATGACTGCTGCAACACCCTCATATCAGTCATATTTAAACCCCCCTTTGAGAAGTCGTTTATAACTACATGTCTTTTCACTTTTTCAAAAGCTTTTCGATTGCAGTGTTTCTTTCTCCACAGAAATCGAAATAACAGCGTGTTCATTTCCGATAAGACTTTTTCTGGTAATGAAGTTACTTTCATTACATATATCAACTGTGATACTAAAAAGCTTTTTATGACACAGATTTTGCCCAAATTACTTAAATTGCGTTTTTTCCCAAACAAAAATAGTTCGTTTAATTATGCTTATTCTTTCTGTCCAGTTCTTCTCAATCTCTGAAGCAGGGCAGAGATTGGAAAAGTATATACCTAAAATTTTGATATCTTTAGCCCATCGCAAACCAAATCCTTCCGTTTTGTTGTCCTTATACTGCCCAAGCCACATGGCTTCTGACTTTGTTCTGTTAATAGATAGACCAGACAATAGTTTAAAAGCATCCAATATTTTAAGTGCTGTTACTATATCGTTTTTGTCTTTCAGAAGTAAAGTCACGTCGTCCGCGTACAATAAGGTTTTCACAATTCTTCTAATATGTTCAGTACCAGACAAATCATCAATATAAATACCTTTTATACTGTTATCATGTCGAAGTCTAATAGCAAGTAATTCTATGGCTATGACAAAGGCAAGGGGAAAAAGGGACACCCCTGTCGGATGCCACATTTTACATCAAAATCTTCTGATATCCAGCCATTATATCCAACTCTACTTCGGGTGTTAGCCATTAAAACACCTACCCACTTGACAAACTGAGCCCCGAAGCCGAATCGTTTAAAAGCAGTTATCATGAATTTCTTGGAAATACTGTCAAAGGCTTTTGTAAAATCTAAAGCTAGTAATACCCCTGGTTTATTCTTTATCCTCAAGTATTCTATTATATCATCAATAAGTCTGAGGTTATATGCAATACTACGGCCTTTAATATAGCCTACTTGGTCCTCATTGACTATTAGTGGGATGACGTTATTAATTCGATGTGCAAGGCACTTGGCTAGCATCTTGTAGTCCGTGTTGGTAAGAGAAATTGGCCTCCAATTTGAGAGCTTGCTTTTTGAAAGATCTTTCCCTTTATGAATAAGCGTAATAAGGGCAGTTGATTGGCTAAAAGTCAATGCACCTTTTTCAAAAGAAGTATTAAATGCATTCACCAGATAGGTACTCAACCTCCCCCAAAATACCTTCATAAATTCTGTGGTTAATCCATCTAACCCTGGAGAAGAACCGTTTTTTCATGCTCTTCAACGCACTTGCTAGTTCTTCACAAGTGATTTTACCCTCACAACTTGCTATCTGTTCATCATTCAGGCGAGGTACATCACAGCCATTTAAAAATGACTCAACTTCCTCTTCAACAGTTTCACTGTTATTCTTATGACTATATAACTGTTTAAAATACTCTTTCTGGGCATTAAGAATTTGAAACTGATCGGTGACTACCTGACCATTCTCAAGTTCTAGTTTTGGCATAAGTTTATCGTTAGCTCTAGATTTTTCGAGGTTTAAGAAGAACTTAGTATTTTTGTCACCTTTTTCTATCCAGTTCATCCTAGAGCGTACCTGAGCACTTTGTGTTTTTTCTTGTTCAAATAAATCATACTGCAGCCTAAGCTGTTCACGTTTTTTAACAGCCTCCAAATTGTGCGGATCTTTTGCAAGCAAAGAATCAAAACGCTGTAAATCAGCCTGTAGACTCGTGAGTTTGTTCTTTCTATTTACTGCTCTTTGTTTACTGTATTGTAAGGTTTCCTTTTTAAGTTCTAATTTAAGCAGCTCCCATTTCATATCGTGTGTTAAATTTGCATTGGCTGTATCCGAGTCAAAGGTTTCAATTACTCTATTGATCTTATCAATGTATTGCTTTTCTTTTAATAGTGCATTATTAACTTTCCAGTAGCTTGGTCCACGCTCTACATTACAACTCTTCAAAGTTACATATACACCCCTATGGTCAGATTGGGGAAAGGGGATAATGTTACATTCAAGCACAGCATCAATAACATTCTTATTCAGTAATATGTAGTCTAAACGTCTTGCAATAAAGACGCCTTTCACCACACGAGACCAGGTAAATTCTTTTTCGTCGATGTTGAACAGTCGCCAGGCATCATATAGATCACAGGATTCTGCTAAATTCTGAAAGCTTTTAACAACACTCTCGGGGTGCTTTTCACCAGAGATGATATCCAATTCATTATCCATTACTGTATTGAGGTCACCACAGACTACTAGTTTTTCACAATCAAGATTATTCAAAGTATTAACAGTGGTGTTTAAAAAATTTTCTACTTCGCGTGTTCCGTTTGGAGCATAGACATTACAGATATAAATTTCATCCCCAGTACGTATCACCTTTACTATAATGCAACGTTCGCTCGAGTATTCAACTTCCCATTCGTATGGGAACTGTTTACGAAACAAGATCAACTGACCTTTACTTCTAGCTGATCCTTCGGCATACACCAGATCCCCGCCCCATTCCTTCCTCCATGAACCTATTACAGCTTCAGTAACGTATGTTTCTTGCAAACAAATGACATCGTAATTATTTTCTTTAAATTTTCTAAACAGCGTTTTTCTTTTACTATTACATCTTAGTCCATTAACATTCAATGACATAATACTGAATGTAGCCATCATGGCAGTCTTAAAGCAGAACAATGGTCAAACATGAGGGAGACAGAGTGTAGATAAATCATTCCCATATGCTAGCGACGTCATCCTGGTGGCTGAGCTCATGGTTGCCATCAGAGACGCCCTCTGCCGTCCTGGAATGCTTCGCTGGTCTAGCGGATCTGTGGTAGTGCTCTCTGTCTCTTTCCACTGAGCGACGTTGTTTGCTACTGTCCGAACGAGAGCGATGATCGCTGACACTGCTGAAGCCGACCAGAGTGCTCTGACGCTCCGCTCTCCTCCCTCTCTCCCTGCCCTGCCCACCCTTAGACTTCGGGGCTTCGCTGACTGTTGGCGGCGCCATGGGAGTCGAGCTGACTGGCTCCGAAGTGAACGATGACGGGGGAGGGTCAGTGGCAGTCTTGGAGGGGGGAGGGTCAGAGGCTGTCTTGGAGGGGGAGGGTCAATGGCTGTCTTGGAAGAGGAAGGGACATCAGCAGACTCGGAAATGGCTAGCTGGCATTCCCTGTCCCCTCTTTTGTGTCCAGGCCTCTTACACACCCGGCACACCACCTCCTTCTGACAAACAGATCTATGATGGCCAGACGTAAGGCAGTTAGAGCATATGGGGGTAGTTTTGACTTGCTTTTGTTCTTTGTGGAATAACCGTGCTGTGAATATATTCACTTTCACTGATCTGTCTAATGGTTTTGCCGGTACCGTAATGAATACGAACCTCCGCCCAGTCAGAAACCGAGTAAGCTTATTATCTGCGTCTCTTGCACGTTCAGTTTTTATGTTGGAGCGCAATTCACACCCGAGTTTCGACAGAGCGAGCTCGATCTCGGAATCGGCCACAGAGATAGGTATGTCATCAACCCATAGTTTAGTGCTTGGTTTTTCCAGACCAGAACCATCCCGCAGAAGAAAAGGGTTAGTGTCACACACACTTAGAGTCACGTCTCTCAAACACATACCTTGCACACGTAGTAAGTTACGTGCTTCCGCTGTTGTGGGATAAATTCTCCATAAACCATGAATTTCTTGAGCCCCTAAAATGGAGCCTTGTCCGCTTGTCCTTTCCGCAGCTAAACACACACTGAGCACTGAAGGGTGCTGATTGATTGCATCGGGGATGTCCTTATTCCGCACAAAAACCGGCAGTACTCTTTCCGACATCTTAGCTAAAGTGTTCAGAAAGAAAACGCGAGAATCCAAACAACGCAAAACCAGAGTAAAACAGAGGAGGAAGGGAAAAAAAAGCAGAGCAAACAAATCTCAAAAAACGGAACAAAAAACGCGGGTGGCAAGAGAACGACTAAGTCGAAAATTCGGCAGTGAACATTCAGTTAAAGCCGAGTGCACGAGCTCCGGTCGACACGTCCTAACGCCTCGAGCGCAGCTCACCGAATCTCGTCTCATAAGAGGATTGACTCATCACCACTGGAGGCCTGGAAGAGTCATTGCAGACTTTGAAATCGCCCTACAAACGGCTGTGCAGACCGAGTTGCCTGCCACTGCAATAAACGGTTGCTACTTCCATCTGACGCAGGCATTCTGGCGAAAGATCCAAGATCTGGGATTGGCTGCAGCCTATCGCCGAAACCGTCACCTCAAGGGTACAATACAGAAGGTGATGGCATTAGGGTACTTGCCCCAGCCAGTCCTGAGACTCACCTTTCAGAACTTTACTAACCACAGACGCACTAGGCGCATGATTGCTCACTACCCTGCTCTGCAAGATTTCCTCTGGTACGCCGCAAACACATACGTCAGTCAGGCCGCCACCTTCCCCATTCGCATCTGGAATGTATTTCACAGAACAATGAGTCAGCGTACCAATAACTACATTAAAGGTGAGTTCGTTCTTGCGCACATACACACACAGATATGTATATTGAGAGGTAGAGTAAATTCAGTAAGCTCATAGAAGGACTGCATTTTCCTAATTTGAATAGATTTATGAATCATTCGTTGGTTGTGTGTGTGTGTGTGTGTGTGTGTGTGTGTGTGTGTGTGTGTGTGTGTGTGTGTGTGTGTGCGGAATCTTGTTTTCGCAATAAAAATCCACAATTTAACAAGCTGAAACTTAGTGCATTGCTTCATTTGGCCTATGTGCAAACAACTCTGAGGCTTTCAAGTCGCGCGCAGGGTCCGAATAGAGAAGATTATATTATATGCTATAATGCATAATTATACACAGAAAGAGAGAGAGAGAGACTGAATGAGTTTTGGCATAATTAGATTATATGTGGCAACGAAAATGACTGTGTATCAATCGTATTACTCAGGGTCTGTTTTTGTGCATGTGCTGCAGCTTATCATCGAGCTTTTGGGGTTGCTGTGCGCGTTCGTCATCCATCCCTGTGGACGTTTCTCCGTCATCTCAAAGATCAGCAAAGCAGAACAGAGCAACAAATCATGGCAGCGCAGAACGGGGAAGCTCCCCAAAGACGCCGTAGACGGTGGAGGGAGTTGGAAAGACGGCTGACTACACTCAAGGCCCAGTTCACCAGGGGTGACCGCAACCTGCAGGACTACTGGGCGGCAGTGAGCCACTCTGTGTGGGACGCATGAACCTTACAGGTGGAAAGTAACCCACTATGCCTCTGTTTTGTAGGCCTGTCATATAAACTATTTCTCGCAGTGAAAGACTGATATAAAATGCAGAAATCAAGAGGTACAATGTTTGCTTTGATAGAAACTTATTTTCGTTGTTTTTACAGAAGATTATTTTCGTTTGTTTTCACAGAAGCTTATTTTCGTTTGTTTTTACAGAAGATTATTTACAGAAGATTATTTTCGTTTGTTTTCACAGAAGCTTATTTTCGTTTGTTTTTACAGAAGATTATTTTCGTTTCTTTTCACAGAAGCTTATTTTCGTTTCTTTTCTTTTCTTTTCCCAAAATGAAAAGTGGACAAATCTTTATCTTTCAATACTTCATTAAATTGTTATTGTTTTGAATTCATAATGATGGTAAAATGAAACCATGTTTGTTTGAATCATAAATCGTTATTGTTTTGAATTCATAATGATGGTCAAATGAGAACCATGTTTGTTTGAAGCATAAATTGTTATTGTTTTGAATTCATAATGATGGTAAAATGAGAACCATGTTTGTTTGAAGCATAAATTGTTATTGTTTTGAATTCATAATGATGGTAAAATGAGAACCATCTTTGTTTGAAGCCAAGCATCCTTCCTTGAAAGCCGGCTCTGTCTGTCTGTCTGTCTGTCTCTCTCACTCTCTCTCTCTTGATAGAGCGTACTTAAGCTCACCACTGTAACATAACTAACTATAAGCAAAAAATTACCAACTTGGAGATTTGAAAGAATTATGCAAAATCATATGAAATATAAAAAAAATCTTCATTTTCATTAAGGAATTGTAGCAAAAATACTTCTCTATTCGACATCTGACTTAAAAGGAAAGATTAAAAAAAAAAAAACAACATTTAGGACCGGTGTAACGTGGTGAAACCGCCCCCCCCCCCCCCCCAGTTTAACTCCCGGGAGTCAGTATGGCACTGTCTCAGATTAACTCCCGGGAAAAAAAATTGACTCTAAACTAACTCCCGGGAGTTCATATGGGGCAGTGCCAAATCAGCCCCCCAACCCCTTGGAGAGTTAAACTGGTGCTGTTCCAAACTAACTCCCGGGAGTTCTGGGCCCAATTTTTTTTTACACCCTGGGAGTTAAACTGGCGCAAGTGGAGAGTCATTCCAGGACAGGCCTGGAAAGCCCCCCCCCCCCCCCCCAACCCCTCCCCTCAATCAATGAAGAAATGGCCAATAAGCGCTCCAGTCGAGAGTTAAGATTAAGATTAAGATTAAAATTATAGTCCCGTCAACAGCAGAGGTTATCTCAGGACTGTCACCACGTTTCAAACTACCACGTATATATGTTAAAAAAGGATTAAAAGCAAAACCTTACCCAACCCATTAAAAAAAAAAGATTAAAAGAACCAATCCTAGGATTAAAAACCAACACATTGAAATCACTAACCGTAATCTGCAAAAATCAATACTGGGTATAGAAAACCTAACAAACCAAATTCACACACGATGAAATAAATTCACTTCTTTTAGGAAGTTAAAAATATTGTCAGGGGGAACATCACGGAAAAGAATCTTCATATTATCTGCAGTGTAATGTTTCCTTCTAATGTCGTATAAATCCCAGCAATCTAAAAGAATATGTTGGACAGATATCTGACTATCACAGGCAACACAGAAAGGCGGGTCTTCTCCCTTCAATAAAAACGAATGAGTAAAATAAGCATGACCCGTCCTCAATCTACACAATACTGTTTCTCCCTTTCGACCGCCAGCAGCCATGGGAAGATGTTCCTTTAAATCTGGACGTATTTGATGAAGCTTATTGTTTTCTTGGAGGCTCCACTCCTCCTCCCATAAAGAATTGACATACGAAGCTATTTTGCCTTTGAAATCTGAGGATGGTACAAGCAGTTTAGAAGGACGAAGACGGACAGCCTCTTTAGAAAGCCGATCCACCTCTTCGTTGCCTCTGATCCCCACATGACCTGGCACCCAGGCCAACAAAATCTCAAAACCCCTTGAAACTAATGAAGAAAACATGGTAAAAAACTTGATAAGAGCCGGATGTTTTATGTTTCTTGCTCCTATAGCCTCTAAAGCCGAAAGAGAATCTGTGCAAATAAGGAATTTCCTAGACTGGGACTGCCTGATCAACTCCAAAGCCAAAAGTAGTGCAGTAAGTTCCGCAGTGTAAATAGTGCTTTCAGAGGGAATGTGTTTGGACAGTTTTTTCTCCCGAAGCTGGAACATATGCGGAGGACCCTACACCAACATCGGACTTTGAACCATCAGTAAAAATAACAATATGTTCTTTAAGGTTAGAACACATGTCTAAAAATAATTGTTTATAAATTAAGGAACTCGTGTTCTGTTTGCGCTGCACGGTTAAATCAAACCTAATTTCTGGAGACGAAAACGTCCAAGGAGGTTGTTGAGCAAACTTGGAAACGTCAGAGATGACCCCAACATCAATATCCGCCTCCTCCAGAAAAGGAAGGATGCGAATACCGAAAGGGGGAATACTGGATGGACTTCTTTCATATTTCTCTTGGAAATGAGGATTCATAACACAGTCGTAGGCAGGGTTGTTTGGTTCTGAAAAAAGCTGTGTGTAGTAATTCAAAGCTAATTTTACTCTTCTATGAGAGAGGGAACACTCTCCTGCCTCAGCATATAGGCTATGAACAGGTGTAGTACGAAAAGCGCCAAGGCAGAGGCGAAGACCCTGATGGTGAACTGGGTCTAGGACTTTTAGATACGAGGCTCTAGCGGCGCCGTAAATGATGCTTCCGTAGTCCAACTTGGATCGAACTAACGCCCTGTAAAGATGGAGAAGTGTGCGTTTGTCTGCACCCCAATCCGTATGAGCCACTACACGGAGGATATTCATGGCTTTGAGGCACGATGTTTTCAACTTCTGAATATGGGCTTTAAAATTCAATTTTTGGTCAAAGGTAACACCCAGAAATTTGGCTTCTGTGACAGCAGGAATTTTAGCCTTATCTATGAAAATTTCTGGTGGCGGGAAAAGTTGTCTGAAATTGTTTAAAGTGGATGCACTCTGTTTTAACTGATGAAAATTTGAACCCATTTTCAACTGCCCACTGTTGGACTTTATAGACACACAACTGGAGTTGGCGCTGTACACCAGCAAATGTCTTTCCAGATGCATAAAGGGCAAAATCATCAACAAAAAGAGAGCAGTCTGAACCTTGGTTGACAGAGTTTACAATTTCATTTATTTTTATACTAAACAGCGCTGGGGAAAGGATACTACCCTGTGGAACACCCATTTCCTGCTCATGAATTTCTGACAATGTTGTCCCCACACGGACCTGGAAGGACCTGTCTGCCAAAAACTGTTCTATGAACACTGGGAGATTGCCACGGAAACCCATCCCATGGAGGTCTGACAGGATTCCATACTTCCACGTCGTGTCATAGGCCATCGTGTCATCTATGTCGAAAAAAATGGCAACAACATGCTTTTTATCTAAAAAAGAGTTTCGAACAGTGGTTTCCAATCTGATTAAATGGTCCATGGTAGAGTGATGCTTTCTAAAACCACACTGTTCCATGGCTAAAAGCCCATCAGTTTCCAATTTCCACATGAGCCTACCATTTACCATTTTTTCCATCACCTTACAAACACAACTTGTTAAGGCTATTGGACGATAGTTGGTTGGGTTTGAATGATCCTTCCCTGGCTTCGGAATGGGAACAATTAGGGCTCTTTTCCATGAAGCTGGGAAAGACCCAGACGTCCAAACCTGGTTATAAACTTGAAGCAGAATGTTAAGACCTGAGTCAGGAAGGTGTTTTAAGAGTTGATAATGTATTTCATCAAGTCCAGGAGCAGAATCATGACATGCCTGCAAGGCAGACTTCAGTTCATTTAGATTAAAGGGCAAGTTGTAGTCTTCTTGATTGGATGAGGAAAAGCCCAAGCTTCTTTTTTTCTGCTTGCGTTTTGATCTTTAAAAACGCGGTGGATTTTTGTCTAGAGGAAGAGTTGGTTTCTATGGTGGAAGCTAGCAAGTTAGCCACAGCTTGTTTGTCAGTGATGAGTGTATCATCAAGTTTTAAATGGTGGATTGAAGGGCAGCTGTTCTTGCCCCATATTTTTTTAACAACTCTCCAGATTTTTTTCTTGGATATGTTTGATGTGAGGGAAGAGCAGAAATTTCTCCAAGACACTCGTCTACTTCCTCTACAAACAAACCTCGCCTTTGCTTTTTTCCTCTGATAAGATCGAACAGTCGGGGCCACAGGATGCTGAAAGACTGAACGTTGGGCCCTCTTGCGAATGTTGCAAGCATTCTTACAATCCTGGTTGAACCATGGTGTACCAGGTAATTGTGGACCTGGTTTTGTGAGTGGGATGGTATCTCTCGCACATGATAACAAAACATTAGTGAAGGACTCCGCTGGATCTTCTGATCGGAAGACGATTTCAGCATCTAGCTTATCAGTTATGGCTGAACGAAAGAAATCCCAATTAGCCCTTTTAAACAAAAATACTGAGGAAAAGAAACAGGTTCCTTCAAAACTGGAGAAAGTATTACAGGGAAATGGTCGCTCCCGTGCAGATCATCGTGAACTGACCAATCATAGTCTAGAACCAATGAAGGATCACACACTGACAAATCCAAACACGAAAGAGTACCATTTGAAGAATGCATGTATGTTGGTGATTTGTCATTTAGACAACACAGGTCCAGTTTGTTAAAGATCTCTTCCAGCATGAGACCCCGAGGTGAGGAATGTGAGCTACCCCAAAGGGGGGAGTGCCCGTTAAAGTCTCCCAAAATAAAAAAAGGACGTGGAAGCTGATCTATTAGATCAATGACTTGTTGCTTAGATATTGTACCAGAAGGAGGACAGTAAATTGAACAGAGAGTTATTGTTTTATTGAAAGTAATCCTGGCTGCAACAGCTTGTAATGGGGTATTTAAGTTAACTTGGCTGAATAACAAAGATCTGTGAATAAGAAGGGAAACACCCCCAGTGACCCCATGGCCAGTATCTGTAGGTAAAGCAGGAAAACCTACTGAACTAAAGCCTGCCAATGAAAAATGTTTTCCTGGTCTCAACAATGTTTCCTGCAGCGCAACAACACTAGGTTTGAGGTCAGAACACAACCGCTGGAGTTCCTCATATTGGGCATTAATGCCTCTTATATTCCACTGAATAAGGGCCATGACAATAAAAAAGAAAAGAAAATTACTCCATCTCATTGTCCTATTCACCTTCTATCTCCAAAGGAGAAAAGCGATTGGAAGAAGGCGATGGAGATACCACCTTCTTGGCTGACGAAGGACGATACTTATTTCCACCCCCAGATGGACAAGGTGGAAGAGGAGGCTTCATCACAGGTCGACTTCTGGAGTGTTCCCCAGACAAGAGGCTACCTGTGCAGCCTTCCCAGAGGGTCTGGGATTGGAGGAAGGGGGCTCAGACCCTCGAGGAGTCCGGGGAGAGGTGGAAATTGAGCCTCCACCCAAGGCACTGTTTGGAGTTTGCTTTCTTTTTCCACTTTCTTTCTGTACATGTTGAGGCTCCTGTTGCGTCTGCCGATCTGATGCTGACAGCCGGCCTGAGGTTGAACAGTCTCAGTCTGAACACCAACACTGACCATGCTCCCCTTGGCGACATCAGCATATGACTTGCTGAGGGAGGACTGTCTATTCTGCACAAGTTTCCTTGCCTCAAAGAACGAAATTCGATTCTCTGTGCGTACCTTCTGGATCTCAGACTCGGTGCGCCAGACTGGACAGTCCTTTGAAAAAGCAGGATGGTTGCCTTTACAGTTTATGCAACAGGGCGGACAATCACACGGACCTTCATGCACTTGTTTTGAGCACTTGCCACACGCCTCCTGTTCTGTACACCTGTCCTTAATGTGTCCATACTTTTGGCACTTAAAGCATCGCAAAGGTGAAGGAATGTACATAGAGACGGGAACCCTCAAATATCCGACCTTCACACACACAGGGAGAGTTGTTGTACAGAAAGTTAGAAAAAAAGTATCTGTTGGCACACGGTCTTGATCTTTTCGTGCTAGAACCCGGTGAACGTGGGTCACACCCTGGGAAGCCAGTTCCGTCTTTATTTCTAACTCGGAAACGCCTCTCAAATCACACACCTGATGACGCCCTTGCTTGAATTCAAAGTTTTGTGAGGTGTCACTCTGATTGGCCTGTCAATCAATGTCGTCGACTTGAGAAGCAACTCAGAATGCTTTTGTTTTGCACATTCTATCAAAAAGGAACCGTTTCGTAGCCGTTTCATGGATTTGGGTACGCCGGAGAGTCCCTCTACTCCTCTCGAAATAGCAAAAGGACTCAATCCATTCACCCCACACAGAGGGCGAGCTTCGTCCACACCCTCCATCACCAACCAACAAGGCCAAAAACCAGATGCTGTCCTTATTTCATTATCCGAGTCCGAGTCCAAGTTCGAGCCTGAGGAATAATTTCTTTTCCGCTTTTGTTGGGAGTGAGCCATAGTTTTGAGTTTTTAAAGTTCATCCCTGCCTACCCACCCACCATGGAGTCCATCAAGGGGCCAGGGTCAAGGGGAAATCCAACTCTTGACCCTATCCAGGTTTCAGCAGGGATATACACCAGATAGAACATAACTAACCTATTCCGCCAAGATCATGACACACCGCCGGGGACAGACGGTGAACACTTACAAGGTTTCCAAGGCCAGCCAAGAACTACCCAGTTTGACCCAACCTCACGTAGAGGCAGCCGATTGACATACACGGGCCAATGTATGCCACCCGTCTTAGAGGAGGTCCGAGCCAAAGTGATGTGTTGAGAACAGTAGGCTCTCTCAATCACCAGGATCTCCATTCCCCCCCACTTACAGGATGCACCGCACGGCAAACACGGTGGGTCTGAAGAAGACCGCAGAGAAAAGGAGAAGTGTTCCAAAGAAGGCTTGTAAGTAAAGATTAAAGTACAGAGTAACGAGCCAGGTAGGCAGAAACTAGACGAAACAGAGGCTGCAGTTTCTGTGGGGAGACTTTATGGGAGAAAAAGAGATAGTAAAAGACACAGTAGGCAGAAAAACAGGAAAGATACGAAAAAGGGGTGGGCTCAGGTTAGTCGAGCAACACCCCCGCCACGAGAAGGCCGGCCCGTGTGGGCCAGTGGAGAGTTAATCTAGCACCGGCCAAGAACAACCCACCAAGAGGGTTAAATTGGACCTGGCCCAGAACAGCTCCCCTTGTGGGGAGACTTTGCTTTAAACAAACATTATTCAACCAGGAACATTGTGCAGCGAACATCAGAACATGGAGCACAACAAGCGAAAGCTTATATGGGGAGTTAATCCGGCAACTGCCCAGAACTGACCCCCCCCCCCCCCCACCCCCACCCCGAGAGTTACTAGCCCAAAACAACCCCCAGTATAAAGAGTTAAACTGGACCTGGCCCAGGACATCCCCCCACCTCCTCCTGGGGAGTTAATCTAGCACCGGCCCGAGCAGTCCCCCCTACAGAGTTAAACTGGACCTGACCCAAAACAGCCCCCTAGAGAGTTAAACTGGACCTGGCCAAAAGCAGCCTCCTTCCTGGGGATTAATCTAGTACTAGCCCAGAAGAGCCCCCCCCCCCCCCCCCCCCCCCCCCCCGAGAGTTAAACTGGACCTGGCCCAGAACAGACTCCTAGAGAGTTAAACTGGATCTGCCTCGAAGCAGCCCCACCGGGGAGTTAATCTGCCACCGGCCCAGAACAACCCACCAAGAGAGTTAAATTGGACCTAGCCCAGAACAGCCCCACTTTGCTTTAAACAAACATTATTCAACCGAAACATTTTGCAGCGAACATCACAACACGGAGCACAACAAGCGAAAGCTTATGTGGCACCTGCCCAGAACAAACCTCTCCCACCCCCCACCCCCTAGAGAGTTAAACTGGTTCGAAACTGCCCCCTTCCTGGGGAGCTAATCTGGCACTGGCCCTGAACAGCCTACCCCTCCCCCCCCCCTCCCACCCCCCTGGAGAGTTAAAGTGGACCTGGTTCGAAACTGCCCCCTTCCTGGGGAGCTAATCTGGCACTGAACAGCTCCCCCCCCCCCCCCCCCTCCCTCCCGGAAAGTTAAACTGGACCTGGTCCAGAACAGCACCCCCTGTAGACCGCTGTTTTATCGCACCCTACCGTTTTCAATGTCACACATGCGACTAAACGGCGGTATAGCGACAAAAGAGCGGTTGCAGGTCCACCGTTTTCTCTGTGCGACAAAACGGCGGACGTGCGACAAAATAGCGGTTTACGGTGTAACAACCCAAAAGTACTCACCGTCCAGAAGTGCTCCCGGGGGTACAACTGGGGCCGCGCCTGAATGACTCCCAAGAGTACATCTGGGTCGGGTAAAAAATGGACCCCCTGTCTTCATAAAGTACTCCCGGGAGTCATTCTGGGCCGGTCCCAGAAGTATCCCCCCCCCTCCCCCCTCGGCATATCTCCGTTAAGGTGTTGAGGGTTGTTATTTATTAGTCATAAAGTCATACATGCACATTCTATCCGAATCAACATTTAAATATAGTCTGAATCAACTTGTGGGGGAGTACTTCTGGGCCGGTCCCAGAAGTGCCCCCCTTGCATATTTCCTTTATTAATGTGTTCAGGGCTGTTATTTACTGGTCATAAACTCACACGTGGGCATTCTATCTGAATCAATATTGAAAACGAGTCTGAATCAACTTTAGGGGAGTACTTCTGGGCCGGTCCCAGAAGTACCCCCCTCGCATATTTCCTTTATTAATGTGTTCAGGGTTGTTATTTACTGGTCATAAGCTCACACATGGACAGTCTATCTGAATCAACATTGAAAACCAGTCTGAATTAACTTTTGGGAGAGTACATCTGGGCTGGTCCCAGAAGTATCTCCCTTGCATATCTCCTTTAATGTGTTCAGGGTTGTTATTTACCGGTCATAAACTCACACATTGACATTCTATCTCAATCAACATGAAAGTATAGTCCGTATCTACTTTAGGGAGAGTACTTCCGGGCCGGTCCCAGAAGTACCCCCTTGCAGATCTCCTTTACTGATGTGTTTGGGGTTGTTATTTACTGGCCAAAAACTCACACATGGACATTTTATCTGAATAAACATTCAAAACGAGTCTGAATCAACTTTAGGGGGAGTACTTCTATGCCGGTCCCAGAAATATCCTCCACCCCCCACCCCCTTGCATATCTCCTTTATTAATGTGTTCAGGGTTGCTTTTTTACTGGTCATAAGCTCACACATGGACATTGCATCTAAATCAACATTGTCATATAGACTGATTCTGGAGGGGGCTGTTCTGGGCCTTGTCTAGTTTAACTCTGCAGAGGGGGGGAGGGGGGGGGGGCTGTTCCATGACGGTGCCAGATTAACTCCCCTGGAGGGGGGCTGTTCTAGGACAGGTCCTTTTAACTCTCCAGAGGGGCTGTTCTGGGCTGGTGCCAGATTAACTCCCCAGGCAGGGAGGGGGCGGGGATCCTGTTTTGTGCCAGGGCCAATTTACCCCCAAGGGAGGCCTGTACCAGGCTGGAGCCAGATTAACTCCCCAGGAAAGGGCGGGGGGGGGGGGGGGGGGGGGGGGTGGGGGGGTGGGGGGCTGTTCTAGGCCAAGTCCAATTTAACTCTCTAGGGGGACTGTTTTGGGCCAGTGCCAGATTAACTCCCCAGGAGGGTTCCATGACACTTCAGCGCCACCATTTCAGCGTGGCGAGTTTTCAGCGCCGTACATTTCAGCGCCGTACATTTCAGCGCCAAACGGCCAAACGAGATAGAGAGAGAGAGAGAGGGGGGAGAGAGAGAGAGAGAGAGAGAGAGAGAGAGAGAGAGAGAGAGAGAGAGAGAACTAGCTAAACACATAAACTAGCTAATCACATTTTTTTTAACAAGTTGAACTTTAATGATAAATCATCTAAAACCCATGGTGTCCATTAAACTCACTAAAATCACTTGGTGTCTCTCCACTGTAAAACATGCCTAGTTGGCCTAAAACATGAACGCAAATGCAAGTCCCTCCATCGTGTCCATGAGAGAACGATCTCCTGCATTGTACTGCAGGATTATGGTTCTCACACGCTTTTGTAAGTCTTTGTACTTTCGCCGCTTCGGGGCAGGAGCCTGACCTCCAATAAGACGCGTAACGTCAGCTTGAACCATCGCTTGCTCTTTTTTGAGGACTGCAATGAGCTTCCACAAAGTTGGTGAGTACGCCCCTACGTGGTTCTGGAAAGCGTTGTGAAATCCTTCCACACTGTTGTTGGACTTCGCTGCATCCGAAAGGACTCGGTCATGCACATTCCACATTCCCATTTCGAAAAGTGGTGGGTGACGGGGGCCACGACGACGAGGTCTGCCGATGTATGTGTCCTCGAAGTAGTCAAATACTGGTTGGCCACGTACGTCATAAAAAGGCGATGTAGGATCAAAGACAGTTTCGAAGGCATGCTCGACGTCTCCAGGAGGCAGATATGGCAAACCCGGCAGCATTCTCATCAATTTCGCGAAATTTTCGTCGTTTTTGTAGTCATTTGAGAGTCCATTGTCTTAAATGTGACGCCAGACGTTCTGTGCCAGATGGAAGTGGCAACCCGTTACCTCCAATCCAGGGAAAGCTGCACCGAATGCTGAGATCGCAGCTTTTTCGTAGTCTGTCATCAACGTGCTTGGCGCAATTCCTGGTTTGAGCGTCTCCAAAGCTTGAAGAAGTCTATCGTACGTGGCACGTGACTTGCTTGGGAGCAGGGCAAAAACTACCGGAATGGTCGTTTCCATGTAAAGTACATGAAGCGAGTACATTTGAGTAAAGAACCCAGGAGCCGTCTTGAATGTCCCGTCAGCGAACCAGTGTCTCTGCTCAAACAGCAACTGAAGACCATCGGGTGTAGCGAAAATGAGAATCCTGTCCGCCCCTGGACCAGAGTCGTACGCCAGAAAAGGGGTTCCGTCAGAGAGAACCTGTGACACAAAAAGGATTCCTTTCATCAAAGTATGTGGAAGACATTTTTATGTGTATGGCACAATATTATTTATTGTGGGGGGGAAAGGAGAGAGAGAGAGGGAGGGAGACAAAAAGAGAGAGAGAGGGGGGGAGAGAGAAGGGGGGCAGAGAGAGAGAGAGAGAGGGAGGGAGACGGAAAGAGAGAGAGAGAGAGGGAGAGAGAGAGAGAAGGGGGGCAGAGAGAGAGGGAGACAGAAAGAGAGAGAGAGAGAGAGGGAGAGAGAGGGGCAGAAGAGAGAGAGAGGGAGGGAGACAGAAAGAGAGAGAGAGAGGGAGAGAGAGAAGAGGGAGGGGGGAGGCAGAGAGAGAGAGAGAGAGAGAGAGAGAGGGAGAGCGAAAGAGAGAGAAAGAGATACTATGTGCTCAGTTTGTTTTTTTTCTGTAATTCAGTATTGCTTTTAATACAAATGTTTTACACACGCAGAACTGTTACACGCGGTAGTGCTACGCGCGGTAGTGTTGCACACGCGTTAGTGTTACACACGCCGAAGTGTTACACGCGGTTGTGTTACTCGCGGTAGTGTTACACACGCGATAGTGTTGCGCCCGCGGTAGTGCTACACGCGGTAAAGACGCTCGTGGTTGTGTCGCACACCCAGTATGACTAGCAGTGAGAAAATAGCTCACACCACACACACACACACACACACCACACACACACACACACACACACACACACACACACACACATACCTCACCTTCATGACTATCAGTGAGAAACTAGCCGAGTGCCCCCTTTAAAAATGTAACACACACACACACACACACACACACACACACACACACACACACTTCACCTTCATGTCTGCTGGGATTTCACCTAGTTCTGCAAGGGTGGCTGGTAGGACAGGTAGATTGTTCCGTTGCCTCTCGCGTTGAATCGCCCTCGTCATTGCTTGCTTGCTTGGGAGACTTGTGACAGTAGCTTGGGACAGTCCTTCGTGAATGTCAGCCAGAATTTGACGCGTGGCATCCCGTGTTTCTTTTGCTTGAACTTTCATTCGATGCACTGCCTTGGCAGCTTCTATCTTAGGAATGTTGGGAGCGCGTGAAAGATGCTCTCCTCTCTCCTGAACGACGTCACCTGCCTTCATGTGGATCCTTGCTTTGCAGCCGTCAACATCACATCGCCAAAACGACAAGGCTGGATCTTTGCCACTCAGTTTGTCAAACCGATAAGAGTATCCATCAAAGAAAATCTTATCCTTCTTCCTTATACTCTGGTAAATTTCGGCCATCACTTAAGATCACTCACATCACGATTTGTAACTCACAACCGGATAAATGAATGATCACTCACATCACTTAAACTACGTAAAACAAATCCCCCCCCCCCCCCCCCCCCCCCCCCCCGCTGAAATGTACGGCGCTAAAATGTACGACGTTGAAATGTTCCGCGCTGAAATGTACGGCGCTGATAAGACGCCGCGCTGAAATGGTGGCGCTAAATTGGTGGCGCTGAAATGATGGCGCTGAAATGACGTGTTACCCCCCAGGAGGGGGAGGGAGCTGTTCTGGGCCTTGTCTAGTTTAACTCTCCTTTGGGGGGGGGGGGGGGGGGGGGCTGTTCCATAACGGTGCCAGATTAACTCCCCTGGAGGGTGGCTGTTCTAGGACAGGTCCAGTTTAACTCTCCAGAGGGGTGTTCTGGCTGGTGCCAGAGTAACTCCCCAGGAGGGGGTAGG
The DNA here is from genome assembly GCA_033310375.1 of Conus canariensis. NCBI lineage: Eukaryota > Metazoa > Mollusca > Gastropoda > Neogastropoda > Conidae > Conus > Conus canariensis. Next base: position 31,612,431 of record CM065720.1, read on the forward strand.
TGGCGGGGGGGGGGGGGGGGGGGGGGGGGGGGGAGCTGTTTTATGCCAGGGCAAGTTTAACTCTCCAGGGAGGCCTGTACCAGGCTGGAGCCAGATTAACTCCCTAGGAGAAGGGGGGGGGGGGGGGGGGGGGGGGGTTGTTCTAGGCCAGGTCCAGTTTAACTCTCTAGGGGGGCTGTTTTGGGCCGGCGCCAGATTAACTCCCCAGGAGGGGGAGGGGGCTATTCTGGGCCTTGTCTAGTTTAACTCTCCGGGGGCGGGGGGGGGGGGGGGGGGGGCTGTTCCATGACGGTGCCAGATTAACTCCCTGGAGGGGCTATTCTGGGACAGGTACAGTTTAACTCTCCAGAGGGGCTGTTCTGGGCTGGTGCCAGATTAACTCCCAGGAGCGGGGGGGGGGGGGGGGGGGGGCTGTTTTGTGCCAGGGCCAGTTTAACTCTCCGTGGGGGGGGGGGGGGGGGGGGGCTGTACCAGGCTGGAGCCAGATTAACTTCCCAGTAGAGCGGGGGGGGGGGGGGGGGGGGGGGGGGCGTCTCTAGGCCAGGTCCAGTTTAACTCTCTAGCGGCGCTGTTTTAGGCCAGTGCCAGATTAACTCCCCAGGAGGGGGAGGGGACTGTTCTGGGACTTGTCTGTTTTAACTCTCCAGGGGGACTGTTCCATGACGGTTCCAGATTAACTCCCCTGGAGGGGGGGGGGGGGGGGCTGTTCTAGGACAGGTGCAGTTTCACTCTCCAGAGGGGCTGTTCTGGGCTGGTGCCAGATTAACTCCCAGGAGAGGGGGGGGGGGGGGGGGGGCTGTTTTGTGCGAGGGCCAGTTTAATTACCTCTCCAGGGAGGCCTGTACCAGGCTGGAGCCAGATTAACTCCGCAGGAGAGGGGGGGGGGGGGGGGGCTGTTCTAGGCCAGGTCCAGTTTAACTCTCTAGGGGGGCTGTTTTGGGCCGGTGCCAGATTAACTCCCCAGGAGGTGGAGGGGGCTGTTCTGGGATTTGTCTAGTTTAACTCTCCTGGGGGGCTGTTCCATAACGGTGCCACTTTAACTCCCCTGGAAGGAGAGTGTTCTAGGACAGGTGTAGTTTAACTCTCCATAGGGGCGGTTCTGGGCTGGTGCCAGATTAACTCCCCAGGAGAGGGGGGGAACGGGAGGGGGGGGGGGGGGGGGGGTCGGGGGGCTGTTTTGTGCAAGGGCCAGTTTAACTCTCCTGGAGGGGGAGGAGGCTGTTCTGGGCCAGTTTAGTTCAACTCTCCAGTGGATGGCTGTTCCAGTCCAGTGCCAGATTCATTCCCCAGATGTCTTAGGGGGCTGTTCTGGGCCAGGTCCAGTTTTAACTCCTCAAGGGGAGGGGCTGTTTTGGGCCAATGCCAAATTAACTCGCTGGGGGGGGGGGGGGGGGGGGGGGGGGTTCTAATCCTGTTGGGGGGGCTGATTTGGCGCAAACCCAGATGAAATCCCGGGAGTTAATCTGGGACAGTGCGAGACTGACTCCCGGAAGTTAAACTGCTTCCTTAAACCACATTAACGTCACGACCTACGTAATAATCTTCTGGAACTCTCTCTTTCTATACAGCATGCAATAAAAATCCACAAACCTTCGATGTTCTATATATACGTGTTTTAATGATTCGTATAACCTCAGTAACTTGCTGGTGGATTCTTTCCTATGTTGATTTTCACTTTTAGGACTCGGCTATCCACGTGGCGAAAAATAATCACGCTAAAGTATTGAATGCGTGTATGTACTGAGACGGGGATATATCGAGACGGGGATCCGTCGAGACGGGGATCTATTGAGATGGGATCTACCGAGATGGGGATCTATCGAGACGGGGATCTATCGAGTCGGAAATTCGTCCACATGTAGTGGGGGATCTATCGAGATGGGGATCTACCGAAACGGGTAGATAGATAGATAGATAGTTATAAAGGACAAGCCCTTTCCACCATAAAGAGGTGATATCAGAGCTATACACTGAGGGTCATTACGTGACTTGAGTTATACAAACACATATGCAATCTGCAACCTTAGAATGTAAAAAACAACAACTAAATCTTATAAAACATGTTCACATCTCTTAAAAACTGAAATATCACAGATACTTGCACATTTCTAAAAAGCTCACTAAGTGACATTTTATCAAAATATTTTCCTCTGATCTCACCGAGATCATCACACTCAGTCAACACATGCTTAAGAGTGTATACACAATCGCATGCAAAACAATGGGGTCGATCTTCTCCCTTTAAGAGGAAAGAATGAGTAACATAACTATGTCCAATATGCAGTCTACTTAAAACACATTCTTCTTTCCTGTTTTTGCAAACCGAAGGTAACCATTCAGACAAGTCTGGCATTATCTCATGAAGTTTGTTTTCCGATTCCAAATTCCAATCATCTTGCCAACGTTTCTTTACAAACTTATTTATTAGCTGTTTAAGATCCGGATATGGTAACCGATGGGATCGCTTGACAGGATCATTTAACGCTTTCTTTGCTTGTCTGTCCGCTATCTCATTGCCCGTAATACCGCAGTGGCTAGGGACCCACCAAAACACAACATCTTTATCTACAGGGAGTTCGGTTAAAAGTTCTAAAATGGATATTAACTTAGGATGGTCACAAGTTGACGATTTAAGAGCTTGTAAAGCTGAGAGAGAGTCAACTACTATAACAAAAGACTTTCGGGTTGAACTTTGCACAGTCTTTAAAGCTAAGTATAGTGCTTCTAATTCTGCAGTAAAAATAGAAGAATGATCTTTCAGACGAAAAGAATGAGAATGGCCCGAGGCAGATGTCGATGCTGCAGCAACTTTCTCTTCCAATTTGGAACCATCCGTATAGAGAAATGTTCGATGTTTATGTTTCTCTTTCTTTTCTAAAAACAAATGTTTATAAATCTCTGGACTTGTTGTTTCTTTCTTATAAGCAGAGAGAGAGAAATCTATTTGTGGAGTTACCAGTCTCCATGGCGGGACACCGGCAACAGTAAGGTCATCAACATCCACTAAATTTATGTTAGCCTCTTCAAAATAGTCCTTTACTCTCTGGCCAAAAGGAGGGGTCAACGTAGATGCCTCAAACAGGCTGGCAGGTGGAGGCTCAAAAACACAAGAGTAGGCTGGATTCTCTGGGGAAGCCTTCAACTTTAAATAATAATTCATACTGAGTTTAGTACGACGGAGGTTTAAAGATGGTTCATGAGCCTCCGCATACAAACTAGAGATTGGCGATGTTCTAAAAGCACCAAGAGCTATCCGTAGACCTTGATGATGAACTGTGTCCAATAGCTTCAAGGAAGACTTTGCAGCTGACCCGTACACCTGGCAACCGTAATCGAGCTTTGATCTCACTAGAGCTCGATAAAGGTTTAACAGAGTAAATTTGTCCGCGCCCCAATCGGAGCGACCAACCACCTTTAATATATCTAAAATTTTAAAACACCTTGCCCTCAAATCTCTAATGTGAGGTAAAAACGTGAGCTTCTTATCAAAAATCACGCCTAAAAATCTGGCTTCATGCACAACTTTGATCGATTCACCAGAAATCTTAATGTCCGGCTCTCCAAAAGGGCCTCTAAGTTTCGTAAAATGCATACACACAGTCTTGGACTGTGAAAATTTAAAACCATTCTCTTCAACCCACTCTTGGATGTTCTTGACACATAGCTGAAGCTGACGTTCTACTGAAGGTAAAAACTTCCCTCTAATCGCAAGGGAGAAGTCATCTACAAACAAAGAAGCATCGGCACCTTTTACAACAGACTCAACATATTGTTAATTTTGATACAAAACAACAAGGGAGATAAAATGCTTCCCTGGGGCACTCCTGTTCTTGAACAAAGAAGTCTGACAGAACTGATCCTGAACGCACACGGAAACAACGATCCTGTAAAAAAAATGTTCAATAAAAACGGGGAGCCTGCCCCTAAACTCCATGTTGAAAAGGTCTCTCAGAATGCCGTACCTCCAGGTGGTGTCATATGTTTTCTCCAAGTCAAAAAATATAGAGATAACATGCTGTTTGCGAGCGAAGGCTTCTCGCACAAAAGATTCCAAACGTACAAGATGGTCTATAGTACACCTTTTCTTACGAAAGCCACATTGAATATTGGCCAATAAACCCTTATCCTCTAGCGTCCACAAGAGACGCGCCGAGACCATCCTTTCCATAGTTTTACAAAGACAACTTGTCAACGCTATAGGACGGTAATTATTCGGATCCGAGTTGTCCTTACCTGGTTTAGGGATGGGTACAATAATAGCTTCCTTCCATTTTTCGGGAAAACTTCCCGATTCCCAAATACCGTTATAAATCTGAAGAAGAATAGAACGACTTTCCGCTGGAAGATGACGAAGCATTTCATAATGAACCTCATCTGGGCCAACTGCTGAATTGTTAGACTTGTGGATGGATTGGTCTAATTCCCACTGTGAAAATAGAGCAGTATAGTCCTCAGAATTGTCAGATAAAAATTGAGGATGGTGTTTCTCTGATTCTACTTTAATTTTTTGAAATTTACTGGAATAATGGTTAGAAGATGAATTTTGAGAGATGGAAGAGGCCAAGAGGTTTGCTATGTCTTTTCTATCCAAAATTGGTTTCCCATTGATTTTCAGGTGTCTCAAACCAGAAGATCTTTTCCCTTTGATTCTTTTGATGGATTTCCATACTCGGGCAGATGATGTTGTAGAATTTAAGGAGGAACAAAAGTTACGCCACGAGTTCTTTTTACATCTTTTGATAATATACTTCGCTTTAGCTTTTAGTCTTTTATACTCAATTCGATTTTCTTCCGTCGGATGTTTTCGGAATTTTCTAAGCGCTTTCCTGCGATTTCTAATAGCTTCTTTGCACTCATTATTAAACCAAGGCACTTTCGGAGGTTTTTTTTGATCTATCACAGATTTAGGAATACAATCAGACGCTATGTCCATCAGGATAGAAGTAAAGGTGTCCATAGGATCTGACTGAGAAAGAATGACTGTAGTTATTTTGGTCTTGCACTGAAGTTCAAACAAGGCCCAATTAGCATGTTTCAAATTCCAACATTTTGATGTCTCATCGTCAGATGTAGCCAAACTTTCTAATAAAATGGGGAAATGGTCACTGCCGCATAAATCTTCATGAGGTTCCCATTTGTAATCTAAAAGTAGAGAGGGAGAACAGAGAGATAAGTCAATAGCTGAGGAAGTTCCATACGTAGCATGAACAAAGGTTGGTTGATCGTTATTCAAAATACATAGTTGATGTTCGGAAATGAGGCTCTCAATCGTCTGTCCTCTATTATCCGAACGCGGATCACCCCAAACGGGAGAATGGGCATTAAAGTCTCCAAGGAGAAGGAGCGGCGATGGTAATTGCTCAATAAGGTTCTCAAGGTCTTGTTTGGAAACATTTTCAGAAGGAGGAAGATAAATGGAACATACAGAAAAAGTGTTATTACCAGAAACAGTTGCTGCCACAGCTTGTAAAGAAAAGTTCAATGGAATTTCTGCTGCAGGGAGAGAATTATGGATATAAAGGCATACACCACCTGACTTTGAATTAGGATATTTAGATAAACAAGCATAGTTTCTAATGGGAATCGGCTGCTGAATCTGATGCTCTTGCAAAGCAATAATATTGGGAGAAAAACTTTTACATAATAGGAGCAAATCATCATAATTACTCCTCAACCCTCTTATATTCCACTGGAGAATACTCATAAGACAGGTTAAAATAAGGTAAAATATAAAAGAACAATACATCAAATACAGCGTTTTAAAAAAACCCATCAGATCATTGAATCGGACATCTCTTCCCCAGACAGTCCCCGAAACCTGTTGGAGCTAGAAAAAGAAGCTTCGCCTTTTTTAAGGCGATCTGAAATCTTTTTCTGTTTCTCGTACTTGTTAGGTGGTTTTGGGTGGGGGATCAGGCTTAGCCTGTGATGGGTGTCTTACACCACCAGCACCCTTCGAACCACCCGAAAACTTGTTCTTTTGTGGAGAAACCCCAAAAGAATCTCTCCTCAAATCATCACTTTTGCTCGACTTCGTAGCACCCTCAGAAACTGAACTCGACAAAGATACTGTTGGTACAGGTGTGACAACTGACGCAGAAACAGCGGAATCTTTTAAAACAGCTGAAGTCTGATTGGATAAAGCTGACTTGTTTAATGGCTTTGAACATGCACAAGGGCACAGATCTGCTTGGCTTGCCTGATCTATCATCTTTGGCTTTGACGTCAATACAGAAGAGTAGCTTTTGCCAGAAGGATTTTCCTGAAGGACTTTCTTTTTTGCGTCAAGAAATGTCAAACACTCAGACACTCGTACCCTTTGAATCGCAGACTCCAATTTCCACTGAGGGCAATCTTTGGAGCTGGATTCGTGCTTCCCGGAACAATTGACGCAGGAGGCGTCACATGCGACACTAGTGTCATGAGCTTCTTTGCCACATCTTTTACAGACTTCTGAGGTGGCCCTGCACCTGTCCTTTGTGTGTCCGAATTTCTGACATTTAAAACAGCGCATGGGTGAAGGAATGAAGACATCCACCTTGACATTTTCGTAGAAGATTTTCACATCTACTGGAATCTGTGCCATGCCAAACGTCAGGACATAGGTAAATGTGGGCATCCTTTCTCCTTTTCGGAAAGCGGAAAGACGCCGCACATCCAAAACTCCCTGCTCCGCCAAATAATCCTTCAGTTCAGCCTCTGAGGCGTCTTTCAAGACATCTCTAAGGTGTCTTGAACCACCGCAACGTATCACTCCCTTGCAGGAGTTCAACGTACGATGGCCGGACACCTTAACCAAGACCTCCCTGCTTCCGAACTTTGCCTTCGTACCATCTGCCTTTTTAAGCTGGGATGATGAACGTTCGGTCGGGCATTTTACAAGGTATGTCCCGTCTTTTTGTTTTTTTACTTCTGAGTAAGACTTTGATACACCCTCCAACCATTTCTGAAACAGAAATGCACTGAGACCCTGGAAGCCATCCACTACCAGGAATCTCAGCCACATTTCCTTCTGCTTGGCCACAAACCTGACTTCTTCCTCAGAATCCGAATCATATTCTCTCAGACGTTTGGAATGACTGTTTTGATTGCTCATAAGGCGTAGGCTCAATGATGGCAGGAATTCAACAGTCACCCTAGGAGAGCTGCCGTGCTAGGGAAGGGACAATGGATGGCCCCATGAAGGACATGCGAAGATGAACTCGTAGGACGTCCGTCTGCCTGATACCGTCCCACAAAACCAGACAGGACTGCTGTAGCGACTCACTAACGCAGAGCCATTCATCTTTCGGCCAGTGTCAGCACCTTAGATTGCGAGTGACTTAGGGCCACCACTCCGACAGGTCTCAGAAAAAGAAGCATTGAAAAGGAAGACTGGAAAAAATAGATGAAAGAACAGATTGAAGAACCGGGAAGGAAGAAACAAGACGACATAGAAGCGGCAGATGATGTGGGGAGACTTTATGGGTGAAAAGAGGTAGCAAAAGACACGGTAGGCAGAACAGTAGAAAAGACAAGAAAAAGGGGTGGGCACAGGTTGGTCAAGAAACACCCCCGCCACGAGAAGGCCGGCCCATGGGGGCACCGAAACGGGTATCTATCGAGACGGAAATTCGTCCACATGTAGTGGGGGATCTATCGAGACGGGGATATACCGAGATGGGGATCTACCGAGACGGGAATCTATCGAGACGGAAATTCGTCCACATGTAGTGGATAGATAGATATATAGTTATAAAGGACAAGCCCTTTCCACCATAAAGAGGTGATATCAGAGCTATACACTGAGGGTCATTACGTGACTTGAGTTATACAAACACATATGCAATCTGCAACCTTAAAATGTAAAAAACAACAACTAAATCTTATAAAACATGTTCACATCTCTTAAAAACTGAAATATCACAGATACTTGCACATTTCTAAAAAGCTCACTAGTCCACATGTAGTGGGGGATCTATCGAGACGGGGATCTACCGAGATGGGGATCTACCGAGACGGGGATCTATCGAGACGGAAATTCGTCCACATGTAGTGGGGGATCTATCGAGACGGGGATCTACCGAGATGGGGATCTACCGAGACGGGGATCTATCGAGATGTACCCCCGCTAAAATTGCACAAGTCCGATTCTTGGCATCCAGCAGGGAATCAACTTTTAGACACCGGAGACATTGCTGGAGCAGCAGCAGGAAGAGTTGATGTATGTTTCAGCGCATTCAATCTCTCCACATGTTTCGTCTCCTAGGAATGCAGTTCGATCGACTTTTTTCCGTTTGACTTGTATACAAACTTCCGACTGCACAGTACACACCAAGCAGCGCCCACTTCATTTGTTTTCCGCAGCCAGCCAGGGTACATCTCGATAGATCCCCGTCACTGCTTGCCTCTGTCACTGGCGCCAGATTTCATTTCCTTCACTCAAAAACTTGCCGAAAGATACTCAAAACCTGGAACAGCTTTCCATGTGTAGGAAAACCGCAACATACACTATGACACATGGAGTTGCAGCAGCCTTTAGGGAAGATCTATTTTACAAACTGCGTACGAGGAATTTTTCATTTAACATCGACGAGGCCACGAACAACGCCAACAACAAAATAGTGAATGTACTGGCCAGATACTTCGACGAGGCAAGAGGCGAAGTCTTCACACAACTGCTCGGCAGCTTCCGCGAAAATGTCGCCACTGCTCAGAATATTTTTGCTGGCCTGCAGTCCTTGCGGGTACGTATCAATGTGCCCCCGTCTCATTGTGCCCCCCAGTGTCGTCTCATTCTGCCCCCGTCTCATTGTGCCCCCGTCTCGTTGTGCCCCCGTCTCATTGTGCCCCCGTCTCGTTGTGCCCCCGTCTCATTGTGCCCCCGTCTCATTGTTTGGTAAGTTAAGCATTGCTTATACAAGTATCAGTTAAAAGTAGAGGGCTTATGTTTGCCCAAGAGCAAACATGGGAGGATTCCCCCTTGGTTACAATGTAAAATAACCGTTTTTAACGTCAGCAATTTTTTTGCAAGAAGATTATATAGTGATAATTTAGTGAAGCCACAAATATCTAACAATAAATGGAACACATTACATCACCATATAACAAAAACGTCAATATGACATCATAAAAACTTACTGACTTCTAAAACTTAGAAACTTTTACAACTTTGAATGCAGTTATGACGTTTTTTATTCTGACACTCTCATCGAATGATATCAATCGACAGTCAAGGGGCTGAACTGTTAAGGGTTAAGTATGGCTTTCCTGGTGAGAGGTGAACGCGGTGGAAAAGTTCTCGCATGGAGAGGTTACAGATACACTTTTCATAAAAGCACTTCGGATGGCCAGTTAGCTTGGCGCTGCTGGCGCCGTGGGCAGTGCCCCGCGAGGACAACAACAGATGTGTTTGACAGAAATGAGGACAACCCAGCTATCCGTGTGGTTTTGCAAGCTCCCTGCCACAACCATCCCCCAGACACGGACTTGGCGAATAGAGCTCTTTTGAGAGAGCAGCTCAGGCGGGAAGCCTCTGAAGACCCAACCTGCCCAGCCAGGCGGATATACCACGCTGGTGCACACCGGTTTCGAAGAGTTGCTCCTGGTGGCGGTGATCGCGAGTTAGCAACCTTTAACTCCCTGAGGTCAAGCATCGAAAGAGCAAGGCGTGAGAATCTACCTCCACTACCGCCAACTATTGGAGATGTTCACCTTCCGGGAGTTTGGGCTGAAACCTGGAACCAAGAGAGATTTCTTCATGAAATTGATCACCAGGCTGGTGTTGTGGTCTTTGCTTCTGACGACAATCTTAAGGCTTTGAGGAAGTGCAATTTGTTGTACATGGACAGTACCTTCAGAGTATGCCCTCGCCCCTTTTCTCAAGTCTTTACCATGGTTGAAAATATCCATGGGTTTGTGATGCCGCTTGTCCATGTGCTCATGGGCGACAGGCGTGCTGCAACGTACCGACGGGCTTTACAGCTCGTGAAAGATGCAGTTCGGCGCCTAACACACCGCCACTGGCGCCCGATGAGAATCGTGTGCGATTTTGAAATGGCGCTGTGGGGAGCCATCCACTTCGAACTTCCTGCCGCAAGGGTGTCTGGCTGCTACTTTCACTTCGCCCAATGCTTGTGGAGAAAGGTGCAGGATCTCGGACTTGCAGAGCCGTACCGCAACAACGAACGTCTACGGACTTTGATCAGAAAGACCATGGCTCTAGGTTATTTGCCTCTTGCCTTTGTCAGATTGTCGTTCCAGCAGTTGCTGACATCAGACAAACACACAGAGGCTCATCGCAACGTACCCTCAACTTGACGAATATTTGCAGGACTATATGTTCCGCACTTACGTTGCTGCCGACGCCCGTTTCCCTCCTGCTGACTGGAACGTGCACAGGCGAGACATGGACCAGAGGACAAACAACCACGTGGAGAGTACGTATATCATCATGTTTTAGCTACAACGCAGTCCTCTTGCTTTCAGACTCCTCCCTTTCTTGCTTGCCTCTCTCTCTTGCCTCATGCTGTTGTTGTTGTTGTTACTGTTCTTGTTGTTGTTGTTCTTCTTCTTCTTCTTTCTTCTTCTTTGTTTTCTATTTGTTCTTTTTTCGTTTTTAGTGCAAATAGTAGGCCTATAACTAATAATCCACTCCTTCCTAACTGGGTAATTGGACAAACAGAAAGCTTAAACTGAAAATCTCGTGGGCTGCGAAGTTTAGTGACTATAGGTTGGAATAACGTAGCTTTAGTATTATCTTCACCTTGCATAAAGGTCACCATATAAAGTACGTCTTAGAGCGTCTTCCCATAAAGTACCAGTGTGCTAAATTCGGTGAAGGTAGCTTTAATAGTTCCCTAGAAAATCAACTTTGAGTTATCGCGGACAGACCGACGGACGGACACGGTGATGTCATTCCATTGCCATTTTCCCCCCGAGGCCGTTAAAGCCGCATTCACCAAATTTGGCTTATTCATGGTATGACCTAATTGAGCATACTTTGTTTTTGATCTTGGCCCTAGGTCAAGGTCACAGTGACTGACGGAAAATGACACAAGCGACCACACACGCCGACTTTGTTTACTCAGGTGAGTTAATTAAAGTGAGATGAAAATGAAGGAAGAAATCCTCTCAATTTTTTTTCCAGGCTACCACAGAGCCCTCAATCAGCTGATCGGGGTGAGGCATCCTAACCTGTGGCACTTTATCCGATCCCTGAAAGACTGCCAGGCAGAAGCAGAAGGCAAGCTGGTGTCAGCAGAGAGGGGGGACACTCCATCCCCACGCCGCCGTAAGTGGCGGGTTCTGGAGGCCCGGATTCGACGACTGCATGGGCAGCTGGAGAATGGTGTTCGAGATTTGCAGTCGTTCTGGGGAGCTGTGAGTCATGCGCTCTGGCACCCACGTGTCTAGCTAGCTGTCACTTTCAACACATTGTAAACATCAAGATTTTGACCTTTTTTTTTTGGTAAATGTGTGTATAGGCTGCATTTAGCCTGCCTGTGGTGCTGATTTTTTGGCAATTTATTAACTCAATTTTAGTAGTTTGTTTCATTTGAAAATGTAAAGAAATCATGACCATTGTGAATGCAGAAAGTAAAATTTCTAGTGTTTTTCAATATGTTTTTTTTCTGATAATGTGTAAGTTTGGTTTGGTTTTTATCTCATTTGACTTTACAAGAAAAAAATTCATAATTGTGTAGTCTTTTGTTAATTTCTTTAATTTCGTCATTTGCCTTTGCTATCAAAAAGTTTCGATATCAATTTCATAATGCCAGTTGTGAGAAAGAACATTTTGAACAATGGTTTCTTTTTTTTTCTTTGTTCTTGTGTTTGCATTACTAGCGTACGATGCTACAATGAATGGTAAAGCCAATTTCTTTGAATTGTTCGCCATGGCTTGAAATTGGTTGATTTCTTTCACTCTTGAATAAAGGAAGAAATTAATGCAAAAATCAGTTTTTATATTTACTATTTTGTCTTGTTTTTGTCTGCCACACTTATCTGGCCCCTTCCACTGGCGTTACACCCAAGCCGCACAATCAGATCTGTCCTTCACACACACCCCAATTCCTCGTGATGTTGGTAAACAGGAATAATCGGACATTGCAGCTACACTTTCCTGCTGCCGGCGCGTAATGAAGTTTACCATTAAACCGGCTTCGCAGTAGTGACCTACCTCTCCGAGACAGAAAAGACCTATATCTGTCTGTCTGTCTTTGTCTGTCTGTCTGTCTCTCTCATTCTATCTCTGTCTCTGTCTCTCTATTTCTCTACCACGCAATGCCTGTCTGTCTGTCTGTCTCTTTCTCAAACACACACACACACACACACACACACACACACACACACACACACACATCAATTTGTTTTGATGTTGTAGCGACTACATCGGCTTCCACGAAGCACAGTTCGTTCATGTTTGTTTTGAGAGTTATCTTTCTTTTTCTGTTGTTAAGGAACGGAGAGTTCCTGCGCTTGTTGTTGTGGTTAACGACTGATGAGTTAGTTTTCTTGGTTGGCCTATACAGCCATTCTAGAGTTATTAAAAACTCAGAAACTGTACTCGAGGTCTTTGAGTTTTTGTGTATTATTTTATTAACCACTAAATTGGTGACCCCTGACGCTGAACAACGCAAATATGGCTGAAGAAATCCTAACGAACTTAGCCACTCAACTGGAAGCTTTCAACGCTCAAACCAGCCAGGTCAATACAGTGTCTGTCAAACTTCCAGAATTTTGGATAAAGTCGCCAGAGGTGTGGTTTGCTAGGGTTGAAGCACAGTTTGGAACCAAAGGCATTACCCAAGACCAGACGAAATATGACTACGTTGTCAGTGCGCTGGACATCAACACAGCCGAAGAAGTTCAATCCATTCTCACCAACCCACCAGCTGAGAACAAATACAACACTCTGAAGAAGTCTCTGATCAAGACGTTTGGCAAATCTCAAGCCCAAAAAGATGCAGAACTTCTAAATCTTAATGGACTTGGTGACAAACGCCCAACTGCTCTCTTGCGCAAGATCAACTCCCTTAATGATGATCCACAAACACTCAAACGTGCGCTGTTCCTAGCAAATCTCCCTTCTGATGTACGAGGTATTTGGGCCGGACATAACTTCGCAGACACAGACACACTCGCTGAGGCAGCAGACCGCATTTGGGAAGCACGAACTTCTGGCGTACAGCAGGTCTTCATGGCTCCAACAGAATCACACAATGAACTGAATGTGGTCACGCCATCATTAAATGAGAACGTCTCAGCCATCAACAAAGGTAGACGTCCTCCTCGCCCCAACAACGTGGCATGAACAGTTCAGCCTCTGTGTGTTTTTACCATCAGAGATTCGGACCTGACGCTCGTCGCTGTCTCCCTGGTTGCAAATTCGCATCGCTACTCACCAAAGGAAGCCAGCAAGGCACATCATGCTCGGGAAACGCCAGTGCCAGCCGTTGAACGTGTCAACGGCTGGCGTTTTTGATTCGAACACGTTTTCAGTTTATGACCGACACTCTGGCCAATCTTTCTTGATTGACACTGGGGCTGACGTGTCAGTTTTTCCAGCCTCTCCACAGGATCGCAAGAACGATTCGCCTTCCATTCCACTCTCTGCTGCAAATGGAACGTCCATCAAGACCTGGGGTACACGCAACATCTCCTTGAAGATCACACCCACACATGTGTACACACACAAGTTTTATCTCGCTGATGTTATCCGCCCCATTCAGGGTGCTGATTTTTCATTGCTCATAACCTTGTCATCGACCTTAACCCGTAGAGTGCCTTTAAGCCGTCAGCTGACGCCGCATTAAAATGCTTTCCCAGTGCCTATGGGCCGTCCACTGACGTCATGCATTTTTCTTGAATTTTCATTCGTTACTATTTCTATCAACGGACTTAAATAGAGTGTGCGTAGTAAGCCTTATATGTCTGTAGTATTAAAATGATATGTAATGACCACACGTGAGGGGAAAGCCCATTTATTCTCATCACTGACTGGATGACCAGCCAGCACTTCGTCTCGCTTGCAAAGATGGCGGCGCAACCTTCGACAAGCGCAGCGACCAAATCAACGTATTTACACAGCTGAGCAGGCTCTGCTAATGATTTTGACAAAGACAATAATCTTTTATTCAACGACTCACTCGAGCATGAAGGTGAGATGATGATAGTGATGGAATTGCCAACCGTATTCGTCAGTTATTGTGTCGGGCTGTGTGACCTCAATGTGTGTTCAGCTGACTGGTTTGCCAGCGTCGAACGAGCTCGCCTAGTGTGTACTCTGCACTGCGTGCCAGTGGTCAGTGGCGTGGTAGTCAGCGTGAGAGGGGAGCGCGGCCTGCTCGCGGCGCGGCACAGGCAGAGGGAAAGGTAGGGGAAGAGGAGCAGTGAAAGAGAGGGTTGAAGTCCAGCAAGGGGGCGTGGTGGGGAGAGGGGGCGTGGTCGTGGACTGACCTGTCTGCATAGAGTGTGAGCGTCTTGATAGACTTCTAAACTGTTTTACTTTCATTTACAGGTGTAGTGTGACAATACAAACTTTATTTTCAACTTTTTTGCTTTGTGTTCTTGTTTGGATGTGAAGATGTAGTGGTAAATACATATGCTTTTGATCGTGCAAAAAAATCTATCCAAATCTAATTGTCTAAATACTTTTTTATTATCAAAATTAAAACAAAAGAAGCCCAGATTCAAAATCTCATTCAATTTCCTTCAAAAATCATATATATTTCATTGTTATATCTTTTGTAGTTTCTGAGCTAGAATTTTTTGTTAATTATTACCCCCAAATCATTAGATTTCCCTGGCACTGGGAAAGCCTTTGTTTGTAACATTTTCAAGCAGCTTCAAGCAGCGAACGGGTTAAGGGCAAGCGTCTCCTGTCTTTTGATAAGACTTCTACTTTCCTTAACAGCACTGGGTCTCCCATGACTCTTGCAGGTTTGTCGCTTCATCCACATAATGAGTACTCTGACCTTCTCTATCAATTTCCAGAGCTACTCACTCCACGTTTTGACTCCACTATCAATAAACATGGCGTAGAACATCACATTGAGACACAGGGACCTCCAGTATATGCTCGTGCTCGACGCCTGAATCCAGAAAAGTTAGCAGCTGCAAAAGCTGAGTTCTTGAAAATGGAAGAAATGGGCATCATCCGCCGGTCCAACTCATCCTGGTCTTCACCTCTTCATGTAGTCCCAAAAGCCGGAGGCCAATGGCGACCTTGTGGCGATTACAGACATCTGAACGCTGCTACCAAAGATGATCGCTATCCCTTGCCTCATATTCAAGATTTCAACAATATCCTCACAGGATGTGAAGTCTTCTCCAAAATTGATCTGGTCAGAGGCTACCACCAGATTCCTATGGCGTCATCTTCTGTTGCCAAAACAGCCATCATCACGCCTTTTGGACTCTGGGAATTCCTCCGCATGCCTTTTGGCCTCAAGAACGCTGCTCAGGCATTTCAACGATTGATGGATGGCATTCTTCGAGATATACCGTTCATTTTCGTCTACATTGACGACATCCTTGTGGCCAGTCACTCACAGGAAGAACACCGTGAACACCTCAGACAGCTTTTCGAGCTCCTCTCCACCAATGGACTGGTTATCAACAAGGCCAAGTGTGTCTTTGGTGTTTCAGAGTTGGATTTTCTTGGCCATCGAGTCACTACACAAGGAATTCGTCCACTCCCAGATCGTGTTGCTGCTCTTCAAGACTGCCCTGCCCCCACTGATCGCACAGGCCTACAAAAATTCCTTGGGATGATGAACTACTACCATCGCTTTATACCACACGTAGCTGGAATTTTAGCCCCACTCCACGCGCAGGCAAGTGGTAAAGGACAAACTATTCAGTGGTCTGAGACTTGTCAAGCTATGTTTGAAAAAGCCAAAGAAGCTCTGAAAGAAGCTGTCCTTCATCACCCCCATCCAGATGCACCCACTAGTCTCACAATCGATGCTTCAAACTCAGCTTTGGGTGCCCAGCTTGAGCAGAAACATGGGCAGTCCTGGGTACCTCTTGCTTTCTTCTCCAGAAAACTTTCAGAATCAGAGAAGAAATACAGCACCTTTGATCGTGAACTGTTGGCAGCCTACAGTGCGACCAAACATTTCAGACACTTTCTGGAGGGACGATCTTTTATCCTGTACACTGACCACAAGCCACTTGTGTCTGCATTCCAGAGTCAAGCTGAACGCTCTCCTCGACAAACGAGACATTTGTCTTACATCGCAGAATTCACCTCTGACATACAGTACATCAAAGGCAAGTTCAATGTGGTGGCTGATACCTTTTCACGCATCAGCATCAACTCCACCTCTGAGTCTGAGGAACAGTTTTGCTTCTCTTTTGGCAGTTTTGATCAACTTGCTCAAGACCAAGTGCAGTCCGGTGAAATGGATGCCTATCGCACGGCAGCCACAGGCCTCAAACTTCAAGACATTCAGTTTGGTACATCAACTTTACTATGCGATACATCCACCGGTGTCACACGCCCAGTTTTGCCCAAATCCTGGACCCGTCCTGTGTTTGAGCAAATTCACGGACTCTCACATGCAGGTGCACGCCCCACGCAACAAGCCATTGTCCAGCGCTTCGTGTGGCATGGTATGAAACGTGACATCCGAAAATGGTGCAAAGAGTGTCATCCCTGCCAGTCCTCCAAGATTCATCGACACACACGGGCACCCCTGGTAGAACGTCCACCTCCAACTGCCAGGTTCTGCAGCCTTCATGTGGATCTTGTTGGACCTCTGCCAACGAGTCAGGGCATGACCTACTTGTTCACGATAATTGACCGTTTCACCAGGTGGCCAGAAGCAATTCCCCTTCCGGATGCCCATGCTTCTACCTGTGCGGCAGCACTTGTACAACACTGGATTGCCAGATTTGGTGTTCCTGAGGACATTACCTCTGATCGAGGCAGACAGTTCACCTCGTTACTCTGGGCTGAGTGCAACAAACTCTTGGGCATTGAAGTTCACACAACCACAGCTTACCATCCACAGGCGAACGGCATGGTTGAACGCTTCCACCGCCAGCTGAAAGCAGCACTCAAGGCACGTACCACCACCCCTGACTGGTTTGCAGAACTGCCTTTGGTCCTTCTAGGGATACGTTCTTCTTGGAGGGTGGACCCTGGATGTTCTCCTGCTGAACTTGTCTATGGTTCAACACTTCGTCTACCAGGTGAATTTCTACAGCCGTCAGACGCAAAGACCATTGAACCAGACTCAACATTTCTCAAACATCTACAACAAACCATGCGCACTGTGCTACCACCAACACCAACGTATCATGGAACACAGCCTGTCTATGTTCCATCAAACCTGGCCTCCACTGGGTTCGTTTATGTCAGAAACGATGCCCACCGACAGCCGCTACAACGACCTTATGATGGCCCTTATCGCATCATAGACACCAATGACAAGTTTTACACCCTTGACATCAAGGGCCGTTCAGAGACGGTGTCTGTGGACCGCCTGAAAACCGCTTTTGTCACGCCTCTTACCACTTCGGAGCACAAGCCTGTGGTTTCCCCTGGTGCTCACGCACCACCTGTGGTTTCTCCTGGCGCTCAGGTTCCATCATCATCATCAAAGACAACCTCTGGCTCCGCAGCACAGTCTGCACAACCATATGTTTACTCACCATTATCTCCTACCAAAGTTAGAACTCGTTCTGGTCGCGTTTCGCGCCTGCCATCCAAATTTCGATGACTTTTATTTCAATCTTGTTGTTCTCAAGTTTTCGCTTCGTAGTTCTCCGCTGGGGAGGGAGTAGTGTAGCGACTACATCGGCTTCCACGAAGCACAGTTCGTTCATGTTTGTTTTGAGAGTTATCTTTCTTTTTCTGTTGTTAAGGAACGGAGAGTTCCTGCGCTTGTTGTTGTGGTTAACGACTGATGAGTCTTAGTTTTCTTGGTTGGCCTATACAGCCATTCTAGAGTTATTAAAAACTCAGAAACTGTACTCAAGGTCTTTGAGTTTTTGTGTATTATTTTATTAACCACTAAAATGTCATTTGTTCTTTTATGTTCTTTTTCGTCACTTTGACGTTTTTCCCTTGTGTTTACTGTTCAGTGTTTCCTGATGAAGGGTCTAAGACCCGAAAGCTTGAGTAAGTGTGTGTTTTTTTTTTAAAGGACTTCAAAACACTCATTTTGCGAACATAGACGGGGTCACAATGAGACGGGGGCACAATGAGACGGGGCACAATGAGACGTGGTCCACAATGAGACAGCATTTTGGGGGCACAATGAGACGGGGGCACAATGAGACGGGGGCACATTGACATGACCCCGTCCTTGCCAGACAGAAACGAAGCACCGGAAGATTCCAAGACAGCGCCTAAACCAGACCCAGCCAAACGCATTCCAATGCAGAACATCGTTAGCTACCTAATGGACAACTGTATGCGTGGAAAGAAAGGTGGAGTGGAGGCGCTCATTCGTCAAGAACATCAGCATCTCCTTGACGTACATGGAGATACAGTGCACATCGTTTCAAATGCTGCCAAGGACTTTTGCAAACCATTTGGTGGCTACCTTGAGAAATTTGCAACAGATGTCTTCTATGACTTAAAGGTGAGCCCCAAGGCGACAGACCTGTTTCAAGAGGTAAGTTCAAAAGTAAGAATGTGCATTATCAGGTCTGTTATCATAGCTTTAATTTCAATTAGCATTTTTTTTTCAATGATTCCTTATCAGGACCCAAAAAGTTTGCTTGAACAAAAAGGTTTTTTTAAGGGGGGGGGGGGGGGGGGGGGTAGGTGGGGGTGTGATGGGGGGTGGGGATGGCTGAGTAATGCTCAGTGGATAATTTACCGTGAAGACTAATAAGCCTACAAAAATCCATTGTTGTGATTGTGAAATTATTTTACTTTTTTTCTTAAAAAGGCATTTGTTCATTTTTATAATGTTGTTGGTTACTTATAAACTACAACCAGAGTGGTATTAAAAAACACACCAGATTTAATTATTTCTTGACATGTGTGTACGTGTGTGTGTATGATTATGTATGTGCGTGTGCGCGCACATTTAGGTGTTTGTTTTTATGCATGTATATGCACAACTTCAACACATGCGCACACACACACACACACACACGAACACATATGTATCTGAAGTAAGCTTGTGCATTGACCACACACACACACACACACACACACACACACACACACACTGAATGACTGATGCACACACAGGCACCACACACACACACAGACACTCTCTCTCTCTCATACGCACATGCATTCATACGCTCGCGGACACACACACACACACACACACACAGACGTGACAGATGATGATAATGGTTTGTATAAAAATTTTCTAAACAGTGCATAAGATAGTAAAAAGGGAGAGAGAGATGGAGGGTGGGGTGGGGGAAGGAGCTGAGTGGAAGGATAAAACAAGAGAGAGAGAGAGGTGGGGGGTGGGGTGGGGGAAGGAGCTGAGTGGAAGGATAAAACAAGAGAGAGAGAGAGGTGGGGGGTGGGGTGGGGGAAGGAGCTGAGTGGAAGGATAAAACAAGAGAGAGAGAGGTGGGGGGTGGGGTGGGGGAAGGAGCTGAGTGGAAGGATAAAACAAGAGAGAGAGAGAGGTGGGGGGTGGGGTGGGGGAAGGAGCTGAGTGGAAGGATAAAACAAGAGAGAGAGAGAGGTGGGGGGTGGGGGAAGATTAAGATTAAAATTATAGTCCCGTCAACAGCAGAGGTTATCTCAGGACTAAGATTAAGATTAAGATTAAAATTATAGTCCCGTCAACAGCAGAGGTTATCTCACGACTGTCACCACGTTTCAAACTACCACGTATATATGTTAAAAAAGGATTAAAAGCAAAACCTTACCCAACCCATTAAAAAAAGATTAAAAGAACCAGTCCTAGGATTAAAAACAAACACGTTGAAATCACTAACTGTAATCTGCAAAAACCAATACTGGGTATAGAAAATCTAACAGCACCAAATTCACACACGATGAAATAAATTCACTTCTTTTAGGAAGTTAAAAATATTGTCAGGGGGAACATCACCGAAAAGAATCTTCATATTATCTGCAGTGTAATGTTTCCTTCTAATGTCGTATAAATCCCAGCAGTCTAAAAGAATAT
Source organism: Conus canariensis (assembly GCA_033310375.1). Lineage (NCBI taxonomy): Eukaryota > Metazoa > Mollusca > Gastropoda > Neogastropoda > Conidae > Conus > Conus canariensis. The sequence continues at coordinate 31,632,536 of CM065720.1, forward strand.
GTTGGACAGATATCTGACTATCACAGGCAACACAGAAAGGCGGGTCTTCTCCCTTCAATAAAAACGAATGAGTAAAATAGGCATGACCCGTCCTCAATCTACACAATACTGTTTCTCCCTTTCGACCGCCAGCAGCCATGGGAAGATGTTCCTTTAAATCTGGACGTATTTGATGAAGCTTATTGTTTTCTTGGAGGCTCCACTCCTCCTCCCATAAAGAATTGACATATGAAGCTATTTTGCCTTTTAAATCTGAAGATGGTACAAGCAGTTTAGAAGGACGAAGACGGACAGCTCTTAAGAAAGCCGATCCACCTCTTCGTTGCCTCTGATCCCCACATGACCTGGCACCCAGGCCAACAAAAATCTCAAAACCCCTTGAAACTAATGAAGAAAACATGGTAAAAAACTTGATAAGAGCCGGATGTTTTATGTTTCTTGCTCCTATAGCCTCTAAAGCCGAAAGAGAATCTGTGCAAATAAGGAATTTCCTAGACTGGGACTGCCTGATCAACTCCAAAGCCAAAAGTTAGTGCAGTAAGTTCCGCAGTGTAAATAGTGCTTTCAGAGGGAATGTGTTTGGACAGTTTTTCTCCCGAAGCTGGAACATATGCGGAGGAACCTACACCAACATCAGACTTTGAACCATCAGTAAAAATAACAACATGTTCTTTAAGGTTAGAACACATGTCTAAAAATAATTGTTTATAAATTAAGGAACTCGTGTTCTGTTTGCGCTGCACGGTTAAATCAAACCTAATTTCTGGAGACGAAAACGTCCAAGGAGGTTGTTGAGGAAACTTGGAAATGTCAGAGATGACCCCAACATCAATATCCGCCTCCTCCAGAAAAGGAAGGATGCGAATACCGAAAGGGGGAATACTGGATGGACTTCCTTCATATTTCTCTTGGAAATGAGGATTCATAACACAGTCATAGGCAGGATTGTTTGGTTCTGAAAAAAGCTGTGTGTAGTAATTCAAAGCTAATTTTACTCTTCTATGAGAGAGGGAACACTCTCCTGCCTCAGCATATAGGCTATGAACAGGTGTAGTACGAAAAGCACCAAGGCAGAGGCGAAGACCCTGATGGTGAACTGGGTCTAGGACTTTTAGATACGAGGCTCTAGCGGCGCCGTAAATGATGCTGCCGTAGTCCAACTTGGATCGAACTAACGCCCTGTAAAGATGGAGAAGTGTGCGTTTGTCTGCACCCCAATCCGTATGAGCCACTACACGGAGGATATTCATGGCTTTGAGGCACGATGTTTTCAACTTCTGAATATGGGCTTTAAAATTCAATTTTTGGTCAAAGGTAACACCCAGAAATTTGGCTTCTGTGACAGCAGGAATTTTAGCCTTATCTATGAACATTTCTGGTGGCGGGAAAAGTTGTCTGAAATTGTGAAAGTGGATGCACTCTGTTTTAACTGATGAAAACTTGAACCCATTTTCGACTGCCCACTGTTGGACTTTATAGACACACAACTGGAGTTGGCGCTGTACACCAGCAAATGTCTTTCCAGATGCATAAAGGGCAAAATCATCAACAAAAAGAGAGCAGTCTGAACCTTGGTTGACAGAGTTTACAATTTCATTTATTTTTATACTAAACAGGGCTGGGGAAAGGATACTACCCTGTGGAACACCCATTTCCTGCTCATGAATTTCTGACAATGTTGTCCCCACACGGACCTGAAAGGACCTGTCTGCCAAAAACTGTTCTATGAACACTGGGAGATTGCCACGGAAACCCATCCCATGGAGGTCTGACAGGATTCCATACTTCCACGTCGTGTCATAGGCCTTCTCTATGTCGAAAAAAATGGCAACAACATGCTTTTTATCTAAAAAAGAGTTTCGAATAGTGGTTTCCAATCTGATTAAATGGTCCATGGTAGAGTGATGCTTTCTAAAACCACACTGTTCCATGGCTAAAAGCCCATCACTTTCCAATTTCCACATGAGCCTACCATTTACCATTTTTTCCATCACTTTACAAACACAACTTGTTAAGGCTATTGGACGATAGTTGGTTGGGTTTGAATGATCCTTCCCTGGCTTCGGAATGGGAACAATTACGGCCCTTTTCCATGAAGCTGGGAAAGACCCAGACGTCCAAACCTGGTTATAAACTTGAAGCAGAATGTTAAGACCTGAGTCAGGAAGGTAAGATAAGATAAGATAATGTTGCTTATAGCCCAGCCGACCGCAAGGGGCCACATCAGGGCTGTCACCACGTTAAAATCAACTCACAAGTAGTCAGGAAGGTGTTTTAAGAGTTGATAATGTATTTCATCAAGACCAGGAGCAGAATCATGACACGCCTGCAAGGCAGACTTCAGTTCATTTAGATTAAAGGGCAAGTTGTAGTCTTCTTGACTGGGTGAGGAAAAGTCAAGCTTCTTTTTTTCTGCTTGCGTTTTGATCTTTAAAAACACGGTGGATTTTTGACTAGAGGAAGAGTTGGTTTCTATGGTGGAAGCTAGCAAGTTAGCCACAGCTTGTTTGTCAGTGATGAGTGTATCATCAAGTTTTAAATGGTGGATTGAAGGGCAGCTGTTCTTGCCCCTAATTTTTTTAACAACTCTCCAGATTTTTTTCTTGGATATGTTTGATGTGAGGGAAGAGCAGAAATTTCTCCAAGACACTCGTCTACTTCCTCTACAAACAAACCTCGCCTTTGCTTTTTTCCTCTGATAAGATTGAACATTCGGGGCAACAGGATGCTGAAAGACTGAACGTTGGGCCCTCTTGCGAATGTTGCAAGCATTCTTACAATCCTGGTTGAACCATGGTGTACCAGGTAATTGTGGACCTGGTTTTGTGAGTGGGATGATATCTCTTGCACATGATAACAAAACATTAGTAAAGGACTCCGCTGGATCTTCTGATCGGAAGACGATTTCAGCATCTAGCTTATCAGTTATGGCTGAACAAAAGAAATCCCAATTAGCCCTTTTAAAGCAAAAATACTGAGGAAAGGAAACAGGTTCCTTCAAAACTGGAGAAAGTATTACAGGGAAATGGTCGCTCCCATGCAGATCATCGTGAACTGACCAATCATAGTCTAGAACCAATGAAGGATCACACACTGACAAATCCAAACACGAAAGAGTACCATTTGAAGAATGTATGTATGTTGGTGATTTGTCATTTAGACAACACAAGTCCACTTCGTTAAAGATCTCTTCCAGCATGAGACCCCGAGGTGAGGAATATGAGCTACCCCAAAGGGGGGAGATAAGATAAGATAATGTTGCTTATAGCCCAGCCGACCGCAAGGGGCCACATCAGGGCTGTCACCACGTTAAAATCAACTCACAAGTCATTTTAAAAAAATAAAAAAAACCACCTTTCACACATCTCTTTAAATGACATCGTCTAGAAATGCACCAGAAACTTCGTTAAAAATCTTTCATCCGTAAAATCTTAAATCAGATGAAAAATGTTAATCTCTCTCAAAAACTCAAAGATCACATCTCTGAACAGGATTTTCATGGACTTGGCTGTAAAATGTTTGTGTCTCACATCGTGCAAGTCCCAACACTCTAAAAGAATATGTTTCATTGTGAGTGGCACATGACATGGAATGCACCACGGAGCTTCTTCATTCTTTAAAAGGTACGAATGGGTAAAATACGAATGGCCGGTGTGCAGCCGGCACAGAACTGTTTCTTCTTTACGACCACCAGACGTAGATGGGAGGAACTCCTTAAGGTTTGGACAGATCTGAAAGAGTTTGTTATCCGTCTGTGTGTTCCAATCCTCCTGCCAGAGGTCTCTCACATAATCATTAATTTTGGGTTTCAGATCTGAGCAAGGGATATAAATATTGGACAATTTCTCTCTTGTGGCATTCTTGGCTAAACAATCAACCATTTCGTTCCCTCCGATGCCAACATGACCAGGAACCCAAGCCAGAATAATGTTGTAACCATCCGCTTTCAACTTGCTAAAAAGTTCAAAGAAATGTAAAAGTTCTGGATGCTGAAGGTTGCGGCCAGCTATGGCCTCCAAAGCTGACAGCGAATCCGACAGAACCAGAAAGTCCCTCTTCGTAGATTGTGAAATTATCTTTAATGCCAGAACCAGAGCAGTAAGTTCAGCAGAATAGACAGAAGCATCTGGAGGTATATGTTTTAACAGTATCTGAGAAGGAGCACCAGGGCAATAGGCTGCACAGGCCACTCCATCCTCAGACTTGGAACCGTCAGTGAACATTTTCTGACAGGATGGAAATTTTGAACAGAAGTCAGCATACAAAGCCTTGTATGCCTGAGAGCTGGTGGACTCTTTACGAAAAGCTGCAAGATCAAAACGAATCTCTGGTGTGAAAAAGGTCCACGGAGGCTGATCCAGAAACTTGGAAAAATCCAACACAATTCCTTGGTCTAGACCTGCATTCCGCACGTGAGGCTGCATATGAACACCAAACGGCAGAATACAGTTAGGGTTGTTTTCGAATTTGTTTTGAAACTGGGGGTCAAAGACACAGTCATAGGCAGGATTCTGCGGTTCTGAGAACAGTCTGATATAGTAATTTAGAGACATTTTCAGCCTGCGGTTGGACAGTGAGGGTTCACCTGCCTCTGCATACAGGCTGTACACAGGGGTGGTGGGAATGCTCAAAGACAGAGACGAAGCCCTTGATGGTGGATAGGGTCCAAGAGTTTCAGATAAGACGGTCTTGCAGAGCCGTACACAGCACAACCATAGTCCAGTTTGGAATGGACCAGGGCTCTGTACAGGTGCAGCAAAGTTTTCATATCAGCACCCCAGTCAGTGTGTGCTACGACCCACAGAATATTCAGAGCTTTCTGGCAAGAGGTTTTGAGGTTTTTAATGTGGCTGAGAAAGTTGAGTTTTTGATCAAAAATAACTCCTAGGAATTTGGCTTCTTTTACAGCTGGAATGGTGGACTTGTCCAGACAAATTTCAGGATCAGCAAAAAATTGACGAAAATTGTGAAAATGGATTGACTTAGTTTTGGTACGCGAGAAGGTAAACCCGTTTTCCTCGGCCCACTGTTGGATCTTGTTGACACAAAGTTGGAGTCGACGCTGTACGCTGGCGTAAGAAGTTCCAACTGGTACAGCGCAAGATAAGATAAGATAATGTTGCTTATAGCCCAGCCGACCGCAAGGGGCCACATCAGGGCTGTCACCACGTTAAAATCAACTCACAAGTCATTTAAAAAAAAACAAAAAAAAACACCTTTCACACATCTCTTTAAAAGACATCGTCTAGAAACGCACCAGAAACTTTGTTAAAAATCTTTCATCCGTAAAATCTTAAATCAGATGAAAAATGTTAATCTCTCTCAAAAACTCAAAGATCACGTCAGGCGGAACATCCCTGAACAGGATTTTCATGGACTCTGCTGTAAAATGTTTGTGTCTCACATCGTGCAAGTCCCAACACTCTAAAAGAATATGTTTCATTGTGAGTGGCACATGACATGGAATGCACCACGGAGCTTCCTCATTCTTTAAAAGGTACGAATGGGTAAAATACGAATGGCCGGTGTGCAGCCGGCACAGAACTGTTTCTTCTTTACGGCCACCAGACGTAGATGGGAGGAATTCATTAAGGTTTGGACGGATCTGAAAGAATTTGTTATCCGTCTGTGTGTTCCAATCCTCCTGCCAGAGGTCTCTCACATAATCATTAATTTTGGGTTTCAGATCTGAGCAAGGGATATAAATGTTGGACAGTTTCTCTCTTGTGGCATTCTTGGCTAAACGATCAACCATTTCATTCCCTCCGATGCCAACATGACCAGGAACCCAAGCTAGAATAATGTTGTAACCATCCGCTTTCAACTTGCTAAAAAGCTCAAAGAAATGTAAAAGTTCTGGATGCGAAGGTTGCGGCCAGCTATGGCCTCCAAAGATGACAGTGAATCTGACAGAACCAGAAAGCCCTCTTCTTAGAAAGTGAAATTATCTTTAATGCCAGAACCAGAGCAGTAATTTCAGCAGAATAGACAGAAGCATCTGGAGGTATATGCTTTAACAGTATCTGAGAAGGAGCACCAGGGCAATAGGCTGCACAGGCCACTCCATCCTCAGACTTGGAACCGTCAGTGAAAATTTTTTGATAAGACGGGAATTTTGAACAGAGGTCAGCATACAAGGCCTTGTATGCCAGAGAGCTGGTAGACTCTCTACGAAAAGCTGCAAGATCAAAACAAATCTCTGGTGTGAAAAAGGTCCACGGAGGCTGATCTGGAAACTTGGAAAAATCCGACACAACTCCTAGGTCTAGACCTGCATTCCGCACGTGAGGCTGCATATGAACACCAAACGGCGGAATACAGTTAGGGTTGGTTTCAAATTTGTTTTGAAACTGAGGGTCAAAGATACAGTCATAGGCAGGATTCTGCGGTTCTGAGAACAGTCTGATATAGTAATTTAGAGACATTTTCAGCCTGCGGTTGGACAGTGAGGGTTCACCTGCCTCTGCGTACAGGCTGTACACAGGGGTGGTGCGGAATGCTCAAAGACAGAGACGAAGCCCTTGATGGTGAATAGGATCCAAGAGTTTCAGATAAGAGGGTCTTGCAGAGCCGTACACAGCACAACCATAGTCCAGTTTGGAACGGACCAGGGCTCTATAGAGGTGCAGCAAAGTTTTCTTATCAGCGCCCCAGTCAGTGTGTGCTACGACCTGCAGAATATTCAGAGCTTTCTGGCAAGAAGTTTTGAGATTTTTAATGTGGCTGAGAAAGTTGAGTTTTTGATCAAAAATAACTCCTAGGAATTTGGCTTCTTTTACAGCTGGAATGGTGGACTTGTCCAGACGAATTTCAGGATCAACAAAAAATTGACGAAAATTGTGAAAATGGATTGACTGAGTTTTGGTACGTGAGAAGGTAAACCCGTTTTCCTCGGCCCACTGCTGGATCTTGTTGACACAAAGTTGGAGTCGACGCTGTACGCTGGGGTAAGAAGCTCCAACTGCGTACAGCGCGAAGTCGTCAACGAACAGAGAGGACTCGGTGCCCTGGCTTACCGATTTCACAATGTCATTAATTTTAATGCTGAAAAGGGCAGGAGAAAGGATGCTCCCCTGAGGTACACCCAACTCCTGCCCATGGATGTCAGAAAGTGTGGTGCCAACACGCACCTGGAACTGTCGATCGGCCAGAAAGTTTTGGATAAACAGAGGCAGGTGACCACGAAAACCAAGTTTGTGTAGGTCCATAAGGATTCCTGATTTCCATGTGGTGTCGTACGCTTTTTCTAGATCAAAAAAGATAGCGACCACATGCTGCTAGCGACCACATGCTGCTTATTGACAAAGGCGTTGCGGACGGAGGTTTCCAGACGGATTAAATGGTCAACTGTCGACTGGTACTTCCGGAACCCGCACTGTTCACTGGCCAAAAGGCCATCGGTTTCCAGCTTCCACATCAGACGGGAGTTGACCATCTTTTCCATCAGCTTACAGAGGCAGCTAGTCAGAGCTATTGGACGATAGTTGGAAGGGTTGGTAGGTCCTTTCCAGGCTTTGGAATTGGAATGATCAGGGCTTTCCGCCAGCAGGGCGGAAAGTACCCTGTGGTCCAGATATGGTTGTATACTTTAAGAACAGTCTGGAGACAGCTTTCTGGAAAATGTTTCAAAACCTGATAATGAATATCATCCAGACCAGGGGCAGAATCAGTGCAGGTTTGCAAAGCTGATTTTACTTCGCTGATTGAAAAAGGAAGATTGTACGCTTCAGAGTTATCTGATGTGAAATTGTATGAAGATTTCTCACTGATTTGTTTGTTTCTTAAAAAGGCAGCAGATTTATTTGAAGATGAGGAGTTCTGTTGGATGGTGGAGGCCAACAGATCGGCAACAGCTTGTTTGTCAGTGATCAGAGCATCAGCAAGTTTCAGGTGATGAATGGAGGGGTTGGTGTTCTTCCCTTTGATTTTTCTGATGATGTTCCAGACTTTTTTCTTTGAAGTTTTAGATGTCAGCCCAGAGCAGAAGTTTCTCCAAGACTGACGTTTACTGATTTTGAACATGTGTCTGGATTTGGCGCGGAGTTTCTGATGGGCTCGAGCGTTGGGACCCGAAGGTCGTTGGTATACCTGACGCTGAGCCCGTTTGCGTACTTTTGAGATATGTTGGCAGTCAGAATTAAACCAGGGTGTTTTGGGCATTTGGAGTTTGTCGGAAGACACTGGAATACAGGTTTTAGCACACTTTATCACAGTGTTAGTCAGAGATTCAGCTGGGTCTGGACTCTGAAGAAAATCAATTTCCTGGAATTCTTTTGAAATACTGGTGGCAAAAAGATCCCAGTTGGCCTTCTTATAATTAAGGTGTTGTGAGACAGAGGCGTTTTCAGTTAATACGGGTTGTAAAAGAACAGGGAAATGGTCACTTCCGTGTAGATCGTCATGGACAGACCACTCATAGTCCAGACCAGCGAGGGGTCACAAATCGACAAATCTAAACACGAAAGTGAACCTGTGGAAGAGTGGAGGTAAGTTGGAGATCCATCGTTAAGACAACATAAATCAAAGTCAGAAAGGACATCCTCAAGAAGCAGACCTCTGGATGACGAACTGACACTACCCCAAAGAGGATTGTGACCATTAAAGTCACCCAACAGCAAAAAAGGTCGAGGAAGTTCTCCGATCAGACTGACAAGGTCCTGATGACAAACCGGGACAGAAGGTGGCAGATACAGTGAGCAGATTGTAACAGTCTTGTGGAGAGTGACTCTCGCAGCTACAGCCTGAAGGGAGGTAGTCAGAGTGACAGGACTAAACAGCAAAGTTTTATGTAAAAGAAGGGCAACACCGCCCGACAGTCCCAATGAGGATGGTTGTGCAGGTTTGGAAAGAACATTAAAGCCAGAAAGAGGTAAGGTCTTCTGGCTTTGAATTTTAGTTTCCTGAAGAGCCACGACGGAAGGTTTCAGACCACGGATATTCCAATGGATTAGTTTGCTATCCATGGTGCAGAGGACGAATAGGAGAGAAATCAGGTCATCTCCTCATCCACGTCTGCATCCAATAGAGCGAATTTATTGCTTAGTTTCACTGGACTATGTTGGTCTTCAGACCTGCTGGCAGACTTGCCCACAGGTGAAGAAGGCCTGGATTTGGGGATGGTGGAGGTTTCTTTCTCATCTCCACCATCTCCACACTTGCTTGAACTCCCTTGCCCGCACGGGCACTGAACACAGGAGTTCGAGGCGGGAGGGCTGGCTTTTAATCTGCCCAGCAGCAGATGGAGTAGACTGCTGGGCAGTCTGAGGGGCGGCGGATTTCTTGCCTCCACCAGGGGCACCCACTCTGGGTTGGGAGGTGGTGGACTTGCCTCCACCAGAGCCCAACGTTCTTCCTTGCAATGACTTTGTGAAAATAAATTCATCAGTCTGGCAGCAGACTGATCAGGTCGACACTTTCTTTACAGCAGAAGCATAGGAAGATGCTGTTGGCGTCTGACTGCCAACAACCTGTTTACGGGCCTCAAAAAACGAAATCTTCTTTTCTGTTTTAACCTTTTGGATGTTGGACTCCTGAATCCAGACAGGGCAGTTGCGTGAAGAGGAGGGGTGGTCGCCACCGCAGTTCGCACAGTGCGCCGGGTCTTTACATGGCCCATCATGGGTTGCCTTGCAACAAACGCCACACACCTCCTGCCCAGAACAGCGGTCTCTGACATGTCCGAACTTCTGGCATTTGTAACAGCGCATTGGAGACGGAACATACATTTGTACGCGGACATTCAAGTATCCTACTTTGATGACAGGAGGCAGCACAGGGTTGCACAATGTCAGAAAGAGGGTGTTGGTGGCCACTCTTTCTGCACCTTTTTTAACTGCCACCCTATGCACCTCTGTCACACCCTGGGATGCAAGTTCCGCCTTGATCTCTGCCTCTGAGACACCTCTAAGATCTGGGCATCGAATCACTCCCTTAGAGGAATTCAGCTGTTTATGGGGAGTCACCCGGATCTCTCGGTCTACTAGCTTTGTAGCTTTCAGCAGCTGCTCGGATTGTTTCTTACTTTTACATTGGATAAGAAATGTACCATTTCTGAGACGTTTAATGGACTGTGGGTCTCCTGCAATGCCTTGAAAGCCCTTCTGTATAGCAAACGGGCTTAGTGCAGAAAGTGGTTTGTCCTGCTCCTTGCTTTCCATAATCAGCCAAGAGGACCAAAATCCTGACATCTGCCTCGTTTCAATATCGGAATCAGAGTCTGGATCAGATTCCTGCGGAAACCGCCGTGAAATTAAATTAGCCTTTCTTTTTTGGGGGGGAGGATTGTTTGGTGAAAAAGCCATATTTAGTGTAATTATATTTCGTCTCTCCCTTACCCACCCACCTTGGAGTCCAACTAAGGGGCCAGGGCCAAGAAATCACTGTCTTGACCCCTTCCAGGTTTCAGGAGAGATATACAACAGACAGAAACCTACCAACCCTATCCCCCCTGATCATGCCCAACTCCCGGGAACAGAGAGCTGAGCACTGCAGGGGTTACCCTGGCCAGCCGGAGAACTGCCTGTTTTGACCCAGCCCCATGAAGGGGAAGCCGATTGACACACCCGGGCCAGAGTGTACCTCCTGTCTAGGAGAGGTCCGAGCCAAAGTGATGTGTTGAGGGCGTTGGCCCTCTCAATCACCAGGATCTCATTCCCCTCCGACACAGGTCGCACCGCACGGCAAACGCGGCGGATCTTAAGAAGACCACAGAGAGAAAAAGAGTGTGGAACAGAAGGCTTGAAGGGGAGACGAAGAAAGAAAAGATCCGTTAAGAAAGGCAGAAGACAGAATAGGAAAAAGGTGGGTTACTATTTGTCTGGGCCCTCACTCCTAACCTTTCTGACATGGGAGACCCTACCAGGGGCATCAATTCCTACCACGTAATGCTTGGCCAGTCAGCAACTTGGCTATACAGGCCTAGAAGCATTCACAACAACTAACCATCTAGCTGAGTACTGATGCCCCCGTCAGCAAAGCCTAAAAGATCACTGGACCACGCAAGCCCTCCGACCACGGCAAGGTTGCAACCCCCGGAGGGCGTACAGCGCAAAATCGTCAACAAACAGAGAGGACTCAGAACCCTGGCTTACCGATTTGACAATGTCGTTAATTTTAATGCTGAAAAGGGCAGGAGAAAGGATGCTCCCTTGAGGGACACCCAACTCCTGCCCATGGATGTCAGAGAGTGTGGTGCCAACACACACCTGGAACTGTCAATCAGCCAAAAAGTTCTGTATAAACAGAGGCAGGTGACCACGGAAACCAAGTCTGTGCAGGTCCAGAAGAATTCCTGATTTCCATGTGGTGTCATACGCTTTTTCGAGGTCGAAAAAGATAGCGACCACATGCTGTTTATTGACAAAGGCATTGCGGATGGTGGTTTCCAGGCGGATTAAATGGTCAACTGTCAAGTGGTACTTCCGGAACCCGCACTGTTCACTAGCCAAAAGGCCATCGGTTTCCAGCTTCCACATCAGACGGGAGTTGACCATCTTCTCCATCAACTTACAGAGGCAGCTAGTCAGAGCTATTGGACGATAGTTGGAAGGGTTGGTAAGGTCCTTTCCAGGCTTTGGAATTGGAATGATCAGGGCTTTCCGCCAGGAGGGCGGAAAGTACCCTGTGGTCCAGATATGGTTGTATACTTTAAGAACAGTCTGGAGACAGCTTTCTGGAAAATGTTTCAAAACCTGATAATGAATGTCATCCAGACCAGGGGCAGAATCAGTGCAGGTTTGCAAAGCTGTTTTCAGTTCATTGATTGAAAAAGGAAGATTGTAGGCTTCAGAGTTATCTGATGTGAAATTGTATGAAGATTTCTCTTTGATGTGTTTGTTTTTTAAAAAGGCAGCAGATTTATTTGAAGATGAGGAGTTCTGTTGGATGGTGGAGGCCAACAGATTGGCAACAGCTTGTTTGTCAGTGATCAGAGCATCGGCAAGTTTCAAGTGATGAATGGAGGGGTTGGTGTTTTTCCCTTTGATTTTTCTGATGATGTTCCAGACTTTTTTCTTTGAAGTTTTTGATGTCAGCCCGGAGCAGAAGTTTCTCCAAGACTGACGTTTACTGATTTTGAAAGTGTGTCTCGATTTGGCACGGAGTTTCTGATGGGCTCGAGCGTTGGGACCTGAAGGTCGTTGGTATACCGACGCTGAGCCCGTTTGCGTACATTCGAGATGTGTTGGCAGTCAGAATTAAACCAGGGTGTTTGGGGCATTTGGAGTTTATTGGAAGACACTGGAATACAGGTTTTAGCACACTTTATCACAGTGTTAGTCAGAGATTCAGCTGGGTCTGGACTCTGAAGAAAATCAGTGTCCTGGAATTCTTTCAAAATATTGGTGGCAAAAAGATTCCAGTTGGCCTTCTTATAATTAAGATGTTGTGAGACAGAGATGTTTTCAGTTAATAAGGGTTTTAAAAGAACAGGGAAATGGTCACTTCCGTGCAGATCGTCATGGACAGACCACTCATAGTCCAGGACCAGCGAGGGGTCACAAATCGACAAATCTAAACACGAAAGTGAACCTGTGGAAGAGTGGAGGTAAGTTGGAGATCCATCGTTTAGACAACACAAATCAAAGTCAGAAAGGACATCCTCAAGAAGCAGACCTCTGGATGACGAACTGACACTACCCCAAAGAGGATTGTGACCATTAAAGTCACCCAACAGCAAAAAAGGTCGAGGAAGTTCTCCGATCAGACTGACAAGGTCCTGACGACAAACCGGGACAGAAGGTGGCAGATACAGTGAGCAGATTGTAACAGTCTTGTGGAGAGTGACTCTCGCAGCTACAGCCTGAAGGGAGGTAGTCAGAGCGACAGGACTAAACAGCAAAGTTTTATGTAAAAGAAGGGCAACACCGCCTGACAGTCCCAATGTGGATGGTTGTGCAGGTTTAGAAAGAATATTAAAGCCAGAAAGAGGTAAGGTCTTCTGGCTTTGAATTTTAGTTTCCTGAAGAGCCACGACGGAAGTTTTATAGTTTGACACAGAAGTTGCAGCTCCTCAAAATTTGAATTTAGGCCACGGATATTCCAATGGATTAGTTTACTACTGTCCATGGTGCAGAGGATGAACAGGAGAGAAATCAGGTCATCTCCTCGTCATCGTCTGCGTTCAGTGGAGCAAATTTATTGGAAAGTTTCACTGGACTATGTTGGTCTTCAGACCTGCTGGCAGACTTGCCCACAGGTGAAGAAGGTCTGGATTTTGGAGATGGTGGAGGTTTCTTCCTCATCTCCACCATCTCCACACTTGGTTGAACTCCCTTGCCCGCACGGGCACTGCTCAAGGAAGTTCGAGGCGGGAGGGTTGGCTTTTTCATCTGCCCAGCAGCAGATGGAGTAGACTGCTGGGCAGTCTGAGGGGTGGCGGATTTTTTGCCTCCACCAGGGGCACCCACTTTGGGTTGGGAGGCGGTGGACTTGCTTCCACCAGAGCTGAACGGTCTTTCTTGTAATGTCTTGGTGAAAGTAAAATCGTCAGTCTGGAAGCAGACTGAACGGGTGGAAACTTTCTTTATAGCGGAAGCATAAGAAGACACTGTTGACATCTGACTGCCAACAACCTGTTTGCGTGCCTAAAAAAACGAAATTTTCTTTTCAGTCTTCACTCTTTGGATGGTGGACTCCTGAACCCAAACAGGGCAGTTGCGTGAAGAGGAGGGGTGGTCGCCACCGCAGTTCGCACAATGAGCCGGGTCTTTACACGGCCCATCATGGGTTGCCTTGCAACAAACACCACACACCTCCTGCCCAGAACAGCGGTCTCTGACATGTCCAAACTTCTGGCATTTGAAACACCTCAATGGGGATGGGACATACAGTTGGACACGTACATTTAAGTACCCGACTTTAATGACCGGAGGCAGCACAGGGTTACAGAATGTCAGAAAGAGGGTGTTGGTGGGCACTCTTTCTGCACCTTTTTTAACTGTCACCCTATGCACCTCTGTCACACCTTGGGACGCAAGTTCTGTCTTGATCTCCGCTTCCGAGACACCTTTCAAATCCGGGCACCGAACAACCCCTTTGGTCGAATTTAACTGCTTATGGGGGGTCACCCGGATCTCTCTGTCCACGAGTTTTGTTGCCCTCAGCAGCTGCTCCGATTGCCTCTTTGATCTGCACTGGACGAGGAAAGTGCCATTCCGTAGCCTTTTCACTAAGATAAGATAAGATAAGACCGCAAGGGGCCACATCAGGGCTGTCACCACGTTAAAATCAACTCACAAGTCATTAAAAAAAAACAAAAAACACACCTTTCACACATCTCTTTAAAAGACATCTTCTAGAAACGCACCAGAAACTTCGTTAAAAATCTTTCATCCGTAAAATCTTAAATCAGATGAAAAATGTTAATCTCTCTCAAAAACTCAAAGATCACGTCAGGCGGAACATCCCTGAACAGGATATTCATGGACTCTGCTGTAAAATGTTTGTGTCTCACATCGTGCAAGTCCCAACACTCTAAAAGAATATGTTTCATTGTGAGTGGCACATGACATGGAATGCACCACGGAGCTTCCTCATTCTTTAAAAGGTACGAATGGGTAAAATACAAATGGCCGGTGTGCAGCCGGCACAGAACTGTTTCTTCTTTACAGCCACCAGACGTAGATGGGAGGAACTCATTAAGGTTTGGACGGATCTGAAAGAGTTTGTTATCCGTCTGTGTGTTCCAATCCTCCTGCCAGAGGTCTCTCACATAATCATTAATTTTGGGTTTCAGATCTGAGCAAGGGATATAAATGTTGGACAGTTTCTCTCTTGTGGCATTCTTGGCTAAACGATCAACCATTTCATTCCCTCCGATGCCAACATGACCAGGAACCCAAGCCAGAATAATGTTGTAACCATCCGCTTTCAACTTGCTAAAAAGTTCAAAGAAATGTAAAAGTTCTGGATGCTGAAGGTTGCGGCCAGCTATGGCCTCCAAAGCTGACAGCGAATCCGACAGAACCAGAAAGTCCCTCTTCTCAGACTGTGAAATTATCTTCAATGCCAAAACCAGAGCAGTAAGTTCAGCAGAATACACAGAAGCATCTGGGGGGATATGTTTTAACAGTATCTGAGAAGGAGCACCAGGGCAATAGGCTGCACAGGCCACTCCGTCCTCAGACTTGGAACCGTCAGTGAAAATTTTCAGATAAGATGGGAATTTTGAACAGAGGTCAGCATACAAAGCCTTGTATGCCAGAGAGCTGGTAGACTCTTTACGAAAAGCTGCAAGATCAAAACGAGTCTCTGGTGTGAAAAAGGTCCATGGAGGCTGATCTGGAAACTTAGAAAAATCGGACACAACTCCTAGGTCTAGACCTGCATTCCGCACGTGAGGCTGCATATGAACACCAAACGGCGGAATACAGTTAGGGTTGTTTTCGAATTTGCTTTGAAACTGAGGGTCAAAGATACAGTCATAGGCAGGATTCTGTGGTTCCGAGAACAGTCTGATGTAGTAATTCAAAGATAGCTTCAGCCTGCGGTTGGACAGTGAGGGTTCACCTGCCTCTGCATACAGGCTGTACACAGGGGTGGTGCGGAATGCTCCAAGACAGAGACGAAGCCCTTATGGTGGATAGGGTCCAAGAGTTTCAGATAAGACGGTCTTGCAGAGCCGTACACAGCACAACCATAGTCCAGTTTGGAACGGACCAAGGCTCTGTAGAGGTGCAGCAAAGTTTTCTTATCAGCGCCCCAGTCAGTGTGTGCTACGACCCGCAGAATGTTCAGAGCTTTCTGGCTAGAGGTTTTGAGGTTTTTAATGTGGCTGAGAAAGTTGAGTTTTTGGTCAAAAATCACTCCTAGGAATTTGGCCTCTTTGAGAGCTGGAATGGGAGATTTCCCTATTTTGATTTCAGGATCTGGAAAAAACTGACGAAAATGATGGAAGTGAATGCACTGTGTCTTTGTAGGAGAAAAAGTGAAGCCGTTTTCATCCGCCCACTGATGAATTTTATCCACACAAAGCTGGAGCCTGCGCTGGACACTCGGGTACAGGCTTCCAGTTGCGTAGACAGCAAAATCATCCACAAACAATGAGCAGTCTGAACCCTGTTGAACTGACTTGACAATGTTGTTGATCTTGATGCTAAAGAGGGCAGGAGACAGTATGCTTCCTTGTGGAACACCCAACTCCTGGTCATGAACATCAGTGAGAGTGGTGCCAACCTGGACCTGAAACTGTCGTTCTGCCAAAAAATTTTGAATGAAAAGTGGAAGATGACCCCGAAAACCAAGATCATGGAGATCATGAAGAATCCCAGATTTCCAGGTGGTATCGTAGGCCTTCTCCAAGTCGAAGAAAATTGCCACTGCATGTTGTTTGTTAATAAAGGCGTTCCGAAGTGTAGATTCTAGACGGATCAAATGGTCCACTGTAGTGCGATGTTTGCGGAAACCACACTGTTCGTTCGCCAGAAGGCCGTCGGTTTCAAGTTTCCACATGAGTCGAGCGTTGACCATTTTTTCCATCAGTTTGCAGACACAGCTGGTCAAAGCTATGGGACGGTAATTGGATGGGTTAGAAAGATCTTTTCCAGGTTTGGGTATGGGTATGATAAGGGCTTTCCGCCAGGATGGTGGAAAACACCCTGTGGACCAGATATTGTTGAAGACTTTCAGAATGGTCTGGAGACAGCTTTCTGGGAGATGTTTCAAGAGCTGATAGTGGATCTCATCCAGGCCAGGAGCAGAATCGTTGCAGGTTTGCAGAGCTGATTTCAGTTCATCAATCGAAAATGGCAGATTGTAGGCTTCAGTGTTGTCTAATGAGAAGTTACAAGGAGATTTTTCTTTCAGGAGTTTGTTTTTCAGAAAAGCAGGTCTTTTATTTGTGGAGGAAGAGTTCTTTTCAATAGTTGAGGCCAGCACATTAGCTACAGCTTGTTTATCTGTGATCAGGGCTTCTGCAAGTTTCAGGTGATGGATAGAAGGATTGGTCTTTTTTCCACTAATTTTCCTGATCACTTTCCATACTTTCTTCTTGGAGGTCTTTGAAGTCAACTTGGAGCAGAAGTCTCTCCAAGACTGACGTTTACACTTTTTGAAAATGTAGCGAGATTTGGCACGGAGATTTTGGTGGGCCCTCGTGTAAGGTATTGATGGCCTGCGACAGACAACATGTTGAGCCTTCTGGCGTTGATTGTGGATTTGTTGGCACTCAGCATTAAACCAGGGAGTTTTCGGCATCTGAGGTTTGGTGGTAGAAGCCGGAATGACGTTCTTGGCACAGCTGATGATGATATTTGTCAAGGTTTCAGCAGGGTCAGGACTCTGAAGAACCTGATCCTCCACTAATTCTTTTTGTATGGTCGTAGCAAAAAGATCCCAGTTAGCTTTTCGAAGGTTAAGACGTTCTGGTAAGATGATGTGTTCTGATGATTTATGTCTCAAGACTATTGGAAAATGGTCACTTCCACGTAGATCATCATGAACACTCCAATCAAAGTCTAAGACCAGTGAAGGATCGCATACTGATAAATCAATGCGAGACAGAGTGCCATTTGACGAATGTAGATATGTTGGAGAGCCATCATTCAGACAACACAGGTCAAGCTCAGAGAAGACATCCTCCAGAAGAAGACCTCGGGGACAGGAGTCTGCACTGCCCCAAAGAGGAGAGTGGCCGTTCAGGTCCCCTAGAAGCAAGAAAGGTCGTGGGAGTTCTTCTATGAGGCTAACCAGCTCTTGTCGACTGACAGATGATGATGGGGGTAAATACAGGGAACAAACTGTCACTGTTTTATGTAAGGAGATTCTAGCAGCTAAAGCTTGAAGAGAAGATTTAAGGTTGACAGGGCTGAACAACAAAGATTTGTGGACGAGTAATGAGACCCCACCTGAAACTCCAAGAGCTGTAGGTTGGGCTGGTTTAGACCGTACATTAAAACCTGAAACAGAAAAGGACTTTTCTTTGTGCATCTGCGTTTCTTGAAGTGCTACTACAGCTGGCTTTAAATCTTGGCAAAGAAGTTGGAGCTGCTCAAAATTGGAATGGAGACCTCGGATATTCCAATGGAAGATGGTTGTGTCCATCATAAAAGAGATATGGTGAAGGAAAATAAATCTTGTAACTCTTCACCAGCAAGTTCCTTTCATTCCATGTCGACATCTTCTAGATCCAAGAAAACTGCAAATCTGTTGGTGTTTCTCTCTGCTTTTTTCTCTCGATCTGATAAAATATTAGGTGCTTTCTTTTTAGGCGGCGATTTTGTCTTTCCTCCAGAACCGCCAGCTCCCTTGTTGACAGCTGTAGGGTGCCCTTTGGCGGATTTTGAGGGGGTGGTCTTGTCTTGTACTTCAACAACTTTCACTTTCTGCCGCCCTGAATGGCCTGTAGGTCTTTTGCCCCCTGATGGTCTGGGGGCGGGAGTAGGTTTTGAAGACTGAGCCGTATCTGAAGGCGATGACTGCTGGGGTTCATCGTGTGCAGTATTTCTGCCTGAGGCTACAGACTTGGTTCCTGGCTCTCTCTCAGCAAACAAAGATTCAACCGTCTGCATGCCGATGCTGACTGTTGTTGGCTTCCTTACTGCAGCTGCAAACGAGAGCCCAGCAGTCGGTTGACTTTTCATTACAATATTTTTTGCCTCAAAAAACGGGATTCTCTGTTCAGTCTTTATTCTCTGAATTTCCTTTTCCTTCAACCAGTTTGGGCAGGTCTTTGATGATGATGGGTGCTTGCCTCCACAGTTGACACAGAGTGGTGGACTGTCACACACACCCTGGTGGACTGGCTGGCAGCAGGTACCACACACCTCTTCTTCCGTGCATCTGTCCCTCACATGGCCGAACCTCTGGCACTTGAAGCAGCGCAGAGGGGACGGGATGTAGAGTGACACTGAGACTCTCAGGTAGCCCACCGTGATCGACTCCGGTAGAGAGGTAGAGCAAAAGGTCAAGAAGAGGGTATCAGTTGGGACTCTGTCATTGCCTTTGCGCACAAGTACACGATGAACGTTGGTCACTCCTTGCGATGCCAGTTCCGACTTGATTTCTGCCTCCGACACTCCTCTCAGATCTCTGCACCGGATTACTCCCTTGGAAGAGTTCAGAGTTTTGTGCGGAGACACCCTGATCGGTCGATCAATCAACGTCGTCGATTTTAGAAGCATTTCGGAGTGCAGCTTGGAAGAGCACTCAACCAGAAGTGACCCGTTCCTTAATCGCTTGACGCTCTTTGGCTTGCCGCTGAGACCATTGATTCCTTTCGCGATCGCAAAAGGACTCAGGCCCGACAGAGGTCTATCTTCATCCGCCCCCTCAACAATCAGCCAGCTGGGCCAGAAGCCTGAAAGATTTCTTGTCTCCTGTTCTGAATCCGTATCCGTGTCTGTTCCAGAATCTTGCCTGTGTCTCTTTTTAGTTTTTGGTGCCATGTTGTATTCATTAAAATTCGTCTCTCTTGATTCCCACCCGCCACCGAGTCCCAACAAGGAGGATGCCCATTTTATACGGAATTCTAGTATATCGGGGCACCAGGATTTCAAAAGAGATATACACAGGCCTGAAAGCGTCCCTGCCACAGAAGCTCCCAAACCCGTTTGACCCGAGCCGCTGCCTTCTAGCCTGAGCTAGGGCATGCACGCGACCAGCCGCTTGATCGAAGTGGGCCACTTCGACCACCTGTCTAGAGGAAGTCCAGGCCAAAGAGGTGTGTTGACTTGATGCACCGCAGTCACATCAGCGGTCTCAACCTCCAGGATCCTATTCTCCCCCATCACAGGACGCACCGCACGGCAAACACGGTGGGCCTCAAGAAGACCACAGAGAGAAAAAGAGTGTGGAACAGAAGGCTTGAAGGGGAGACGAAGAAAGAAAAGATCCGTTAAGAAAGGCAGAAGACAGAATAGGAAAAAGGTGGGTTACTATTTGTCTGGGCCCTCACTCCTAACCTTTCTGACATGGGAGACCCTACCAGGGGCATCAATTCCTACCACGTAATGCTTGGCCAGTCAGCAGCTTGGCTATACAGGCCTAGAAGCGTTCACAACAACTAACCATCTAGTCGAGTATTGATGCCCCCGTCAGCAAAGCCTAAAAGATCACTGGACCACGCAAACCACGGCAAGGTTGCAACCCCCGGAGGGAGCCTTTTCACTGACTGAGGGTCACCTGCTAGACCCTGAAACAGTGAAAGCCCTTCTGAATAGCAAAAGGACTCAGAGCAGAAATAGGCTTTTCCTGCTCTGTCCCTTCAACCACAAGCCAGGAAGCCCAAAAACCTGTCCTCTGTCTCGTCTCCATATCCGAGTCACTGTCGGAATCCATATGACTAGAAATGGGGTCCACTGCCTTCCTCTTCTTTATGGGGGGTGTGATTTTTGATAAAGCCATGATTTATGTTTAGAAATTTCGTCTCTCCCTTACCCACCCACCATGGAGTCCAACTAAGGGGCCAGGGCCAAGAACTCATTGTCTTGACCCCTTCCAGGCTTCAGGAGAGATATACGACAAACAGAAGCCTACTGACCCTATCCCCCCTGATCATGCCCAACTCCCGGGAACAGAGAGCTGAGCACTGCAGGGGTTACCTTGGCCAGTCGGAGAACTGCCTGTCTTGACCCAGTCCCACGAAGGGGAAGCCGATTGATACACCCGGGCCAGAGTGTACCTTCTGTCTAGGAGAGGTCCGAGCCAAAGTGATGTGTTGAGGGCGTTGGCCCTCTAGAGAACGAGGAAATACCAAGTCTGGCTCAACCGCCCCTCATTAAAATACGGGGCGCTAGCTCCAGACTTGGTATTTCCTCGTTCTCTCACAAGCAAGCCCTTCAACAATGACTAAAACGGCTAATATGATGCTCAGGCTCTCCACTTTCTGTGTGTGCCTGTTAGGGTACACACTTACAAGCTTCAAGCCGTATAATCCATTACACGTTCTTTACAATAACCCAACAAGGCAGCACGTTACAAAGCCATCTACAAACATATATATTGTGTCGGGTTATCCGTTTTCAACACTATTTACAAAACTTTTCTGTCTTCAGTTTTTGTTTAATCCTATGTTTTTCCTGATCGTTTTCAATAACATCATTTTCACGCATGCACTCATCAAATGCGTCTCTGTCTTTCATGTGAAATAAAACTACAGTCTTTAACTGTTCTCTAAAGTCTTTTAAAACTGAGTTATATTTTTGACATAAAATCCACACTTATTCCAGCATGTCTTCCACTGAAAGCTAGTTTTGATAAAGTATTTCTTTTTCTAACTATGTCTCTTTCGGCCGAACAGTCATCTATAATAAATAGTGTCTGTGTTCCCTCAAACAGTCTATAAAAGTATTCTAAACACTTACTCAGTTTATTGCTGGGGTCAATCAAATATATGTCATCATCTGTCCATATAAACCTTCTATCGTGATATGCTTTGTTCCATTTAAGTGTCGGACAGAAAATCACAATATGATCAAATTTATAACGATAAACTGTTTGTAATAGGTCGAGGACAAATATTGTTTTTCCACAACCAGTCTGTCCACAAATCAATGAACAATGAGGGGTTTTTATCATAAAGTTTAACATCGGCATTGACACCAAAGTCATCTGCTCCATAGTTTTATAACAGAATTTAATTTACTCCAGTTAGTGTTGTTATCATACTATCCGTCAAAATTTGATCAGTACAATAAAATCTTATAAGGTCTAAATGTGTCAGATTAATCCAACTCAGTTCTGTCAGATTGTTTCTATTAAGACTAACATTGATTTTGTTGCTTGTTGTTACGACCTTAAAATTCTCACCATCGTGACGAACCACAACAGTAACTTTAAGATTGTCAACGTCTAAGTTTTGCCAGCTAATAAGAATTCCTTCCATAAGGTTGTCACTGACACCCACAGCTCCATTCCTCCCCACATCTTTTAAGACAGAAATTTCAAGTATTATTGTGAATGTGTCTCCTAATAACGTGCGTGGAAAGAACTGTACTTTTGTAGAAGATTCCTTCAAAACTGATTCTTTTCTATGGAGGATGTACTGTTTGCTCCCAAACTTCTTTATTTCGATCTCTTTCCGACCACTGTTCTCTGGAATAAGACTTATATGTAAAGGACCAGTGTTGAATGCTTTTCTGAAATTTTTTTGGCGGTCGAAAAATGTAAATGGGCTTACGAATTCAAATTTTATGTCCCATTCTAAGTATGGTTCTAAGTGCCATTTGTTGTCAGTTTTTCGAACTATTTTATAATCATAATAACCTGCATTATTTGCTTCTAGATTGCGTAGTTGTTCTAGTTTAGGAAACTTTTTGTCGTCGCTAACCTCTTTGCGTTTATAATCACCATCTTTAGTGTACTCAAAACCATACAAAGCGCCTATCTTACCGTTCTGTTCAAAGTCTACAACGTCTGCAAGGTCTTTTAATTCTAAAGTTACACACCTCTCAGGCGCTAATGTAACTCCCGATTCTTCTGGCCCACGCGACATGTTTTAGTACAACGTATTATTTTATTTCTAAAACAATGTGCAGGTTATCACATTTCACGACTTTCCCTGTCTTGTCTGTGATCTTTATATTAAATGATCCGACCTTCCCACAAGCTAATTTTTTAAACTGTAAATCTACAAGACTGAAAAGTATGCTGATCTGGCAAACAGCCTGAGGAGAGAAGGCTATCAGGTCAAAGTCCTCACTGCAGAAATTGGAGCTAGGGGGTTTGTAGGAACGTCTGCATACAGCCTCATGAAACAGCTCTCAGTTGCAGGGAAGGAAAAAACCAGAGCCCTGAAAGCAATGGCAGAAGCGGCAGAGAGGTGTTCAAGCTGGATCTGGTCAAGGAGGAACAAAAGTGAACTTCATAAGGCTTAATTTCCCTACAAATATCAGGTGTCCCTGTGGCTCAGTGGTTAAAGCGCGAGTCATTAAGTGGAAAATGAGCATGTCCAGAGGGTCATGGGTTCGAATCCCAGCCATGGCTCGTCCCAAGATGGGAAAAAAAAGGGGCAGCAGAGGGACATCCGGAGTCATGAACCGGGTGTGGCCCAACCCCCCTAGAGTGTCAGGAGATAAGGGCCGAAACACTTGCTTGAAGGGGGCTTCTCTTCTGAGGACTCTCTGCTGCCACGCTCTCCACGAGTTTCTTTCTACTGATGCATGGGTAAACCATTGACTTCCGGGAATAGGCCGGAGGACGTCCGGGAAAGACCGGAGGACACTGGGAAAGACCAGAACCAAGGGCTCTGTGGGCTGGCTCCCCACTTTGCCTTAAACATGTGGCTACTAAAAATAAAAGGAAAAGATGCTCCCAGGATTCACCGAAAGGGGGAGAGAATGATGAATCCATCGGTGCTCAACCAATCATGACTGCAAATCCCAAACGGACTATGAACATGGACCAAATGGAATATCCATGTGTCTGTGGAAAGCGTTTCGCTACCACCCGTGGCATGAAGATCCACAGAACAAAGATGGGATGTGTGAAGACTCATCTGAATGAGCAGCAGCGCACTGCATCAGCAGATAAGACGTCGGAAGACCAAGGCCAGGATTTAAACCACAGTGCCAAGGACATCCACGCTGTTGGTTCGGATGAGGAATTTGCACAGGCCCTCGATGCCAGGCGCCTGAAACTCAACCTGCCACGAGCAAACGAAACTGAAGATTGGGAGAAACTGGATGCAAAAATCGTCCAAAGACTCGATGCACTGATAGGGAAAAGCACCCTGGAACACAAACTAGCCACATATGGGGACATTGTGTATGCCACATGTAGAGACGCCTATGGAGCAAAACTACCCAAAGAGAAAACACCTCCAAAGAAATCCAGACGCCAAGAAAAGATGGACAAGATCAGGGTCCAAAAGAAAAACCTCAAGATGCAAATGAAGACCGCACTGCCAGCTGAAAAACAAGGCTTGGAAAAACTGTGGAAAGACCTGAAAGAAAAACACAGTGCCCTCAGCAAAGCGGAATCTGCGAGGAAGAGGAAGAGCAAAAAGAAGAAGACACAAGAGCGCTTCTTCAGAGACCCCTTCCAGTTTGCCAGAACACTGTTTGAGCAGCCAAAATCTGGGACCCTAAGTGTGGACAAAGGAGTTCTTGAGCAGCATCTGAGGAAAACATACTCTGACCCACAGAGCAAAGCACCACTCGACATTCAAGGTCTGGTGTGGCCAACCAACCCTGAGGAACAGTTCAATGGCAAGCCTCCAACGTTGGCGGAAATCAAGAAGGTGGTCGACAAAGCCAGAGCCAAATCATCACCAGGGCCAAACGGAATACCTTACCAGCTTTACAAGAAATGTCCCAAGGTGCTGGAGTGGCTCCACAGGCTGCTGCGATCGGCTTGGAGAAACCAGAAGATCAGCGGCCAGTGGATGACGGCAGATGGTGTGTACATCCCCAAAGAGCAAAACTCAAGTGACATTGGCCAGTTCAGGCCAATATCACTACTGAACGTCGAAGGGAAAATCTTCTTCTCTGTCATGGCAGCAAGGCTGACCAAGTACCTGATGGAAAACAAATACTTGGATGTGTCAGTCCAGAAAGGTGGCATCCCAGGCGTGGCGGGCTGTGTAGAACACGCCACAATGATCTGGGACGCAATCCAAAAAGCAAAAACAGAAAAGAGAGACCTGGACGTAGTGTGGCTTGATCTGGCAAACGCATATGGATCTGTGCCCCATGAGATGATACAGTTGGCTCTTGAGATGTACCATGTGCCAAAGAACATCCGCGACATGCTCAAGAAGTACTTCAATGGCTTCTCAATGCGGTTCTCTACCAAGGAGTACACAACAGACTGGATCAACTTGGAAGTGGGTATTGCAATGGGCTGTGCAATTTCCCCAATACTGTTCGTGCTGGCAATGGAACTCATCTTGAAAGCAGCAACAAACAACGCGAGACAAACAGACCTTGGCGATGGATACAAGATGCCTCCTCTCAAGGCCTTCATGGATGACACTACAGTGATTTCATCCAGAGAAGACGAGACACGTCATGTGCTGGAGAGGCTGGACGACATAGTTGCCTCATCCAGAATGAAGTTCAAGCCAAAGAAGTCACGGAGTCTCTCACTGAGGAAAGGAAAAGTGGCCGGATCTGTGGTCTTCAGTGTTGCCAACCAGGCCATTCCAACAGTCACAGAAGAACCAGTCAAGAGCCTTGGAAGATGGTATGATGATACGCTGAAAGACACACAAAGAGCAAAAGAAACCAAGCAGATGGCGGAGGAAGGCTTGGAGACCATTGACCAGTGTGGGCTCCCTGGCAAATACAAGGTCTGGTGTCTGCAGTTCATGCTGATACCAAAGCTGCTATGGCCTCTGATGATATACGACATCTGCACCAGCATAGTGGAGGCAATGGAAGCCAAAATCAACAAGTTCACAAGGAAATGGCTTGGTGTCCCACCCTGTCTGACTGACATAGCGCTGTACTGTCGCCAAGCAAAGCTGAAACTACCCCTGAAATCCATCCTGGAGGAATACAAAGCAGGGAAGATCAGACTTCAAAGCATGCTGGAGGACTCAGGAGACAAGGTGGTAGAAGCAATTAAGCCCCAGCTGAAGACAGGCAGAAAATGGAAAGTTCAAGAGGCGATGGATTCTGCAAAAGAAAGTCTCAAGATCAGAGAAATAACAGGACACACACAGACCAACAGACAGGGACTGGGGGTGACCAAAACTGAATGGTGGTCAAAGGCCAAAGGAAAAGCCAAAAGAGACATGATGATTCAGGAGATGAGAAAAGAAGAAGACCAAAAAAGGCTCCAAAAAGCAGTCCAGCAGAGCCAGCAAGGGCAATGGACAACGTGGGAGAATGCACTCCAAAGAAGTCTCACTTGGAATGACATTTGGCACATGGCCCCTCTCAGGATCAGCTTCATTCTCAGATCTGCATATGACCTTCTGCCCTCAAATGCAAACCTGGTGAAGTGGGGGAAAACAGACGATCCTGCATGCCCCCTCTGCCATGAAAAACAAACAGTGGAGCATGTCCTAAGCTCATGTAAAGTAGCCCTGGCTCAAGGAAGGTACACATGGAGGCACAACCAAGTGCTCAAAGAAATTGTACAAGTAGTCTGGGCTAGTACCAACACCACAAAAGGGAAAATCAGGACTCCAAAAGCACCCGCAACATTCTTCACGGCAGGAGGCAGCAAATCATGGCCAAGAACAACAGTGCCACTCGAAACATGCAGGCAGAGTCTGCTGGACGGGGCAGATGACTGGGAGTGCACTGCAGACCTCCCAGAATGGAAGAGTCACCCAGAGATCATCAGCAAGAGTGGCATGAGACCAGACATAGTAGTCCACTCTAAGTCAACCAAGCAGCTGATCATGATCGAGCTCACGGTGCCATATGAGAACAGAATGGAGGCAGCTCAAATCTACAAGACTGAAAAGTATGCTGATCTGGCAAACAGCCTGAGGAGAGAAGGCTATCAGGTCAAAGTCCTCACTGCAGAAATTGGAGCTAGGGGGTTTGTAGGAACGTCTGCATACAGCCTCATGAAACAGCTCTCAGTTGCAGGGAAGGAAAAAACCAGAGCCCTGAAAGCAATGGCAGAAGCGGCAGAGAGGTGTTCAAGCTGGATCTGGTCAAGGAGGAACAAAAGTGAACTTCATAAGGCTTAATTTCCCTACAAATATCAGGTGTCCCTGTGGCTCAGTGGTTAAAGCGCGAGTCATTAAGTGGAAAATGAGCATGTCCAGAGGGTCATGGGTTCGAATCCCAGCCATGGCTCGTCCCAAGATGGGAAAAAAAAGGGGCAGCAGAGGGACATCCGGAGTCATGAACCGGGTGTGGCCCAACCCCCCTAGAGTGTCAGGAGATAAGGGCCGAAACACTTGCTTGAAGGGGGCTTCTCTTCTGAGGACTCTCTGCTGCCACGCTCTCCACGAGTTTCTTTCTATTGTATAACTTCATAATCGCAATATGCAGCTTTCCCTGCCGGAAGAGCTCTTAAAACAGTTGAGGGCCTTCCATCATATAAGTTTTCATCAGTGCTCAGCTCATCCAAATGAACATAGAGTAATGAATGTAATGCAAGATCGAGCGGATTTTCTCCCTCATAAGTAGTTCTGTTTCGTTCAACTAAAAAGCCACTAAGATCAGTTGCATAGCCTAAAATTTTAGTTAGCTCCCCAGCAAAAACGTACATTACTCCTTCTTCTTCATGTCTAAATGTTAATATTGTTTTTAGATTTGCATTGTTAAGTTTGAGAGTAATGTTGAAGTTACTCATTGCTTCTTTTAGTGAGCAAAACCCGTAATAACCATCAGGTATGGTTAACTGGCTAATTAAGTTTCCTTTCAAGCCAAATTTTTTAATCGTATTATTCTTCTTGGCTTCACTTATATTAAACCATACGACTTTATAAAAAATTTCATGGAGTGCGACCCTTTGGGTTCCGCATTCGTTATCAATAGCATATTCTAAAAACGAAGGACTGTCTTGAGTTGTTATTGTTACACACATTTTTTAAACGAAATAAAAATGAGTGCATTTAAATATACTAATGCAAAATATTCTGCTGGACCGCACTACAATCTTAAAAATATAACAACTGACACCCTTGACATTTCTGTGACTCAGTCTGACACTTTTCATGTAAAGGTGAGTACTCCATTGAACAGCTATCTTAACCCCCCTATTAAAAACGACTACATCGCGAAAGTGTGGTTCAGTCATCCGATGCAGTTTTATCAGAACCAGTTAAACTTTGCTGTGTTTTGTGCATCAACTGGGTGTGGAGTGTCGTATGCCGATCATTTAAATCATCCTGATCCTTTGGTGAGGTCAGTGTATAGATTTCATTTTTATTACACCTTCAGACGTATTTTGTCTGAACTGCAAGCACCATTACCAAATGACAGACCGTTTAATCCATTCGGCAACAGAATAGACATGAAGGCTTTTGAAAGGATCTGTAACGAATTCAATATTAATGTTAAGACAGACTTTAGACAAAAGTTGGACCGCAATCATGGTTTAGGCACCCTTTATTTTTGGGGCGTGCACAGAAAGTATAACTATGACTGGAATCCTCCTTACACATCTTTCTCTTCAGGCACAGCTGTTCACCTCAGGTCCATAGAGCAAGAGCATAAAACAGCATGGACAACATTTATTTTAGACACTTCTAAGGGCCTAACTAGAGCGGGAATAGAACGAATAAACGACTCCATTCGTACTTATGTTTGGTGTTTGCTAGGTTCACAAGCACAAGCGAGATCGAACATAACTGATCCTTCTACTGGCTTTGACGCACAAAAACAGTACTTGGCAAATTTAGAGGACGCCATTAATTCTGCAGTTGATTTGCCTTCAAGTATTAAAAGGTACCAAAATGTTTTACAATTCGCAAGATCAAAAGTAGACTTTGCTGTTGGCACTGGTTTATACATGCTGCCCTCTGACCTCAGACTCCAGATAGAAACAATAATAAACTACAACAATGAAATCCTTGTGGCAGGCAATGAACAGAAGGTCGGAAAAAACGACATAAATTCTGAGCCAGTAATATTACAAACAATAAACAAACAAGACGACCCTGTCCGTGTAGCGGGCCCTGCCCGTGTAGCGGGCCCTGCCCGTGTAGTTGACCCCCCAAGAATAAGTCATCCAATCCCCAAGGTCCAAAGCCCAAAGGCTGTTGAGGACATGAACTCTGTTCGCGATGACGAAAGAAATAATGTCCATGAATATGAAAAGACCGCACTTGTTATTGGATTAACTGGCCTAGGATTACTTGTTCTTTATCTTACTAAAAATTAACCCAACTATTAAGACAACTAATGTCCATAAGTGCTCGGCCATAAAGCCAACTACTTTGCTTGCAGTAGACAAAAGCCAGCTAACGACACTCCCTAATATACCAGGTAAAGAGTCTATAGCTTTACCAGCTAATTTTTTTTAATAAACTCGCAAGATGATCAAGTTGTTTTTTTACCCATGATTTACCAGGCGGTGATGGAGGAGATGGTGGTGGAGGCACTGACCCTTGACCACCACCGCCTGTAATAGCCAACACCAGTGTACTTATTGCAAATCCTAAGGCTGTTATAACGCTTGCTAATGTGACACCTTGCTCTCTAAACAGTGTTCTTATTCGTTCTGCTAACGTTGTGTCTTCATATAAAATTCTTTGGATAGTTTCTCTTATTCTGCTCACTTGAGTTCGTAATTGTTCTCGGTTAGTAGACAACAATTCTAGTCTTGCCGATCTCTCTAGCTCAAGATCATGTAGTCTTCGGGTTATTCTTTCTTTAACATCATGTCCTAAGTTGTAGTCATCAGCCTCAACGAGTTTTTCTTTTTCTCTTTTTATATGGTCATCTAGTTCACCCAGTTTTGCTAAATTGTTTGTTAATTCACCTCTGATGGTTCTTAAAGCATGATCAAGGGCTGCTATTTCTCGCATAGGTAACGGTGGATCGTGTATAGTTTTTAATGCTGTTTCTTCAGAAAAACTGGTTTCTGCTTGTATTATTTCATCTGCTGTTTGACTTAAATCTTGAAGTTCTATGTTTTGTATTTGGTTATCTGTTGGGAGTTCTTGTAGTGTGTTTTGAAGTTTAGCAACTGCCTCCCTATCTAATTTTGGTTTAGTAATGCCAAGGCGACTTTGATCGCTCACACTGAGCCTTTGTCTAATTGTACTCTTTTTTAAAAACTTTGATGAGTCTGGTTTAGTTGTAAGCTGAACAAGTTGTCCTTGGTCACTTTTAACAAACAAATGGTCATCTTTTACTTCAAAATCATTAGGGTCTAAAACTTCGGGAGGTTCTTGACCTAAACTTTTGTAAAATGATTCGACCTTACTTAATGTTAATTCATACCTAGATGTACCAAAGGAGTCATTTCACTCATGTCGTCTCCAGGATCAGGAACATCATAATCTTCAAAGTCATAGTCTTCCATGTTTTTAAATAATTAACTTTTTATTTTGTTTTATAAAAAAATGTCGCAAGCATATGGTTCAATTCTCAACCCGTATAGAAGACTGAAAGAGCCCTTTGGTGTGAAGGGAAATAAACAGAATATTATTGTACCAAATAATCCATCTACTATTGATTCAGATCAAATTCTTACTGTTAAATTTCCAGACCTAGGAGCAGATGAAATGATTGTGCCAGGATCTGCACGACTTACTTTCAAAATAGAACTCGCATTAGCAACAGACCCAAACAGGGCAGTAGTCCAGAATCTGGGACGGGCAATCATTAAGAATATTTCTATAAAACTTGAGGGGCAGGAAATATTTTCTTTACACAATGCAGACATATTTTTAATCTATTCTGATCTATGGCTAACCGTGAATGAAAGGGCTGATCTTGCGTTTCAAGGAATCGAAAATAATGATGCACTAAAACACAGAATAGGCGCCGAAGATGGTAAAGACAGTAACAAGGCTGAAGCTGTAAGTTATGCGTTTGGAAATCGCTTTTCTATACCCTTGGATTTTGAGTTGTTAAAAGCGCATGCACCATACTTTCAAGGAGCATTAAAAGACAGATTGTCATATGAACTAACTTTTAATGAATACAAGCGTGTTATCAGATCATCAGACACCGAAGCAAAGTACAGCATTTCTGACATCTCGTTAGAGTTTGACATCGTTAGTAACCCTAACTTAGCACGGCTGATCCAGCAACAATATCAGTCAAAATTAGCAATATATTACGATAGAGTGATTCATCATTCTAAATATCTCAAAAGCAGGGCAGACACTATATGGAACTTTAGTTTTAGTGCCACAGCAAGATCCCTTAAAGGTATTTTATTGCTGTGTGAAGATGAAGAACCATTCAAAAGAGGAAGTGAAAAGTTTATTAATCCTAAAATAACGAAAGTACAATGTACAATTGAGGGTAGTCCTAACCAAATCTACGCTAGCGGGCTTAAACCTTATCATCATTTTGATGAAATAAGAAAATTCTTTGGAGGCGGAGGTCTAGAAGTCCAACAGTAGACCTTGTGTCTAAAGATCTACACCTTCACAGTGTTAGACTTGATGATAATTTAACAACGAAATACGGTTTATGGATTGACCTAAGGTCGACAGAAGATAATCAGTTGCATGGAAGTGGGAGAACTGTTAAAGACGGAATAACCATTCAAATTGATAAAGAAAAAGAGAGTGATAAACCAGTTAATGTATATTTGTTTTTAATATATGATGCGCAGCTGAATATTCAAGATAACAGATTAAAAGATATTCAATACAAAATTATTTTTTGTTTAAAAAAAGTATGTCTGTTCAGGTTTATCCAAAAGTGCCTACGGAGACAGGGGCGCCAAAAGAAGAGATAGTTAGCAACATAAGAACCTTCAGATTAACAAACATTACACAAATGCAACAAAAACTAGAGCAAGACCTTTCAAAATACAGCAAAACCAAACGAAGGTATTCTGCTGCCTTTAATGCTTTTACATATGTTAATACTAGGACATTGACTATTAGTGCTCTATCAGCAGGAACAAGTGTGGGTCTTTTAGCAACAGGCATAGGTGCACCGGTAGCCATACCTCTAGGCGGTGTGTCTTTAACTCTTGGACTGTGCTCATTAGCTGTAAGTGCTGCTAGCAAAAAAATAAAAGCTAAACTCCAAAAGCACACAGCTATGGTTCAGCTAATAACAGCTAAACTTAGTTCGTTCAAACTGATAATAAATAAAGCACTAGTTGACTCAAACATCACGGATGAAGAATTTAGTCGTCTACAGGCTGATTTTGAGGACTACAAAAGACAAAAGTTTGATCTTCAAAGAAAGGCAAGGGCAACTTTTTCTCAACAACCAGACACCGATCAGATAAAAAAAGGAATGTTTAAAAAAAGTAAACGACACATTAAACTCTGTTCTAAACAGATCACATTAACAACACCAAAGGGTGTTTATACTTTAGTTTATGAATCCAAGCACAAAAAGACCGTCGATATTGATTCTGACTAAGATGACTTTGGAGACGGCTTCGGAGACGACTTTGGAGACGACTTTGGTGTCGATGACGATGTAATTTGTTTTTAATTTAAATAAATATTTTGAGTAAACAAGTTGGGTATTTTTTGCTCCCATAAGAAAACCTAACACAGAGTAACTTTTATTCAAGACTGGCACAGCCTTTTAAACTTGAATAAAGTCAGACAAATACATAGACGAACAATCTAATAGTGGGGGAAAAAACAAGCGCAGGCCAACAACTGAACTATCTTCATAGTAATGACTTGGCAAAGATTTGGACTTAAGGAGGGGGGGGGGGGGGGGGGTAATTTGAAGATGGAGAAACTGGGAACATGAAATTAAGAAAATATGTTACAGATATGAAAACTCTTCACTAGCTGCATAAGGGAACCATCGCAACCTCTTTTGAAGGCAGATATATTTGTATTGCCTGCTCCGAGGCCTTTCGTCCGCTGGGTCGGACTCATCAGGGAGACACGGCTGGTTGTGTCTGCGCTCCTGGCGTCAAATAGAGACACACCACAGTCCATAATACTGTGGTGTTCTCACCACCAAGAGTGCAAAAAAGAATCCAATAGCACTCCCAAAGCAGCCAGCGAAGAGTAGTAAATGAAACCAAACGAAAGTGTGGGGAGGAAAAAAGTTGCTGAAAAACTAAAGACATTATGCAAACAGTATAAAATAAAGGGGACAATCTTTGAGCCTACGCTTGAGGATCCACCCAAAGATGCAAGGGAGATCAAAAGACAAACACACAGACGGACAGAAACAAATACAAATAACCTCAATTTAATCAAAACAAAAATCGGAAATGAAATGAGGCAGGGAACAGTAAACGTTTGGTTTCATTTACTACTCTTCGCTGGCTGCTTTGGGAGTGCTATTGGATTCTTTTTTGCACTCTTGGTGGTGAGAACACCACAGTATTATGGACTGTGGTGTGTCTCTATTTGACGCCAGGAGCGCAGACACAACCAGCCGTGTCTCCCTGATGAGTCCGACCCAGCGGACGAAAGGCCTCGGAGCAGGCAATACAAATATATCTGCCTTCAAAAGAGGTTGCGATGGTTCCCTTATGCAGCTAGTGAAGAGTTTTCATATCTGTAACATATTTTCTTAATTTCATGTTCCCAGTTTCTCCATCTTCAAATTACCCCCCCCCCCCCCCCCCCCCCCTTAAGTCCAAATCTTTGCCAAGTCATTACTATGAAGATAGTTCAGTTGTTGGCCTGCGCTTGTTTTTTCCCCCACTATTAGATTGTTCGTCTATGTATTTGTCTGACTTTATTCAAGTTTAAAAGGCTGTGCCAGTCTTGAATAAAAGTTACTCTGTGTTAGGTTTTCTTATGGGAGCAAAAAATACCCAACTTGTTTACTGTTTATCGTTTACTGTTCCCTGCCTCATTTCATTTCCGATAAATATTTTGAGTTAGAAAAGAAACTCAACATGGAAGATATGAAAATCTTGAAGAAATGTTGAATGATTTGGACAAGGAAGTGCGTTTGTCAAGAGCACTAAATGAGATCGATTTAGAAGTTATTTTCCCAACAAACGTACAGGAAAGCGTTGTACATGCTATTTCTCAAGTGCCAAGTAAACTAACAATAGAACCGCCAGTGAAAGTAAGATTAGCTGTTTTAATTGACTATACAACAATACATAATGAAAATCTAGAAGTATGGGTCTCAACCAGACAGCAGACTATTCTTTCTTATAATGACCTCACGCCTAATTGGGCAGACCAACTGCTTACACACTTTAATGTAGCCTCTGAGGAAGCTAAAATGAGAGGCTCTGGTTGGTCAGAGGGTAAAGTCTTAGAGATCAAATTAAAACAGTCTAAGTATGTGCCGATTGTAGGCAATTCATACATTCCGCTACCCCCAGCATTGGTTTCAAAAAGAGCAGTTCTAAACATAAAGAATACAGACAACAAATGTTTTATGTGGTGTGTTCTTGCTAGGCTGCATCACGTTGCTAAAAACGCAGAGAGAGTATCCAACTATTGTCCTTACATCAAAGAGCTTAACTTCGACGGCATACTATTTCCTGTCAGCGTAGATCAGATTGACCAGTTTGAAGAACAGAATCGTCCAATAACTGTTAACGTGTACACATGGGATGAGGAAACAAATCTACAGCCCATTAAAGTGTCTAAGAACAGTCCATCGATTGGTGAACCAGACAAAAATCATGTAGACTTACTTCTTATGTCTTCATCAATGGGCGCACCACATTACACATTGATACGCACAATGAGTAGACTAATGCAGCATACTTCAAAGGATGGGCATAAACAAGAATTCTGCAGAAAATGTTTAACAAGAATTCCATCCATTCAAGCCGCGAGTGAACATAAGAAACATTGTATCAGTCCGGTAGATTGTCATACAGAACTAATTACGCCGAGAGAAGGCACTAAGGTTTGTTTTAAGAACTGGAAACATCAGCAAACGAGTCCATATGTTGTTTACGCAGACTTCGAGTCGCTTATTGTTCCTTATGAAGGACCAACTCCACAGAAACTTCCCAAAACAGTCTTAATGAGTAATCATCAGATTTTTTTTTTTTTTTTTTTTATTACAAAACATAAGAACAAATTACAAGTAAGGATTACAAAACGCATACTTATCGCAGTAAGACAATAACAACAACAGCAAAATACACATCATCATCATCATAATCATCATTATCATCATCTTCATCATCGACATCTTCAACATCATCACCTTGCTGCTACTGTGAATACTAACACCATCAATAGAACTACTACTGCCACCACAACTACTGTTATTACTTCTACTACTATTAAAGTGATAACGTCACTTAATAAACACTGTATGCGTTGTTTTTTTTTAAAGTCTTATCATAGACATATATAAACACACAAATAACCACAAAGGGTAAACACAAAAAGAATAACAGTTAAATAAGTGAAAACAAAATGACTAAACCGAGCAAATAAATTAGTCAAACAGGGAAAACAAAGCAACTGACCGTTGTCATGTTATTTAGAAACCTTACCAGAAAAAAAGCATTAATCCAATAAAAAAGAATATGGGAGCCACTGTGTAACGAACTTTGTGAGGGACATTTGAAGACATGCAGCATACTTTTCTATTTCATATCTTGCTTTCAAATACACGATGAAAACTTGAAATAATGGCAAATCTTTTTCATATTTACATTTGTAAATATAGAATTTGGCATGTAACAGGATTAAATCAAATGTTTTATCTGATCTAAAGTCATTGTCACAACCAAACAGGACAATATTTGCATTCAACAGTAGATTCATAGTTTCGCATTTTCTATTCATTTCATTTTGAAATTCTTGCCAAAAAGTTTGAACATGAGGCAGTACCAAAATAAATGTTGAATGTTTTCTGTTTCTCTCAGTAATCATCAGATTTGTTCGTTTGCTTTCATCATTGTTAGGTCGGATGGCGTCCATTCAAAGCCAGAACTATACAGAGGACCAGATGCAGCAGAATACTTCTTAAAACGCATGCAGCAAGTGCATAATGACTGTTCTAATAATCTAAACTTATCTGAAATCAAGATGACACCTGAAGACCAAGAACAGTACGAGTCAGCCACACATTGTTGGATTTGTGGGGCGGCCTTGGTTGCCGTCGGTTTAGACCTCTCATCAGACGCAACGAATCCAACGGGTGGCCTTGGTGGCCAGCGGGGTGGCCTTGGTGGCCAGCGGGGTGGCCTTGGTGGCCAGCGGGTAAGAGACCATGATCACATTAGTGGGAAGTTCAGAGGAGCAGCACACAGTACATGCAATCTTCAACTAAAGGTTGATCCTAAGACATGGAAACTGCCCATCTTCTTTCACAACTTGCGAGGTTACGACTCTCATCTTATATTGCAAGCAGTAACCAGCGACTTTAGGGTAAAATGCATTGCACAGTCATCAGAAAAGTACATGTGTTTCAATCTGAATAATCTGTCTTTCTACGACTCTATGCAACACTTGAAGGGATCATTAGAGTCTCTGGCTATGTCATTAAAGTCCTGTCCAATAACAGAAGAATATTTTGACACATCATTGGCTAGACAGGGAATATATCCTTATGAGTACATGAATGCATGGGAAAGGTTTGATGAAGATACACTTCCTCCTAAGGGCGCGTTCTTTTCTAGTCTTAGAGGAAAGGACATCAGTGACTCCGACTATCAGCATGCTCAAGATGCATGGCAGAAGTTGATGTGTAAAACAATGGGAGACTATCATGACGCCTATTTAATGGCAGACGTTTGTTTGTTGGCGGACGTCTTTGAAAATTATAGAAAGATCTGCATGAAACACTATAGTCTAGATCCTACTCATTATGTTTCTGCGCCCGGGATGAGTTGGGACGCTTTCTTAAAATTTACTGGTGTACAGATTGACTTGTTGTCTGACCTGCCAATGCTTCAGATGATTGAAAACGGATTGCGTGGAGGAATTAGTATGGCGTCGCACCATTACTGTAAAGCAAACAACAAGTACTTGGACGACTATGATCCAAGTAAAAGGTCTAACTATCTTATGTATTTAGATGCAAACAATCTGTATGGATGGGCTATGGTTCAGTCACTTCCATTACGTAACTTTAAAATGTATAGTGGCGTCTCTGCGGAAGACATTCCTAATTTTGTAGAACGACTGCATACTCTTACAGCTGATCGTAAAAGAGGTCTCATTTTAGAAGTTGATTTAGAATATCCTCATGAACTCCATGACCTACATAATGACTATCCATTAGCAGCAGAAAGCCTAAAGATGACAAAAACAGAACCATCGAAGCTGGTGCCTAATCTTCGAGGCAAAAAAAATTATGTCTGTCATTACAGACTTCTACAATTTTATTTAAGTCATGGTTTAAAGTTGACAGCAGTTCATCGTATAATTGCTTTTGATCAAGAACAGTTCATGAAACCATACATAATGAAGAATACTGATCTTAGAACTAAATCCACAGATGCTTCAGAAAAAGACTTTTTCAAGTTGATGAACAACAGCTGTTTTGGAAAGACTATGGAGAATCCGCACAAGCGTAAAGATGTCAGATTGGTCACCAGAGAAAACGACGCAGTTAAGCTGACTTCAAAACCAAATTATCAGGACTTTAGAAGATTTCATGATCAGCTTTTTGGCTTAATGATGAAGAAAAAGAAAGTCAAATTGGACAAACCTGTTTTTATGTTCGATGGTTTTAGAGCTGTCGAAGCTTTTGATGTTAGAATTTCTTTATGACTACTTTAAACCCTTGTATCCAGAGTCCAGAGTACTTTACACAGATACAGACAGTTTTGTTATAGATATTCCTACTGAAGACGTCTATAAAGACATGGAATTAGAAGTAGCTAAAGGGCATGCAGGATGGTATGATACATCTGATTATCCTAAAGATTCGCCTTTACATTCAACTGTTAATAAGAAGGTTTTAGGCAAGATGAAGGATGAATTATCTGGTGTGGTGATCAAGGAGTTTATTGGTTTAAGATCGAAAATGTACAGTGTTTCATGCCAGGAGAAAACCATCAAGAAAGCAAAAGGCATATCTGGCAGTGTTGTAAAGTCAAGCATATCACATGACAACTACAAAGAAGCATTGTTTGACAATAAGACTTTCTATCATAACAACGTGAATCTGCGATCTAATCTACATGAGATCAACACAACTGTTGTAACAAAGAAGTCATTAGATAGTACAAACACTAAACGAGTATTTGTTAATCCAGAGTTTTCATATGCAATTGGGCACTGGAGAGCAGTATAATTATATATCTTCATGCGGGAGACGCGAACTCTGTACGCGATGACGCGAACTATGTACGCGATGACGCGAACTCTGTTCGCAATGACGCGAACTATGTACGCGATGTTTATATTTTTCCTCAACTTTTATCATAAGCGTAATTGTATCATCATCCAATTTAGCCATATTATTATTTATGTTTGCTAAATGTGTTCGAATTTTTTTTATCATTTCAAGATATTCTTTATCCCAATTTGGGGGCGATGTTTTGGGTTGTGGCTGTTCTAGCATGAGATCATCAGTCTTCTTAAATATTTCTCTAATACTGCGATTATAATGATATAATTCTTGCATTAATTTCAAGGCCTCTTCCTTCACTATTCTTGTTCATTCTGTGCTTCCTTTTGAGCTTCCATTTTAGACTCAAATATATTTACATAAATCAATTAAACGGAACTGTGTCTGGCGGGATTATTTGCAGTTCTTCCTTCACAAAAGATCTTTGAGGGGCTGGTTGTTTTGTTGTGTCAGTTTCTCGTAAATAATACACAGGCGGATTCATTTTTACAATTCTTTTTATTTCATATGGATCAACGCTCCAAACTGGATCTGTTGCCCTGATCGAGTGTCCCCTTCGGCTTCTCCTGGTAAATAAAAGTACCTTACTTTCAAACCAAATGGTAATAGTTTGCTGGATGAACTGGAGTCTCCTTCAGAGACAGAGTCTCCTTCAACAATATTTATTGATTTTCGTTTGATTGCTTGTACTGGTTTTAGACCCGTTAATTTAAATTCTTCATTATTCATTGCGCGCAAAACTGAGGGCAGTCTTCTAACCCATTCTGTGTTGCGAGAATTGTCAGTCAGCTCTCTGTGATACTGGTAGGAGAAAAGTCTTTCAGATAACTGTTTGTTAAAGTTTTCAACCAAAGCCTGTGATCTGTGAACTCCTGGAATGCCTCTTTTAATGGTGACTCTATGTCTTAACAATAATTGATTCACTTGGCCTTTAAATTCTTTTCCTTCATCGACTTGAATCATGCGAGGATAAGTTAGCGGGCCTCGTTGATATATCAGTTGTATGGCGACAGCAACAGCAGAAGCACTCTTTTGTGTTAATGGTTCCGCATCTTTGTATCTTGAAGCTATGTCAATGACTGTAAGTGCATACTTAAATCTTTTTCGTCTAATCGTATCATGGGGTAAATATAGAAGATCCATTTGATGGGTGTCGTTTGGTGTTGTATTCACAAAGTGCGGTCTCTGTATTTGTTTAGGCGCCGGTAGATAAATTTGCCAAATCGCTTGTTTAGATAACCATTCCTTTGCTGTTTGTTCACTGACTCCCGCTGCTTGGCTTAGCTTTTTGATTGCCGTTATTCCCTTCCAATATCCTTTTGGCGAATAATAGATCTTGTTCATTTTTTATTCAGCCAATATTATGTGCAACAAAATACACAACGGTCATACCAAAAGCAATAAACGCGATTTCTTGCATCTTTTGCTTTTCTGATGGTTGATAAAAGTCACTGAATTTTGGTGGGGGCAATGTTTCAATTGGTTTGCCCGTTACAAGATAATATTCTTTTATTGCTTGATCAACATCTTTAAATGTGTAAGCTGCATGCCCCTGTTTTTTCAGTTTATTGTTAATGAAATCTAACTGCTCAATTCTCTGCTTTTCATACGCAGCTTGTGCTGCAGCTAGTTCCTCCATAGCTTTGTTATGTCTTTTTCTCTCGCCGTCATCCCGTAGTTTACTAAATGCGTAATTACTTCCGCTAAAAGCAAGCGCATTAACCACAGCGCCACCTATCATCATTACGAGTGAAGCCATTTTTATAAATGTATTTTTTTTTTACATATTTATATTCTCCGGAATTATTCCTTGCTTAACTAGAAAATGTTTCGTAGCAAATGAGGCTGTAATGATAGCAATCAGTTTTGCCGAGTCTTCAAAGTCTAGCTTGCCAAGATCTGCAGGTTTTATTTTTAACAAGTTTTTACCAAGCATCGTGTATCCTACACTTAGGCCACCAATAACAGCAAAATGGTATACAAGGTTGGTAACAGTTTTTTCGGAGCTCATTTTTAAAAAATAAAATAATAATAATTAATAATAAAACATGAACAGCGACGATCTAATACAGCTATAGGGTAGCCTACCTCCTGAACTTATGATTACAAATGATCAAGTTGATGACCAAACTATTATGCTAAAATATAAGATAAGATAATGTTGCTTATAGCCCAGCCGACCGCAAGGGGCCACATCAGGGCTGTCACCACGTTAAAATCAACTCACAAGTCGTCAAAAAAAAACAAAAAAACACCTTTCACACATCTCTTTAAATGACATCGTCTAGAAACGCACCAGAAACTTCGTTAAAAATCTTTCATCCGTAAAATCTTAAATCAGATGAAAAATGTTAATCTCTCTCAAAAACTCAAAGATCACGTCAGGCGGAACATCCCTGAACAGGATATTCATGGACTCTGCTGTAAAATGTTTGTGTCTCACATCGTGCAAGTCCCAACACTCTAAAAGAATATGTTTCATTGTGAGTGGCACATGACATGGAATGCACCACGGAGCTTCCTCATTCTTTAAAAGGTACGAATGGGTAAAATACGAATGGCCGGTGTGCAGCCGGCACAGAACCGTTTCTTCTTTACGGCCACCAGGCGCAGATGGGAGGAACTCCTTAAGGTTTGGACGGATCTGAAAGAGTTTGTTATCCGTCTGCGTGTTCCAATCCTCCTGCCAGAGGACTCTCACATAATCATTAATTTTGGGTTTCAGATCTGAGCAAGGGATATAAATGTTGGACAGTTTCTCTCTTGTGGCATTCTTGGCTAAACGATCAACCATTTCGTTCCCTCCGATGCCAACATGACCAGGAACCCAAGCCAGAATAATGTTGTAACCATCCGCTTTCAACTTGCTAAAAAGCTCAAAGAAATTTAAAAGTTCTGGATGCTGAAGGTTGCGGCCAGCTATGGCCTCCAAAGCTGACAGCGAATCCGACAGAACCAGAAAGTCCCTCTTGGTAGATTGTGAAATTATTTTCAATGCCAGAACCAGAGCAGTAAGTTCAGCAGAATAGACAGAGGCATCTGGAGGTATATGTTTTAACAGTATCTGAGAAGGAGCACCAGGGCAATAGGCTGCACAGGCCACTCCATCCTCAGACTTGGAACCGTCAGTGAAAATTTTCTGACAGGATGGAAATTTTGAACAGAGGTCAGCATACAATGCCTTGTATGCCTGAGAGCTGGTGGACTCTTTACGAAAAGCTGCAAGATCAAAACGAATCTCTGGCGTGAAAAAGGTCCACGGAGGCTGATCCGGAAACTTGGAAAAATCAGACACAACTCCTAGGTTTAGACCTGCATTCCGCGCGTGTGGATGCATACGAACACCAAACGGCGGAATACAGTTAGGGTTGTTTTCGAATTTGTTTTGAAACTGGGGGTCAAAGACACAGTCATAGGCAGGATTCTGTGGTTCTGAGAACAGTCTGATGTAGTAATTTAGAGACATTTTCAGCCTGCGGTTGGACAGTGAGGGTTCACCTGCCTCTGCGTACAGGCTGTACACAGGGGTGGTGCGGAATGCTCCAAGACAGAGACGAAGCCCTTGATGGTGGATAGGGTCCAAGAGTTTCAGATAAGAGGGTCTTGCAGAGCCGTACACAGCACAACCATAGTCCAGTTTGGAGCGGACCAGGGCTCTGCAGAGATGCAGCAAAGTTTTCTTATCAGCGCCCCAGTCAGTGTGTGCTACGACCCGCAGAATATTCAGAGCTTTCTGGCAAGAGGTTTTGAGATTTTTAATGTGGCTGAGAAAGTTGAGTTTTTGATCAAAAATAACTCCAAGGAATTTGGCTTCTTTTACAGCTGGAATGGTGGACTTGTCCAGACGAATTTCAGGATCAGCAAAAAATTGACGAAAATTGTGAAAATGGATTGACTGAGTTTTGGTACGTGAGAAGGTAAACCCGTTTTCCTCGCCCACTGCTGGATCTTGTTGACACAAAGTTGGAGTCGACGCTGTACGCTGGGGTAAGAAGCTCCAACTGCGTACAGCGCAAAGTCGTCAACGAACAGAGAGGACTCAGAGCCCTGGCTTACCGATTTCACAATGTCGTTGATTTTAATGCTGAAAAGAGCAGGAGAAAGGATGCTCCCTTGAGGGATACCCAACTCCTGCCCATGGATGTCAGAGAGTGTGGTGCCAACACGCACCTGGAACTGTCGATCAGCCAAAAAGTTCTGAATGAACAGAGGCAGGTGACCACGGAAACCAAGTCTGTGCAAGTCCAGAAGAATTCCTGATTTCCATGTGGTGTCATACGCTTTTTCGAGGTCGAACAAGATAGCGACCACATGCTGTTTATTGACAAAGGCATTGCGGATGGTGGTTTCCAGACGGATTAGATGGTCGACTGTCGAGTGGTATTTCCGGAACCCGCACTGTTGACTGGCCAAAAGGCCATCGGTTTCCAGCTTCCACATCAGACGGGAGTTGACCATCTTCTCCATCAACTTACAGAGGCAGCTAGTCAGAGCTATTGGACGATAGTTGGAAGGGTTGGTAAGGTCCTTTCCAGGCTTTGGAATTGGAATGATCAGGGCTTTCCGCCAGGAGGGCGGAAAAGCACCCTGTGGTCCAGATATGGTTGTATACTTTAAGAAGAGTCTGGAGACAGCTTTCTGGAAAATGTTTCAAAACCTGATAATGAATATCATCCAGACCAGGGGCAGAATCAGTGCAGGTTTGTAAAGCTGTTTTCAGTTCATTGATTGAAAAAGGGAGATTGTAGGCTTCAGAGTTGTCTGATGTGAAATTGTATAAAGATTTCTCTCTGAGTTGTTTGTTTTTTAAAAATGCTGCAGATTTATTTGAAGATGAGGAGTTCTGTTGGATGGTGGAAGCCAACAGATTGGCAACAGCTTGTTTGTCAGTGACCAGAGCATCGGCAAGTTTCAAGTGATGAATGGAGGGGTTGGTGTTTTTCCCTTTGATTTTTCTGATGATGTTCCAGACTTTTTTCTTTGAAGTTTTTGATGTCAGCCCGGAGCAGAAGTTTCTCCAAGACTGACGTTTACTAATTTTGAAAGTGTGTCTCGATTTGGCGCGGAGTTTCTGATGGGCTCGAGCGTTGGGACCTGAAGGTCGTTGGTATACCCGACGCTGAGCCCGTTTGCGAACTTTTGAAATTTGTTGGCAGTCTGAATTAAACCAGGGTGTTTTGGGCATTTGGAGTTTGTCGGAAGACATTGGAATACAGGTTTTAGCACAGTTTATCACAGTATTGGTCAGAGATTCTGCTGGGTCTGGACTCTGAAGAAAATCAACTTCCTGGAATTCTTTTGAAATATTGGTTACAAAGAGATCCCAGTTGGCCTTCTTATAATTAAAATGTTGTGAGACAGAAGCGCTCTCAGTTAATACAGGTTTTAAAAGAACAGGGAAATGGTCACTTCCGTGTAGATCGTCATGGACAGACCACTCATAGTCCAGGACCAGCGAGGGGTCACAAATCGACAAATCTAAACACGAAAGTGAACCTGTGGAAGAGTGGAGGTAAGTTGGAGCTCCATCGTTCAGACAACACAAATCAAAGTCTGAAAGGACATCCTCAAGAAGCAGACCTCTGGATGACGAACTGACACTACCCCAAAGAGGATTGTGACCATTAAAGTCACCCAACAGCAAAAAAGGTCGAGGAAGTTCTCCGATCAGACTGAAAAGGTCCTGACGACAAACCGGGACAGAAGGTGGCAGATAAAGTGAACAAATTGTTATAGTTTTATGGAGAGTGACTCTCGCAGCTACAGCCTGAAGGGGGGTAATCAGAGCGACAGGACTAAACAGCAAAGTTTTATGTAAAAGAAGGGCAACACCACCTGACAGTCCCAATGTGGATGGTTGTGCAGGTTTAGAAAGAATATTAAAGCCAGAAAGAGTGAAGGTCTTCTGGCTTTGAATTTTAGTTTCCTGAAGAGCCACGACGGAAGGTTTTACAGTTTGACACAGAAGTTGCAGCTCCTCAAAATTTGAATTTAGGCCACGGATATTCCAATGGATTAGTTTACTACTATCCATGGTGCAGAGGATGAACAGGAGAGAAATCAAGTCATCTCCTCGTCATCGTCTGCGTTCAGTGGAGCAAATTTATTGCTTAGTTTCACTGGACTGTCTGGGTCTTCAGACCTGCTGGCAGACTTGCCCACAAGTGAAGAAGGTCTGGATTTTGGAGATGGTGGAGGTTTCTTCCTCATCTCCACCATCTCCACACTTGGTTGAACTCCCTTGCCCGCACGGGCACTGCTCGAGGAAGTTCGAGGCGGGAGGCCTGGCTTTTTCATCTGCCCAGCAGCAGATGGAGTAGACTGCTGGGCAGTCTGAGGGGTGCGGATTGTTTGCCTCCACCAGGGGCACCCACTTTGGGTTGGGAGGTGGTGGACTTGCTTCCACCCGAGCTTAACGGTCTTCCTTGTAATGTCTTTGAGAAAATAAATTCATCAGTCTGGCAGCAGACTGAACGGGTCGTTACTTTCTTTATTGCTGAAGCATATGAAGACGCTGTTGGTGTCTGACTGCCAACAACCTGCTTACGTGCCTCAAAAAATGAGATCTTCTTTTCTGTTTTAACTTTCTGAATGTTGGACTCCTGGATCCAGACAGGGCAGTTGCGTGAAGAGGAGGGGTGGTCG
Organism: Conus canariensis; assembly: GCA_033310375.1. Taxonomy (NCBI): domain Eukaryota; kingdom Metazoa; phylum Mollusca; class Gastropoda; order Neogastropoda; family Conidae; genus Conus; species Conus canariensis. The sequence goes on from CM065720.1 coordinate 31,676,932, forward strand.
CCACCGCAGTTTGCGCAATGAGCCGGGTCTTTACATGGCCCATCATGGGTTGCCTTGCAACAAATACCACACACCTCCTCCCCAGAACAGCGATCTCTGACATGTCCAAATTTCTGACATCTGAAACACCTCAACGGGGATGGGACATACAATTGCACACGGACAATTAGGTACCCTACTTTAATGACCTGAGGCAGCACAGGGTTGCAGAATGTCAGAAAGAGGGTGTTGGTGGGCACTCTTTCTGCACCTTTTTTGACTGTCACCCTATGCACCTCTGTCACACCTTGGGATGCAAGTTCTGTCTTGATCTCCACTTCCGAGACACCTTTCAAATCCGGGCACCGAATAACTCCCTTGGATGAATTCAATTGCTTATGGGGAGTCACCCGAATCTCTCTGTCCACAAGCTTTTTTGCCTTCAACAGCTGTTCCGATTGTTTTTTTGACCTGCACTGGACGAGGAATGATCCGTTCCGTAGCCTTTTCACGGACTGAGGGTCACCCGCTAGACCTTGGAAGCCCTTCTGGATCGCAAAAGGACTCAGAGCTGAAATGGGCTTTTCCTGCTCCGTCCCTTCTATCACGAGCCAGGAAGCCCAGAAACCTGTCCTCTCTCTTATCTCTATATCCGAGTCACTGTCGATTCGAAATCCCCTGAAATAGGGGTGCTGCCTTCCTCTTCTTTTTGGGGGGATGATTTTTGAAAAAGCCATGTTTAGTTTAATTATATTTCGTCTCTCCCTTACCCACCCACCTTGGAGTCCAACTAAGGGGCCAGGGCCAAGAAATCACTATCTTGACCCCTTCCAGGCTTCAGGAGAGATATACGACAAACAGAACGCCACTACCCCTATCCCCCCTGATCATGCTCAACTCCCGGGAACAGAGAGCCGAGCACTGCAGGGGTTAACTTGGCCAGCGGGAGAACTGCCTGTCTTGACCCAGCCCCAAGAAGGGGGAGCCGATTAGTACACGCGGGCCAGAGTGTACCTCCTGTCTAGGAGAGGTCCGAGCCAAAGTGATGTGTTGAGGGCGTTGGCCCTCTCAATCACCAGGATCTCATCCCCCTCCGTCACAGGTCGCACCGCACGGCAAACGCGGCGGATCTTAAGAAGACCACAGAGAGAAAAGGAGTGTGGAAAAGAAGACTTGAAGGGGAGACGAAGATAGAAAAGAGCCAAATAAGAAAGGCAGAAAACAAGAAAAGGAGAAAGGCGGGTTACTATTAGTCAGGATCCTCACCCTTAGCCTATCTGACATGGGAAGCCCTACCAGGGGCATCAACTCCTTACCACGTTATGTTTAGGCCAGACAGCATCTTGACTTCTCAGGCCTAGAAGCAGTTTTAAAAAACCAGCCTATCTTCAAGTATTGAAGCAAAGCCTAAGGGATCACAGGACCACGCAAGCCCTCCGACCACGGCAAGGTTGCAACCCCCGGAGGGTTATGCCTAAAAAGGAAAGGCTGTATTCTTTGGCGGCATGTGGAAAAATAAAACAGTACCTTGGAAATGAATTCAGCATAGAACAGATTCAACAGATGTCACCACAAGACATTGTAAAGTATCACAACAGGTATGAAGCGCAGCTGGGGTCAAGAATGGTAAAAAGCGTCGGTCAAACGGTTCTTAGTTTGTACACTAAACTAGTAGCTAGATTTGCGCCCATTGATTCTGAACAAGATTTTATGTATGATTTAACTCAGGATCCAGTTTTAACAAAGTCATTAGAGTCTCTAGGATGTGATCTATATTACAGATTTGGAACATTATTGTCGCCAGTAATCATGGGATTAATTACTTTCAATCATATAGATTTTATTTCCCTTCAAAATGACCGAGCCAGAAAAACAGCAGAATCAGAAAACATTGAATCAGGAAACAGTGAATCAGGTGGAGAAAGTGACCAGTAAAAAGCATCCTGGGCGCATTGCAGCAGGAAAAAAATTAGCAGAGTGGAACAAACAAACAAAATTAAAGTTGCAAGCACAGAATATAACTCATGAAAAAACGCCAGAGCCGCAGCCAGTTGTTATAAAAACACCAGAACAAGTTGATTCAAGACCTACAGAGACAGCAACACCAAAGTCGTTATGGAATATTGAACTTAAAGCAGTTGTCACTTTAGGCGTCATTGCTGTTGGGGGTGGTTATTACGGTTATAAAATATATAAACAACGCCAGCAAAAACCAAAGCCGTCCAAAAAATCTCAGCCACTAAATACAGAAACCGAACAAAAAAGCATCCCAGAACCACCAGCAACAAAACTTCATTTTGATCCATTTTATATGCAATGATATTTCAAGAACTTAATAAATAATTATAAGTTAACTTGAATAAGAACTTGGTTGTACTTAGAGGATGACTTAATTATGATCTTGGGGCGACTTTAGTTAAGAACTTGGGGTAACTTAAGTTAAGAACTTAGGGTAACTTAAGTAGGAACTTAGAGTAACTTGATTAAGAACTTGAGGTGACTTGATTAAGAACTTGGGGTGACTTGGGGGTGACTTGGGGGTGACTTGGGGTGAAGGTGTCAAGTGTAACAAAGTGGAAGGAGGTGTCAAGAAAAGTGGAACTGGTAGGACCACTTGACATGTTATTTCAGCCAGTTGCTTTGTGACTGAACAGGATGTGCCCCACGCGCTGAGCGGTGATTGGTTGCCTGGTCAGGTGCGTGCCGCGAGCTCGGTGAGAGCAGTGGGCTCGCGAGACGTGTTTTATCGATTTTTTGGTCGGAACATAGCGAGACACACACAGTCGGTAAACGGGCCGCTCAGCCTGCTGACTTATTGCGACGCTATCATTGTGTTGTCTTGGTCTTGCAAAAGAAGCTGACGATCAACTGACTGGTGGTAGACTGTTTGAGGGAACACAAAAATGAAAAACTTTGTCGAAACTGGCTTTCAGTGGAAGACATGCTGGAATAAGTGTGTGGATTTTATGTCAGAAATATAACTCAGTTTTAAAAGACTTTAGAGAACAGTTAAAGACCGTAGTTTTATTTCACATGAAAGACAGAGACGCATTTGATGAGTGCATGCGTGAAAATGATGTTATTGAAAACGATCAGGAAAAACATAGGATTAAGCAAAAACTAAAATCTGAAAAGTTTTGTAAACTAGTGTTGAAAACGGATAACCCGACACAATATATATGTTTGTAGATGGCTTTGTAACGTGCTGCCTTGTTGGGTTATTGTAAGAACGTGTAATGGATTATACGGCTTGAAGCTTGTAAGTGTGTACCCTAACAGGCACACACAGAAAGTGGAGAGCCTGAGCATCATATTAGCCGTTTTAGTCATTGTTGAAGGGCTTGCTTGTGAGAGAACGAGGAAATACCAAGTCTGGAGCTAGCGCCCCAAATTTTAATGAGGGGCGGTTGAGCCAGACTTGGTATTTCCTCGTTCTCTCCTCTCAATCACCAGGATCTCATCCCCCTCCGTCACAGGTCGCACCGCACGGCAAACGCGGCGGATCTTAAGAAGACCACAGAGAGAAAAAGGGTGTGGAAAAGAAGGCTTGAAAGGGAGACGAAGAAAGAAAAAACCGTTAAGAAAGGCAGAAGACAGAATAGGAAAAAGGTGGGTTACTATTTGTCTGGGCCCTCACTCCTAACCTTTCTGACATGGGAGACCCTACCAGGGGCATCAATTCCTACCACGTAATGCTTGGGCCAGTCAGCAACTTGGCTATACAGGCCTAGAAGCATTGACAACAACTAACCATCTAGTCGAGTATTGATGCCCCCGTCAGCAAAGCCTAAAAGATCACTGGACCACGCAAGCCCTCCGACCACGGCAAGGTTGCAACCCCCGGAGGGGAGCTCCAGAAAAAACAGTGCTTGCGTGTTTTATTTGGATCATATAAATATTTTGGAGGTGGGGGGAGGGTAAGGGAGGGAGCTATCACAAACCACAGGTTTCTTCTTCTGGGTAGCAATCACCTGATCTTACATTAACTACAGTTAAAAACAAAAAAAAAGTATTTTTTAACACAAATTCCTGTCAAACCTGATTTATTAGCATACGTTGGCGACAAATTCATGCTCTCTCGCCAGATTTTTTTAATGTCCCATCTTGTTGAAGCAGTTAAAGCCTGACACAATTTTGTGTACAGAAGTTAGCAAGAGTTGTTGCTTTTTGGTGAAAGACCCCCACTATAGTTACAGTCTGCAAAAGTTTAATTACTGCTCAAGAACATCGTCTCTACTACGTTTTCTTTGCAACTATGTATATGATAACCCTATAAATGATCCTCGCAGACAAATAATCGAGCGTGACAAAGTGTGCGTGTGTCTGCACTTTGAAATGGACTGTGTACCCAGACACAGGACTAGGGTTGGAGATGTGGAGCGCTGGTATTCAGCCAGGCTGTCGACATTTTCTCACCTGTAAACAAAGTTGTTGTAGTTGTTATTACTGTGTTGCTGTAAATAGTGTTGTAAGTGTACATTTCTTTCTTGCTCAGTATGGACCCCTGCGAAATGGTCTGGAATAATTCCATAAAAGTTATAGAAATGTTCTATAATTTTCCGGAAATACAGTTCTAGAATGTGTGGAAGTTATTCCAGAAAATTCACGTATATTAAATGAGAATGACGGAATATTTGTGGAACATTCCACAAAATTCTGGAACAAATTTGTGGAGTAATTCCACAAAGTTATAGAATAATTCTATAACTTGTGGAATAATTCCAAAAACTTATGAAATTAATTCCACAAACTTACAGAATAATTCTATAACTTGTGGAATAATTCCAGAAACTTATGGAATTTATTTCCATAAACTTCTGGAATAATTCCAGAAACTCCTGGAATATAGTTCTGTAATTTTCTGGAATAATTCTACAAACCCCCTAGGAAAATTCCATAAACTTCTGGAATAATTCCACAAACTCCTGGAATATAGTTCTATAAACTTTCTGGGATAATTCTACTAACCCCCTAGGAAAATTCCACAAACTTACAGAACATAATTCCATAACTTGCAAAATAATTCTAGAAACTTGTGGAATATAATTCTACGAATTTTTGGAATAATTCCACAACCTGACATAGCACTGCCTGGCTCATAATTTCATAGAAAAGTTGTGGAATAAGTCCACAAGTTCACTAAGTTTGCTAGAAAAGTGATTTAAATAAATCAACTGTACGGCATGACAAGGCAACACACAAATATCAACACCAGAAAATCAGTTTCAATTTCAGTTTAATCTAACATTTAATTCTTTGTAGCACAGGCAAAAATGAAAGGTAAACATAATGAGTCTTGAAATGCACACTCCAAAATAAATTGCAAGTTATCTCATGTTACATATATAAACAAAAAGGATTGCCGATTTATAATGTCTCTTTATAATATCCAGTTGATGTCCGATTCAGAATCATGTTATGGACACATGAACAAAAGTTTGACTAAAGGAACAATTTAATAACTCAAACTGTACAATTAACATGTCCCTAATGTGAAACATTATTTGTTTGACTATAGGAACAATTTAAAAACTCAAACTGTACAATTAACATGTCCCTAATATGAAACATTATTTGTTTGACTATAGGAACAATTTAAAAACTCAAACTGTACAATTAACATGTCCCTAATATGAAACATTATTTCGTAAAATCAAATGATATTCATACATACATGTGCACTTGAGGAAAGGTGGGAAAGGGACAGCACAATTCCGGTTGTAAAACTCCAGGCGCTGCTTTTACATCAGGTTTTATCTGTAGGCACTTAGAACGGCAATGACTGATTAATCATTGGCTCAAGTATTTTTGAAACATTACAAACTAATAACCAAAGTTAATTGAATTCAAATTAACATCAAAAAAACAAAACAAACACACACAATAAAAACATACTACTCGATGATGTATTTGATCAAACAACATTCAGCATAAACAATAATAATGGAGAATTGTATAGCTTGCTTTCTTTAGATTACACATGAGCTCAGTGCTTCACATTGATAACAAGAATAAAAAATTAACAATAAATCATTAGAAAGTAATGTAAAATCGATGCTTTTTACCTTGCATACAAAGACACAGGAGGGCATACACACACACACTGTAAATGTAGATGAACATTTGTCCAGACACTGATGGAATTCAAGACGGCACCAAATCTTATGACTCCCAAAATATTAGAAAAGATTTGTTCGGATGGTAAAGACAATATTTGAATTTAAGAACACCTTACAAAACGATAGTTTTACTGAACTTTAAGCCAATTTAAGAACACCTTACAAAACGATAGTTTTACTGAACTTTAAGCCTGCAGTGGATGGAAAAGCCAGTCAAACATGATTATGAAACACTTTAAAATGTAAGAAAGGATGTAAAGACAAACTAACCAGTGATGGATATGGAATATTTGGATGTTGTCCTCTGAAGGTAAGAAATGTTCAAACAAATAATTATAGGCATTGAAGATGTTTCAGACCTAATTTCTTTTAAAAAAAAAATGAACTCCATTGCTTATTCCCAGGTTCTTATTTTGTTGTTGTTATCTTACCCTGGCTTACAGAGGTTCATGCCAACAGTCAAGTAGAACACTATGATACAAATGCACCAGCTCAAAAGGGATGAGAAAATTACATGTGTTATTGTTTTTGATTACCTCACCACACTCTGACTCCGGAAGAGGGTCCTATTTTAATTCTGCTTTTTTCTGTTGCTGTCTGAGGACTTTCTGCACATTTGAGACAGCAGCATACACAACACTGTATGGAGTCCCTGGGACAGTTTCCTGGGTCAGCTTCAAGAGCATGTCCCTGTACCTTCCATCCAGTGCAGGCTTGGGTGAAAAGTTGTTTTGTGTGGTTGGTTTGCCTGTGAAGGAGCAATTGATTAATTGTTCTGTTGTGAACATTTTGCGGGCAAGCGTTCTTGCCGTCTTTTTTCCATCAGTGCATGATGCAACAAAACCACGGAGATCGTTTTCAGTGAGGCCATTGTAGAGGTGGTGTGATGAAGGTGCATGTGCTGGTGTTTGCGGGGGTGAGGAAACCTGTGGAAGTGTAGAAGTTGCTGATGTGTGTGTGTGCGTTACTGAACTGTTGCAGGGTGTGACACAGAGAGTGTTGATGGCAAGTGATGGTGCAGGCTCAGTGTCAAGAGTATCCATTGATGTGTTTGCTATCTGTTCTGGTTGCGTGTTTGCTATCTGTTCTGGTTGCGTGTTTGCTATCTGTTCTGGTTGCGTGTTTGCTGTTTGCTCTGGTCGCCTCTTTTTAATCGCCCTATGCAAGTCTTCTTTTGTGTCTCTAAGTGCCTGTTTGATGTCTGTCTTTGTGTCTTTTATGATGTCACATAGTTCTTTTTTCAATTGTAGCACTTCCTCTTTCAGTCCCGTCATCTCCTGCACATCCCTGAGCCCCCTCACTTCTTCCTTCAGCCTCCGCACCTCTTCTTTCAAACTCCTGACTTCCTCCCTCAGCTCTGCAGACATTCCTTTGCCCTCCTTGCCAACTCTGAAAAGTAAAGATCAACACCTCAATAATTTTTTTTTTACAAAATGTGATTTTTTTAAAAAAATTAGAAGTCAAAGAACATGTCTTAGGGCCTTGTCTAAACTAAAGAGTCTCCAGTGGGAGTTGTTTTCCTTTCAATAAAGTGGACCCAGTCCAAAACTGTCATGTGTCACTAGCTGCCCTTTCATAACCAAATGCGCATTTAATGTTTTACATTTCTAGTAGTTTCTAAGTAAAACTAGGCTTCAGTCTAAGTTTTGACAAGTGTGAATTAGTGGAACTACTTAGAAAAGGTCAGGGTACACTTCACTGTAGTTATTTGTACAAGCTTGTAATATTTCGATGGTCTAAGTTTGAAATGAAGTAGACTACTCTAGACTTTTTTCTTCTCAGTTTTGACCTGGGGTTGGTCATGTGGATTGCGACTGTCTTGATCTTACAACAAACTAATTAGTCCTTTCGGTTAATTTGCAAACAAACCAACTCCATGTTTCTTCTTGCTTAATAATAGCACTTCACTACTTTGAAAAACAGCCTATAAGCACACTGGGTCTCAGTGGCCCATGAATCCAGTGAGCTTTATTATGGGACCTCTCATACCCCTGAATAGTCTTTTTATATCATTTATTTGTAAACAAACCAATTCCTACATATTTCTTCTTGCTCAATAATAGACTGTCAGTACTTAAACTATAATTATGATATTGGCCTATATCACCCATACTAGCACGCTTCCTCTCAATTTCTTTGTGCTACTTACACCTATAGTTCAGCCTACTACTATTGTCCCTAGTTTTCATGACAGTAACAGAATCACTAGAAAAGCAACATATTTTGCTTTTTTTTTCTTACAATATTCACTGTTGGGTTTCCAAATTAATCCATCAAAAAATACATTCCAAAGTTAAGCAAATGAAATTTTAAAAAGTAGTCTGAATTGGCAATGCAGAAATTAAATCAAAACCATTAAGGTTAAGCAATCCTAATCAGTGGTGCATTTTTCTTATTTTGCTACTCAACTATATCTTATATAAAAAATCTTATGAAAAACATTTACAATTACATGTAGCATTTTTATATATTTCGATGACACTTTAATAAAAAAAGCATATATTTGTAATCATATTATTTCTAATCAACAGTTTTAATTGCGATGAAGTGCTCCAGTCTGATCAGGAAATTCTTATTTAAATCAAAATGCAAAAATTGCTCAGATTGAACATAAGCTGCAGTTCCTTAAGTTTAAAGAGCTGTATTAAGTGGAATTGAATGAAATGGAAACACACCCTTTTGTTGATGGTGTTGGCCGCCCACTGGTTCCTGATAGCCGATCGTCCTTTCTACTGCAATACACATACATAAATTGTAACAGATGCATCGCTGAGCAGATGCAAAGTCCCCTCGCAGCATCGCTGAGGTCCTCGACAATTGTAATGTGTTGGTTGAGATCATTGTGCTTCAGAATTACAATAAGCCAATACATACATATATTAAATTTGACATTGAAAGATATTACCACAAGAAGGAATTTACGTTTTCAAGATCAAACTTCAAGGTCAAGGTAATGATGATCATTATTTTTGTATGGGATCTTTTGTTTACTTTGACTTACTACCACAGTATAATTGAAGCGAGTCCATGTAAGTAATTTTAATACAAACAAAGAAGGGCAATCTCAGGAAAGCAGGTCGCATGAGGGAGGGAGTCTTATCATGGGAGGTCTAATAAGGGGGGTACCACTGTACAAAATTTAAAAGAGATCTTCTGTCAGACTCAAGCAATATAGTTTAACTTGACAGGAAATGTTATCACTGTGACAGACAATATTTTCTAAGTCTTGTAAAGATGCTGTTCAAGAACACTCTAAATGTAAAGTGTGCCGACAGTTTTCAATCTGAAAGGCTTTTTTCAAGCAGTCTTAAAATATTCCAAACCCTCATACTTCCATCAAATTAATGAAAAGTTTAAGTTTTAATTCCTACCTGAAATCGAATGTAAATGGAGCCTTTGGGCGCATTCTGTCTTCAGTTCGTGCATCTTCAGTTCGCACCCTTTTTGGCTGGGGCGGTGTCAGATCGCTGAAAATAAATGTGAAAAATGGATATATAATTTAATAACAATAATAGTAATAATAATAAATAATAATAGTGAAATATTTATATAGTGCATTCCTCCATCCAATGTGGAGCTCTATGCGTTTAACAAAGATATACACTTACATACATGCAAATAGGTCTAAACGCCCACATGCATACACACACATAAAAAAACATACATATGCACTTGCGCATACACACACACAAACTGGCACACACAAACGTATATACACAAGCGCGCACACAGCATTACCACCATCAAAGTCATGTGCATTATACAAACAATACAAACAGTTCATATTATCTGATTCAAACAAACGTTATTTTTCAAAATTGAAAAAAATGCATGCTGTGAAACTTCACTAATAATAAATATAAAAAATATCCAGAGTCTAACCTAGCAGAACGTGATGGACCTTTGGCAGTTGCCCCTTCTGACATATCTCGCAGACCTGCTGGTCCGCGATTGGCTGGGATAGGGACAGCTGTAAAACATACAACCATATACCACTAAAACATCCAGACATTTACCACCGCTAGCGCTTGCAAACTTTGATACCTCACGCTTTATGCTCAGTGCTTTGACTGAGTTGGCACTGTCCATAGACCACACACACAAACACACACATATATGCGCGCATTTACATACTTATCATCGGTGATTAAAAAATTGCCTAAAGATTTTTGCTCCTACTCATTTTCGACGTTGAAACTACTCATTTGGATTTTAAGGGGGAACTTGCGCTTTGCGTTTCGACCCCTTGGCAGAGGTTTATCTGAAAAGTAAGGTGGACATGACCTTCCGAGGGTGCCAAGGATGCTTGATGCTAAATTTGGTGTCGATCCAGTAAGAACTGTGGCCGTACATAAGGGATACAGACAGACACACACACACAGACAGATTTTGAAAATTTGAGGCCATGGCAATGCGCCACAGTCAATTTTCAGAGAAGTGATTATGACCTGACCAAAAATCATAGAGACACGTGGCCTAAAAACTAATGTCTGTCTCTCCTCTCCCTCTTCCACCCCCCCCTATCATTTCAAACTTATTTGTGTGATGTGCGTGTGTGTGCATGCATGCGTGCGTGTGTGTGTGTGTGCATGTATGCGGGCATACGCATGTGCTCTGGATCTCATTTTGATCTGTGTCTCTGCATGTGTGTGTTTGGCAAACTGACCTTCTTCACCTTTTGCCCCAAATGAGATGCCAAGTTTTTGCAGCACCTCGTCAGCAGAGTGACTGGTTGCCACAAGGTACTGCATCCTTTCTGAAACTGCTTCCAGTTCCTTTTTTGTCCCTGCAATGACATGAAGCATTGACCAGCATTAAACAATGTTTTTTCTTTTTGTGCAAGTTTTATACCTTTAAATTTTTCAATTCCTAATTATTGATCAAAGCTTCTAAAAATATCTATTTTTAAAAAAAGTATATATTTAATAGATTCATCAAGACCATTTTTTGACTGTTAGTTTTAGGTGCACTTTTTAATTCAAATGCCTTCTTTTCTATTCCCTCTTCCTCTGTCATCAGTACCAACATTTGCATTTATTCTGGTACTGGATTTCTACAGAGTTGCATCTAGGATTTAAAAAAAGTGGGGGCCTGCCCCCCCCCCCCTGGAAAAAAGGGGGGATTCTGATCGAAAGAGGGTCAGTTGGGGGAGGGGGGGGGGGGGCAAAAAGTGCTATAAAATGCAAATTTAGCTATGTGTACACACACACACACACCTCTCTCTCTCTCTCACACACACACACACGGGGGGGGGGGGGGGTGGGGGTGCTAAAGTGTTGAAGAAGAAAAACCAACTTACCTCCTATCCCAACGATGATGGCGGGATATAGCTTGCCTTGGTATTTGGCCTGTACTTCGTCTCCCAAACCATAGCCATCAGCCTCTTTTCTGGGCACCTCGATGCTATTTGTTTTGGAATTGGAGTACAGCATCTCCTTATACCAAAACAATACCACGTGACGATGGAAAGAAGCCATTGTTGCAGAAAATTCTTGGAAAAATTGAAAAAATTTTTGCAAAACTGAGCTGGGCCTTGGCTACGATTGTCGAGGAACGCTACCGCTGTTAGAAAGACCGCGCTTTCTGGCACCGGAAACTGACCAATCTTGACTCTTGGACGGGTCCAAATGTCTGGCACCAGGGTGTACAGTGTTACTGATGACATCAGTGATGTGCGTAAACGAACGCTAAACAGACATGAAAAGTCAATGTTTGACTTACAAAAATAAAAATAAGGGTTACGTTAAATATTACCCTTTGTAAACGAGATTGTTTATTTAATAAAAAAAAAAAGCAGAGATGTTTGTTTTGTTTTGAAGTTTTACCTGGTTCACAAGTGAGCTCCCCTGATTTGCTCTTGGCCAGTCAGTCGGGTCAAGGTCGAGTAAGCTAAGCTAGGTAAGATGGCGGGCCTACCACGTAAAAGCGATAGTTTTATTAAAAACAGCGAAAGCGCACGACCATTCCAGTGCTCGTTGTGCCCAAGGACGTTTGCATCAAAGCAGAATGTCTTCAATCATCTTTCATCATTTTCATAAACTCAGTAAGTACCATTAAACTCAGTGAGTATCATTAAACAGTGATTTGCTTTTTGTTTACGAATTAAGTCTTGGGCTCTCACGGATTGTGTGTAACTAAGTGTGTCAAACAAACAACGATTGGATCTTTCTATCCTGAATGATTCGTGGCTATTAATGCAACTTATTGCAGAATCAATTGTAGCAGCATCTTCAACGTGTTGAAGTTGGTTACTCAAAGGAAGAAGAAGCAGAAGAAATGTGTTGATTTGATTCGATTTGGTTGAAGCAGGTTTCGTCTTCTTCTTTGCCACGGCACATGCCGTTGTCTAATCGGTCTACAGTGTTGGAACTTGGGAAACCAAAGTCTTCATCTTGAAGATTCTGTTGCAGTCACTGGGGGAAGAACAAATGAAAGGCAAAATTAGAAAGGACAGTACTTGACTGAAATAATATTGTATGAAACTTAAAAGAAAAAAAAAAGAAGAGAAATTGACTTAAGAACTAAGAGAGGGGAGGGGCAGGGGATGCATAGGCTTATCCTGTATGTAACTATTTTGCTGTAAATTGAGAAAAAAGATTAAGATTAAAATTATAGTCCCGTCAACAGCAGAGGTTATCTCAGGACTGTCACCACGTTTCAAACTACCACGTATACATGTTAAAAAAGGATTAAAAGCAAAACCTTACCCAACCCATTAAAACAAGATTAAAAGAACCAATCCTTGGATTAAAAACCAACACGTTCAAATCACTAACTGTAATCTGCAAAAATCAATACTGGGCATAGAAAATCTAACAACACCAAATTCACACACGATGAAATCAATTCACTTCTTTTAGGAAGTTAAAAATATTGTCAGGGGGAACATCACGGAAAAGAATCTTCATATTATCTGCAGTGTAATGTTTCCTTCTAATGTCGTATAAATCCCAGCAATCTAAAAGAATATGTTGGACAGATATCTGACTATCACAGGCAACACAGAAAGGCGGGTCTTCTCCCTTCAATAAAAACGAATGAGTAAAATAGGCATGACCCGTCCTCAATCTACACAATACTGTTTCTCCCTTTCGACCGCCAGCAGCCATGGGAAGATGCTCCTTTAAATCTGGACGTATTTGATGAAGCTTATTGTTTTCTTGGAGGCTCCACTCCTCCTCCCATAAAGAATTGACATATGAAGCTATTTTGCCTTTTAAATCTGAAGATGGTACAAGCAGTTTAGAAGGACGAAGACGGACAGCCTCTTTAGAAAGCCGATCCACCTCTTCGTTGCCTCTGATCCCCACATGACCTGGCACCCAGGCAAACAAAATCTCAAAACCCCTTGAAACTAATGAAGAAAACATGGTAAAAAAACTTGATAAGAGCCGGATGTTTTATGTTTCTTGCTCCTATAGCCTCTAAAGCCGAAAGAGAATCTGTGCAAATAAGGAATTTCCTAGACTGGGACTGCCTGATCAACTCCAAAGCCAAAAGTAGTGCAGTAAGTTCCGCAGTGTAAATAGTGCTTTCAGAGGGAATGTGTTTGGACAGTTTTTCTCCCGAAGCTGGAACATATGCGGAGGACCCTACACCAACATCGGACTTTGAACCATCAGTAAAAATAACCACATGTTCTTTAAGGTTAGAACACATGTCTAAAAATAATTGTTTATAAATTAAGGAACTCGTGTTCTGTTTGCGCTGCACGGTTAAATCAAACCTAATTTCTGGAGACGAAAACGTCCAAGGAGGTTGTTGAGGAAACTTGGAAATGTCAGAGATGACCCCAACATCAATATCCGCCTCCTCCAGAAAAGGAAGGATGCGAATACCGAAAGGGGGAATACTGGATGGACTTCTTTCATATTTCTCTTGGAAATGATTAAGATTAAGATTAAAATTATAGCCCCGTCAACAGCAGAGGTTATCTCAGGACTGTCACCACGTTTCAAACTACCACGTATACATGTTAAAAAAGGATTAAAAGAAAACCTTACCCAACCCATTAAAACAAGATTAAAAGAACCAAAACATAAGATTAAAAACCAACACGTTCAAATCACTAACTGTAATCTGCAAAAATCAATACTGGGTAGAGAAAATCTAACAACACCTAATTCACACACGATGAAATAAATTCACTTCTTTCAGGAAGTTAAAAATATTGTCAGGGGGAACATCACGGAAAAGAATCTTCATATTATCTGCAGTGTAATGTTTCCTTCTAAAGTCGTATAAATCCCAGCAGTCTAAAAGAATATGTTGGACAGATATCTGACTATCACAGGCAACACAGAAAGGCGGGGTCTTCTCCCTTCAATAAAAACGAATGAGTAAAATAGCATGACCCGTCCTCAATCTACACAATACTGTTTCTCCCTTTCGACCGCCAGCAGCCATGGGAAGATGTCCTTTAAATCTGGACGTATTTGATGAAGCTTATTGTTTTCTTGGAGGCTCCACTCCTCCTCCCATAAAGAATTGACATACGAAGCTATTTTGCCTTTTAAATCTGAGGATGGTACAAGCAGTTTAGAAGGACGAAGACGGACAGCCTCTTTAGAAAGCCGATCCACCTCTTCGTTGCCTCTGATCCCCACATGACCTGGCACCCAGGCAAACAAAATCTCAAAACCCCTTGAAACTAATGAAGAAAACATGGTAAAAAAACTTGATAAGAGCCGGATGTTTTATGTTTCTTGCTCCTATAGCCTCTAAAGCCGAAAGAGAATCTGTGCAAATAAGGAATTTCCTAAACTGGGACTGCCTGATCAACTCCAAAGCCAAAAGTAGTGCAGTAAGTTCCGCAGTGTAAATAGTGCTTTCAGAGGGAATGTGTTTGGACAGTTTTTCTCCGAAGCTGGAACATATGCGGAGGACCCTACACCAACATCGGACTTTGAACCATCAGTAAAAATAACACATGTTCTTTAAGGTTAGAATACATGTCTAAAAATAATTGTTTATAAATTAAGGAACTCGTGTTCTGTTTGCGCTGCACGGTTAAATCAAACCTAATTTCTGGAGACGAAAACGTCCAAGGAGGTTGTTGAGGAAACTTGGAAACGTCAGAGATGACTCCAACATCAATATCCGCCTCCTCCAGAAAAGGAAGGATGCGAATACCGAAAGGGGGAATACTGGATGGACTTCTTCATATTTCTCTTGGAAACGAGGATTATAACACAGTCGTAGCAGGGTTGTTTGGTTCTGAAAAAAGCTGTATGTTAGTAATTCAAAGCTAATTTTACTCTTCTATGAGAGAGGGAACACTCTCTGCCTCAGCATAAGGTATGAAAAGGTGTAGTTACGAAAAGCGCAAGGCAGAGGCGAATGACCTGATGGTGAAACTGGGTCTTAGGACTTTTTAGATACGAGGCTCTAGCGGCGCCGTAATGATGCTGCCGTAGTCCAACTTGGATCGAACTAACGCCCTGTAAAGATGGAGAAGTGTGCGTTTGTCTGCACCCAATCCGTATGAGCCACTACACGGAGGATATTCATGGCTTTGAGGCACGATGTTTTCAACTTCTGAATATGGGCTTTAAAATTCAATTTTTGGTCAAAGGTAACACCCAGAAATTTGGCTTCTGTGACAGCAGGAATTTTAGCCTTATCTATGAAAATTTCTGGTGGCGGGAAAAGTTGTCTGAAATTGTGAAAGTGGATGCACTCTGTTTTAACTGATGAAAATTTGAACCCATTTTCAACTGCCCACTGTTGGACTTTATAGACACACAACTGGAGTTGGCGCTGTACACCAGCGAATGTCTTTCCAGATGCATAAAGGGCAAAATCATCAACAAAAAGAGAGCAGTCTGAACCTTGGTTGACAGAGTTTACAATTTCATTTATTTTTATACTAAACAGGGCTGGGAAAGGATACTACCCTGTGGAACACCCATTTCCTGCTCATGAATTTCTGACAATGTTGTCCCCACACGGACCTGGAAGGACCTGTCTGCCAAAAACTGTTCTATGAACACTGGGAGATTGCCAAGGAAACCCATCCCATGGAGGTCTGACAGGATTCCATACTTCCACGTCGTGTCATAGGCCTTCTTTATGTCGAAAAAAATGGCAACAACATGCTTTTTATCTAAAAAAGAGTTTCGAATAGTGGTTTCCAATCTGATTAAATGGTCCATGGTAGAGTGATGCTTTCTAAAACCACACTGTTCCATGGCTAAAAGCCCATCACTTTCCAATTTCCACATGAGCCTACCATTGACCATTTTTTCCATCACCTTACAAACACAACTTGTTAAGGCTATTGGACGATAGTTGGTTGGGTTTGAATGATCCTTCCCTGGCTTCGGAATGGGAACAATTAGGGCTCTTTTCCATGAAGCTGGGAAAGACACAGACGTCCAAACCTGGTTATAAACTTGAAGCAGAATGTTAAGACCTGAGTCAGGAAGGTGTTTTAAGAGTTGATAATGTATTTCATCATCAAGACCAGGAGCAGAATCATGACATGCCTGCAAGGCAGACTTCAGTTCATTTAGATTAAAGGACAAGTTGTAGTCTTCTTGATTGGGTGAGGAAAAGTCAAGCTTCTTTTTTTCTGCTTGCGTTTTGATCTTTAAAAACGCGGTGGATTTTTGACTAGAGGAAGAGTTGGTTTCTATGGTAGAAGCTAGCAAGTTAGCCACAGCATGTTTGTCAGTGATGAGTGTATCATCAAGTTTAAATGGTGGACTGAAGGGCAGCTGTTCTTACCCTAATTTTTTTAACAACTCTCCAGATTTTTTTCTTGGATATGTTTGATGTGAGGGAAGAGCAGAAATTTCTCCAAGACACTCGTCTACTTCCTCTACAAACAAACCTCGCCTTTGCTTTTTTCCTCTGATAAGATCGAAACATTCGGGGCAACAGGATGCTGAAAGACTGAACGTTGGGCCCTCTTGCGAACGTTGCAAGCATTCTTACAATCCTGGTTGAACCATGGCGTACCAGGTAATTGTGGACCTGGTTTTGTGAGTGGGATGGTATCTCTCGCACACGATAACAAAACATTAGTGAAGGACTCCGCTGGATCTTCTGATCGGAAGACGATTTCAGCGTCTAGCTTATCAGTTATGGCTGAACGAAAGAAATCCCAATTAGCCCTTTTAAAGCTAAAATACTGAGGAAAGGAAACAGGTTCCTTCAAAACTGGAGAAAGTATTACAGGGAAATAGTCGCTCCCGTGCAGATCATCGTGAACTGACCAATCATAGTCTAGAACCAATGAAGTTAAGATAAGATAATGTTGCTTATAGCCCAGCCGACCACAAGGGGCCACATCAGGGCTGTCACCACGTTAAAATCAACTCACAAGTCATTAAAAAAAAAAATTAAAAAAAACACCTTTCACACATCTCTTTAAAAGACATCTTCTAGAAACGCACCAGAAACTTCGTTAAAAATCTTTCATCCGTAAAATCTTAAATCAGATGAAAAATGTTAATCTCTCTCAAAAACTCAAAGATCACGTCAGGCGGAACATCCCTGAACAGGATTTTCATGGACTCTGCTGTAAAATGTTTGTGTCTCACATCGTGCAAGTCCCAACACTCTAAAAGAATATGTTTCATTGTGAGTGGCACATGACATGGAATGCACCACGGAGCTTCCTCATTCTTTAAAAGGTACGAATGGGTAAAATACGAATGGCCGGTGTGCAGCCGGCACAGAACTGTTTCTTCTTTACGGCCACCAGACGTAGATGGGAGGAACTCATTAAGGTTTGGACGGATCTGAAAGAGTTTGTTATCCGTCTGTGTGTTCCAATCCTCCTGCCAGAGGTCTCTCACATAATCGTTAATTTTGGGTTTCAGATCTGAGCAAGGGATATAAATGTTGGACAGTTTCTCTCTTGTGGCATTCTTGGCTAAACGATCAACCATTTCATTCCCTCCGATGCCAACATGACCAGGAACCCAAGCCAGAATAATGTTGTAACCATCCGCTTTCAACTTGCTAAAAAGCTCAAAAAAATTTAAAAGTTCTGGATGCTGAAGGTTGCGGCCAGCTATGGCCTCCAAAGATGACAGTGAATCTGACAGAACCAGAAAGTCCCTCTTCTTAGAAAGTGAAATTATCTTTAATGCCAGAACCAGAGCAGTAATTTCAGCAGAATAGACAGAAGCATCTGGAGGTATATGCTTTAACAGTATCTGAGAAGGAGCACCAGGGCAATAGGCTGCACAGGCCACTCCATCCTCAGACTTGGAACCGTCTGAAAATTTTTTGATAAGACGGGAATTTTGAACAGAGGTCAGCATACAAGGCCTTGTATGCCAGAGAGCTGGTAGACTCTTTACGAAAAGCTGCAAGATCAGATAAGATAAGATAATGTTGCTTATAGCCCAGCCGACCGCAAGGGGCCACATCAGGGCTGTCACCACGTTAAAATCAACTCACAAGTCATTAAAAAAAAAAAAAAAAAAAACACCTTTCACACATATCTTTAAATGACATCGTCTAGAAACGCACCAGAAACTTCGTTAAAAATCTTTCATCCGTAAAATCTTAAATCAGATGAAAAATGTTAATCTCCTCAAAAACTCAAAGATCACGTCAGGCGGGACATCTCTGAACAGGATTTTCATGGACTCTGCTGTAAAATGTTTGTGTCTCACATCGTACAAGTCCCAACACTCTAAAAGAATATGTTTCATTGTGAGTGGCACATGACATGGAATGCACCACGGCGCTTCTTCATTCTTTAAAAGGTACGAATGGGTAAAATATGAATGGCCGGTGTGCAGCCGGCACAGAACTGTTTCTTCTTAACGACCACCAGACACAGATGGGAGGAACTCCTTAAGGTTTGGACGGATCTGAAAGAGTTTGTTATCCGTCTGTGTGTTCCAATCCTCCTGCCAGAGGTCTCTCACATAATCGTTAATTTTGGGTTTCAGATCTGAGCAGGGGATATATATGTTGGACAGTTTCTCTCTTGTGGCATTCTTGGCTAAACGATCAACCATTTCGTTCCCTCCAATGCCAACATGACCAGGAATCCAAGCCAAAATAATGTAACCATCCGCTTTCAACTTGGTCAAAAGTTCAAAAAAGTGTAAAAGTTCTGGGTGCTAAAGGTTGTGGCCAGCTATGGCCTCCAACGCTGACAGTGAATCTGACAGAACCAGAAAGTCCCTCTTCTTAGATTGTGAGATTATCTTCAATGCCAGAACCAGAGCAGTAAGTTCAGCGGAATAGACAGAAGCATCTGGAGGTATATGTTCTAACAGTATCTGAGAAGGAGCCCCAGGGCAGTAGGCTGCACAGGCCACCTCCATCCTCAGACTTGGAACCGTCAGTAAAAATTTTCTGATAAGATGGAAATTTTGAACAGAGGTCAGAATACAATGCCTTGTATGCCAGAGAGCTGGTAGACTCTTTACGAAAAGCTGCAAGATCAAAACAAATCTCTGGTGTGAAAAAGGTCCACGGAGGCTCATCTGGAAACTTGGAAAAATCGGACACAACTCCTAAGTCTAGACCTGCATTCCGCACAGAGGCTGCATATGAAGACCAAACGGCGGAATACAGTTAGGGTTGTTTTCAAATTTACTTTGGAACGGAGGGTCAAAAACACAGTCATAGGCAGGGTTTTCTGGTTCCGAGAACAGTCTGATATAATAATTCAGAGACAGTTTCAGCCTGCGGTTGGACAGTGAGGGTTCACCTGCCTCTGCATACAGGCTGTACACAGGGGTGGTGCGGAATGCTCCAAGACAGAGACGAAGCCCTTGATGGTGGATAGGGTCCAAGAGTTTTAGGTAAGACGGTCTTGCAGAGCCGTACACAGCACAACCATAGTCCAGTTTGGAACGGACCAAGGCTCTGTAGAGGTGCAGCAAAGTTTTCTTATCAGCGCCCCAGTCAGTGTGTGCTACAACCCGCAGAATATTCAAAGCTTTCTGGCAAGAAGTTCTGAGGTTTTTAATGTGGCTGAGAAAGTTGAGTTTCTGGTCAAAAATAACTCCTAAGAATTTGGCCTCTTTGACAATTGGAATGGGAGATTTCCCTATTTGAATTGCAGGATCTGGAAAAAACTGACGGAAATTATGGAAGTGAATGCACTGTGTCTTTGTAGGAGAAAAAGCGAAGCCGTTTTCATCCGCCCACTTATGAATTTTATCTACACAAAGCTGGAGCCTGCGCTGGACACTCGGGTACAGGCTTCCAGTTGCGTAAACAGCAAATTCATCCACAAACAATGAGCAGTCTGAACCCTGTTGAACAGATTTAACAATGTTGTTGATCTTGATGCTAAAGAGGGCAGGAGACAGTATGCTTCCTTGCGGAACACCCAACTCCTGCTCATGAACATCAGAGAGAGTGGTGCCAACCCGGACCTGAAACTGTCGTTCTGCCAAAAAATTTTGAATGAAAAGTGGAAGATGACCCCGAAAACCAAGATCATGGAGATCATGAAGTATCCCAGATTTCCAGGTGGTATCGTAGGCCTTCTCCAAGTCAAAGAAAATAGCCACTGCATGTTGTTTGTTCAGAAAGGCGTTCCGAAGCGTAGATTCCAGACGGATCAAATGATCAACTGTGGTTCGATGTTTGCGGAAACCACACTGTTCTTTCGCCAAAAGGCCATCGGTTTCGAGTTTCCACATGAGTCTAGCATTGACCATTTTCTCCATCAGCTTGCAGACACAGCTGGTCAAAGCTATGGGACGGTAATTTGATGGGTTAGAAAGATCTTTTCCAGGTTTGGGAATGGGAATGATGAGGGCTTTTCGCCAAGAAGGTGGAAAGAAACCAGTAGTCCATACATGGTTGTAGACATGTAGCAGGATGTGCAGACCTTTTTGCGGAAGATGTTTCAAAAGTTTGTAATGGATTTCATCTATACCCGGAGAGGAATCGCTGCAAGAAAGTAAGGCAGATTTCAATTCGTTTAAAGTGAAAGGAAGATTGTAGTCTTCCATGTTATCTGATGAAAAGTTGCAGGGTGATTTTTCTTTAAGGGCTTTGATTTTGACAAAACTGGCTGATTTGTTAGAAGAGGAGGAATTCTTTTCAATGGTTGAAGCAAGCAGATTAGCAACTGCTTTTTTCTCTGTTATTAAAGAGTCAGAAAACTTAAGATGGTTCACAGTGGGACAGGTGTTCTTCCCTTTGATTTTCTTGATGATTTTCCACACTTTTTTCTTCGATGTCTTGGATGTGAGACTTGAGCAAAACTGTTTCCAAGATAAACGTTTACTGGTCTTATATATGTGTTTGGATTTGGCCCTCGAACGTTGGGCATCGAAGGTCTGCAAGAGACCCGACGTTGAGCTCTTTTGCGGGTTTTGTTAATTTCCTTGCATTCAGAGTTGAACCAAGGAACTTTTGGCATTAGGGGCTTCTTGGAAGATGTGTGGATGGTTGACTTTGCGGCGAACGTTGCAAGCATTCTTACAATCCTGGTTGAACCATGGTGTACCAGGTAATTGTGGACCTGGTTTTGTGAGTGGGATGGTATCTCTCGCACATGATAACAAAACATTAGTGAAGGACTCCGCTGGATCTTCTGATCGGAAGACGATTTCAGCATCTAGCTTATCAGTTATGGCTGAACGAAAGAAATCCCAATTAGCCCTTTTAAAGCAAAAATACTGAGGAAAAGAAACAGGTTCCTTCAAAACTGGAGAAAGTATTACAGGGAAATGGTTGCTCCCGTGCAGATCAACGTGAACTGACCAATCATAGTCCAGAACCAATGAAGGATCACACACTGACAAATCCAAACACGAAAGAGTACCATTTGAAGAATGCATGTATGTTGGTGATTTGTCATTTAGACAACACAGGTCCAGTTCGTTAAAGATCTCTTCCAGCATGAGACCCCGAGGTGAGGAATGTGAGCTACCCCAAAGGGGGGAGTGCCCGTTAAAGTCTCCCAAAATAAAAAAAGGACGTGGAAGCTGATCTATTAGATCAATGACTTGTTGCTTAGATATTGTACCAGAAGGAGGACAGTAAATTGAACAGAGAGTTATTGTTTTATTGAAAGTAATCCTGGCCGCAACAGCTTGTAATGGGGTATTTAAGTTAACTTGGCTGAATAACAAAGATCTGTGAATAAGAAGGGAAACACCCCCAGTGACCCCATGGCCAGTATCTGTAGGTAAAGCAGGAAAACCTACTGAACTAAAGCCTGCCAATGAAAAATGTTTTCCTGGTCTCAACAATGTTTCCTGCAGCGCAACAACACTAGGTTTGAGGTCAGAACACAACCGCTGGAGTTCCTCATATTGGGCATTAATGCCTCTTATATTCCACTGAATAAGGGCCATGACAATAAAAAAGAAAAGAAAATTACTCCATCTCATTGTCCTCATCACCTTCTATCTCCAAAGGAGAAAAGCGATTGGAAGAAGGCGATGGAGATACCACCTTCTTGGCTGACGAAGGACGATACTTATTTCCACCCCCAGATGGACGAGGTGGAAGAGGAGGCTTCATCACAGGTCGACTTCTGGAGTGTTCCCCAGACAAAGAGGCTACCTGTGCAGCCTTCCCAGAGGGTCTGGGATTGGAGGAAGGGGGCTCAGACCCTCGAGGAGTCCGGGGAGAGGTGGATATTGAGCCTCCACCCAAGGCACTGTTTGGAGTTTGCTTTCTTTTTCCACTGTCTTTCTGTACATGTTGAGGCTGCTGTTGCGTCTGCCGATCATGATGCTGACAGCCGGCCTGAGGTTGAACAGTCTCAGTCTGAACACCAACACTGACCATGCTCCCCTTGGCGACATCAGCATATGACTTGCTGAGGGAGGGCTGTCTATTCTGCACAAGTTTCCTTGCCTCAAAGAACGAAATACGATTCTCTGTGCGTACCTTCTGGATCTCGGACTCGACGCGCCAGACTGGACAGTCCTTCGAGAAAGCAGGATGGTTGCCTTTACAGTTTATGCAACAGGGCGGACAATCACACGGACCTTCATGCACTGGTTTTGAGCACTTGCCACACGCCTCCTGTTCTGTACACCTGTCCTTAATGTGTCCGTACTTTTGGCACTTAAAGCATCGCAAAGGTGAAGGAATGTACATAGAGACGGGAACCCTCAAATATCCGACCTTCACACACACAGGGAGAGTTGTTGTACAGAAAGTTAGAAAAAAAGTATCTGTTGGCACACGGTCTTGATCTTTTCGTGCTAGAACCCGGTGAACGTGGGTCACACCCTGGGAAGCCAGTTCCGTCTTTATTTCTAACTCGGAAACGCCTCTCAAATCACGACACCTGATGACGCCCTTGCTTGAATTCAAAGTTTTGTGAGGTGTCACTCTGATTGGCCTGTCAATTAACGTCGTCGACTTGAGAAGCAACTCAGAATGCTTCTGTTTTGCACATTCTATCAAAAAGGAACCGTTTCATAGCCGTTTCATGGATTTGGGTACGTCGGAGAGTCCTTCTACTCCTCTCGAAATAGCAAAAGGACTCAATCCATTCACCCCACAGAGAGGGCAAGCTTCGTCCACACCCTCCATCACCAACCAACAAGGCCAAAAACCAGCTGCTGTCCTTATTTCATTATCCGAGTCCGAGTCCAAGTTCGAGCCTGAGGAATAATTTCTTTTCCTTTTTTGTTGGGAGTGAGCCATAGTTTTGAGTTTTTAAAGTTCATCCCTGCCTACCCACCCACCATGGGGTCCAACAAGGGGCCAGGGTCAAGGGGAAATCCAACTCTTGACCCCATCCGGGTTTCAGCAGGGATATACACCAGATAGAACATAACTGACCTATTCCGCCAAGATCATGACACACCGCCGGGGACAGACGGTGAACACTTACAAGGTTTCCAAGGCCAGCCAAGAACTACCCAGTTTGACCCAACCTCACGTAGAGGCAGCCGATTGACATACACGGGCCAATGTATGCCACCCGTCTTAGAGGAGGTCCGAGCCAAAGTGATGTGTTGAGAACAGCAGGTTCTCTCAATCACCAGGACCTCATTCCCCCCCCCCACTTACAGGACGCACCGCACGGCAAACACGGTGGGTCTGAAGAAGACCGCAGAGAAAAGAAGAAGTGTTCCAAAGAAGGCTTGTAAGTAAAGATTAAAGTACAGAGTAAGGAGCCAGGTAGGCAGAAACTAGACGAAACAGAGGCTGCAGTTTCTGTGCGGAGACTTTATGGGGGAAAAAGAGATAGTAAAAGACACAGTAGGCAGAAAAACAGGAAAGATAAGAAAAAGGGGTGGGCTCAGGTTAGTCGAGAAACACCCCCGCCACGAGAAGGCCGGCCCATGGGGGCGGCAGTTTAAATGATGAGCCACTAATGAATTAAAAAACAAACAAAAAGGCTCCTGACCCTGAAATTTTATCAATGGGGATTTCTTTTTAATCAATAAAAGGAAAGTGGTGTTCCTGCATGCTCATATATATGCGTCACAGTTGTTTCCAAACTGGTCCTAATTATTGGCTGCTGACCCTAAATTTTATCAATGGGGAATTATTTTTTAATCAGTAAAAGGAAAGTGGTGTTTCCCACTTACTCCAATACGTGCGTCACAGTTTTCAATGTTATACAGGTTGCAACATTTGATGAAAAAATTCACCACCCACTGACCCAGTGCATTATTTAACCTACCTTAAAAAAGAAAAGGCCGACCTCATTGTCATATTTTTTTAACTGATAAAACATAATGGAAACGAGAAATTTTTATCAGAATGTGCTTTATTACGCTGTGAATCTCGCTTATATAAAATAAAAATTTCATAAGAGCATGCCTGGCATATGAATTTAATTGGAAAGAAGTAATTATTATTTGATTTAGTTCTCAAGACATTTTAGATCTGTCACATAAATTTATCTAGCAACTAATCCATACTAAAAGCAGCCAATTACTCTTTGTTTGAATGTTTGGAGAAAGGGTCTAATAAATTGATAAATCCAACTCCCTGATTTAATCAAGAGAGAGGGGGGTGGGGGGGGGTGGGGGGAGGTCAGTGTTGTTCTTGCCACTGGGCATTATGGGTCATTTTGACCAGTTGTCAGAAAAATCAATAGAGAAAGCAAACAGACAGAAGGAAAAATTAATTAGCCTCTCTCTCTTTAAGGTATGACAGCTTAATGCCATTAACAGAATGTCATGAGAAATTCTGTTAGTGACATTTAAGAGTCAAAGTTTTTCAAGTGTCAATTTAAAATTTGCTTTCCAATATTTTTCAGGCATTTGGCAAAACATTCAAGAGACCAAGCAGACCATCAGGAGGAAGAAAGCAGATGGTTACCCTAACATAGGAGACATCACTGATGGTGCTGCTTATCGCAAGATGTGTGAGGAAGGAGAGTTTCTGGCCGCAGCCACCAACCTGTCTGTTGTCATGAACACTGATGGCATCAACTTGTATTCCTCTTCTAAAGTGGAGTTGTGGCCCATATTTCTAGCCATAAACGAACCAAGTCCTGCAGCACGGTTTGCTAGAGAGAATTTGTTGCTTGCTGGCATATGGCAAGGCAAGGGAAAACCCCCATTTCAGCAGTATCTTTCTGTGTTTGCGAAAGAAATGAACGATTTGAAACAAAATGGTGTTGACATTTGTGTTAATAACAGAATCGTCAGAGTTAAGGTTTCGGTTGTCTGTGCCACTGTTGATCTTCCTGCCAAAGCATCTATGCTGAATATGACCTACTTTAATGGAGCCCACGCATGCATTACCTGTGAAGAACCAGGGGTAGTCGTGTCACAAGGCAAAGGCCATTCTCGGTGGTATCCATATCATCCAGATCCAGAAGATCCAGGGCCATTAGTACGTGCTCATGATGATGTTGTAAAATGTATGATGCAAGGGACACGGACCAAAAGGGTCAAAGGCTTTTGTGGTCAATCAGGCTTGATTTCCTTGGATGGATTTGATTTGGTGCAGGGAATTGTTCCCGACTATATGCATGGTCTGCTTCTTGGGGTGACTAAAACACTAATGTGTAAATGGTTTTCTCCCACAGAGAGCAGCCAACCCTATTTTGTTGGTAAGGATTTACCAACCATTGCCAAACGATTGAAGCATATTACGCCTCCAGATTTTATTGAAAGATTGCCTCGAGATCTTGAGAAAAACTACAGCCACTTTAAGGCCACAGAGTTCCAGTCATGGCTTTTATTTTACTGTATCCCTTGTGTGAGCAGGATCCTCCCTGATGAATATTTGTCGCATTTTGCAAAGTTGTCAGAGGCTACACACATTTTGCTTGGAGACTCCATAAGCCCAGTCGCCATTCTCCGTGCCAGTACTTTGCTTGATGAGTTTTATGGTGATTTTCAGAGGCTGTATGGGCAAGGTTCATGTGGATTAAATGTCCACAATGCTGGTTCTCATCTGGTTCATTATGTGAAACAATGGGGGCCTATGTGGGCATGGTCTTGTTTTTCATTTGAGGACTCGAATGCCATGATTCTTCAATCTGTTCATGGCACTGGTGATGTTGTTGGACAAGTCATCAAGTTCAAAGTGGCACAAAGTGTCCTCCGCAAATCTGGTTCTAATCACAAACACACACAGTTGTGGAGTAATCTGAAGACTGTATCCAACTGTGATGTTGCTGGAAGAATAAAACGGTTGTCGAGTTCAGATTTGGAACAAAAGGTGGAGATTTTTCAAGATGCTGGATTGTCAAAAGTGGAACGAGTTGTTGTGAATGGACGTAAGTTTTATTCTGTGGAATACACGCGAATGAAGAAAAGGGAGTGCAGTGTGGTTCGCACAAGTCAGAATGAATTCGGAAAAGTTCAGCTTTTTGTTCTTCACAACAACAGTGTTCATGCTGTGCTTCGCATGTTTCAAGTTTCAACTGCTCAAGATCTTGAGAGTTCTGGGAAACATCTAATTCCTGTGCAGCTTTCCAATGATGTCAAGGTCATTGCTGTTCAGGACTTGGTTGAAACCATGGTTCTGCTTCATTCTGTGAACTCCCAGATTTCTGATTACATTGCCTCACCTCCAAATAAGCTTGGTCGTGCTGTTTTCAAGTGAGCGTGAGTGCTACCTGTATCAAGCTCAGATTATATATGTTTATGCATGTGTCATTTCTATTAGTTCCTCGAATCAAAGATTGTGACTCACCCATTTTATGGGTATTTGGTAATTTATAGTCACAGAGATATCTCTGTGAAATTTGGGTTGCTCCCACCCAGAGAGCGTGTCGCAGCCAGAGGTGCGCCACCTGTTTTTTTGTTGTTGTTTTTTGCATGCAATGTTTGTGTGACTGATGGAAAGGGGATGGGGTAAATTTTGCCCAAATGACAACATTTTCATTGCCACTGGGTTTAACGTATGCTAAGTGCGTGGGCACTCGGGACCTCGGTTTATCGTCTCTTCAAAGCAATGTTCCCAAGTACACAAGCTGAGCGTCACAGATGTCAGTGATGTACAGGTTACTGAATTTAAGCAAAAACTCACAATGCAGTGCATCATTTTGATTAAGATTAAGATTAAAATTATAGTCCCGTCAACAGCAGAGGTTATCTCAGGACTGTCACCACGTTTCAAACTACCACGTATGTATGTTAAAAAAGGATTAAAAGCAAAACCTTACCCAACCCATTAAAAAAAGATTAAAAGAACTAACCCTAGGATTAAAAACCAACACGTTGAAATCACTAACGGTAATCTGCAAAAATCAATACTGGGTATAGAAAATCTAACAACACCAAAGTCACACACGATGAAATAAATTCACTTCTTTTAGGAAGTTAAAAATATTGTCAGGGGGAACATCACGGAAAAGAATCTTCATATTATCTGCAGTGTAATGTTTCCTTCTAATGTCGTATAAATCCCAGCAGTCTAAAAGAATATGTTGGACAGATATCCGACTATCACAGGCAACACAGAAAGGCGGGTCTTCTCCCTTCAATAAAAACGAATGAGTAAAATAGGCATGACCCGTCCTCAATCTACACAATACTGTTTCTCCCTTTCGACCGCCAGCAGCCATGGGAAGATGTTCCTTTAAATCTGGACGTATTTGATGAAGCTTATTGTTTTCTTGGAGGCTCCACTCCTCCTCCCATAAAGAATTGACATACGAAGCTATTTTGCCTTTTAAATCTGAGGATGGTACAAGCAGTTTAGAAGGACGAAGACGGACAGCCTCTTTAGAAAGCCGATCCACCTCTTCGTTGCCTCTGATCCCCACATGACCTGGCACCCAGGCCAACAAAATCTCAAAACCCCTTGAAACTAATGAAGAAAACATGGTAAAAAAACTTGATAAGAGCCGGATGTTTTATGTTTCTTGCTCCTATAGCCTCTAAAGCCGAAAGAGAATCTGTGCAAATAAGGAATTTCCTAGACTGGGACTGCCTGATCAACTCCAAAGCCAAAAGTAGTGCAGTAAGTTCCGCAGTGTAAATAGTGCTTTCAGAGGGAATGTGTTTGGACAGTTTTTCTCCCGAAGCTGGAACATGTGCGGAGGACCCTACACCGACATCGGACTTTGAACCATCAGTAAAAATAACCACATGTTCTTTAAGGTTAGAACACATGTCTAAAAATAATTGTTTATAAATTAAGGAACTCTGTTCTGTTTGCGCTGCACGGTTATATCAAACCTAATTTCTGGAGACGAAAACGTCCAAGGAGGTTGTTGAGGAAACTTGGAAACGTCAGAGATGACCCCAACATCAATATCCGCCTCCTCCAGAAAAGGAAGGATGCGAATACCGGAAGGGGGAATACTGGATGGACTTCTTTCATATTTCTCTTGGAAATGAGGATTCATAACACAGTCGTAGGCAGGGTAGATAGATAGATAGTTATAAAGGACAAGCCCTTTCCACCATAAAGAGGTGATATCAGAGCTATACACTGAGGGTCATTACGTGACTTGAGTTATACAAACACATATGCAATCTGCAACCTTAAAATGTAAAAAACCACAACTAAATCTTATAAAACATGTTCACATCTCTTAAAAACTGAAATATCACAGATACTTGCACATTTCTAAAAAGCTCACTAAGTGACATTTTATCAAAATATTTTCCTCTGATCTCACCGAGATCATCACACTCAGTCAACACATGCTTAAGAGTGTATACACAATCGCATGCAAAACAATGGGGTCGATCTTCTCCCTCTAAGAGGAAAGAATGTGTAACATAACTATGTCCAATATGCAGTCTACTTAAAACACATTCTTCTTTCCTGTTTTTGCAAACCGAAGGTAACCATTCAGACAAGTCTGGCATTATCTCATGAAGTTTGTTTTCCGATTCCAAATTCCAATCATCTTGCCAACGTTTCTTTACAAACTTATTTATTAGCTGTTTAAGATCCGGATATGGTAACCGATGGGATCGCTTGACAGGATCATTTAACGCTTTCTTTGCTTGTCTGTCCGCTATCTCATTGCCCGTAATACCGCAGTGGCTAGGGACCCACCAAAACACAACATCTTTATCTACAGGGAGTTCGGTTAAAAGTTCTAAAATGGATATTAACTTAGGATGGTCACAAGTTGACGATTTAAGAGCTTGTAAAGCTGAGAGAGAGTCAACTACTATAACAAAAGATTTTCGAGTTGAACTTTGCACAGTCTTTAAAGCTAAGTATAGTGCTTCTAATTCTGCAGTAAAAATAGAAGAATGATCTTTCAGACGAAAAGAATGAGAATGGCCCGAGGCAGATGTCGATGCTGCAGCAACTTTCTCTTCCAATTTGGAACCATCCGTATAGAGAAATGTTCGATGTTTATGTTTCTCTTTCTTTTCTAAAAACAAATGTTTTATAAATCTCTGGACTTGTTGTTTCTTTCTTATAAGCAGAGAGAGAGAAATCTATTTGTGGAGTTACCAGTCTCCATGGCGGGACACCGGCAACAGTAAGGTCATCAACATCCACTAAATTTATGTTAGCCTCTTCAAAAGAGTCCTTTACTCTCTGGCCAAAAGGAGGGGTCAACGTAGATGCCTCAAACAGGCTGGCAGGTGGAGGCTCAAAAACACAAGAGTAGGCTGGATTCTCTGGGGAAGCCTTCAACTTTAAATAATAATTCATACTGAGTTTAGTACGACGGAGGTTTAAAGATGGTTCATGAGCCTCCGCATACAAACTAGAGATTGGCGATGTTCTAAAAGCACCAAGAGCTATCCGTAGACCTTGATGATGAACTGTGTCCAATAGCTTCAAGGAAGACTTTGCAGCTGACCCGTACACCTGGCAACCGTAATCGAGCTTTGATCTCACTAGAGCTCGATAAAGGTTTAACAGAGTAAATTTGTCCGCGCCCCAATCGGAGCGACCAACCACCTTTAATATATCTAAAGTTTTAAAACACCTTGCCCTCAAATCTCTAATGTGAGGTAAAAACGTGAGCTTCTCATCAAAAATCACGCCTAAAAATCTGGCTTCATGCACAACTTTGATCGATTCACCAGAAATCTTAATGTCCGGCTCTCCAAAAGGGCCTCTAAGTTTCATAAAATGCATACACACAGTCTTGGACTGTGAAAATTTAAAACCATTCTCTTCAACCCACTCTTGGATGTTCTTGACACATAGCTGAAGCTGACGTTCTACTGAAGGTAAAAACTTCCCTCTAATCGCAAGGGAGAAGTCATCTACAAACAAAGAAGCATCGGCACCTTTTACAACAGACTCAACGATATTGTTAATTTTGATACAAAACAACAAGGGAGATAAAATGCTTCCCTGGGGCACTCCCTGTTCTTGAACAAAGAAGTCTGACAGAACTGATCCTGAACACACACGGAAACAACGATCCTGTAAAAAATGTTCAATAAAAACGGGGAGCCTGCCCCTAAACTCCATGTTGAAAAGGTCTCTCAGAATGCCGTACCTCCAGGTGGTGTCATATTGTAACAAAAGGCGTTTTGTCCCAGACAATGTAGAGCTGGGGCGAAATAAATAAAACAACCTAGTAGCGAGGTTGTGCGTGTGCAGTTTGCGTGAACGAAAATCGCTCACTTGTTGTGGGGAAGTTGCGGGCTGAACTTTTAGTTGACACAGTTGTCATGTCTTTTGCCTTGTAAAGGTATGTATTGGTTATGCTTATGGAGATAGGGGGATAGGAGGTTTAACATAATTCATGTATTGAAAACTAAACAATCTTTAGATATGTATGTTGCAGAATGCCAACCCAAGTCTACAGTCGTTTTATAAAGGGATGAGGTATTTATGTCGTGAATGTGATGTATTCACTTGGAATTAACAGTTAGATATGATGAATGTTATTTGTTCCTTCAGTCAGTAGTTTTACTTAGAAGTTGAATGAGGAATATTTTGGTGATGGATAATAACGCACACACACACCACACACACACACACACACACACACACACACCACCAATCTATGCTCTCTCGAAAAATGATAATAGCTATTGTGTGATATGTTTGATGATGATGTATAGTTAATAAGACAATCATTTATTTTACAGAAGTGTATGTATGTGTCTATAAATTGTCGTCAACTATAATTGCAAATTTATCCGAAATCATTGTGGTTGATATTGCAAGAAAGGGGATGTAAAGGAAATGGTTATGACGAGGGTAGTAAAAGGAAATCCTTTCTTGTTAAATGGTATTGATGAGGGTGACAAAGTGGAATTGTGTTTTTACTGTTCCTGACAAGGGTAGTGAATCAAAGTCATTTCTTGGATAGTGTTTCATGTAAAGGTATGGTGTCTATGTCGCTGTGTTTGTCTGCTTAGGATAATAGGAATAATTTTCATGGCCTGTGGTTGGACTTTGGGGAAGAAGGGGAGGTTTGAAAAGAAAGAAAGGTTTCATGGCCATGGACACAGAAGGAGGGATGAGAAACACATATTAAAAGACTGTCACTGTGCAGGCTTCCAGTGCCAGGGACTGAGCACGGAGTATTGGTGCCAGGAAATGGGCACAGACAGACTGTCAAGTTTCGTCAGGCTACGGGCGTGATTTCTTCCACGGACTGGGAAGAATTCCTTGAGTCTGTTGAGGAACGCCCAAGAGTTGTTTCAAGAGCTGCCTGGAGTGAGGTGCAGCAGGAACAAAAAAACGGTGTCTTCGCTAGGGTGGTGACGTTGATCTTCTTTCCCCTCCTGTCCATACCCAGGCCATAACAACAAAGGAACAAAGTTATTTCTTTTATTAATAAAAGGGTGTGGCTTAAGTTTTCAACCTTAGTTTCCTTTCCCGGTGGGTGAACGCGTTTGTCTGATTTGGAGTGACAGAGAGTACAGATAGCAGGCACACATACAAGCATCAATACATATTCTTTATTCTGTCTATCTGGGACTTTCTTTACACATATGCTTTCTCCAAGTCAAAAAATATAGAGATAACATGCTGTTTGCGAGCGAAGGCTTCCGCACAAAAGATTCCAAACGTACAAGATGGTCTATAGTACACCTTTTCTTACGAAAGCCACATTGAATATTGGCCAATAAACCCTTATCCTCTAGCGTCCACAAGAGACGCGCCGAGACCATCCTTTCCATAGTTTTACAAAGACAACTTGTCAACGCTATAGGATGGTAGTTAGTCGGATCCGAGTTGTCCTTACCTGGTTTAGGGATGGGTACAATAATAGCTTCCTTCCATTTTTCGGGAAAACTTCCCGATTCCCAAATACCGTTATAAATCTGAAGAAGAATAGAACGACTTTCCGCTGGAAGATGACGAAGCATTTCATAATGAACCTCATCTGGGCCAACTGCTGAATTGTTAGACTTGTGGATGGATTGGTCTAATTCCCACTGTGAAAATAGAACATTATAGTCCTCAGAATTGTCAGATAAAAATTGAGGATGGTGTTTCTCTGATTCTACTTTAATTTTTTGAAATTTACTGGAATAATGGTTAGAAGATGAATTTTGAGAGATGGAAGAGGCCAAGAGGTTTGCTATGTCTTTTCTATCCAAAATTGGTTTCCCATTGATTTTCAGGTGTCTCAAACCAGAAGATCTTTTCCCTTTGATTCTTTTGATGGATTTCCATACTCGGGCAGATGATGTTGTAGAATTTAAGGAGGAACAAAAGTTACGCCACGAGTTCTTTTTACATCTTTTGATAATATACTTCGCTTTAGCTTTTAGTCTTTTATACTCAATTCGATTTTCTTCCGTCGGATGTTTTCGGAATTTTCTAAGCGCTTTCCTGCGATTTCTAATAGCTTCTTTGCACTCATTATTAAACCAAGGCACTTTCGGAGGTTTTTTTTTGATCTATCACAGATTTAGGAATACAATCAGACGCTATGTCCATCAGGATAGAAGTAAAGGTGTCCATAGGATCTGACTGAGAAAGAATGACTGTAGTTATTTTGGTCTTGCACTGAAGTTCAAACAAGGCCCAATTAGCATGTTTCAAATTCCAACATTTTGATGTCTCATCGTCAGATGTAGCCAAACTTTCTAATAAAATGGGGAAATGGTCACTGCCGCATAAATCTTCATGAGGTTCCCATTTGTAATCTAGAAGTAGAGAGGGAGAACAGAGAGATAAGTCAATAGCTGAGGAAGTTCCATACGTAGCATGAACAAAGGTTGGTTGATCGTTATTCAAAATACATAGTTGATGTTCGAAATGAGGCTCTCAATCGTCTGTCCTCTATTATCCGAACGCGGATCACCCCAAACGGGAGAATGGGCATTAAAGTCTCCGAGGAGAAGGAGCGGTGATGGTAATTGCTCAATAAGGTTCTCAAGGTCTTGTTTGGAAACATTTTCAGAAGGAGCAAGATAAATGGAACATACAGAAAAAGTGTTATTACCAGAAACAGTTGCTGCCACAGCTTGTAAAGAAGTGTTCAATGGAATTTCTGCTGCAGGGAGAGAATTATGGATATAAAGGCATACACCACCTGACTTTGAATTAGGATATTTAGATAAACAAGCATAGTTTCTAATGCGAATCGGCTGCTGAATCTGATGCTCTTGCAAAGCAATAATATTGGGAGAAAAACTTTTACATAATAGGAGCAAATCATCATAATTACTCCTCAACCCTCTTATATTCCACTGGAGAATACTCATAAAAAAGGTTAAAATAAGGTAAAATGTAAAAGAACAATACATCAAATACAGCGTTTAAAAAAAAAACATCAGGTCATTGAATCAGAAATCTCTTCCCCAGACAGTACCCGAAACCTGTTGGAGCTAGAAAAAGAAGCTTCGCCTTTTTTAAGGCGATCTGAAATCTTTTTCTGTTTCTCGTACTTGTTAGGTGGTTTGGGTGGGGGATCAGGTCATTTGCCTTGTGTATGGGGTGAAATTTCTATCATCCTTTGGCTCTTAGATGTCAATACAGATGAAGGGTTAGGTCTATTGAGTTTGGCCAGAAGGCAGATTGTTCTCCTGATCTATCTTTTGCTGATGTCAATGATGTCTTGCCAGAAGTTTTCTGGATTCCTTTGGTCAAGAAATGTCAAACACTCAGACACTCGTACCCTTTGAATCTCAGACTCCAATTTCCACTGAGGGCAATCTTTGGAGCTGGATTCGTGCTTCCCGGAACAATTGACGCAGGAGGCGTCACATGCAACACTAGTGTCGTGAGCTTCTTTGCCACATCTTTTACAGACTTCTGAGGTGGCCCTGCACCTGTCCTTTGTGTGTCCGAATTTCTGACATTTAAAACAGCGCATGGGTGAAGGAATGAAGACATCCACCTTGACATTTTCGTAGAAGATTTTCACATCTACTGGAATCTGTGCCATGCCAAACGTCAGGATATAGGTAAATGTGGGCATCCTTTCTCCTTTTCGGAAAGCGGAAAGACGCCGCACATCCAAAACTCCCTGCTCCGCCAAATAATCCTTCAGTTCAGCCTCTGAGGCGTCTTTCAAGACATCTCTAAGGTGTCTTGAACCACCGCAACGTATCACTCCCTTGCAGGAGTTCAACGTACGATGGCCGGACACCTTAACCAAGACCTCCCTGCTTCCGAACTTTGCCTTCGTACCATCTGCCTTTTTAAGCTGGGACGATGAACGTTCGGTCGGGCATTTTACAAGGTATGTCCCGTCTTTTTGTTTTTTTTACTTCTGAGTAAGACTTTGATACACCCTCCAACCATTTCTGAAACAGAAATGCACTGAGACCCTGGAAGCCATCCACTACCAGGAATCTCAGCCACATTTCCTTCAGCTTGGCCACAAACCTGACTTCTTCCTCAGAATCCGAATCATATTCCCTCAGACGTTTGGAATGACTGTTTTGACTGCTCATAAGGCGTAGGCTCAATGATGGCAGGAATTCAACAGTCACCCTAGGAGAGCTGCCGTGCTAGGGAAGGGACAATGGATGGCCCTATGAAGGACATGCGAAGATGAACTCGTAGGACGTCCGTCTGCCTGATACCGTCCCACAAAACCAGACAGGACTGCTGTAGCGACTCACTAACGCAGAGCCATTCATCTTTCGGCCAGTGTCAGCACCTTAGATTGCGAGTGACTTAGGGCCACCACTCCGACAGGTCTCAGAAAAAGAAGCATTGAAAAGGAAGACTGGAAAAAATAGATGAAAGAACAGATTGAAGAACCGGGAAGGAAGAAACAAGATGACATAGAAGCGGCAGATGATGTGGGGAGACTTTATCGTGAAAAAGAGGTAGCAAAAGACACGGTAGGCAGAACAGTAGAAAAGACAAGAAAAAGGGGTGGGCACAGGTTGGTCAAGAAACACCCCCGCCACGAGAAGGCCGGCCCAGGGGAGGCGTCCAAACCTGGTTATAAACTTGAAGCAGAATGTTAAGACCTGAGTCAGGAAGGTGTTTTAAGAGTTGATAATGTATTTCATCAAGACCAGGAGCAGAATCATGACACGCCTGCAAGGCAGACTTCAGTTCATTTAGATTAAAGGGCAAGTTGTAGTCTTGATTGGGTGAGGAAAAGTCAAGCTTCTTTTTTTCTGCTTGCGTTTTGATCTTTAAAAACGCGGTGGATTTTTGACTAGAGGAAGAGTTGGTTTCTATGGTGGAAGCTAGCAAGTTAGCCACAGCTTGTTTGTCAGTGATGAGTGTATCATCAAGTTTTAAATGGTGGACTGAAGGGCAGCTGTTCTTGCCCCTAATTTTTTTAACAACTCTCCAAATTTTTTTCTTGGATATGTTTGATGTGAGGGAAGAGCAGAAATTTCTCCAAGACACTCGTCTACTTCCTCTACAAACAAACTCGCCTTTGCTTTTTTCCTCTGATAAGATTGAACATTCGGGGCCACAGGATGCTGAAAGACTAAACGTTGGGCCCTCTTGCGAATGTTGCAAGCCTTCTTACAATCCTGGTTGAACCATGGTGTACCAGGTAATTGTGGACCTGGTTTTGCGAGTGGGATGGTATCTCTCGCACATGATAACAAAACATTAGTAAAGGACTCCGCTGGATCTTCTGACTGGAAGACGATTTCAGCATCTAGCTTATCAGTTATGGCTGAACGAAAGAAATCCCAATTAGCCCTTCTGAAGCAAAAATACTGAGGAAAGGAAACAGGTTCCTTCAAAATTGGAGAAAGTATTACAGGGAAATGGTCGCTCCCGTGCAGATCATCGTGAACTGACCAATCATAGTCTAGAACCAATGAAGGATCACACACTGACAAATCCAAACACGAAAGAGTACCATTTGAAGAATGCATGTATGTTGGTGATTTGTCATTTAGACAACACAAGTCCAGTTCATTGAAGATCTCTTCCAGCATGAGACCCCGAGGTGAGGAATATGAGCTACCCCAAAGGGGGGAGTGCCCGTTGAAGTCTCCCAAAATAAAAAAAGGACGTGGAAGCTGATCTATTAGATCAATGACTTGTTGCTTAGATATTGTACCAGAAGGAGGACAATAAATTGAACAGAGAGTTATTGTTTTATTGAAAGTAATCCTGGCCGCAACAGCTTGTAATGGGGTATTTAAGTTAACTTGGCTGAATAACAAAGATCTGTGAATAAGAAGGGAAACGCCCCCAGTGACCCCATGGCCAGTATCTGTAGGTAAAGCAGGAAAACCTACTGAACTAAAGCCTACCAATGAAAAATGTTTTCCTGGTCTCAACAATGTTTCCTGCAGCGCAACACCACCAGGTTTGAGGTCAGAACACAACCGCTGGAGTTCCTCATATTGGGCATTAATGCCTCTTATATTCCACTGAATAAGGGCCATGACAGATAAGATAATGTTGCTTATAGCCCAGCCGACCGCAAGGGGCCACATCAGGTAGGGCCATGACAATAAAAAAGAAACGAAAATTACTCCATCTCATTGTCCTCATCACCTTCTATCTCCAAAGGAGAAAAGCGATTGGAAGAAGGCGATGGAGATACCACCTTCTTGGCTGACGAAGGACGATACTTATTTCCACACCCAGATGGACGAGGTGGAAGAGGAGGCTTCATCACAGGTCGACTTCTGGAGTGTTCCCCAGACAAAGAGGCTACCTGTGCAGCCTTCCCAGAGGGTCTGGGATTGGAGGAAGGGGGCTCAGACCCTCGAGGAGTCCGGGGGGAGGTGGATATTGAGCCTCCACCCAAGGCATTGTTTGAATTTTGCTTTCTTTTTCCACTTTCTTTCTGTACATGTTGGGGCTCCTGTTGCGTCTGCCGATCATGATGCTGACAGCCGGCCCGAGGTTGAACAGTCTCAGTCTGAACACCAACACTGACCATGCTCCCCTTGGCGACATCAGCATATGACTTGCTGAGGGAGGACCGTCTATTCTGCACAAGTTTCCTTGCCTCAAATAACGAAACTCGATTCTCTTGGATCTCAGACTCGGTGCGCCAGACTGGACAGTCCTTTGAAAAAGCAGGATGGTTGCCTTTACAGTTTATGCAACAGGGCGGACAATCACACGGACCTTCATGCACTTGTTTTGAGCACTTGCCACACACCTCCTGTTCTGTACACCTGTCCTTAATGTGTCCATACTTTTGGCATTTGAAGCATCGCAAAGGTGAAGGAATGTACATAGAGACGGGAACCCTCAAATATCCGACCTTCACACACACAGGGAGAGTTGTTGTACAGAAAGTTAGAAAAAAGGTATCTGTTGGCACACGGTCTTGGTCTTTTCGTGCTAGAACCCGGTGAACGTGGGTCACACCCTGGGAAGCCAGTTCCTTCTTTATTTCTAACTCTGAAACGCCTCTCAAATCACGGCACCTGATGACGCCCTTGCTTGAATTCAAAGTTTTGTGAGGTGTCACTCTGATTGGCCTGTCAATCAACGTCATCGACTTGAGAAGCAACTCAGAATGCTTCTGTTTTGCACATTCTATCAAAAAGGAACCATTTCGTAGCCGTTTCATGGATTTGGGTACGCCGGAGAGTCCTTCTACTCCTCTCAAAATAGCAAAAGGATTCAATCCATTCACCCCACACAGAGGGCGAGCTTCGTCTACACCCTCCATCACCAACCAACAAGGCCAAAAACCAGATGCTGTCCTTATTTCATCATCAGAGTCTGAATCCAAGTTCGAGCCCGAGGAACAATTTCTTTTCCTTTTTTGTTGGGAGTGAGCCATAGTTTTGAGTTTTTAAAGTTCATCCCTGCCTACCCACCCACCATGGAGTCCAACAAGGGGCCAGGGTCAAGGGGAATCCAACTCTTGACCCCATCCGGGTTTCAGCAGGGATATACACCAGAGAGAACATAACTAACCTATTCCGCCAAGATCATGACACACCGCCGGGGACAGACGGTGAACACTTACAAGGTTTCCAAGGCCAGCCAAGAACTACCCAGTTTGACCCAACCTCACGTAGAGGCAGCCGATTGACATACACGGGCCAATGTATGCCACCCGTCTTAGAGGAGGTCCGAGCCAAAGTGATGTGTTGAGAACAGTAGGCTCTCTCAATCACCAGGATCTCATTCCCCCCCACTTACAGGATGCACCGCATGGCAAAACACGGTGGGTCTGAAGAAGACCGCAGAGAAAAGGAGAAGTGTTCCAAAGAAGGCTTGTAAGTAAAGATTAAAGTACAGAGTAAAGAGCCAGGTAGGCAGAAACTAGACGAAACAGAGGCTGCAGTTTCTGTGGGGAGACTTTATGGGGGAAAAAGAGATAGTAAAAGACACAGTAGGTAGAAAAACAGGAAAGATAAGAAAAAGGGGTGGGCTCAGGTTAGTCGAGAAACACCCCCGCCACGAGAAGGCCGGCCCATGGGGGCTTCCAGGTGGTATCGTAGGCTTTCTCCAAGTCAAAGAATATAGCCACTGCATGTTGTTTGTTAATAAAGGCATTCCGAAGTGTAGATTCTAGACGGATCAAATGGTCCACTGTAGTTCGATGTTTGCAGAAACCACACTGTTCTTTCGCCAAAAGGCCATCGGTTTCAAGTTTCCACATGAGTCAAGCGTTGACCATTTTTTCCATCAGTTTGCAGACACAGCTGCTCAAAGCTATTGGACGGTAATTGGATGGAGATAAGATAAGATAATGTTGCTTATAGCCCAGCCGACCGCAAGGGGCCACATCAGGGCTGTCACCACATTAAAATCAACTCACAAGTCAAAAAAAAAAAAAAAACCTTTCACACATCTCTTTAAATGACATCTTCTAGAAACGCACCAGAAACTTCGTTTAAAATCTTTCTTCCGTAAAATCTTAAATCAGATGAAAAATGTTAATCTCTCTCAAAAGCTCAAGGATCACGTCAGGCGGGACATCCCTGAACAGGATCTTCATGGACTCCGCTGTAAAATGTTTGTGTCTCACATCGTGCAAGTCCCAACACTCTAAAAGAATATGTTTCATTGTGAGTGGCACATGACATGGAATGCACCACGGAGCTTCTTCACTCTTTAAAAGGTAGGAATGAGTAAAATACGAATGGCCAGTGTGCAGCTGGCACAGAACCGTTTCCTCTTTACAACCACCAGACGTAGATGGGACGAACTCCTTAAGGTTTGGACGGATCTGAAAGAGTTTGTTATCCGTCTGGGTATTCCAATCCTCCTGCCAGAGGTCTTTCACATAATCATTAATTTTGGGTTTCAGATCTGAGCAGGGGATATATATGTTGGACAATTTCTCTCTTGTGGCATTCTTGGCTAAACGATCAACCATTTTGTTCCCTCCGATGCCAACATGACCAGGAACCCAAGCCAGAGTAATGTTGTAACCATCCACTTTCAACTTGCTAAAAAGTTCAAAGAAATGTAAAAGTTCTCGATGCAGAAGGTTGCGGCCAGCTATGGCCTCCAAAGCTGACAGCGAGTCTGACAGAACCAGAAAGTCCCTCTTTGTGGATTGTGAGATTATCCTCAACGCCAGAACCAGAGCAGTAAGTTCAGCAGAATAGACAGAAGCATCTGGAGGTATATGTTTTAACAGTATCTGAGAAGGAGCACCAGGGCAATAGGCTGCACAGGCCACTCCATCCTCAGACTTGGAACCGTCGGTGAACATTTTCTGACAGGATGGAAATTTTGAACAGAGTTCAGCATACAATGCCTTGTATGCCTGAGAGCTGGTGGACTCTTTACGAAAAGCTGCAAGATCAAAACGAATCTCTGGTGTGAAAAAGGTCCATGGAGGCTGATCCGGAAACTTGGAAAAATCAGACACAACTCCTAGGTCTAGACCTGCATTCCGCGCGTGAGGCTGCATTCGAACACCAAACGGCAGAATACAGTTAGGGTTGTTTTCGAATTTGTTTTGAAACTGGGGGTCAAAGACACAGTCATAGGCAGGATTCTGCGGTTCTGAGAACAGTCTGATATAGTAATTTAGAGACATTTTCAGCCTGCGGTTGGACAGTGAGGGTTCACCTGCCTCTGCGTACAGGCTGTACACAGGGGTGGTGCGGAATGCTCCAAGACAGAGACGAAGCCCTTGATGGTGAATAGGATCCAAGAGTTTCAGATAAGAGGGTCTTGCAGAGCCGTACACAGCACAACCATAGTCCAGTTTGGAGCGGACCAGGGCTCTGTAGAGATGTAGCAAAGTTTTCTTATCAGCGCCCCAGTCAGTGTGCGCTACGACCCGCAGAATATTCAGAGCTTTCTGGCAAGAGGTTTTGAGATTTTTAATGTGGCTGAGAAAGTTGAGTTTTTGATCAAAAATAAC
The DNA here is from genome assembly GCA_033310375.1 of Conus canariensis. Classification (NCBI taxonomy): domain Eukaryota; kingdom Metazoa; phylum Mollusca; class Gastropoda; order Neogastropoda; family Conidae; genus Conus; species Conus canariensis. The sequence continues at coordinate 31,718,038 of CM065720.1, forward strand.
TCCTAGGAATTTGGCTTCTTTTACAGCTGGAATGGTGGACTTGTCCAGACGAATTTCAGGATCAACAAAAAATTGACTAAAATTGTGAAAATGGATTGACTGAGTTTTGGTACGTGAGAAGGTAAACCCGTTTTCCTCGGCCCACTGCTGGATCTTGTTGACACAAAGTTGGAGTCGACGCTGTACGCTGGGGTAAGAAGCTCCCACTGCGTACAGCGCGAAGTCGTCTATGAACAGAGAAGACTCAGAACCCTGGCTTACCGATTTTACAATGTCATTAATTTTAATGCTGAAAAGGGCAGGAGAAAGGATGCTCCCCTGAGGTACACCCAACTCCTGCCCATGGATGTCAGAGAGTGTGGTGCCAACACACACCTGGAACTGTCAATCGGCCAGAAAGTTTTGGATAAACAGAGGCAGGTGACCACGAAAACCAAGTTTGTGCAGGTCCATAAGGATTCCTGATTTCCATGTGGTGTCGTACGCTTTTTGATGGTGGTTTCTAGATGGATTAAATGGTCAACTGTCGAGTGGTACTTCCGGAAACCGCACTGTTGACTGGCCAAAAGGCCATCGGTTTCCAGCTTCCACATCAGACGGGAGTTGACCATCTTCTCCATCAACTTACAGAGGCAGCTAGTCAAGAGCTATTGGACGATAGTTGGAAGGGTTGGTAAGGTCCTTTCCAGGCTTTGGAATTGGAATGATCAGGGCTTTCCGCCAGGAGGGCGGAAAGCACCCTGTGGTCCAGATATGGTTGTATACTTTAAGAAGGGTCTGGAGACAGCCTTCTGGAAAATGTTTCAAAACCTGATAATGAATATCATCCAGACCAGGGGCAGAATCAGTGCACGTTTGCAAAGCTAATTTTAGTTCAGTGATTGAAAAAGGAAGATTGTAGGCTTCAGAATTGTCTGATGTGAAATTGTATGAAGATTTCTCTCTGATTTCTTTGTTTCTTGAAAAGGTTGCAGATTTATTTGAAGATGAGGAGTTCTGTTGGATGGTGGAGGCCAACAGATTAGCAACAGCTTGTTTGTCAGTGACCAGAGCATCGGCAAGTTTCAGGTGGTGAATGGAGGGGTTGGTATTCTTCCCTTTGATTTTTCTAATGACGTTCCAAACTTTTTTCTTGGAAGTTTTAGATGTCAGCCCAGAGCAGAAGTTTCTCCAAGACTGACGTTTACTGATTTTGAATGTGTGTCTGGATTTGGCGCGGAGTTTCTGATGGGCTCGAGCGTTGGGACCTGAAGGTCGGTGGTATACCCGACGCTGAGCCCATTTGCATACTTTTGAGATTTGTTGCCAGGCTGAATTAAACCAGGGTGTTTTGGGCATTTGGAGTTTGTCGGAAGACATTGGAATACAGGTTTTAGCACAGTTTATCACAGTAGTGGTCAGAGATTCTGCTGGGTCTGGACTCTGTAGAAAATCAATTTCCTGGAATTCTTTTGAAATATTAGTTGCAAAAAGATCCCAGTTGGCCTTCTTATAATTAAAATGTTGTGAGACAGAAGCGTTCTCAGTTAATACAGGTTTTAAAAGAACAGGGAAATGGTCACTTCCATGTAGATCGTCATGGACAGACCACTCATAGTCCAGGACCAGCGAGGGGTCACAAATCGACAAATCTAAACACGAAAGTGAACCTGTGGAAGAGTGGAGGTAAGTTGGAGCTCCGTCATTCAGGCAACACAAATCAAAGTCTGAAAGGACATCTTCAAGAAGCAGACCTCTGGATGATGAACTGACACTACCCCAAAGAGAATTGTGTCCATTAAAGTCACCCAACAGCAAAAAAGGTCGAGGAAGTTCTCTGATCAGATTGACAAGGTCCTGACGACAAACCGGGACAGAAGGTAAGATAAGATAAGATAATGTTGCTTATAGCCCAGCCGACCGCAAGGGGCCACATCAGGGCCGTCACCACGTTAAAATCAACTCACAAGTCATTCATTTCACACAATTCTTTAAAATACATCGAAAAACCATCCGAAAGTTTGTTAAAAATCTTTCCACTGTAAAAACTCAGATCCGATGAAAAATGTTAATCTCTTTCAAGAACTCAAAGATGGCATCAGGTGGGACATCTCTGAACAAGGTTTTCATGGAATCTGCCGTAAAATGTTTGTGTCTCACATCGTGCAAGTCCCAACACTCTAAAAGAATATGTTTCATTGTGAGTGGCACATGACATGGAATGCACCACGGAGCTTCTTCACTCTTTAAAAGGTAGGAATGGGTAAAATACGAATGGCCGGTGTGCAGCCGGCACAGAACTGTTTCTTCTTTACGACCACCAGACGCAGATGGGAGGAACTCCTTAAGGTTTGGACGGATCTGAAAGAGTTTGTTATCCGTCTGTGTATTCCAATCCTCCTGCCAGAGGTCTCTCACATAATCGTTAATTTTGGGTTTCAGATCTGAGCAGGGGATATATATGTTGGACAGTTTCTCTCTTGTGGCATTCTTGGCTAAACGATCAACCATTTCGTTCCCTCCAATGCCAACATGACCAGGAATCCAAGCCAAAATAATGTTGTAACCATCCGCTTTCAACTTGGTCAAAAGTTCAAAAAAGTGTAAAAGTTCTGGTGCTGAAGGTTGCGGCCAGCTATGGCCTCCAACGCTGACAGTGAATCTGACAGAACCAGAAAGTCCCTCTTCTTAGATTGTGAGATTATCTTCAATGCCAGAACCAGAGCAGTAAGTTCAGCAGAATAGACAGAAGCATCTGGAGGTATATGTTCTAACAGTATCTGAGAAGGAGCCCAGGGCAGTAGGCTGCACAGGCCACTCCATCCTCAGACTTGGAACCGTCAGTGAAAATTTTCTGATAGATGGAAATTTTGAACAGAGGTCAGAATACAATGCCTTGTATGCCAGAGAGCTGGTAGACTCTTTACGAAAAGCTGCAAGATCAAAACAATCTCTGGTGCGAAAAAGGTCCACGGAGGCTCATCTGGAAACTTGGAAAAATCGGACACAACTCCTAAGTCCAGACCTGCATTCCGCACGTGAGGCTGCATACGAAGACCAAACGGCGGAATACAGTTAGGGTTGTTTTCAAATTTACTTTGGAACGGAGGGTCAAAAACACAGTCATAGGCAGGTTTTCTGGTTCCGAGAACAGTCTGATATAATAATTCAGAGACAGTTTCAGCCTGCGGTTGGACAGTGAGGGTTCACCTGCCTCTGCATACAGGCTGTACACAGGGGTGGTGCGGAATGCTCCAAGACAGAGACGAAGCCCTTGATGGTGGATAGGGTCCAAGAGTTTTAGGTAAGACGGTCTTGCAGAGCCGTACACAGCACAACCATAGTCCAGTTTGGAACGGACCAAGGCTCTGTAGAGGTGCAGCAAAGTTTTCTTATCAGCGCCCCAGTCAGTGTGTGCTACAACCCGCAGAATATTCAAAGCTTTCTGGCAAGAAGTTCTGAGGTTTTTAATGTGGCTGAGAAAGTTGAGTTTCTGGTCAAAAATAACTCCTAAAAATTTGGCCTCTTTGACAGCTGGAATGGGAGATTTCCCTATTTGAATTACAGGATCTGGAAAAACTGACGGAAATTATGGAAGTGAATGCACTGTGTCTTTGTAGGAGAAAAAACGAAGCCATTTTCATCCGCCACTGATGAATTTTATCTACACAAAGCTGGAGCCTGCGCTGGACACTCGGGTACAGGCTTCCAGTTGCGTAAACAGCAAAATCATCCACAAACAATGAGCAGTCTGAACCCTGTTGAACAGATTTAACAATGTTGTTGATCTTGATGCTAAAGAGGGCAGGAGACAGTATGCTTCCTTGCGGAACACCCAACTCCTGCTCATGAACATCAGAGAGAGTGGTGCCAACCCGGACCTGAAACTGTCGTTCTGCCAAAAAATTTTGAATGAAAAGTGGAAGATGACCCCGAAAACCAAGATCATAGAGATCATGAAGTATCCCAGATTTCCAGGTGGTATCGTAGGCCTTCTCCAAGTCAAAGAAAATAGCCACTGCGTGTTGTTTGTTCAGAAAGGCGTTCCGAAGCGTAGATTCCAGACGGATCAAATGGTCAACTGTGGTTCGATGTTTGCGGAAACCACACTGTTCTTTCGCCAAAAGGCCATCGGTTTCGAGTTTCCACATGAGTCTAGCATTGACCATTTTCTCCATCAACTTGCAGACACAGCTGGTCAAAGCTATGGGACGGTAGTTTGATGGGTTAGAAAGATCTTTTCCAGGTTTGGGAATGGGAATGATGAGGGCTTTTCGCCAAGAAGGTGGAAAGAAACCAGTAGTCCATACATGGTTGTAGACATGTAGCAGGATGTGCAGACCTTTTTGCGGAAGATGTTTCAAAAGTTTGTAATGGATTTCATCTATACCCGGAGAGGAATCGCTGCAAGAAAGTAAGGCAGATTTCAATTCGTTTAAAGTGAAAGGAAGATTGTAGTCTTCCATGTTATCTGATGAAAAGTTGCAGGGTGATTTTTCTTTGAGGGCTTTGATTTTGACAAAACTGGCTGATTTGTTAGAAGAGGAGGAATTCTTTTCAATGGTTGAAGCAAGCAGATTAGCAACTGCTTTTTTCTCTGTTATTAAAGAGTCAGAAAACTTGAGATGGTTCACAGTGGGACAGGTGTTCTTCCTTTGATTTTCTTGATGATTTTCCACACTTTTTTCTTCGATGTCTTGGATGTGAGACTTGAGCAAAACTGTTTCCAAGATAAACGTTTACTGGTCTTATATATGTGTTTGGATTTGGCCCTCAGTTTCTGATGTGCTCGAACGTTGGGCATCGAAGGTCTGCAAGAGACCCGACGTTGAGCTCTTTTGCGGGTTTTGTTAATTTCCTTGCATTCAGAGTTGAACCAAGGAACTTTTGGCATTAGGGGCTTCTTGGAAGATGTATGGATGGTTGACTTGCGCAATTCAGTATGAAATCTGAAAGACTTCCTGCCGGATCTTCACTTTGCAGGATCTTGTCCTCTTCCAGATCCATAAGAAACTTAGTGGCAAAGAGGTCCCAATCTGCTTTGTTGAAATTGAGGCGTTCTGGTAAAGACTCACTCTCTGCGTTCGTATACGAAGCAACACAGGAAAGTGGTCGCTACCATGCAGGTCCTCATCAACCCCCAAACAAAATCCAAAAACAAAGATGGGTCACAGACAGAAAGATCCAGACAAGATGTGGTGCCATTAGCGGAGTGAAAGTAAGTTGGCGATTTCCCATTCAAGACACACAGATCAAGCTCCGAAACACTTCCTCTAAAAGCAGACCCCTTGGTGATGTTCTCTCACTTCCCATAGAGGAGAGTGGCCATTCAGATCCCCCAACAGCAGGAAGGGTCTGGGAAGCTGCTCCAAGAGCGAAATGAGGCCCCGTTTAGTGACGCAGATATTTGGAGATAGATACAACTACAGACAGTAACTGTTTTGTGAAGAGTAACCCGAGCTGCCACTGCCTGCAGCGGAGTCTGCAGAGCAACTGGGCTGTACAGAACAGAGTTGTGAATGAACAAAGCTACTCCGCCAGAAACGCCATGTTCAACAGATTGTACAGGTAGGTTTAGAGAGCTGTAGCCAGAAAGTGAAAAAGTTTTGTCAGACTTTAGAAGAGTTTTTGCAGTGAAACTAGCATGGGCCTAGCCTCACGGCACAACAGCTGCAATTCTTCAAAATTGGAAGACAGTCCCCTAATATTCCATTGCAAGACTGTATCCATTGTGGATGAGGATCTTAATCATCCATGTCTATGTCCTCTTCCTCTTCGTCATATAGAGCATCAAATGTATTTTGTAATTTCAGCTCCGCTTTTTTCAGTCTGTCCGTGTGGAATTGATGTTTCTTCTTCCCTGGAGGGGAAGAACTCAATGGTTTTGATGGCGTTGGTGGAGGCTTTCCCCTGCACTCCACCAACGCCACTTTGCCCGACGCCACTGTCGGGGCTCCTCCCTTGGGAGGTGGTCTCGGCTTGGGGGCCGTCTCGGGGCGACCCCTTGCTGGGCAGCCCGCACAGCTGCAGGCTTAGAGGTTGCACTGGAAGTGCATCCTCTGGTGGGTTTATGGCCCCCACCAACGGCCGTTTTCTCTTGCGATGTTCTTGAAGTCGGAATACATTTCAGAGGTTCAAGACCACATGGGTCTGTCTGAACGCCTACTTCTACCTGAGGTACTCTGAGCGATTTTTTGACTACTGTCGAGAAAAGAAGCGGGGTTCCCCTCTGCTCCTGCACAGCTTTTTTGCTTCGAAGAACGAAATCTTTTTTTCTGTTTTAACTCGCTGGATTTCGCTTTCGATTCGCCAGACAGGGCAGTCTCTTGAAAAGGAAGGGTGGTCACCATCGCAGTTCACGCATTTCGCGGATTCGCATCCACCATCATGAACTGCTTTGCTGCAGGTGGCACACACCTCCTCTCCCGGGCATCTCTCTTTGACATGTCCAAAGCGTTGACATTTGAAGCACCTCAGTGGGGACGGCACATACAGGGCTACTTTCACTCTCAGGTTACCCCACCTTTATGGACTCTGGAAGAGTCGGTTTAGCAAGGTGAGGAACAGAGTGTTGGTAGGTTTCCTCTCCGCACCTTTCCGAAAAGTCGCCTCCTGACCTCGACCACTCCCTGATCAGCCAACTCAGCCTTTATCTCTCCCTCAGATATCCCGAACAATTCTCGGCAACGGATGACGCCTTTCGAGGAGTTGAGACTTTTGTGAGCGGACACCCGGATGGGGTAATTTACAAGGCTTTCGGATCTCAATAAGTTGTCCGAGTGGACTTTTCGGTCGACCTGTACCGCAAGGAACTATCCTCAACCTCTTGACTGATTTCGGCTCTGCGCCTGCAAGACCTTTCAGCCCTTTGCAACAGCAAAAGGACTCAACTTAGTAATGGGTCGCTCGCTATCTGCCGACTGGATAATCAGCCAAGAGGGCCATGCACCTATCCTATTCCGAACTTCAGTGTCAGAATCCGAGTCCGTATCCCTGGAAGGGTCGGAACCCAGTTTTCTTCTTTTTCCTGTTTTTATGTTTATGAGGCCATGAAGGTTTTAAATACCGGCAGAGATAAACGGTCACCCCAGGAGAGCTGCCGTGCTGGGGAAGGGACAATGGATGGCATAGAATGGCGTCCGTGAGCCTGGTACCGTCCCGCATGAAAACCAGACAGTGCACTTAGCGACTGAATTGGGATCAGCCACTCAGCCCCTCGCCAGGTAACTGTAACTTGGGCTTCCCCGCTGCTTACGGCAGCGACTCAAGTATCAGAGAAAAAAAGAGTGTGGAACAGAAGGCTTGAAGGGGAGACGAATAATGAAAAGATCCATTAAGAAGGCAGAAGATAGAATAGGGAAAAGGTGGGTTACTATTTGTCTGGGCCCTCACTCCTAACCTTTCTGACATGGGAAACCCTACCAGGAGCATCAATTCCTACCACGTAATGCTTGGCCAGTCAGCAGCTTGGCTTAACAGGCCTAGAAGCGTTCACGACAACTAACCATCTAGTCGACTATCGATGCCCCCGTCAGCAAAGCCTAGAAGATCACTGGACCACGCAAGCCCTCCGACCACGGCAAGGTTGCCAACCCCCGGAGGGGGGACAGAAGGTGACAGATACAGTGAGCAAACTGTAACAGTCCTGCGGAGAGTGACTCTCGCAGCTACAGCCTGAAGGGAGGAAGTCAGAGCGACAGGACTAAACAGCAAAGTTTTGTGTAAAAGAAGGGCAACACCGCCCGACAATCCAATGTGGATGGTTGTGCAGGTTTTGAAAGGATATTAAAGCCAGAAAGAATGAAGGTCTTCTGGCTTTGAATTTTAGTTTCCTGAAGAAGCCACGACAGAAGGTTTTAGAGTTTGACACAGAAGCTGCAGCTCTTCAAAATTTGAACTTAGGCCACGGATATTCCAATGGATTAATGTACTGTCCATGGTGCGGAGGATGAATAGGAGAGAAATCAGTCATCTCCTTGTCACCGTCTGCGGTCAATGGAGCAAATTTATTAGAAAGTTGAACTGGACTAGTTTGGCCTTCAGACCTGCTGGCAGATTTGCCCACAGGTGAAGAAGGCCTGGATTTTGGAGATGGTGGAGGTTTCGTCATCTCCACCATCTCCACAATCTGTTGAACTCCCTTGCCAGCACGAGCACTGCTCAAGGGAGGTCGAGGTGGAAGGGCTGGCTTTTTGATCTGCCCAGCAGCAGATGGAGTTGACTGCTGGGCAGTCTGGGGGGTGGCGGATTTTTTGCCTCCACCAGGGGCACCTACTTTGGATCGGGAAGTGGTGGACATGCTTCCACCAGAGCTTAAAACTCTTCCTTGCAATGTCTTGGAGAAAACAAATCCATCAGTCTGGCAGCAGACTGAGCGGGTCGAAACTTTCTTTACTGCCGAAGCATATGAAGACGCTGTTGGCGTCTGACTGCCAACAACCTGTTTGCGGGCCTCAAAAACGAGATTCTTTTTTCAGTTTTCACCCTTTGTATGGTGGACTCCTGAATCCAAACAGGGCAGTTGCGTGAAGAGGAGGGATGGTCGCCACCGCAGTTCGCACAATGCGCCGGGTCTTTACACGGACCATCATGGGTTGCCTTGCAACAAATACCACACACCTCCTGCCCAGAACAGCGGTCTCTGACATGTCCAAACTTCTGGCATTTGAAACACCTCAATGGGGATGGGACATACAGTTGGACACGAACATTCAGGTATCCGACTTTAATGACCGGAGGCAACAAAGGGTTGCAGAATGTCAGAAAGAGGGTGTTGGTGGGCACTCTTTCTGCACCTTTTTGACTGTCACCCTATGCACCTCTGTCACACCTTGGGATGCAAGTTCTGTCTTGATCTCCACTTCTGAGACACCTTTCAAATCCGGGCACCGAATAACTCCCTTGGATGAATTCAATTGCTTATGGGGAGTCACCCGAATCTCTCTGTCCACGAGCTTTTTTGCCTTCAACAGCTGTTCCGATTGTTTTTTTGACCTGCACTGGACGAGGAATGATCCGTTCCATAGCCTTTTCACGGACTGAGGGTCACCCGCTAAACCTTGGAAGCCCTTCTGGATCGCGAAAGGACTCAGAGCTGAAATGGGCTTTTCCTGCTCCGTCCCTTCTATCACGAGCCAGGAAGCCCAGAAACCTGTCCTCTCTCTTATCTCTATATCCGAGTCACTGTCCGATTCGAAATCCCCTGAAATAGGGGTTGCTGCCTTCCTCTTCTTTTTGGGGGGATGATTTTTGAAAAAGCCATGTTTAGTTTAATTATATTTCGTCTCTCCCTTACCCACCCACCTTGGAGTCCAACTAAGGGGCCAGGGCCAAGAAATCACTGTGTTGACCCCTTCCAGGTTTCAGGAGAGATATACGACAAACAGAACGCCACTACCCCTATCCCCCCTGATCATGCTCAACTCCCGGGAACAGAGAGCCGAGCACTGCAGGGGTTAACTTGGCCGGTAATTGGATGGGTTCGAAAGATCTTTTCCAGGTTTGGGTATGGGAATGATAAGGGCTTTCCGCCAGGATGGTGGAAAACACCCTGTGGACCAGATATTGTTGAAGACTTTCAGAATGGTCTGGAGACAGCTTTCTGGGAGATGTTTCAAGAGTTGATAGTGGATCTCATCCAGGCCAGGAGCAGAATCGTTGCAGGTTTGCAGAGCTGATTTCAGATCATCGATCGAAAATGGCAGATTGTAGGCTTCAGTGTTGTCTGATGAGAAGTTACAAGGAGATTTTTCTTTCAGGAGTTTGTTTTTCAGAAAAGCAGGTGTTTTATTTGTGGAGGAAGAGTTCTTTTCAATAGTTGAGGCCAGCACATTAGCTACAGCTTGTTTATCTGTGATCAGGGCTTCTGCAAGTTTCAGGTGATGGATAGAAGGATTGGTCTTTTTTCCACTAATTTTCCTGATCACTTTCCATACTTTCTTCTTGGAGGTCTTTGAAGTCAACTTGGAGCAGAAGTCTCTCCATGACTGACGTTTACACTTTTTGAAAATGTAGCGAGATTTGGCACGGAGATTTTGGTGGGCCCTCGCGTAAGGTACTGACAGACAACATGTTGAGCCTTCTGGCGTTGATTGTGGATTTGTTGGCACTCAGCATTAAACCAGGGAGATTTCAGCATCTGAGGTTTGGTGGTAGAAGCCGGAATGACGTTCTTGGCACAGCTGATGATGATGTTTGTCAAGGTTTCAGCAGGGTCAGGACTTTGAGGAACCTGATCCTCCACTAATTCTTTTTGTATGGTCATAGCAAAAAGATCCCAGTTAGCTTTTCGAAGGTTAAGACGTTCTGGTAAGATGATGTGTTCTGACGATTTATGTCTCAAGACTATTGGAAAATGGTCACTTCCATGTAGATCATCATGAACACCCCAATCAAAGTCCAAGACCAGTGAAGGATCGCATACTGATAAATCGATGCAAGACAGAGTGCCATTTGACGAATGTAGATATGTTGGAGAGCCATCATTCAGACAACACAGGTCAAGCTCAGAGAAGACATCCTCCAGAAGAAGACCTTGGGGAGAGGAGTCTGCACTGCCCCAAAGAGGAGAGTGGCCGTTCAGGTCCCCTAGAACCAAGAAAGGGCGTGGGAGTTCTTCCATGAGGCTAACCAGCTCTTGTCGACCGACAGATGATGATGGAGGTATATACAGGGAACAAACTGTCACTGTTTTATGTAGGGAGATTCTAGCAGCTAAAGCTTGAAGAGAAGATTTAAGGTTGACAGGGCTGAACAATAAAGATTTGCGGATGAGTAACGAGACCCCACCTGAAACTCCAAGAGCTGTAGGTTGGGCTGGTTTAGACAGTACATTAAAACCTGAAACAGAAAAGGACTTTTCTTTGTGCATCTGCGTTTCCTGAAGATAAGATAAGATAATGTTGCTTATAGCCCAGCCGACCGCAAGGGGCCACATCAGGGCTGTCACCACGTTAAAATCAACTCACAAGTCATTAAAAAAAAAAAAAAAAAAAAAAAAAAAAACTTTCACACATCTCTTTAAATGACATCGTCTAGAAACGCACCAGAAACTTCGTTAAAAATCTTTCATCCGTAAAATCTTAAATCAGATGAAAAATGTTAATCTCTCTCAAAAACCCAAAGATCACGTCAGGCGGAACATCCCTGAACAGGATTTTCATGGACTCCGCTGTAAAATGTCTGTGTCTCACATCGTGCAAGTCCCAACACTCCAAAAGAATATGTTTCATTGTGAGTGGCACATGACATGGAATGAACCACGGAGCTTCCTCATTCTTTAAAAGGTACGAATGGGTAAAATACGAATGGCCGGTGTGCAGCCGGCACAGAACTGTCTCTTCCTTACGGCCACCAGACGTAGATGGGAGGAACTCATTAAGGTTTGGACGGATCTGAAAGAGTTTGTTATCCGTCTGCGTGTTCCAATCCTCCCGCCAGAGGTCTCTCACATAATCATTAATTTTGGGTTTCAGATCTGAGCAAGGGATATAAATATTGAACAATTTCTCTCTTGTGGCATTCTTGGCTAAACGATCAACCATTTCGTTCCCTCCGATGCCAACATGACCAGGAACCCAAGCCAGAATAATGTTGTAACCATCCGCTTTCAACTTGCTAAAAAGCTCAAAGAAATGTAATAGTTCTGGATGCTGAAGGTTGCGGCCAGCTATGGCCTCCAAAGCTGACAGCGAATCCGACAGAACCAGAAAGTCCCTCTTGGTAGATTGTGAAATTATTTTCAATGCCAGAACCAGAGCAGTAAGTTCAGCAGAATAGACAGAGGCATCTGGAGGTATATGTTTTAACAGTATCTGAGAAGGAGCACCAGGGCAATAGGCTGCACAGGCCACTCCATCCTCAGACTTGGAACCGTCAGTGAAAATTTTCTGACAGGATGGAAATTTTGAACAGAGGTCAGCATACAATGCCTTGTATGCCTGAGAGCTGGTGGACTCTTTACGAAAAGCTGCGAGATCAAAACGAATCTCTGGTGTGAAAAAGGTCCACGGAGGCTGATCCGGAAACTTGGAAAAATCAGACACAACTCCTAGGTCTAGACCTCCATTCCGCGCGTGTGGCTGCATACGAACACCAAACGGCGGAATACAGTTAGGGTTGTTTTCGAATTTGTTTTGAAACTGGGGGTCAAAGACACAGTCATAGGCAGGATTCTGTGGTTCTGAAAACAGTCTGATGTAGTAATTTAGAGACATTTTCAGCCTGCGGTTGGACAGTGAGGGTTCACCTGCCTCTGCGTACAGGCTGTACACAGGGGTGGTGCGGAATGCTCCAAGACAGAGACGAAGCCCTTGATGGTGGATAGGGTCCAAGAGTTTCAGATAAGAGGGTCTTGCAGAGCCGTACACAGCACAACCATAGTCCAGTTTGGAGCGGACCAGGGCTCTGTAGAGATGCAGCAAAGTTTTCTTATCAGCGCCCCAGTCAGTGTGTGCTACGACCCGCAGAATATTCAGAGCTTTCTGGCAAGAGGTTTTGAGATTTTTAATGTGGCTGAGAAAGTTGAGTTTTTGATCAAAAATAACTCCAAGGAATTTGGCTTCTTTTACAGCTGCAATGGTGGACTTGTCCAGACGAATTTCAGGATCACCAAAAAATTGACGAAAATTGTGAAAATGGATTGACTGAGTTTTGGTACGTGAGAAGGTAAACCCGTTTTCCTCGGCCCACTGCTGGATCTTGTTGACACAAAGTTGGAGTCGACGCTGTACGCTGGGGTAAGAAGCTCCAACTGCGTACAGCGCAAAGTCGTCAACGAACAGAGAGGACTCAGAGCCCTGGCTTACCGATTTCACAATGTCGTTGATTTTAATGCTGAAAAGAGCAGGAGAAAGGATGCTCCCTTGAGGGACACCCAACTCCTGCCCATGGATGTCAGAGAGTGTGGTGCCAACACGCACCTGGAACTGTCGATCAGCCAAAAAGTTCTGTATGAACAGAGGCAGGTGACCACGGAAACCAAGTTTGTGCAGGTCCATAAGGATTCCTGATTTCCATGTGGTGTCGTACGCTTTTTCTAGATAAAAAAAGATAGCGACCACATGCTGCTTATTGACAAAGGCGTTGCGGACGGTGGTTTCCAGACGGATTAAATGGTCAACTGTCGAGTGGTACTTCCGGAAACCGCACTGTTCACTGGCCAAAAGGCCATCGGTTTCCAGCTTCCACATCAGACGGGAGTTGACCATCTTTTCCATCAGCTTACAGAGGCAGCTAGTCAGAGCTATTGGACGATAGTTGGAAGAGTTGGTAGGGTCCTTTCCAGGCTTTGGAATTGGAATGATCAGGGCTTTCCGCCAGGAGGGCGGAAAGTACCCTGTGGTCCAGATATGGTTGTATACTTTAAGAAGAGTCTGGAAACAGCCTTCTGGAAAATGTTTCAAAACCTGATAATGAATATCATCCAGACCAGGGGCAGAATCAGTGCAGGTTTGCAAAGCTAATTTTAGTTCGCACTGATTTGTTTGTTTCTTAAAAAGGCAGCAGATTTATTTGAAGATGAGGAGTTCTGTTGGATGGTGGAGGCCAACAGATCGGCAACAGCTTGTTTGTCAGTGATCAGAGCATCAGCAATTTTCAGGTGATGAATGGAGGGGATGGTGTTCTTCCCTTTGATTTTTCTGATGATGTTCCAGACTTTTATCTTTGAAGTTTTAGATGTCAGCCCGGAGCAGAAGTTTCTCCAAGACTGACGTTTACTGATTTTGAACGTGTGTCTGGATTTGGCGCGGAGTTTCTGATGGGCTCGAGCGTTGGGACCCGAAGGTCGTTGGTATACCTGACGCTGAGCCCGTTTGCGTACTTTTGAGATATGTTGGCAGTCAGAATTAAACCAGGGTGTTTTGGGCATTTGGAGTTTGTCGGAAGACACTGGAATACAGGTTTTAGCACAGTTTATCACAGTGTTAGTCAGAGATTCTGCTGGGTCTGGACTCTGAAGAAAATCAATTTCCTGGAATTCTTTTGAAATACTGGTGGCAAAAAGATCCCAGTTGGCCTTCTTATAATTAAGGTGTTGAGAGACAGGCGTTTTCAGTTAATACGGGTTGTAAAAGAACAGGGAAATGGTCACTTCCGTGTAGATCATCATGGACAGACCACTCATAGTCCAGGACCAGCGAGGGGTCACAAATCGACAAATCTAAACACGAAAGTGAACCTGTGGAAGAGTGGAGGTAAGTTGGAGATCCATCGTTAAGACAACATAAATCAAAGTCAGAAAGGACATCCTCAAGAAGCAGACCTCTGGATCACGAACTGACACTACCCCCAAAGAGGATTGTGACCATTAAAGTCACCCAACAGCAAAAAAGGTCGAGGAAGTTCTCCGATCAGACCAACAAGGTCCTGACGACAAACCGGGACAGAAGGTGGCAGATAAAGTGAACAAATTGTTATAGTTTTATGGAGAGTGACTCTCGCAGCTACAGCCTGAAGGGGGTAGTCAGAGCGACAGGACTAAACAGCAAAGTTTTATGTAAAAGAAGGGCAACACCGCCCGACAGTCCCAATGAGGATGGTTGTGCAGGTTTGGAAAGAACATTAAAGCCAGAAAGAGTGAAGGTCTTCTGGCTTTGAATTTTAGTTTCCTGAAGAGCCACGACGGAAGGTTTCATAGTTTGACACAGAAGCTGCAGCTCCTCAAAATTTGAATTTAGACCACGGATATTCCAATGGATTAGTTTGCTATCCATGGTGCAGAGGACGAATAGGAGCGAAATCAGGTCATCTCCTCATCCACGTCTGCATCCAATAGAGCAAATTTATTGCTTAGTTTCACTGGACTATGTTGGTCTTCAGACCTGCTGGCAGACTTGCCCACAGGTGAAGAAGGCCTGGATTTGGGGGATGGTGGAGGTTTCTTTCTCATCTCCACCATCTCCACACTTGCTTGAACTCCCTTGCCCGCACGGGCACTGCACACAGGAGTTCGAGGCGGGAGGGCTGGCTTTTTAATCTGCCCAGCAGCAGATGGAGTAGACTGCTGGGCAGTCTGAGGGGCGGCGGATTTCTTGCCTCCACCAGGGGCACCCACTCTGGGTTGGGAGGTGGTGGACTTGCCTCCACCAGAGCCCAACGTTCTTCCTTGCAATGACTTTGTGAAAATAAATTCATCAGTCTGGCAGCAGACTGATCGGGTCGACACTTTCTTTACAGCAGAAGCATAGGAAGACGCTGTTGGCGTCTGACTGCCAACAACCTGTTTACGGGCCTCAAAAAACGAAATCTTCTTTTCTGTTTTAACCTTTTGGATGTTGGACTCCTGAATCCAGACAGGGCAGTTGCATGAAGAGGAGGGGTGGTCGCCACCACAGTTCGCACAGTGCGCCGGGTCTTTACACGGCCAGTCATGGATTGCCTTGCAACAAACGCCACACACCTCCTGCCCAGAACAGCGGTCTCTGACATGACCGAACTTCTGGCATTTGTAACAGCGCATTGGAGACGGAACATACATTTGTACGCGGACATTCAGGTATCCTACTTTGATGACAGGAGGCAGCACAGGGTTGCAGAATGTCAGAAAGAGGGTGTTGGTGGCCACTCTTTCTGCACCTTTTTTGACTGTCACCCTATGCACCTCTGTCACACCCTGGGATGCAAGTTCCGCCTTGATCTCTGCCTCTGAGACACCTCTAAGATCTGGGCATCGAATCACTCCCTTAGAGGAATTCAGCTGTTTATGGGGAGTCACCCGGATCTCTCGGTCTACTAGCTTTGTAGCTTTCAGCAGCTGCTCGGATTGTTTCTTACTTTTACATTGGATTAAGATTAAGATTAAAATTATAGTCCCGTCAACAGCAGAGGTTACTTTTACATTGGATAAGAAATGTACCATTTCTGAGACGTTTAATGGACTGTGGGTCTCCTGCAATGCCTTGAAAGCCCTTCTGTATAGCAAACGGGCTTAGTGCAGAAAGTGGTTTGTCCTGCTCCTTGCTTTCCATAATCAGCCAAGAGGACCAAAATCCTGACATCTGCCTCGTTTCAATATCGGAATCAGAGTCTGGATCAGATTCCTGCGGAAACCGCCGTGAAATTAAATTAGCCTTTCTTTTTTGGGGGGGAGGATTGTTTGGTGAAAAAGCCATATTTAGTGTAATTATATTTCGTCTCTCCCTTACCCACCCACCTTGGAGTCCAACTAAGGGGCCAGGGCCAAGAAATCACTGTCTTGACCCCTTCCAGGTTTCAGGAGAGATATACAACAGACAGAAACCTACCAACCCTATCCCCCCTGATCATGCCCAACTCCCGGGAACAGAGAGCTGAGCACTGCAGGGGTTACCCTGGCCAGCCGGAGAACTGCCTGTTTTGACCCAGCCCCATGAAGGGGAAGCCGATTGACACACCCGGGCCAGAGTGTACCTCCTGTCTAGGAGAGGTCCGAGCCAAAGTGATGTGTTGAGAGCGTTGGCCCTCTCAATCACCAGGATCTCATTCCCCTCTGACACAGGTCGCACCGCACGGCAAACGCGGCGTATCTTAAGAAGACCACAGAGAGAAAAGGAGTGTGGAAAAGAAGACTTGAAGGGGAGACGAAGATAGAAAAGAGCCAAATAAGAAAGGCAGAAAACAAGAAAAGGAGAGAGGCGGGTTACTATTAGTCAGGATCCTCACCCTTAGCCTATCTGACATGGGAAGCCCTACCAGGGGCATCAACTCCTTACCACGTTATGCTTTGGCCAGACAGCATCTTGACTTCTCAGGCCTAGAAGCAGTTTTAAAAAACCAGCCTATCTTCAAGTATTGATGCCCCCGCCAGCAAAGCCTAAGGCATCACAGGACCACGCAAGCCCTCCGACCATGGCAAGGTTGCAACCCCCGGAGGGTCATAAAAGAGATATGGTGAAGGAAAATAAATCTTGTAACTCTTCACCAGCAAGTTCCTTTCATTCCATGTTAACATCTTCTAGATCCAAGAGAACTGCAAATCTGATGGTGTTTCTCTCCACTTTTTTCTCTCAATCTGATAAAATATTAGGTGGTTTCTTTTTAGGCGGCAATTTTGTCTTTCGCCCAGAACCGCCAGCTCCCTTGTTGACAGCTGTAGGGTGCCCTTTGGCGGATTTTGAGGGGGTGGTCTTGTCTTGTACTTCAACTTCCACTCTCTGCCACCCTGAAGGGCCTGTAGGTCTTTTGCCCCCTGATGGTTTGGGGCGGGAGTAGGCTTAGAAGACGTCGTATCTGAAGGCGATGACTGCTGGGGTTCGTCGCATGCAGTGTTTCTGCCTGAGGCTACAGACCTGGTTTCTGGCTCTCTCTCTCTCAGCAAATGAGGATTCGACCGTCTGCACGCCGATGTGACTGTTGTTGGCTTCTTTACTGCAGCTGCAAACGAGAGCCCAGCAGTCGGTTGACTTTTCATTACAATCTTTTTCGCCTCAAAAAATGGGATTCTCCGTTCAGTCTTTATTCTCTGAATTTCCTTTTCCTTCAACCAGTTTGGGCAGTTCTTCAATGATGATGGGTGCTTGCCTCCACAGTTGGCACAGAGTGGTGGACTGTCACACACACCCTGGTGGACTGGCTGGCAGCAGGTACCACACACCTCTTCTTCCATACATCTATCCCTCACATGGCCAAACCTCTGGCACTTGAAACAGCGCAGAGGGGACGGGATGTACAGTGACACTGAGACTCTCAGGTAGCCCACCGTGATCGACTCCAGGAGAGAAGTAGAGCAGAAGGTCAAGAATAGGGTGTCAGTCGGAACTCTGTCATTGCCTTTGCGCACAAGTACCCGATGAACGTTGCTCACTCCTTGCGATGCCAGTTCCGACTTGATTTCTGCCTCCGACACTCCTCTCAAATCTCTGCACCGGATTACTCCCTTTGAAGAGTTCAGAGTTTTGTGTGGAGACACCCTGATCGGTCGCTCAACCAACGTCGTCGATTTTAACAGCATTTCTGAGTGCAGCTTGGAAGAGCACTCAACCAGAAGTGACCTATTTCTTAATCTCTTGACGCTCTTTGGCTTGCCACTGAGGCCACTGATTCCTTTCGCAATCGCAAAAGGACTCAGGCCCGACAGAGGTCTATCTTCACCTGCTCCCTCAACAACCAGCCAGCTGGGCCAGAAGCCTGAAAGGTTTCTCGTCTCGTATTCAGAATTTGTATCAGTATCTGTTTCTGAATCTTGCCTTGTCTTTTTTCAGTTTTAGGTGCCATGTTGTATTCATTAAAATTCGTCTCTCTTGATTCCCACCCGCCACCGAGTCCCAACAAGGGGGATGCCCATTTTATACGGAATTCCAGTATATCGGGGCACCAGGATTTCAAAAGAGATATACACAGGCCTGAAAGCATCCCTGCCACAGAAGCTTCCAAACTTCTGTCACTCAGAAGCAGACAGGCCATTCGCTCACATTTGCACCCCTCTATCACTGGCATTTGTAATGATTCTGTGCCAGTCACAAAATGGTTGTTTGGTGACAACTTGGCTGCTTCACTCAAAGAAATTAAAGAAATTGACAGGTTGGGCAATACTCTTGCTGCTGGGGGGAAAACAAAATATAGAACATCTACAAACCAGCAATACAGAGGCGGCAACCCTTGTTTAGGACAGAGAAACACGGGGCAATGGCTTTGGTACAGAGGCGGCCGTGCGAGTTAAAGACTCAAAGGGGCAGCCATGCGAGCTCGCGCGCACTACACGGCCAACAAGAGGAACTGGCAAGTTTAGCTCCGCCCACTCAGCCCAGCCAGCGAAGTGATAAGTGCTTACTATCACAGTCTCGCACAGCTAAGGGCAGAATTAGAGACAGAGATGGATATGTTTCAAGGTGCAGGCTCCAACATTTTCTGCCTGTATGGGAATCACAACAGACCAAGAAATCTTACAGCTGATATGAGGAGCCACACTGGAATTTGAAGAGAAAACTCTGTTATCCCCTCACACTTGTTGTTGTAGTACACAACCTGGCTTAAACCAGGCGGAAACAAATATCATAGACAGTGAGGTGAATAACTCAGATCAAAAGGAGTTATATCCCCTTGTACACCTGTACACGATCAACACGTGTCGCCTGTGTTTACAAGGCCAAAAAAGGATGGGTCAATTCGCATGATTCTGAATTTGAAAAAACTGAATCAAGATATTACTTACCACCATTTCAAAATGGATACTTTGCATGTTGCACTGAAGTTAGTGACACCTTTTTGTTTCATGGCTTCTATAGACCTAAAGGATGCCTATTATTCCATCCCCATTGCACAAGCACACAGATTAAGATTAAGATTAAAATTATAGTCCCGTCAACAGCAGAGGTTATCTCAGGACTGTCACCACGTTTCAAACTACCACGTATATATGTTAAAAAAGGATTAAAAGCAAAACCTTACCCAACCCATTAAAAAAAGATTAAAAGAACTAACCCTAGGATTAAAAACCAACACGTTGAAATCACTAACTGTAATCTGCAAAAATCAATACTGGGTATAGAAAAACTAACAACACCAAATTCACACACGATGAAATAAATTCACTTCTTTTAGGAAGTTAAAAATACTGTCAGGGGGAACATCACGGAAAAGAATCTTCATATTATCTGCAGTGTAATGTTTCCTTCTAATGTCGTATAAATCCCAGCAGTCTAAAAGAATATGTTGGACAGATATCCGACTATCACAGGCAACACAGAAAGGCGGGTCTTCTCCCTTCAATAAAAACGAATGAGTAAAATAGGCATGACCCGTCCTCAATCTACACAATACTGTTTCTCCCTTTCGACCGCCAGCAGCCATGGGAAGATGTTCCTTTAAATCTGGACGTATTTGATGAAGCTTATTGTTTTCTTGGAGGCTCCACTCCTCCTCCCATAAAGAATTAACATACGAAGCTATTTTGCCTTTGAAATCTGAAGATGGTACAAGCAGTTTAGAAGGACGAAGACGGACAGCCTCTTTAGAAAGCCGATCCACCTCTTCGTTGCCTCTGATCCCCACATGACCTGGCACCCAGGCCAACAAAATCTCAAAACCCCTTGAAACTAATGAAGAAAACACAGTAAAAAACTTGATAAGAGCCGGATGTTTTATGTTTCTTGCTCCTATAGCCTCTAAAGCCGAAAGAGAATCTGTGCAAATAAGGAATTTCCTAGACTGGGACTGCCTGATCAACTCCAAAGCCAAAAGTAGTGCAGTAAGTTCCGCAGTGTAAATAGTGCTTTCAGAGGGAATGTGTTTGGACAGTTTTTCTCCCGAAGCTGGAACATATGCGGAGGACCCTACACCAACATCGGACTTTGAACCATCAGTAAAAATAACCACATGTTCTTTAAGGTTAGAACACATGTCTAAAAATAATTGTTTATAAATTAAGGAACTCGTGTTCTGTTTGCGCTGCACGGTTAAATCAAACCTAATTTCTGGAGACGAAAACGTCCAAGGAGGTTGTTGAGGAAACTTGGAAACGTCAGAGATAACCTCAACATCAATATCCGCCTCCTCCAGAAAAGGAAGGATGCGAATACCGAAAGGGGGAATACTGGATGGACTTCTTTCATATTTCTCTTGGAAATGAGGATTCATAACACAGTCGTAGGCAGGGTTTTTGGTTCTGAAAAAAGCTGTGTGTAGTAATTCAAAGCTAATTTTACTCTTCTATGATAGAGGGAACACTCTCCTGCCTCAGCATATAGGCTATGAACAGGTGTAGTACGAAAAGCGCCAAGGCAGAGGCGAAGACCCTGATGGTGAACTGGGTCTAGGACTTTTAGAAACGAGGCTCTAGCGGCGCCATAAATTATGCTGCCGTAGTCCAACTTGGATCGAACTAACACCCTGTAAAGATGGAGAAGCGTGCGTTTGTCTGCACCCCAATCCGTATGAGCCACTACACGGAGGATATTCATGGCTTTGAGGCACGATGTTTTCAACTTCTGAATATGGGCTTTAAAATTCAATTTTTGGTCAAAGGTAACACCCAGAAATTTGGCTTCTGTGACAGCAGGAATTTTAGCCTTATCTATGAAAATTTCCGGTGGCGGAAAAGTTGTCTGAAATTGTGAAAGTGGATGCACTCTGTTTTAACTGATGAAAACTTGAACCCATTTTCGACTGCCCACTGTTGGACTTTATAAACACACAACTGGAGTTGGCGCTGTACACCAGCGAATGTCTTCCCAGATGCATAAAGGGCAAAATCATCAACAAAAAGAGAGCAGTCTGAACCTTGGTTGACAGAATTTACAATTTCATTTATTTTTATACTAAACAGGGCTGGGGAAAGGATACTACCCTGTGGAACACCCAGTTCCTGCTCATGAATTTCTGACAATGTTGTCCCCACACGGACCTGGAAGGATCTGTCTGCCAAAAACTGTTCTATGAACACTGGGAGATTGCCACGGAAACCCATCCCATGGAGGTCTGACAGGATTCCGTACTTCCACATCGTGTCATAGGCCTTCTCTATGTCGAAAAAAATGGCAACAACATGCTTTTTATCTAAAAAAGAGTTTCGAATAGTGGTTTCCAATCTGATTAAATGGTCCATGGTAGAGTGATGCTTTCTAAAACCACACTGTTCCATGGCTAAAAGCCCATCACTTTCCAATTTCCACATGAGCCTACCATTTACCATTTTTTCCATCACTTTACACACACAACTTGTTAAGGCTATTGGACGATAGTTGGTTGGGTTTGAATGATCCTTCCCTGGCTTCGGAATGGGAACAATTAGGGCTCTTTTCGCACAAGCACACAGGAAGTATTTCAGATTCAGATGGATAAGATAAGATAAGATAAGATAATGTTGCTTATAGCCCAGCCGACCGCAAGGGGCCACATCAGGGCTGTCACCACGTTAAAATCAACTCACAAGTCATTAAAAAATAAAAATAAAATAAAAAATTAAAAAAAAAAAAAAAAAAAAAAACCTTTCACACATCTCTTTAAATGACATCTTCCAGAAACGCACCAGAAACTTCATTAAAAATCTTTCTTCCGTAAAATCTTAAATCAGATGAAAAATGTTAATCTCTCTCAAAAAGTCAAGGATCACGTCAGGCGGGACATCCCTGAACAGGATCTTCATGGACTCCGCTGTAAAATGTTTGTGTCTCACATCGTGCAAGTCCCAACACTCTAAAAGAATATGTTTCATTGTGAGTGGCACATGACATGGAATGCACCACGGAGTCTTCTCACTCTTTAAAAGGTAGGAATGAGTAAAATACGAATGGCCGGTGTGCAGCCGGCACAGAACCATTTCCTCTTTACGACCACCAGACGTAGATGGGAGCAACTCCTTAAGGTTTGGACGGATCCGAAAGAGTTTGTTATCCGTCTGGGTATTCCAATCCTCCTGCCAGAGGTCTTTCACATAATCATTAATTTTGGGTTTCAGATCTGAGCAGGGGATATATATGTTGGACAATTTCTCTCTTGTAGCATTCTTGGCTAAACGATCAACCATTTCGTTACCTCCGATGCCAACATGACCAGGAACCCAAGCCAGAATAATGTTGTAACCATCCACTTTCAACTTGCTAAAAAGTTCAAAGAAATGTAAAAGTTCTGGATGCTGAAGGTTGCGGCCAGCTATGGCCTCCAAAGCTGACAGCGAATCCGATAGAACCAGAAAGTCCCTCTTGGTAGATTGTGAAATTATTTTCAATGCCAGAACCAGAGCAGTAATTTCAGCAGAATAGACAGAGGCATCTGGAGGTATATGTTTTAACAGTATCTGAGAAGGAGCACCAGGGCAATAGGCTGCACAGGCCACTCCATCCTCAGACTTGGAACCGTCAGTGAAAATTTTCTGACAGGATGGAAATTTTGAACAGAGGTCAGCATACAATGCCTTGTATGCCTGAGAGCTGGTGGACTCTTTACGAAAAGCTGCGAGATCAAAACGAATCTTTGGTGTGAAAAAGGTCCACGGAGGCTGATCCGGAAACTTGGAAAAATCAGACACAACTCCTAGGTCTAGACCTGCATTCCGCGCGTGTGGCTGCATACGAACACCAAACGGCGGAATACAGTTAGGGTTGTTTTCGAATTTGTTTTGAAACTGGGGGTCAAAGACACAGTCATAGGCAGGATTCTGTGGTTCTGAGAACAGTCTGATGTAGTAATTTAGAGACATTTTCAGCCTGCGGTTGGACAGTGAGGTTCACCTGCCTCTGCGTACAGGCTGTACACAGGGGTGGTGCGGAATGCTCCAAGACAGAGACGAAGCCCTTGATGGTGGATAGGGTCCAAGAGTTTCAGATAAGAGGGTCTTGCAGAGCCGTACACAGCACAACCATAGTCCAGTTTGGAGCGGACCAGGGCTCTGTAGAGATGCAGCAAAGTTTTCTTATCAGCGCCCCAGTCAGTGTGTGCTACGACCCGCAGAATATTCAGAGCTTTCTGGCAAGAGGTTTTGAGATTTTTAATGTGGCTGAGAAAGTGAGTTTTTGATCAAAAATAACTCCAAGGAATTTGGCTTCTTTTACAGCTGGAATGGTGGACTTGTCCAGACGAATTTCAGGATCAGCAAAAAATTGACGAAAATTGTGAAAATGGATTGACTGAGTTTTGGTACGTGAGAAGGTAAACCCGTTTTCCTCGGCCCACTGCTGGATCTTGTTGACACAAAGTTGGAGTCGACGCTGTACGCTGGGGTAAGAAGCTCCAACTGTGTACAGCGCAAAGTCGTCAACGAACAGAGAGGACTCAGAGCCCTGGCTTACCGATTTCACAATGTCGTTGATTTTAATGCTGAAAAGAGCAGGAGAAAGGATGCTCCCTTGAGGGACACCCAACTCCTGCCCATGGATGTCAGAGAGTGTGGTGCCAACACGCACCTGGAACTGTCGATCAGCCAAAAAGTTCTGTATGAACAGAGGCAGGTGACCACGGAAACCAAGTCTGTGCAAGTCCAGAAGAATTCCTGATTTCCATGTGGTGTCAACGCTTTTTCGAGGTCGAAAAAGATAGCGACCACATGCTGTTTATTGACAAAGGCATTGCGGATGGTGGTTTCCAGACGGATTAGATGGTCGACTGTCGAGTGGTATTTCCGGAACCCGCACTGTTGACTGGCCAAAAGGCCATCGGTTTCCAGCTTCCACATCAGACGGGAGTTGACCATCTTCTCCATCAACTTACAGAGGCAGCTAGTCAGAGCTATTGGACGATAGTTGGAAGGGTTGGTAAGGTCCTTTCCAGGCTTTGGAATTGGAATGATCAGGGCTTTCCGCCAGGAGGGCGGAAAGCACCCTGTGGTCCAGATATGGTTGTATACTTTAAGAAGAGTCTGGAGACAGCTTTCTGGAAAATGTTTCAAAACCTGATAATGAATATCATCCAGACCAGGGCAGAATCAGTGCAGGTTTGTAAAGCTGTTTTCAGTTCATTGATTGAAAAAGGGAGATTGTAGGCTTCAGAGTTGTCTGATGTGAAATTGTATAAAGATTTCTCTCTGAGTTGTTTGTTTTTTAAAAATGCTGCAGATTTATTTGAAGATGAGGAGTTCTGTTGGATGGTGGAAGCCAACAGATTGGCAACAGCTTGTTTGTCAGTGACCAGAGCATCGGCAAGTTTCAAGTGATGAATGGAGGGGTTGGTGTTTTTCCCTTTGATTTTTCTGATGATGTTCCAGACTTTTTTCTTTGAAGTTTTTGATGTCAGCCCGGAGCAGAAGTTTCTCCAAGACTGACGTTTACTGATTTTGAAAGTGTGTCTCGATTTGGCGCGGAGTTTCTGATGGGCTCGAGCGTTGGGACCTGAAGGTCGTTGGTATACCCGACGCTGAGCCCGTTTGCGAACTTTTGAAATTTGTTGGCAGTCTGAATTAAACCAGGGTGTTTTGGGCATTTGGAGTTTATTGGAAGACATTGGAATACAGGTTTTAGCACAGTTTATCACAGTATTGGTCAGAGATTCTGCTGGGTCTGGACTCTGAAGAAAATCAACTTCCTGGAATTCTTTTGAAATATTGGTTACAAAGAGATCCCAGTTGGCCTTCTTATAATTAAGATGTTGTGAGACAGAGATGTTTTCAGTTAATAAGGGTTTTAAAAGAACAGGGAAATGGTCACTTCCGTGCAGATCGTCATGGACAGACCACTCATAGTCCAGGACCAGCGAGGGGTCACAAATCGACAAATCTAAACACGAAAGTGAACCTGTGGAAGAGTGGAGGTAAGTTGGAGCTCCATC
Source organism: Conus canariensis (assembly GCA_033310375.1). Lineage (NCBI taxonomy): Eukaryota > Metazoa > Mollusca > Gastropoda > Neogastropoda > Conidae > Conus > Conus canariensis. Next base: position 31,743,190 of record CM065720.1, read on the forward strand.
GTTCAGACAACACAAATCAAAGTCTGAAAGGACATCCTCAAGAAGCAGACCTCTGGATGACGAACTGACACTACCCCAAAGAGGATTGTGACCATTAAAGTCACCCAACAGCAAAAAAGGTCGAGGAAGTTCTCCGATCAGACTGACAAGGTCCTGACGACAAACCGGGACAGAAGGTGGCAGATACAGTGAGCAGATTGTAACAGTCTTGTGGAGAGTGACTCTCGCAGCTACAGCCTGAAGGGAGGTAGTCAGAGCGACAGGACTAAACAGCAAAGTTTTGTGTAAAAGAAGGGCAACACCGCCTGACAGTCCCAATGTGGATGGTTGTGCAGGTTTAGAAAGAATATTAAAGCCAGAAAGAGTGAAGGTCTTCTGGCTTTGAATTTTAGTTTCTTGAAGAGCCACGACGGAAGGTTTTACTGTTTGACACAGAAGCTGCAGCTCCTCAAAATTTGAATTTAGGCGGAGAGGCCAACTCTGGGAATATAAGTGTATACCAAATAGTCTGGCTCTTGCCCCTAGGAAATTTACCAAAATGTTGAAACCTGTTTTTGCCAAACTGAGACAAGAAAATCATGTCTCCACCAACTTTCTGGATGATTCTCTTCTCCTTGCAGAATCAGAATCAGAATGCATAGAGAATATCCAAGCCACAGTGCAGCTTTTTCGTTCACTTGGCTTCATTGTACACCAAGAGAAATCAGCTCTTAAACCAACCCAGGTTATTCAGTATCTAGGGTTAAGATTAAGATTAAGATTAAAATTATAGTCCCGTCAACAGCAGAGGTTATCTCAGGACTGTCACCACGTTTCAAACTACCACGTATATATGTTAAAAAAGGATTAAAAGCAAAACCTTACCCAACCCATCAAAAAAGATTAAAAGAACCAATCCTAGGATTAAAAACCAACACGTTCAAATCACTAACTGTAATCTGCAAAAATCAATACTGGGTAGAGAAAATCTAACAACACCAAATTCACACACGATGAAATAAATTCACTTCTTTTAGGAAGTTAAAAATATTGTCAGGGGGAACATCACGGAAAAGAATCTTCATATTATCTGCAGTGTAATGTTTCCTTCTAATGTCGTATAAATCCCAGCAATCTAAAAGAATATGTTGGACAGATATCTGACTATCACAGGCAACACAGAAAGGCGGGTCTTCTCCCTTCAATAAAAACGAATGAGTAAAATAGGCATGACCCGTCCTCAATCTACACAATACTGTTTCTCCCTTTCGACCGCCAGCAGCCAGCCATGGGAAGATGTTCCTTTAAATCTGGACGTATTTGATGAAGCTTATTGTTTTCTTGGAGGCTCCACTCCTCCTCCCATAAAGAATTGACATACGAAGCAATTTTGCCTTTTAAATCTGAAGATGGTACAAGCAGTTTAGAAGGACGAAGACGGACAGCCTCTTTAGAAAGCCGATCCACCTCTTCGTTGCCTCTGATCCCCACATGACCTGGCACCCAGGCCAACAAAATCTCAAAACCCCTTGAAACTAATGAAGAAAACATGGTAAAAAACTTGATAAGAGCCGGATGTTTTTATGTTTCTTGCTCCTATAGCCTCTAAAGCCGAAAGAGAATCTGTGCAAATAAGGAATTTCCTAGACTGGGACTGCCTGATCAACTCCAAAGCCAAAAGTAGTGCAGTAAGTTCCGCAGTGTAAATAGTGCTTTCAGAGGGAATGTGTTTGGACAGTTTTTCTCCCGAAGCTGGAACATATGCGGAGGACCCTACACCAACATCGGACTTTGAACCATCAGTAAAAATAACCACATGTTCTTTAAGGTTAGAACACATGTCTAAAAATAATTGTTTATAAATTAAGGAACTCGTGTTCTGTTTGCGCTGCACAGTTAAATCAAACCTAATTTCTGGAGACGAAAACGTCCAAGGAGGTTGTTGAGGAAACTTGGAAACGTCAGAGATAACCTCAACATCAATATCCGCCTCCTCCAGAAAAGGAAGGATGCGAATACCGAAAGGGGAATACTGGATGGACTTCTTTCATATTTCTCTTGGAAATGAGGATTCATAACACAGTTGTAGGCAGGGTTGTTTGGTTCTGAAAAAAGCTGTGTGTAGTAATTCAAAGCTAATTTTACTCTTCTATGAGACAGGGAACACTCTCCTGCCTCAGCATATAGGCTATGAACAGGTGTAGTACGAAAAGCACCAAGGCAGAGGCGAAGACCCTGATGGTGAACTGGGTCTAGGACTCTTAGATACGAGGCTCTAGCGGCGCCGTAAATGATGCTGCCGTAGTCCAACTTGGATCGAACTAACGCCCTGTAAAGATGGAGAAGTGTGCGTTTGTCTGCACCCCAATCCGTATGAGCCACTACACGGAGGATATTCATGGCTTTGAGGCACGATGTTTTCAACTTCTGAATATGGGCTTTAAAATTCAATTTTTGGTCAAAGGTAACACCCAGAAATTTGGCTTCTGTGACAGCAGGAATTTTAGCCTTATCTATGAAAATTTCTGGTGGCGGGAAAAGTTGTCTGAAATTGTGAAAGTGGATGCACTCCGTTTTAACTGATGAAAACTTGAACCCATTTTCGACTGCCCACTGTTGGACTTTATAGACACACAACTGGAGTTGGCGCTGTACACCAGCAAATGTCTTTCCAGATGTATAAAGGGCAAAATCATCAACAAAAAGAGAGCAGTCTGAACCTTGGTTGACAGAGTTTACAATTTCATTTATTTTCATACTAAACAGGGCTGGGGAAAGGATACTACCCTGTGGAACACCCAGTTCCTGCTCATGAATTTCTGACAATGTTGTCCCCACACGGACCTGGAAGGATCTGTCTGCCAAAAACTGTTCTATGAACACTGGGAGATTGCCACGGAAACCCATCCCATGGAGGTCTGATAGGATTCCGTACTTCCACGTCGTGTCATAGGCCTTCTTTATGTCGAAAAAAATGGCAACAACATGCTTTTTATCTAAAAAAGAGTTTCGAATAGTGGTTTCCAATCTGATTAAATGGTCCATGGTAGAGTGATGCTTTCTAAAACCACACTGTTCCATGGCTAAAAGCCCATCACTTTCCAATTTCCACATGAGCCTACCATTTACCATTTTTTCCATCACTTTACAAACACAAGGCTATTGGACGATAGTTGGTTGGGTTTGAATGATCCTTCCCTGGCTTCGGAATGGGAACAATTACGGCCCTTTTCCATGAAGCTGGGAAAGACCCAGACGTCCAAACCTGGTTATAAACTTGAAGCAGAATGTTAAGACCTGAGTCAGGAAGGTGTTTTAAGAGTTGATAATGTATTTCATCAAGACCAGGAGCAGAATCATGACACGCCTGCAAGGCAGACTTCAGTTCATTTAGATTAAAGGGCAAGTTGTAGTCTTCTTGATTGGGTGAGGAAAAGTCAAGCTTCTTTTTTTCTGCTTGCGTTTTGATCTTTAAAAACGCGGTGGATTTTTGACTAGAGGAAGAGTTGGTTTCTATGGTGGAAGCTAGCAAGTTAGCCACAGCTTGTTTGTCAGTGATGAGTGTATCATCAAGTTTTAAATGGTGGATTGAAGGGCAGCTGTTCTTGCCCCGAATTTTTTTAACAACTCTCCAGATTTTTTTCCTGGATATGTTTGATGTGAGGGAAGAGCAGAAATTTCTCCAAGACACTCGTCTACTTCCTCTACAAACAAACCTCGCCTTTGCTTTTTTCCTCTGATAAGATTGAACATTCGGGGCCACAGGATGCTGGAAGACTAAACGCTGGGCCCTCTTGCGAAAGTTGCAAGCATTCTTACAATCCTGGTTGAACCATGGTGTACCAGGTAATTGTGGACCTGGTTTTGTGAGTGGGATGGTATCTCTCGCACATGATAACAAAACATTAGTAAAGGACTCCACTGGATCTTCTGATCGGAAGATGATTTCAGCATCTAGCTTATCAGTTATGGCTGAACGAAAGAAATCCCAATTAGCCCTTTTAAAGCAAAAATACTGAGGAAAAGAAACAGGTTCCTTCAAAACTGGAGAAAGTATTACAGGGAAATGGTCGCTCCCATGCAGATCATCGTGAACTGACCAATCATAGTCCAGAACCAATGAAGGATCACACACTGACAAATCCAAACACGAAAGAGTACCATTTGAAGAATGCATGTATGTTGGTGATTTGTCCTTTAGACAACACAAGTCCAGTTCGTTAAAGATCTCTTCCAGCATGAGACCCCGAGGTGAGGAATGTGAGCTACCCCAAAGGGGGGAGTGCCCGTTGAAGTCTCCCAAAATAAAAAAAGGACGTGGAAGCTGATCTATTAGATCAATGACTTGTTGCTTAGATATTGTACCAGAAGGAGGACAATAAATTGAACAGAGAGTTATTGTTTTATTGAAAGTAATCCTGGCTGCAACAGCTTGTAATGGGGTATTTAAGTTAACTTGGCTGAATAACAAAGATCTGTGAATAAGAAGGGAAACACCCCCAGTGACCCCATGGCCAGTATCTGTAGGTAAAGCAGGAAAACCTACTGAACTAAAGCCTGCCAATGAAAAATGTTTTCCTGGTCTCAACAATGTTTCCTGCAGCGTAACAACACTAGGTTTGAGGTCAGAACACAACCGCTGGAGTTCCTCATATTGGGCATTAATGCCTCTTATATTCCACTGAATAAGGACCATGACAATAAAAAAGAAAAGAAAATTACTCCATCTCATTGTCCTCATCACCTTCTATCTCCAAAGGAGAAAAGCGATTGGAAGAAGGCGATGGAGATACCACCTTCTTGGCTGACGAAGGACGATACTTATTTCCACCCCCAGATGGACGAGGTGGAAGAGGAGGCTTCATCACAGGTCGACTTCTGGAGTGTTCCCCAGACAAAAAGGCTACCTGTGCAGCCTTCCCAGAGGGTCTGGGATTGGAGGAAGGGGGCTCAGACCCTCGAGGAGTCCGGGGGGAGGTGGATATTGAGCCTCCACCCAAGGCACTGTTTGGAGTTTGCTTTTTTTTTCCACTTTCTTTCTGTACATGTTGAGGCTCCTGTTGCGTCTGCCGATCATGATGCTGACAGCCGGCCCGAGGTTGAACAGTCTCAGTCTGAACACCAACACTGACCATGCTCCCCTTGGCAACATCAGCATATGACTTGCTGAGGGAGGACTGTCTATTCTGCACAAGTTTCCTTGCCTCAAAGAACGAAATTCGATTCTCCGTGCGTACCTTCTGGATCTCAGACTCGGTGCGCCAGACTGGACAGTCCTTTGAAAAAGCAGGATGGTTGCCTTTACAGTTTATGCAACAGGGCGGACAATCACACGGACCTTCATGCACTTGTTTTGAGCACTTGCCACACGCCTCCTGTTCTGTACACCTGTCCTTAATGTGTCCATACTTTTGGCATTTGAAGCATCGCAAAGGTGAAGGAATGTACATAGAGACGGGAACCCTCAAATATCCGACCTTCACACACACAGGGAGAGTTGTTGTACAGAAAGTTAGAAAAAAAAGTATCTGTTGGCACACGGTCTTGATCTTTTCGTGCTAGAACCCGGTGAACGTGGGTCACACCCTGGGAAGCCAGTTCCTTCTTTATTTCTAACTCTGAAACGCCTCTCAAATCACGGCACCTGATGACGCCCTTGCTTGAATTCAAAGTTTTGTGAGGTGTCACTCTGATTGGCCTGTCAATCAACGTCGTTGACTTGAGAAGCAACTCAGAAATGCTTCCGTTTTGCACATTCTTTCAAAAAGGAACCGTTTCGTAGCCGTTTCATGGATTTGGGTACGCCGGAGAGTCCTTCTACTCCTCTCGAAATAGGAAAAGGATTCAATCCATTCACCCCACACAGAGGGCAAGCTTCGTCTACACCCTCCATCACCAACCAACAAGGCCAAAAACCAGATGCTGTCCTTATTTCATCATCAGAGTCTGAATCCAAGTTTGAGTCCGAGGAACAATTTCTTTTTCGCTTTTGTTGGGAGTGAGCCATAGTTTTGAGTTTTTAAAGTTCATCCCTGCCTACCCACCCACCACGGAGTCCAACAAGGGGCCAGGGTCAAGGGGAAATCCAACTCTTGACCCCATCCGGGTTTCAGCAGGGATATACACCAAATAGAACATAACTAACCTATTCCGCCAAGATCATGACACACCGCCGGGACAGACGGTGAACACTTACAAGGTTTCCAAGGCCAGCCAAGAACTACCCAGTTTGACCCAACCTCACGTAGAGGCAGCCGATTGACATACACGGGCCAATGTATGCCACCCGTCTTAGAGGAGGTCCGAGCCAAAGTGATGTGTTGAGAACAGTAGGCTCTCTCAATCACCAGGATCTCATTCCCCCCACTTACAGGATGCACCGCACGGCAAAACACGGTGGGTCTGAAGAAGACCGCAGAGAAAAGGAGAAGTGTTCCAAAGAAGGCTTGTAAGTAAAGATTAAAGGACAGAGTAAAAAGCCAGGTAGGCAGAAACTAGACGAAACAGAGGCTGCAGTTTCTGTGCGGAGACTTTATGGGGGAAAAAGAGATAGTAAAAGACACAGTAGGCAGAAAAACAGGAAAGATAAGAAAAAGGGGTGGGCTCAGGTTAGTCGAGAAACACCCCCGCCACGAGAAGGCCGGCCCATGGGGGCAGTATCTAGGGGTGCTTATTGATTCCAGAACAATGACAGTCACTTTGACACCTGAAAGGAAAGACAATCTGAAACACTGCTGTGTCCAGCTACTGAAAGCCAACAAACCAATTATCAGAGAACTAGCCAAGGTTATTGGGAAAATGGTGGCAAGTTTTCCGGCAGTGAAATTTGGGCCCCTACATTATCGTCACTTAGAAGGCAACAAAAAAGCTGCACTGAGACAAACAAAGGGAAATTTTGATGGATATACCACACTGACCCCACAATCCAAAGAAGAGCTGAAGTGGTGGATAAGTAATGTAGGTACTGCTTACAATGACATCACACATCCAGATTTTGACTTTACTGTGACGTCAGATGCCAGTATGACAGGATGGGGATGTGCATGTAAGACAAAGAGCTCTGGAGGATTGTGGCTACCAGTTGAAACTCGCTTCCACATTAATTACCTTGAACTTAAGGCAGCTTATTTTGCACTGAAGTGCTTCCAGGCAGATCTAGATGGAAAACATGTGCACCTGTTGACTGATAATTCCACAGCAGTAGCCTTTATTAACAACATGGGCACAAGCCACTCTGACAGCTGTAATGAGATGACAGCCACTATCTGGCAGTGGGCTGTGGACAGAAATGTATGGCTGAGTGCATACCATATCCCAGGGAAAGACAATACAGCTGCGGATGAAGAATCAAGAAAAATTAATGTGGATGCAGAATGGAAACTGGACAGTACTGTTGTTGACAGATGCAGTCAACAAGTTGCTGATTTCCTTTGAAATTGATTTGTTTACTTCCAGAATAAATAAACAGCATCACTGTTATTTCTCTTATACAGCCGACCCAGAGGCACATGCGGTTGATGCTTTCTCCTTAAACTGGGGAAAACTACAATGGTATGCTTTTCCTCCTTTCAGCCTGCTGCCCAGTGTTTTACAGAAGATACGGAAGGAGAGAGTGACAGGCCTGCTCATCCTCCCCTTATGGCCCACACAGGTCTGGTGGCCAGTTGTACAGAAAATGCTGACCCAGGAACCAGTCCGTCTACCCTCCACACCTGCCCAGCCACCCGGGTCGCACTCACCGCCTGCTGCCAAAAGCTACAACTTCTGGCATGCAGTGTATCAGGAGCACGTTTGAACAGGAAGGATTCTCCCCTGATGCAGTAGATCTTCTCATGAACTCCTGGAGGCCCACCACCAAAAAGTCGTACAATACATACATTAGTAGGTACTAGGTGGATAGAATATGCCTCAAAAAACGGCATGGCAGTGAGATCACCCACATCGCCACAGGTTGCAAATTTTTTAGCTTCCATGTTTACAGATGGGGCAAGCTATAGTGCCATAAATTCTGCAAGAAGTGCATTATCAGTTTTTCTGCCATCAGTGAGAGGAGTATCAGTAGGTAATTTACCAGAGATCTGCAGACTTGTCAAAGGGGTTTTTGAGGAAAGACCTGCACTGCCAAGGTACAGACGCACCTGGGATGTTAATGTAGTGTTGGATTACATGTGCTCACTTCCAGATGTAAATACTTTGGATTTGAAACAACTGACATTGAAAACAGTAACTCTAATGGCGCTTCTTACTGGGCAAAGAGGCCATGCTCTTCATCTACTGAAAACTACAGATGTGCATGTCAGTGAAAGGAAGTGTATTTTACAGTTTTCTAGTAAACACAAAAACACTAAGCCAGGCAGTCACACAGAACCAGCAGAAATTCTAGCCTATTCGCAAAACACCAAATTATGCTTAGTGACGCACATACAACTGTATCTGAAGAAAACTGAAGCGCTCTGGAAAGGGCCAGAACTCTTTATTGCCATCCATAGACCACATGCTCCCATTTCCAGAAACACATTTTCTCGGTGGGTCAAGCAAGTGCTGGCTGCGGCAGGAGTGGCCACGGAGACATATGGTGCACACACAACGCATGCTGCGAGTTGTTCGGCAGCTGCAAGTGAAGGAGTGAGCCTTGCCACCATCCTCAAAGCAGCTGGATGGTCGGCAGAAAATACCTTCACCAAGTTTTATAAGAAAGCGGTACTGTCTAAACCTAATTTTGGACAGGCAGTATTGGACAAGTTTGTTAAGAAGTCATGACTTCTGTACAGTATGTACTTGGCAAATTTCAGACTTCCTGGGGAATGTGTTTACAAATATTCTGCATTTAATTGCATGTGAATGCAGGCCAGTAGGCACTGCAGTTAGAATATGTTTCAAGTTTGTGTTCAACATGTTACATTTGGTGATATTCACCTGTACTGAATCAGATTAAATTGATGTACATGTATTGATGACTGCAATTGGTTTTTGCAATTATGTGAAATGCTGCGTAGTCACTAGATGCTCTAAAATCTCACGTGACTCCATATGACTGAAGAGAGGCAATAAATAATTGAAAAATTAAACTAGACTTACGTAGAGTTACGTGCCCTCCCTATGTATGGCTCTGAATGTTCAAAGTCACCACTATGGTAAGTCTAGTGAACAGTTTGTTCACCCTCCCAAAGTATCTAGTGACTAATCGCAGCTCTAACCACCGACTATTCTTGGCTGACACACGCTGATACTCTCACGTACACGTAACTCCTCCCTCCTTACGATAGGCTCTAAATAATTCAAATTAAACGTCACATTTCTACATAAGTCTAGTTTAATTTTTCAATTAATTAGTACCTGCATACGATTATTTAGTACGTGCATACATAACAGACTCTGCAAGTATTGTACAAATGACTTAGTGTGTGCATAAAAATATCAGAACCTACAAGTACTGTATAAATGTCAGAGTACCTTCATACATAATAAAACCTGCATATACTGTTTACAATGACTTTACTTCCTGCATACACAATAGAACCTGCATGTACTGTTTACAATGACTTAGTACTTGCATACACAGTTCAACCGGCATGTATTGCATAAAATGACTTGGTGTCTGTATACATAACAGAAGCTCCATATACTGTATACAATAAGTTAGTATTTGCATACAAAATAGAACATTAATGTACTGTAACTTAGTGTACCTACATAACAGAATCTGCAGGTCATGTATACACTGACCTTGTATTTGCATATATAACCAAACCAGCAGGTTGTGTATACAATGACACTACCAGCATACATAACAGAACCTGCATACATTGCATGCGACAATTTAGTGTCCACAAGCATAGTACAGCCAGCCAGACTCTAAAAAGTGGAGCGCACATGGATTTCTCCAAGCTCCAATAATCCTTCTTGTACACGATCTTTCAAAGAATTTAAATCACAAAAGTGACCAGCGGCACTGTGCATGTAAACAGAATTGTTTCATACACACACACACACATACACACACCATCCACCCACTCACACACACACACACACACACACACACACACACACACACACACACACACACAGAGTACCGCAAGGCAGACATAAATGGGTTTTTTTGTTTTTTTTTAAAGTGAAGCTAAGGGAATTCTGCATGCACCTAGAATCTTTCCTGAATACAAACTTTCCAAACTTCAGGACAGTATAAGGGACCAGCTGAAGTATGCACGTCACATTTTTTCTCTCATCCTTACACATGTACAAAGACAAGCCATCTTACATGCACACAAATAACAATTCAATGTCTGCCTACATTTTCAGGATGGTTGTCTTATGCAAGTGTCAGCCAATGAGAGGGGTCTGTGTCACTTTCCCATCAGCATCGACAAAGATGCGCACCCTGTCTGGTCGCTCGTTAGGCTTCATTTTCATTCCACTCCTAACAACCTGCACCTGATCACACACACAAAAAATGTTTTTAAATAGAAGCATCATTTCTAAAGGGGGTGGGGGTGGAAGGAGCATGTTGTTTTTTGCTAAATAGTATGAATTACTTTGCTAATGGTTAGTTTCAAAGTGAGATGAGCGTTGGCGGAAATTGAAACAAACTGTAAAAAAAAAATACCATGCCGTCGAACGAAAGAAACAAACAAATTACTGAACAATCACGACACTTTTCAACCTTCTTCTTCAGGCAAGACAAATATCATTCAATGAAAATGAAGAATGAATAGACAATCACTAATGGATTTGCACCCAAATTGAGGAGATAAGTGACTGTTCATTCTTCGTTTTGATGGTCTTGAATGTTCATTGTCTTGCCTGAGGAAGATTATTTTTAGAAGGAATTTTAAGTAACTCCGCCGGTTAACATGGAAAAATTTCTTTTCTTCAAGGATAATTACTGGGAATATTTAGTTCAGGAGCGACAGTGATGGGTGTTGAAACTTATATTCTTTTATTATATTCCTCATTCGTCTGTCTGTCTGTCAGTCTCTCACGCTCGCTCCCCCCGCTCCTCTTTCTCTCTTTTTCTATGGAAAAAACTGGAAAAAAAAAAATTTAAGTCTTTTGTTTCATTTATGTTGTTCTCTTTGTATAAGCAGCACATTATCAGAGTGAGAGTGCCAGTACACCACACATTAGAACATTAACAAACCCAGAAACTTTGTATCAAACGCCAAAACACTAAAACCAGCAAGAATATGTCCATTTATAAGAGAACTTACAGACTATGCATGGTGTGCAAGAGACTGGTTGGAGAGGTAAAAAAAAAAAAGAAAAGAAAAAAAAAAAAAAGAAAAAAGACAAAATGCAGGGGGGGGGGGGGGGGGGGGGGGGGGGGGGGGGCTAGTAGTGGAATTTTTTTTTTCACTTTTCGTTTTTTTTTTTTCTTTTGGCAGATCAAGAGGACAGTGTGAAGCTCCAAAAAACGAAGAGGTGGATTTCTGCCTTAGGAAAAAAGAAGAAAGGAAAAGCAAGTCACAGCCTTATAGGTGCTCCACTGATCCAAAAACTGATGAAAAAAAAAAAAAAAAAAAAAAAAAAACAAGGACAAATTACAAGATAAAACGATGCATTTTGAACCTCTTAGGTCTTCTTCAGGCAAGATCAACAACATTCAGGACAATGAAAAAGAAGAACAAACAATCACTTATCTCGAATTCGGCGCAAGATGGGCATTGAATGAAAACGAACGAGTTTTTCTCAAGCACCGTGTTTGTGTACATATGCATGCATGAGAGAAAGAGAAAGAGAGAGAGAGAGAGAGACAGAGAGAGAGAGAGAGAATACAAATGTTTTATTCAGTTTAAGGCCACAGTCCCATACTGTGTGTTTGTGTAAGAGAGAGAGAGAGAACTCATTTTCATTCAAGCCCATCTTGCGCCGAATTCAAGAAGATAAGTGATTGCTTGTTCTTCATTTTCAATGTCTTGAACGTTGTTTATCTTGCCTGAAGAAGACTTAAGAAGTTGAAACATGTCGTGTTTTGTCTTGTAGTTTGTCATGTTAACCGGTGGAGTTACTTAAAATTCCTTTTAAAATTTGTTTCAATTTCTGCCTGCAGTCACCTCACTTTGAAACATGCCTAAAGAAGACCAAAGAGGTTGAAATGCATCATGTTTGTCTTTTTATTTGTTTGGCAGCATTGCAATTTTTCTTTCAAGTTTGCCAATGGTGATAGTGATGGAGGAAATGATGGGATAGTATGGGTCTGTGTTTGTGTGTTTTTGTGAGCATGTGTGCATGTATGAATTGGAACACCCATTGCATGTATTTAGGTAAGATAAGATAATGTTGCTTATAGCCCAGCCGACCGCAAGGGGCCACATCAGGGCTGTCACCACGTTAAAATCAACTCACAAGTCATTAAAAAAAAAAAAAAAAAAAAAACCTTTCACACATCTCTTTAAAAGACATCTTCTAGAAATGCACCAGAAACTTCGTCAAAAATCTTTCATCCGTAAAATCTTAAATCAGATGAAAAATGTTAATCTCTCTCAAAAACTCAAAGATCACGTCAGGCGGAACATCCCTGAACAGGATTTTCATGGACTCTGCTGTAAAATGTTTGTGTCTCACATCGTGCAAGTCCCAACACTCTAAAAGAATATGTTTCATTGTGAGTGGCACATGACATGGAATGCACCACGGAGCTTCCTCATTCTTTAAAAGGTACGAATGGGTAAAATACGAATGGCCGGTGTGCAGCCGGCACAGAACTGTTTCTTCTTTACGGCCACCAGACGTAGATGGGAGGAACTCATTAAGGTTTGGACGGATCTGAAAGAGTTTGTTATCCGTCTGTGTGTTCCAATCCTCCTGCCAGAGGTCTCTCACATAATCATTAATTTTGGGTTTCAGATCTGAGCAAGGGATATAAATGTTGGACAGTTTCTCTCTTGTGGCATTCTTGGCTAAACGATCAACCATTTCATTCCCTCCAATGCCAACATGACCAGGAACCCAAGCCAGAGTAATGTTGTAACCATCCGCTTTCAACTTGCTAAAAAGTTCAAAGAAATGTAAAAGTTCTGGATGCTGAAGGTTGCGGCCAGCTATGGCCTTCAAAGCTGACAGCGAATCCGACAGAACCAGAAAGTCCCTCTTCTCAGATTGTGAAATTATCTTCAATGCCAAAACCAGAGCAGTAAGTTCAGCAGAATAGACAGAAGCATCTGGGGGGATATGTTTTAACAGTATCTGAGAAGGAGCACCAGGGCAATAGGCTGCACAGGCCACTCCATCCTCAGACTTGGAACCGTCAGTGAAAATTTTCAGATAAGATGGGAATTTTGAACAGAGGTCAGCATACAAAGCCTTGTATGCCAGAGAGCTGGTAGACTCTTTAGCGAAAAGCTGCAAGATCAAAACGAGTCTCTGGTGTGAAAAAGGTCCATGGAGGCTGTCTGGAAACTTAGAAAAATCCGACACAACTCCTAGGTCTAGACCTGCATTCCGCACGTCAGGCTGCATACGAAGACCAAACGGCGGAATACAGTTAGGGTTGTTTTCGAATTTGCTTTGAAACTGAGGGTCAAAGATACAGTCATAGGCAGGATTCTGCGGTTCCGAGAACAGTCTGATGTAGTAATTCAAAGATAGCTTCAGCCTGCGGTTGGACAGTGAGGGTTCACCTGCCTCTGCATACAGGCTATACACAGGGGTGGTGCGGAATGCTCCAAGACAGAGACGAAGCCCTTGATGGTGGATAGGGTCCAAGAGTTTTAGATAAGACGGTCTTGCAGAGCCGTACACAGCACAACCATAGTCCAGTTTGGAACGGACCAAGGCTCTGTAGAGATGCAGCAAAGTTTTCTTATCAGCGCCCCAGTCAGTGTGTGCTACGACCCGCAGAATATTCAGAGCTTTCTGGCAAGAGGTTTTGAGGTTTTTAATGTGGCTGAGAAAGTTGAGTTTTTGGTCAAAAATCACTCCTAGGAATTTGGCCTCTTTGACAGCTGGAATGGGAGATTTCCCTATTTTGATTTCAGGATCTGGAAAAAAACTGACGAAAATGATGGAAGTGAATGCACTGTGTCTTTGTAGGAGAAAAAGTGAAGCCGTTTTCATCCGCCCACTGATGAATTTTATCCACACAAAGCTGGAGCCTGCGCTGGACACTCGGGCACAGGCTTCCAGTTGCGTAGACAGCAAAATCATCCACAAACAATGAGCAGTCTGAACCCTGTTGAACTGACTTGACAATGTTGTTGATCTTGATGCTAAAGAGGGCAGGAGACAGTATGCTTCCCTGTGGAACACCTAACTCCTGCTCATGAACATCAGAGAGAGTGGTGCCAACCCGGACCTGAAACTGTCGTTCTGCCAAAAAATTTTGAATGAAAAGTGGAAGATGACCCCGAAAACCAAGATCATGGAGATCATGAAGAATCCCAGATTTCCAGGTGGTATCGTAGGCCTTCTCCAAGTCGAAGAAAATTGCCACTGCATGTTGTTTGTTAATAAAGGCGTTCCGAAGTGTAGATTCTAGACGGATCAAATGGTCCACTGTAGTGCGATGTTTGCGGAAACCACACTGTTCGTTCGCCAGAAGGCCGTCGGTTTCAAGTTTCCACATGAGTCGAGCGTTGACCATTTTTTCCATCAGTTTGCAGACACAGCTGGTCAAAGCTATGGGACGGTAATTGGATGGGTTAGAAAGATCTTTTCCAGGTTTGGGTATGGGTATGATAAGGGCTTTCCGCCAGGACGGTGGAAAACACCCTGTGGACCAGATATTGTTGAAGATTTTCAGAATGGTCTGGAGACAGCTTTCTGGGAGATGTTTCAAGAGCTGATAGTGGATCTCATCCAGGCCAGGAGCAGAATCGTTGCAGGTTTGCAGAGCTGATTTCAGTTCATCGATCGAAAATGGCAGATTGTAGGCTTCAGTGTTGTCTAATGAGGAGTTATAAGGAGATTTTTCTTTCAGGAGTTTGTTTTTCAGAAAAGCAGGTGTTTTATTTGTGGAGGAAGAGTTCTTTTCAACAGTTGAGGCCAGCACATTAGCTACAGCTTGTTTATCTGTGATCAGGGCTTCTGCAAGTTTCAGGTGATGGATAGAAGGATTGGTCTTTTTTCCACTAATTTTCCTGATCACTTTCCATACTTTCTTCTTGGAGGTCTTTGAAGTCAACTTGGAGCAGAAGTCTCTCCAAGACTGACGTTTACACTTTTTGAAAATGTAGCGAGATTTGGCACGGAGATTTTGGTGGGCCCTCGCGTAAGGTATTGATGGCCTGCGACAGACAACACGTTGAGCCTTCTGGCGTTGATTGTGGATTTGTTGGCACTCAGCATTAAACCAGGGAGTTTTCAGCATCTGAGGTTTAGTGGTAGAAGCCAGAATGACGTTCTTGGCACAGCTGATGATGATATTCGTCAAGGTTTCAGCAGGGTCAGGACTTTGAAGAACCTGATCCTCCACTAATTCTTTTTGTATGGTCGTAGCAAAAAGATCCCAGTTAGCTTTTCGAAGGTTAAGACGTTCTGGTAAGATGATGTGTTCTGATGATTTATGTCTCAAGACTATTGGAAAATGGTCACTTCCACATAGATCATCATGAACACTCCAATCAAAGTCTAAGACTAGTGAAGGATCGCATACTGATAAATCAATGCGAGACAGAGTGCCATTTGACGAATGTAGATATGTTGGAGAGCCATCATTCAGACAACACAGGTCAAGCTCAGAGAAGACATCCTCCAGAAGAAGACCTCGGGGACAGGAGTCTGCACTGCCCCAAAGAGGAGAGTGGCCGTTCAGGTCCCCTAGAAGCAAGAAAGGTCGTGGGAGTTCTTCTATGAGGCTAACCAGCTCTTGTCGACTGACAGATGATGATGGGGGTAAATACAGGGAACAAACTGTCACTGTTTTATGTAAGGAGATTCTAGCAGCTAAAGCTTGAAGAGAAGATTTAAGGTTGACAGGGCTGAACAACAAAGATTTGTGGATGAGTAACGAGACCCCACCTGAAACTCCAAGAGCTGTAGGTTGGGCTGGTTTAGACAGTACATTAAAACCTGAAACAGAAAAGGACTTTTCTTTGTGCATCTGCGTTTCTTGAAGAGCTACTACAGCTGGCTTTAAATCTTGGCAAAGAAGTTGGAGCTGCTCAAAATTGGAATGGAGACCTCGGATATTCCAATGGAAGATGGTTGTGTCCATCATAAAAGAGATATGGTGAAGGAAAATAAATCTTGTAACTCTTCACCAGCAAGTTCCTTTCATTCCATGTCGACATCTTCTAGATCCGAGAGAACTGCTAATCTGTTGGTGTTTCTCTCCGCTTTTTTCTCTCGATCTGATAAAATATTAGGTGCTTTCTTTTTAGACGGCGATTTTGCCTTTCCTCCAGAACCGCTAGCTCCCTTGTTGACAGCTGCAGGGTGCCCTTTGGCGGATTTTGAGGGGGTGGTCTTGTCTTGTACTTCAACAACTTCCACTTTCTGCTGCCCTGAAGGGCCTGTAGTCTTTTGCCCCCTGATGGTCTGGGGGCGGGAGTAGGTTTTGAGCCGTATCTGAAGGCGATGACTGCTGGGGTTCGTCGTGTGCAGTATTTCTGCCCGAGGCTACAGACTTGGTTCCTGGCTCTCTCTCAGCAAACGAGGATTCAACCGTCTGCACGCCGATGCTGACTGTTGTTGGCTTCCTTACTGCAGCTGCAAACGAGAGCCCAGCAGTCGGTTGACTTTTCTTACAATCTTTTTCGCCTCAAAAAACGGGATTCCTGTTCAGTCTTGATTCTCTGGATTTCCTTTTCCTTCAACCAGTTTGGGCAGGTCTTTGATGATGATGGGTGCTTGCCTCCACAGTTGACACAGAGTGGTGGACTGTCACACACACCCTGGTGGACTGGCTGGCAGCAGGTACCACACACCTCTTCTTCCGTGCATCTGTCCCTCACATGGCCGAACCTCTGGCACTTGAAGCAGCGCAGAGGGGACGGGATGTAGAGCGACACTGAGACTCTCAGGTAGCCCACCGTGATCGACTCCGGTAGAGAGGTAGAGCAAAAGGTCAAGAAGAGGGTATCAGTTGGGACTCTGTCATTGCCTTTGCGCACAAGTACACGATGAACGTTGGTCACTCCTTGCGATGCCAGTTCCGACTTGATTTCTGCCTCCGACACTCCTCTCAGATCTCTGCACCGGATTACTCCCTTGGAAGAGTTCAGAGTTTTGTGCGGAGACACCCTGATCGGTCGATCAATCAACGTCGTCGATTTTAGAAGCATTTCGGAGTGCAGCTTGGAAGAGCACTCAACCAGAAGTGACCCGTTCCTTAATCGCTTGACGCTCTTTGGCTTGCCGCTGAGACCATTGATTCCTTTCGCGATCGCAAAAGGACTCAGGCCCGACAGAGGTCTATCTTCATCCGCCCCCTCAACAATCAGCCAGCTGGGCCAGAAGCCTGAAAGGTTTCTTGTCTCCTGTTCTGAATCCGTATCCGTGTCTGTTCCAGAATCTTGTCTGTGTCTCTTTTTAGTTTTTGGTGCCATGTTGTATTCATTAAAATTCGTCTCTCTTGATTCCCACCCGCCACCGAGTCCCAACAAGGAGGATGCCCATTTTATACGGAATTCTAGTATATCGGGGCACCAGGATTTCAAAAGAGATATACACAGGCCTGAAAGCGTCCCTGCCACAGAAGCTCCCAAACCCGTTTGACCCGAGCCGCCGCCTTCTAGCCTGAGCTAGGGCATGCACGCGACCAGCCTCTTGATCAAAGTGGGCCACTTCGACCACCTGTCTAGAGGAAGTCCAGGCCAAAGAGGTGTGTTGACTTGATGCACCGCAGTCACATCAGCGGTCTCAACCTCCAGGATCCTATTCTCCCCCATCACAGGACGCACCGCACGGCAAACACGGTGGGCCTCAAGAAGACCACAGAGAGAAAAAGAGTGTGGAACAGAAGGCTTGAAAGGGAGACGAAGAAAGTAAAGATCCGTTAAGAAAGGCAGAAGACAGAATAGGAAAAAGGTGGGTTACTATTTGTCTGGGCCCTCACTCCTAACCTTTCTGACATGGGAGACCCTACCAGGGGCATCAATTCCTACCACGTCAGCAGCTTGGCTATACAGGCCTAGAAGCGTTCACAACAACTAACCATCTAGTCGAGTATTGATGCCCCCGTCAGCAAAGCCTAAAAGATCACTGGACCACGCAAGCCCTCCGACCATGGCAAGGTTGCAACCCCCGGAGGGTTGCATGTATTTGTGCATGTGTATATTTATGACTGTCATATCTTTCTTGTACAATTCCCAGGTACCTAGAATTCAAAAAAACATCAATTCAATAAACGCTGGAAGTGGGCTTAAAAAATTTTTTTTTAATAAGTCACTTACACTTCCTTGTGATGCATTAAGCGTGCAAAGTGCCAGATGAGGCAACTGCTTGTTAGAGACTGGAAGGTAGGAAATTACCTGTGAATCATTGCAATAAAACTTTACTCGTTGTGAACTATCCCAGATCCTTCTTTTAGGTTGTGACGAACTTGACACCACCACTCCATCCACTCAACACGAGATACTTTTCCAGAGGCATCTTCTTCAAACTGCACAAACACACACCAGCCTCCTCTGGTCTCACAAATGGCAGTCAAGATTTCAAATCTAAGCGAATACTCCCGTCATCCCCCCCCCCCCCCCCTTTCCTTCCCATCTCAAACCCCTCACTCTTCCCACAGTCATTTTGAAGTCACCCACAGCCCGGCTTTGTCTGGGGGGGGGGGGGGGGGGGGCTTTGTCTTGGCTTTGGAGACAATGACCTTGGAGACAATGACGGGGGGGGGGGGGGGGGGGGGGGGGGGGGGATTATGTCACTTTCGAAGTAGGTCGCTCGCCCCACTCCTTCTCCCTTTCCTTCCCTCTCGCTTGTCTCCTGCCAGCAGAGCAGATCGTCTGGGGTTAAGACAATGGAACATCCTCCCTTATCCCCCTGCCCCTACTAGGTACCATGGCGACCGGATGTGCGTGACGCAACTATGTTAACTCGCCCCATGCCATTTTTTCCCCTTGCTAATCCCTGAAAACCCGGGGTTTGTATAGGACAGGAAAAAAATTCTCATAATAAATGAACAGATACTTGAAATTTGATGAGTGAATGCAGTGCATATCAGTGCATATTTGTACCAAAAAAAAAGTAATTTACTCGTTATCTTGGTGGTGACAGTGGTATCAAATTTTTGCCTTTTTTTTTCCCCCACTTTCGCACGCATCAGAAATATGCCAAGCGTTCCTTAGCAGCTTAGGAATGTTCCACATCACATTCTAGCACAGCTGGATTCACTGAAAACACAGGGTTAGAGTACAAGCATGTGATGGAGAAAGTGAAAATACAAAAAATGTTGTCATTAATATGATGAGAAACAAAAAAAAGAGTTCATTGTACACAAAACACTGGTAAGGTAAGGTAATGTTGCTTCAAGTCCAGCCGACCACAAAGGGCCATATCAGGGCAGTCACCATGCTAAAATCAACTCACAGGTCATCAACAAAACAAAAACAAACAAGATGCAAAGCATATAAACGTACTCCCAGTTTATCCTGAATACGCGTGATATATTCCATAAAGAGTAAAAACTGTCTTGGGCTGGTGTAACTGTTAGTAATGGCTATTCTGGTAAACATCGGCCATCATCTGTGACCTATAATGAACATACTTACAAATTTTCAGAAAGATCGGCCAAGAACTTTCTGAGATTTTCCATCAAGAAGAAAACCATTATGGGCCGTTAGTAACGGCTATAACGGTAAACTTAAACATTGGGCATCTCTGTGACCCATAATGAACATATCTACAAATTTTCAGAAAGATCGGCCACGTACTTTCGGAGATATTCCATAAAGAAGAAAAACCGTTATCGGTCGTTATAGCCGTTAGTAATGGCAATAACGGTAAATTAAACATCAGGCATGATCCGTGACCCATAATGAACATACAAATTTTCAGAAATATCGGCCACATACTTTCTGAGACATTCCATAAAAAAGAAAAACCATCATGGGCCGTTACAGCCGTCAGTAATGGCTACAACGGTAAATAAACTAAAACGTCGAGCATCACCCGTCGCCCATGATGGACATACCTACAAATTTTCAGAAAGTTCGGCCACCTACTTTATGAGATATTCCATAAAGAAGAAAAACCATTATGGGCCGTTACAGCCGTTAGTAACAGCTATAACGGTACACTAAAACATCGGGCATCATCCATCACCCATAGTGAACATACCTGCTAATTTTCACAAAGATCGGCCAAGTACTTTCTGAGATATTCCATAAAGAAGAAAAACCGTTACAGCCATTAGTAACGGCTATAACATTGAACTAAAACATCGGGCATCATCTGTGACCCATAATGAACATACCTGCTAATTTTCACAAAGATCGGCCAAGTACTTTCTGAGATATTCTATGAAGAAGAAAAACCGTTACAGGCCATTACAGCCATCAGTAACGGCTATAACGGGGTAAACTAAAACATCGGGCATCATCCGTGACCCATAATTAGAACATACCTGCTAATTTTCACAAAGATCAGCTGAGTACTTTCTGAGATAAACCATAAAGAAGAAAAACCGTCACAGGCCGTTACAGCCGTTAGTAACGGCTCTAACAGTAAACTAAAACATCGGGCATTATTCGTGACCCATAATGAACATACCTACAAATTTTCACAAAGATTGGCCAAGTACTTTCCGAGGTATTCCATAAAGAAGAAAAACCGTTACAGCTGTTAGTAACGGCTATTACAGGGTAAACTAAAACATCAGGCATCATCCGTGACCCATAATGAACATACCTGCTAATTTTCACAAAGATCGGCTGAGTACTTTCGGAGATATGCCATAAAGAAGAAAAACCATTACAGGCCGTTAGTAACGGCTATAACGGTAAACTTAAACATCGCTCATTATTCGTGACCCATAATGAACATACCTACAAATTTTCAGAAAGATCGGCCAAGTACTTTCTGAGATATTCCATAAAGAAGAAAAACCGTTATAGGCCATTACAGCCATTAGTAATGGCTATAACGGGGTAAATTAAAACATCGGGCATCATCTGTGACCATTAATGAACATACCTACTAATTTTCAGAAAGATCAGCCAAGTACTTTCTAAGGTATTCCATAAAGAAGAAAAACCGTTACAGGCCGTTACAGCCGTTAGTAACGGCTATAACGGTAAACTAAAACATCAGGCATCATCCGTGACCCAGTAGAAAGAAACTCGTGGAGAGCGTGGCAGCAGAGAGTCCTCAGAAGAGAAGCCCCCTTCAAGCAAGTGTTTCGGCCCTTATCTCCTGACACTCTAGGGGGGTTGGGCCACACCCGGTTCATGACTCCGGATGTCCCTCTGCTGCCCCTTTTTTTCCCATCTTGGGACGAGCCATGGCTGGGATTCGAACCCATGACCCTCTGGACATGCTCATTTTCCACTTAATGACTCGCGCTTTAACCACTGAGCCACAGGGACACCTGATATTTGTAGGGAAATTAAGCCTTATGAAGTTCACTTTTGTTCCTCCTTGACCAGATCCAGCTTGAACACCTCTCTGCCGCTTCTGCCATTGCTTTCAGGGCTCTGGTTTTTTCCTTCCCTGCAACTGAGAGCTGTTTCATGAGGCTGTATGCAGACGTTCCTACAAACCCCCTAGCTCCAATTTCTGCAGTGAGGACTTTGACCTGATAGCCTTCTCTCCTCAGGCTGTTTGCCAGATCAGCATACTTTTCAGTCTTGTAGATTTGAGCTGCCTCCATTCTGTTCTCATATGGCACCGTGAGCTCGATCATGATCAGCTGCTTGGTTGACTTAGAGTGGACTACTATGTCTGGTCTCATGCCACTCTTGCTGATGATCTCTGGGTGACTCTTCCATTCTGGGAGGTCTGCAGTGCACTCCCAGTCATCTGCCCCGTCCAGCAGACTCTGCCTGCATGTTTCGAGTGGCACTGTTGTTCTTGGCCATGATTTGCTGCCTCCTGCCGTGAAGAATGTTGCGGGTGCTTTTGGAGTCCTGATTTTCCCTTTTGTGGTGTTGGTACTAGCCCAGACTACTTGTACAATTTCTTTGAGCACTTGGTTGTGCCTCCATGTGTACCTTCCTTGAGCCAGGGCTACTTTACATGAGCTTAGGACATGCTCCACTGTTTGTTTTTCATGGCAGAGGGGGCATGCAGGATCGTCTGTTTTCCCCCACTTCACCAGGTTTGCATTTGAGGGCAGAAGGTCATATGCAGATCTGAGAATGAAGCTGATCCTGAGAGGGGCCATGTGCCAAATGTCATTCCAAGTGAGACTTCTTTGGAGTGCATTCTCCCACGTTGTCCATTGCCCTTGCTGGCTCTGCTGGACTGCTTTTTGGAGTCTTTTTTGGTCTTCTTCTTTTCTCATCTCCTGAATCATCATGTCTCTTTTGGCTTTTCCTTTGGCCTTTGACCACCATTCAGTTTTGGTCACCCCCAGTCCTTGTCTGTTGGTCTGTGTGTGTCCTGTTATTTCTCTGATCTTGAGACTTTCTTTTGCAGAATCCATCGCCTCTTGAACTTTCCATTTTCTGCCTGTCTTCAGCTGGGGCTTAATTGCTTCTACCACCTTGTCTCCTGAGTCCTCCAGCATGCTTTGAAGTCTGATCTTCCCTGCTTTGTATTCCTCCAGGATGGATTTCAGGGGTAGTTTCAGCTTTGCTTGGCGACAGTACAGCGCTATGTCAGTCAGACAGGGTGGGACACCAAGCCATTTCCTTGTGAACTTGTTGATTTTGGCTTCCATTGCCTCCACTATGCTGGTGCAGATGTCGTATATCATCAGAGGCCATAGCAGCTTTGGTATCAGCATGAACTGCAGACACCAGACCTTGTATTTGCCAGGGAGCCCACACTGGTCAATGGTCTCCAAGCCTTCCTCCGCCATCTGCTTGGTTTCTTTTGCTCTTTGTGTGTCTTTCAGCGTATCATCATACCATCTTCCAAGGCTCTTGACTGGTTCTTCTGTGACTGTTGGAATGGCCTGGTTGGCAACACTGAAGACCACAGATCCGGCCACTTTTCCTTTCCTCAGTGAGAGACTCCGTGATTTCTTTGGCTTGAACTTCATTCTGGATGAGGCAACTATGTCGTCCAGCCTCTCCAGCACATGACGTGTCTCGTCTTCTCTGGATGAAATCACTGTAGTGTCATCCATGAAGGCCTTGAGAGGAGGCATCTTGTATCCATCGCCAAGGTCTGTTTGTCCCGCGTTGTTTGTTGCTGCTTTCAAGATGAGTTCCATTGCCAGCACGAACAATATTGGGGAAATTGCACAGCCCATTGCAATACCCACTTCCAAGTTGATCCAGTCTGTTGTGTACTCCTTGGTAGAGAACTGCATTGAGAAGCCATTGAAGTACTTCTTGAGCATGTTGCGGATGTTCTTTGGCACATGGTACATCTCAAGAGCCAACTGTATCATCTCATGGGGCACAGATCCATATGCGTTTGCCAGATCAAGCCACACTACGTCCAGGTCTCTCTTTTCTGTTTTTGCTTTTTGGATTGCGTCCCAGATCATTGTGGCGTGTTCTACACAGCCCGCCACGCCTGGGATGCCACCTTTCTGGACTGACACATCCAAGTACTTGTTTTCCATCAGGTACTTGGTCAGCCTTGCTGCCATGACAGAGAAGAAGATTTTCCCTTCGACGTTCAGTAGTGATATTGGCCTGAACTGGCTAATGTCACTTGAGTTTTGCTCTTTGGGGATGTACACACCATCTGCCGTCATCCACTGGCCGCTGATCTTCTGGTTTCTCCAAGCCGATCGCAGCAGCCTGTGGAGCCACTCCAGCACCTTGGGACATTTCTTGTAAAGCTGGTAAGGTATTCCGTTTGGCCCTGGTGATGATTTGGCTCTGGCTTTGTCGACCACCTTCTTGATTTCCGCCAACGTTGGAGGCTTGCCATTGAACTGTTCCTCAGGGTTGGTTGGCCACACCAGACCTTGAATGTCGAGTGGTGCTTTGCTCTGTGGGTCAGAGTATGTTTTCCTCAGATGCTGCTCAAGAACTCCTTTGTCCACACTTAGGGTCCCAGATTTTGGCTGCTCAAACAGTGTTCTGGCAAACTGGAAGGGGTCTCTGAAGAAGCGCTCTTGTGTCTTCTTCTTTTTGCTCTTCCTCTTCCTCGCAGATTCGGCTTTGCTGAGGGCACTGTGTTTTTCTTTCAGGTCTTTCCACAGTTTTTCCAAGCCTTGTTTTTCAGCTGGCAGTGCGGTCTTCATTTGCATCTTGAGGTTTTTCTTTTGGACCCTGATCTTGTCCATCTTTTCTTGGCGTCTGGATTTCTTTGGAGGTGTTTTCTCTTTGGGTAGTTTTGCTCCATAGGCGTCTCTACATGTGGCATACACAATGTCCCCATATGTGGCTAGTTTGTGTTCCAGGGTGCTTTTCCCTATCAGTGCATCGAGTCTTTGGACGATTTTTGCATCCAGTTTCTCCCAATCTTCAGTTTCGTTTGCTCGTGGCAGGTTGAGTTTCAGGCGCCTGGCATCGAGGGCCTGTGCAAATTCCTCATCCGAACCAACAGCGTGGATGTCCTTGGCACTGTGGTTTAAATCCTGGCCTTGGTCTTCCGACGTCTTATCTGCTGATGCAGTGCGCTGCTGCTCATTCAGATGAGTCTTCACACATCCCATCTTTGTTCTGTGGATCTTCATGCCACGGGTGGTAGCGAAACGCTTTCCACAGACACATGGATATTCCATTTGGTCCATGTTCATAGTCCGTTTGGGATTTGCAGTCATGATTGGTTGAGCACCGATGGATTCATCATTCTCTCCCCCTTTCGGTGAATCCTGGGAGCATCTTTTCCTTTTATTTTTAGTAGCCACATGTTTAAGGCAAAGTGGGGAGCCAGCCCACAGAGCCCTTGGTTCTGGTCTTTCCCATAATGAACATACCTACAAATTTTCAGAAAGATCAGCCACGTACTTTCTGAGATATTCCATAATGAAGAAAAACCATATCTGTGACCCATAATGAACGTACCTGCTCATTTTTACAAGATCGGCCAAGTACTTTCTGAGATATTCCATAAAGAAGAAAAACCGTTACAGCCGTTAGTAAACGGCTATAGCGGTAAACTAAAACATCAGGCATCATCCGTGGCCCATAATGAACATACCTACAAATTTTCAGAAAGTTCGGCCCAGTAGTTTTGTCTGGAGCGAGTGGAATACATTTTGACCATGGACACACACATAGACAGCATTTCTTCATTCCCATTCTAAAGTACTCCCTGTTCTATAAGAACTGGGAGTACAAAAACCCAACAACCTTTCACACATCTCTTTAAAATACATCTAAAAGTGTACCAGAAACTTAATTAAAAATCTTTCCTCTGTAAAATCTTAGATCAGATGAAAAATGTTAATCTCTTTCATTCACTAGCAGTTGTCTTTTCTGGAGTGGAACAACTCATAGCAAGTGACACTGCATCCTGGGCACAGCTTCACACAAAGTGGCACTCCACATTTTTGGCACCAGTTGGGTGTTTGACGCCTCAGTGTCTGGTGCTGCTTGTGTCGGTCTTCACAGACCTTACACCTATGATAGCCTTTCTTTCCGCTGGGAGTTGGGGGTAGAGGACTACTGAAGTGATCCACAGGATTCAGCCTGTCAGCCCAGCTGGACACGAGTGCAGGAGCAGCAGGGGCAGCCATTGAAGGTCCTGGAACAGCATGGGGAAGAAGAGAAGCAGCGCCACCATTCCCAGTAGCACCAGCACGTTGCACCGCCTGACAACATACAACTGCAGCAACATGGGCACGGGCAGCAACAGCACTCACAGCATGGTATTTGATGCTGATGGCACTGCAGACCGACACAAGATACTTTTCCAGCAGCATCTTCTTCCAACCATGGACTGCAAGATGTTTGTTGTACAGGATAGACCCCTGAATAAGAGTCAAGATCAGAAGATGAAAAAATAGCTTCTTCCACCACTTCACAGTTTTCCTCTTCAGGGGCATGTAGACCATGAGCTGATCACACACGTCTACTCCTGCCATATTGGTGATGTAGTCCTGTACTGCTGCTGGTTTCTGTTTCTAAGGTAAGGTATGTTGCTTATAGCCCAGCCGACCGCAAAGGGCCATATCAGGGCTGTCTCTGCGTTGAAGTCAACTCAAGTCATTCATTCACACAACTCTTTAAAATACCTCTTCTAAAAACACCCGAAATTTTGTTAAAAATCTTTCCACTATAAATCCTCGGATCAGATGAAAAATGTTAATCTCCCTCAAAAACCCAAAGATCACGTCAGGTGGAACACCTGAACAAGGCTTTCATGAAATCTGCTGTAAAATGTTAATGTCTCACATCATGGAAGTCCCAACACTCTAAAAAAATTTGTTGTGAGTGGTACATGACATGGAATGCACCATGGAGCTTCTTCACTCTTTAAAAGGTACAAATGAGTAAAATATGAATGGCCAGTGTGCAGCCGGTATAAACCGTTTCTTCTTTGCTTTCAGAGGTAGATGAGAGGAACTCTTTTAGATTTGGACAGATCTGGAAAAGTTTGTTATCTGTCTGTGTATTCCAGTCCTCCTGCCAGAGGTTTCTGACATAATCATTAACTTTTGGTTTTAGATCTGTGTAGGGGATAGATGTATTAGACAGTTTCCCTGCCGTGGATGTGTTTTTTTTATGCTTGTGTTGATGTGAATGAAGCTGCTGATGTTATCTTTGATTATGTTACCTTTTGTGAAAATATGTTGATACCAAATAAAACTGCTGAAATTTTTCCGAACAATAAGCCCTGGGTTTTCAAATCTTTAAAGAAAATACTGAATGAAAAGAAAATTGCATTTCAATTGAAGGATAATTCTGTAAAGAAAACAGTTAAAAAAGAAAACTAAGACATAAAATAACGGATGCAAAGATGGCATACAGAAAAAAATAGTAGAAAAGCAGTTTGATGGGGAAACATGTGAAATGCATGGGATGGTCTAAAAACTCTCACTGGACAGAATAAACCACGTAATGAATGTAAACTATCAGAAGAGGAATGTTATGATTTTGCTGAATGATTTTTATTGCCGTTTTGAAATGAAACATGTTGGTGAAAATTTGGAATCTGTTACGTCGAATATTTCAAACAGCTGTGATAACGATGATGGAGTTTTACATATTGAGTATTCTGCTGTTCGAGGTTTGTTCAAAGCGATAAAGATAAGTAAAGCTGCAGGCCCAGACAATATTTGTGGAAGTCTTTTAAAAGCATGTTCAAAGCAATTGTCATATGTTTTTGTAGGCTGTTCTCATGGTCTTTGAATTGTGGAGTTGTGCCCTCTGGCTGGAAAAAAATCAACAATTTGTCCTGTACTAAAAACAAGAAATCCTAGCATTTTGAATGACTATAGACCTGTTGCTTTGACATCTCTTGTAATGAAATCTTTTAAACGTCTTGTCCTTCAGATTCTTCTTCCTCAAGTCAAACGGCTTTGTGATCCATACAAATTTGCATACAAACAGAAGTACAGATGATGCAATAATCACTCTTTTAAACTAAGCATACACACATCTTGAAAACAAAGATGCTTTTGTTCGTATCCTGTTTATCTCATCAGCTTTTAATACTATTCAACCACACATCATGGCAAAGAAACTCCACAGGTCAACCCAAACTTGATTACATGGATTGTGAACTTTTTAGTCAACAGGTTACAGTGCGTACCCTTTGAGGGAAAATATTCATCAGCTGGAACCACATTTACTGGTGCACCTCAAGGCACCTTTCTCTTCCCTGTACTCTTTACTCATTATACAAATGATTGTACTGGTTGTTCTGTCACTCCTGTCATAAAGTACAAAGATGATTCTGCTTTACAAGACCTGTCAAATTCAGATACCATTTATTTTCAAGAGGTGGAACGTTTTTGTACATGGTGCAAAGACTTCTCGTCTAGATTTGAATGTTAGTAAGACGAAGGAGATAGTAATCGATTTTCGAAGAAACCCAGCTCCTGTTCCTCACTTGTATATCGAAAACACCAAGTGGAATGTGTAAGTGAATATAAGTATCTGGATACTATTTTAGATGCTAAGCTTAGATGCAATTACTCAATTTATCTACAAAAAATGTGAATTTAGAATATACTGTCTTCAGAAACTTCAGTCTGTTGCTGTCAAAAGGGACATCTTAAATGCGTTTTATCTTTGTTTTGTACAATCAGCACTGTCCTTTGGCTTTTTATGCTGGTTTGGAAATCTTAGCCTGTAAAACAAAAACGTTTTAAACAGAGTGGTGAATACATGTGGAAAGATTATTGGCAAAAATCAAGAACAGCTAGATAAATTGTATGAATGTCGAGTCACACAAAAAACTGTGAACATTGCTGTCGACAATTCTCATGTTCTTTAAAAAAATAAAAAATAAAAAAAAAACTACAATGTTCTAACCTCTGGATGAAGATTCCAAAATTCAAGACAAATAGAATTAGAAAGTCTTGTTCCCAATTCCATCAAATTCCTGAATCATAACTAAACTTTCAATAAGATCCGGTTCAGAAACCTTGTTTGTATATAGTATGTGTGTCTGTGTGTGTGTGTATTATTCTGTGTGTGCGAGTGAGTGGGTGTGATATGTGATTTGTGATTTGCTGTTTTTATGGCCACTCTTAATTTCTCTTTGGAGATAATAAAGTGTTCTTCACTTGACTTCTTAACCAAACAATCAGCCATTTCATTCCCTCCAATGCCAACATGGCCAGGAACCCAAGCAAGAACAATGTTGTGACCTTCCGTTTTCAACGAGGTAAAAAGTTTTTTAAAAAGTGTAGAAGTTCAGGATGATGGAGGTTACGACCAGCTATCACCTTCAAAGCTGACAGCGAAGCTGTAAGTTCAGCAGAGTAAACAAAAGTATCTGATGGAATATGTTCTAATAATATTTAAGAAGGAGCACCAGGGCAAAAGGCTGCACAGGCCACTCCATCTTCAGACTTTGAACCATCAGTAAATACTTTCTGAAAGGATGGGAATTTTGTACAGAGATATGCAAACAATGCCTTGTATGCCTGAGAACTGGTGGATTCTTTGCGAAAAGCAGCAAGATCAAAGCAGATTTCTGGTTTGAAGAATGTCCATGGAGGGTTATCTGGAAACTTGGAGAAGTCGGACACAACTCCTAGATCAAGACCTGCATTCTGCACATGATGCTGCATATGGAGTCCAAACGTAGAAATACAGTTGGGATTTTTTTCAAATTTACTTTTAAACTGAGGGTTAAAAACAGTCATAGTCAGGGTTTTCCGGTTCAGAGAACAGTCTGAGCTAGTTCAAGGATAGTTTCAGCCTGTGGTTGGATAATGAGGGTTCACCTGCCTCTGTGTACAGGCTGTACACAGGGGTGGTAAGGTAATGTTGCTTATAGCCCAGCCGACCGCAAAGGGCCATATCAGGGCTGTCACCACGTTAAATTTACTTAAAATCAACTCACAAGTCATAAAAAAAAAAGTCATAAAAAAAACACACCACCTTTCACCCATCTCTTTAAAATACATCTAAAAACGCACCAGAAACTTCGTTAAAAATCTTTCTTCTGTAAAATCTTAAAACAGATGAAAAATGTTAATCTCTTTCAGAAACTCAAAGATCACATCAGGTGGGACATCTCTGAACAGGGTTTTCATAGACTCGGCTGTAAAGTGTTTATGTCACACATCGTGCAAGTCCCAACAATCTAAAAGAATATGTTTCACTGTGAGTGGAACACGACATGGAATACACCACGGAGCTTCTTCACCTTTCAAAGGTAAGAATGGGTATAAAACGAGTGGCCTGTGTGCAAGCGGCACAGAACTGTTTCCTCTTCACAACCGCGTCTGGAACATGGTAAAAACTCGTTGAGGTTTGGACGGATTTTAAACAGTTTGTTAACCATCTGCAAAGTCCATTCCTCTTGCCAGAGGTCTTTGACATAGGCCTGTGTTTTGGGTTTCAGATCAGTGTGAGGAACAGTAAACCTGATCAACTTTTGCCTTGTGGCATTCTTGGCAAGCTAGTCAACCATCTCATTGCCTCGAATGCCCACATGGCTGGGAACCCAAGCAAACACTACGTTGTGTCCATTTGATTTTAGGGAGGTGTACAGTTCAAACATTTTCAGCAGTTGAGGGTACTTGAGATTACGGCCGGCAATGGCCTCCAAAGCAGAAAGGGAGTCTGATAAAATAAGGAAATCTTTATGTTTCGATTTGGAGATCATCTGAAGTGCCAGGACTCAGGTTGTCAGCTCAGCAGTGTAGATGGAGCTGTTGGTGGGAATGTGTATGGTACATCTCTGAGGGGGATCTACTGCACAAAACACAGCAGAGGCAACTCCCTCCTCAGATTAAGATTAAGATTAAGATTAAAATTATAGTCCCGTCAACAGCAGAGGTTATCTCAGGACTGTCACCACGTTTCAAACTACCACGTATATATGTTAAAAAGGATTAAAAGCAAAACCTTACCCAACCCATCAAAAAAAGATTAAAAGAACCAATCCTAGGATTAAAAACCAACACATTGAAATCACTACCTGTAATCTGCAAATATCAATACTGGGTATAAAAAATCTAACAACACCAAATTCACACACGATGAAATAAATTCACTTCTTTTAGGAAGTTAAAAATATTGTCAGGGGGAACATCACGGAAAAGAATCTTCATATTATCTGCAGTGTAATGTTTCCTTCTAATGTCGTATAAATCCCAGCAGTCTAAAAGAATATGTTGGACAGATATCTGACTATCACAGGCAACACAGAAAGGCGGGTCTTCTCCCTTCAATAAAAACGAATGAGTAAAATAGGCATGACCCGTCCTCAATCTACACAATACCGTTTCTCCCTTTCGACCGCCAGCAGCCATGGGAAGATGTTCTTTTAAATCTGGACGTATTTGATGAAGCTTATTGTTTTCTTGGAGGCTCCACTCCTCCTCCCATAAAGAATTGACATACGAAGCTATTTTGCCTTTTAAATCTGAAGATGGTACAAGCAGTTTAGAAGGACGAAGACGGACAGCCTCTTTAGAAAGCCGATCCACCTCTTCGTTGCCTCTGATCCCCACATGACCTGGCACCCAGGCCAACAAAATCTCAAAACCCCTTGAAACTAATGAAGAAAACATGGTAAAAAAACTTGATAAGAGCCGGATGTTTTATGTTTCTTGCTCCTATAGCCTCTTAAGCCGAAAGAGAATCTGTGCAAATAAGGAATTTCCTAGACTGGGACTGCCTGATCAACTCCAAAGCCAAAAGTAGTGCAGTAAGTTCCGCAGTGTAAATAGTGCTTTCAGAGGGAATGTGTTTGGACAGTTTTTCTCCCGAATCTGGAACATATGTGGAGGAACCTACACCAACATCAGACTTTGAACCATCAGTAAAAATAACATGTTCTTTAAGGTTAGAACACATGTCTAAAAATAATTGTTTATAAATTAAGGAACTCGTGTTCTGTTTGCACTGCATGGTTAAATCAAACCTAATTTCTGGCGATGAAAACGTCCAAGGAGGTTGTTGAGGAAACTTGGAAACGTCAGAGATGACCCCAACATCAATATCCGCCTCCTCCAGAAAAGGAAGGATGCGAATACCGAAAGGGGGAATACTGGATGGACTTCCTTCATATTTCTCTTGGAAATGAGGATTCATAACACAGTCGTAGGCAGGGTTGTTTGGTTCTGAAAAAAGCTGTGTGTAGTAATTCAAAGCTAATTTTACTCTTCTATGTTAGAGGGAACACTCTCCTGCCTCAGCATATAGGCTATGAACAGGTGTAGTACGAAAAGCGCCAAGGCAGAGGCGAAGACCCTGATGGTGAACTGGGTCTAGGACTTTTAGATACGAGGCTCTAGCGGCGCCGTAAATGATGCTGCCGTAGTCCAACTTGGATCGAACTAACGCCCTGTAAAGATGGAGAAGTGTGCGTTTGTCTGCACCCCAATCCGTATGAGCCACTACACGGAGGATATTCATGGCTTTGAGGCACGATGTTTTCAACTTCTGAATATGGGCTTTAAAATTCAATTTTTGGTCAAAGGTAACACCCAGAAATTTGGCTTCTGTGACAGCAGGAATTTTAGCCTTATCTATGAACATTTCTGGTGGCGGGAAAAGTTGTCTGAAATTGTGAAAGTGGATGTACTCTGTTTTAACTGATGAAAACTTGAACCCATTTTCGACTGCCCACTGTTGGACTTTATAGACACACAACTGGAGTTGGCGCTGTACACCAGCAAATGTCTTTCCAGATGTATAAAGGGCAAAATCATCAACAAAAAGAGAGCAGTCTGAACCTTGGTTGACAGAGTTTACAATTTCATTTATTTTTATACTAAACAGGGCTGGGGAAAGGATACTACCCTGTGGAACACCCAGTTCCTGCTCATGAATTTCTGACAATGTTGTCCCCACACGGACCTGGAAGGACCTGTCTGCCAAAAACTGTTCTATGAACACTGGGAGATTGCCACGGAAACCCATCCGATGGAGGTCTGACAGGATTCCATACTTCCACGTCGTGTCATAGGCCTTCTCTATGTCGAAAAAAATGGCAACAACATGCTTTTTATCTAAAAAAGAGTTTCGAATCGTGGTTTCCAATCTGATTAAATGGTCCATGGTAGAGTGATGCTTTCTAAAACCACACTGTTCCATGGCTAAAAGCCCATCACTTTCCAATTTCCACATGAGCCTACCATTTACCATTTTTTCCATCACTTTACAAACACAACTTGTTAAGGCTATTGGACGATAGTTGGTTGGGTTTGAATGATCCTTCCCTGGCTTCGGAATGGGAACAATTACGGCCTTTTTCCATGAAGCTGGGAAAGACCCAGACGTCCAAACCTGGTCATAAATTTGAAGCAGAATGTTAAGACCTGAGTCAGGAAGGTGTTTTAAGAGTTGATAATGTATTTCATCAAGACCAGGAGCAGAATCATGACATGCCTGCAAGGCAGACTTCAGTTCATTTAGATTAAAGGGCAAGTTGTAGTCTTCTTGATTGGGTGAGGAAAAGTCAAGCTTCTTTTTTTCTGCTTGCGTTTTGATCTTTAAAAACGCGGTGGATTTTTGACTAGAGGAAGAGTTGGTTTCTATGGTGGAAGCTAGCAAGTTAGCCACAGCTTGTTTGTCAGTGATGAGTGTATCATCAAGTTTTAAATGGTGGATTGAAGGGCAGCTGTTCTTGCCCCGAATTTTTTTAACAACTCTCCAGATTTTTTTCTTGGATATGTTTGATGTGAGGGAAGAGCAGAAATTTCTCCAAGACACTCGTCTACTTCCTCTACAAACAAACCTCGCCTTTGCTTTTTTCCTCTGATAAGATTGAACATTTGGGGCCACAGGATGCTGAAAGACTGAACGTTGGGCCCTCTTGCGAAAGTTGCAAGCATTCTTACAATCCTGGTTGAACCATGGTGTACCAGGTAATTGTGGACCTGGTTTTGTGAGTGGGATGGTATCTCTCGCACATAATAACAAAACATTAGTAAAGGACTCCGCTGGATCTTCTGATCGGAAGACGATTTCAGCATCTAGCTTATCAGTTATGGCTGAACGAAAGAAATCCCAATTAGCCGATCATGATGCTGACAGCCGGCCCGAGGTTGAACAGTCTCAGTCTGAACACCAACACTGACCATGCTCCCCTTGGCGACATCAGCATATGACTTGCTGAGGGAGGACTGTCTATTCTGCACAAGTTTCCTTGCCTCAAAGAACGAAATTCAATTCTCTGTGCGTACCTTCTGGATCTCAGACTTGGTGCGCCAGACTGGACAGTCCTTTGAGAAAGCAGGATGGTTGCCTTTACAGTTTATGCAACAGGGCGGACAATCACACGGACCTTCATGCACTTGTTTTGAGCACTTGCCACACACCTCCTGTTCTGTACACCTGTCCTTAATGTGTCCATACTTTTGGCATTTGAAGCATCGCAAAGGTGAAGGAATGTACATAGAGACGGGAACCCTCAAATATCCGACCTTCACACACACAGGGAGAGTTGTCATACAGAAAGTTAGAAAAAAAGTATCTGTTGGCACACGGTCTTGATCTTTTCGTGCTAGAACCCGGTGAACGTGGGTCACACCCTGGGAAGCCAGTTCCTTCTTTATTTCTAACTCTGAAACACCTCTCAAATCACGGCACCTGATGACGCCCTTGCTTGAATTCAAAGTTTTGTGAGGTGTCACTCTGATTGGCCTGTCAATCAACGTCGTCGACTTGAGAAGCAACTCAGAAATGCTTCTGTTTTGCACATTCTATCAAAAAGGAACCGTTTCGTAGCCGTTTCATGGATTTGAGTACGCCGGAGAGTCCTTCTACTCCTCTTGAAATAGCAAAAGGATTCAATCCATTCACCCCACACAGAGGGCGAGCTTCGTCTACACCCTCCATCACCAACCAACAAGCCCAAAAACCAGATGCTGTCCTTATTTCATCATCAGAGTCTGAATCCAAGTCTGAGTCCGAGGAACAATTTCTTTTTCGTTTTTGTTGGGAGTGAGCCATAGTTTTGAGTTTTTAAAGTTCATCCCTGCCTACCCACCCACCATGGAGTCCAACAAGGGGCCAGGGTCAAGGGGAAATCCAACTCTTGACCCCATCCGGGTTTCAGCAGGGATATACACCAGAGAGAACATAACTAACCTATTCCGCCAAGATCATGACACACCGCCGGGGACAGACGGTGAACACTTACAAGGTTTCCAAGGCCAGCCAAGAACTACCCAGTTTGACCCAACCTCACGTAGAGGCAGCCGATTGACATACACGGGCCAATGTATGCCACCCGTCTTAGAGGAGGTCCGAGCCAAAGTGATGTGTTGAGAACAGTAGGCTCTCTCAATCACCAGGATCTCATTCCCCCCCACTTACACTTGCACCGCACGGCAAAACACGGTGGGTCTGAAGAAGACCGCAGAGAAAAGGAGAAGTGTTCCAAAGAAGGCTTATAAGTAAAGATTAAAGTACAGAGTAAAGAGCCAGGTAGGCAGAAACTAGACGAAACAGAGGCTGCAGTTTCTGTGGGGAGACTTTATGGGGGAAAAAGAGATAGTAAAAGACACAGTAGGCAGAAAAACAGGAAAGATAAGAAAAAGGGGTGGGCTCAGGTTAGTCGAGAAACACCCCCGCCACGAGAAGGCCGGCCCATGGGGGCAACTCCCTCCTCAGATTTAGAACCGTAAGTGAAAATTCTTTTGAAAGATGGTAACTTAGCACACAGTTCTGCAAAAAGGGACTTGTAAACCAAGGAACTAGTGGAATCTTTCCGGTATGAGGCTAAATCAAACCGGATCTCTGGTGTGAAGAAAGTCCATGGAGGGTCGTCAGGAAACTTGGGAGAAATCACTAACTACTCCAAGGTCAATACCTGCTTTGTTCAAATGGGGAAGAATACGAATCCACAAGGGTGGAGTGGAACTGGGGTGGTCATCAAATTCCTTTTGGAACTTGGGGTCGAAAACGCAGTCATATGCAGGGTTTTGAGGTTCAGATGCGAGACTCAGACAGTAGTTTAAGGCAAGTTTTAGTCGGCGGCTTGAGAGGGATTGTTCTCCTGCCTCGGCATACAAGCTATAAACAGGAGTGGTGCGGAACGCACCTAAACACAATCAAAGCCCTTGATGGTGGATAGGGTCTACACTTTTCAGGTAGGATGGTCTGGCAGAGCCGTACACTACACACCCATAGTCCAGTTTGGAGCAGATCAGAACCCCGTAAAGATGGAGGAGCGTTTTCCTGTTAGCGCCCCAATTTATGTGTGCCACAACTCGCAGAATGTTCAGTGCTTTCTGACATGCAGTTTTTAAGTGTTGGATGTGACTTTTAAAAGCCAAAGCGTATGAAGAAACTGGAGAAGTCTGACTGCCAAGGACCTGCTCATATGCCTTGACAAAGGAGATTTTCTTTTCTGTTTGATCTTTTGAATGTTGGACTCCTGAATCCAAAACTGGACAGTTGTGTGAAGAGGAGGCCACTGCAGTTTGCACAACAAGCCAGATCTTTACACGGCCCATCATGGGTTGCCTTGCAGCAAACACCACACACCTCCTCCCCAGAACAGTGATCTCTGACATGTCCAAACTTCTGGCACTTGAAGCACCGCATCGGAGATGGAATATACAGTTGAACATGGACATTCAAGCAGCCCACTTTAATGACCTGAAGTAATGAAGGGAAGCAGAATGTCAGAAAGAGAGTGTTGGTGGGCACTCTTTCTGCACCTTTACGGACTGTCACCCTATGCACCTCTGTCACACCCTGGAATGCTAGTTCCGTTTTCATTTCTGTTTCTGAGACACCGTTTAGATCTGGGCATCGAATGACTCCTTTGGATGAAGTCGATTGTTTATGGGGAGTCACCCGGATTTCTCTGTCCACTAGCCTTGTGGCCCTCAGCAGCTGTTCAGATTGTTTCTTCGACTTGCACTGGACAAGGAACGGGCCGTTTCCTAGCCTTTTCACTGACTGAGGGTCGCCTGCTATTCCTTGGAAGCCCTTCTGGATTGCAAAAAAAAACTCAGAGCTGAAATGGGCTTTTCCTGCTCTGTCCCTTCAATTACAAGCCAGGAAGCCCAGAAACCTGTCCTCTCTCTTGTTTCCATATCAGAGTCGCTGTATAATTCAAAATCCCTCGAAATAGGGGCTGCTGCCTTCCTCTTCTTTTTGGGGGAAATGCTTTGAGAAAAAGCCATGTTTTGTGTGTTTTAATTTCGTCTCTCCCTTACCCGCCCGCCACGGAGTCCAACTAAGGGGTCAGGGCCAAGAAGTCACTGTCTTGACCCCTTCCAGGCTTCAGGAGAGATATACGACAAACAGAATGCCACTAACCCTATCCCCCTGATCATGCTCAACTCCCGGCGGCAGAGAGCAGAGCACTGCAGAGGTTACCTTGGCCAGCCGGGGAACTGCCTGTCTTGACCCAGCCCCACGAAGGGGAAGCCGATTGATACACCCGGGCCAGAGTGTACATCCTGTCTAGGAGAGGTCCGAGCCAAAGAGATGTGTTGAGGGCACTTGCCCTCTCAATCACCAGGATCTCATTCCTCTCCATCACAGGTTGCACCACATGGCAAACGTGGCGGATCTTAAGAAGGCCACAGAGAGAAAAAGAGTGTGGAAAAGATGACTTGAAGGGGAGTCAAAGATAGAAAAGAGCCAAATAAGAAAGGCAGAAGATAAGCAAAGGAAAAAGGAGGGTTACTATTAGTCAGGGTCCTTACCCTTAGCCTATCTGACATGGGAGGCCCTACCAGGGGCATCAACTCCTTACCACATTGTGCTTAGGCCAGACAGCAACTTGACTTTGCAGGCCTAGAAGCATTTTCAAAAACTAGCCTATCTTCATATATTGATGCCCCCGCCAGCAAAGCCTTGGGGATCACGGGACCGCATAAGCCCTCCGACCACGGCAAGGTTGCAACCCCTGGAGGGAGAGAGAAGTTATGGACAGCCCGATCACAATGTGTAAGAGCAATTGTATTGAAAGATACATTCAGGGTGATGACTTACTGAGGTAGTGCCTACAGTCCGATTTTCTCTCATGAATTATGTCAGTCAGCATGGGCAATATTATGTAAACTGACTTGGAGATTAAATATCAAGTGTGTGTGTGTATGTTCATGTGTGTGTATGTGTTGTGTGTGTGTGTTCATGTGTGTGTGTGTGTGTGTGAGATACTGTAGGCCTTACCGGTAACACACACACACAGGGTTCCCAGGGATTTCAGCTTATGCCAAGTAAGGACCTTGTAAGGACCTATAAGGACCATTTTCTAAATTAGTAAGGACCTCTACATTAACATTAGCAGCATACATATTACAAAACGTACTTGTATATCTCTTCATGGAAATGCACCAAACACAGCATACACCCAACACAACTTGGCTGCTGTATTGCAGAATCAAATCACACTGAAAACTGTTTGTTCCCTTGTTCAGTTTTCAGTAAGAACAATGTCTTGAGTCTCTTGTCTTCAACTTCAATCCACTCTTTTCACACCTAAAACTAAAACCAGCTGATACTTTAACTTGTCAGTCATAGCTGATACTTAAACTTGAATGTCAGTCTTTCACAACAAAAGAGATAAGTAAAAAAAAAATGACACTGAGAATGAGAAACAAAAAAACCCAAACTGTTATTAGTGGTCATAGGCACTTTCAGATCCCGTATAGATGTTGGAGAAAGAAAAGTGCACACACACACACACACACACACACACACACACACACACACACACACACACACACCACACACACACACTGGCCTTAATCAGCATTTTTTTCTTTTTTTTTTACCCTTGTGATGTCCTGTAGAACTCTCTCTGCTTCATTTTTTCTGTCCTTGGCTAACAAACGCAGAGTGTTGCATCGTTCAACCAGACTGAAACTTCTCTGCTCCTGAGCCTGGAAGCTTAGACGGTCAGCCTCTTCAAGGAGATGACGTGCCTCATCACTGGTGCATTTATGTTTTTTCCTCAGGTTGACCAGTTCTTCTCCTAACCTCTTTCTCTTCTCTTTTTCCACAGCTGCCTCCTTCTCTTGCCTCTGTTCAGCAAGGTACCTGTCATATCTTCCCCAGGCTCCTGATGCTGAGACGAGGAGTTTTTTGTCAATGACAACTTCCTCCACACCTCCCATATTGTGAATATGGTCTAGCACAACCCTACATGCCATCGACACCAAATGCAGCTATCTTTCACACACAGAACATCGAGCATAATGTTTGTTTATGGGATCCTTCAGCAACCAGTCCTTGTACTGCTTTTCTTTGACCCAATGACCCTGAATTGCACTTTCCTGGCATTTCAATTGCCTTGAGCAAAGACAGTGACAGTTTACTAATACCATGTGTCCCTTACGGTAACGGACTGGCTATGGTTTATGGACAATGAGAATCACAGTGAACGTGATGATAATGATCGGAGCATACAAATGGACTGCCTACAACACCCCCCCCCTCCCCCCCCCCCCCCCCCCCCCTCGCCTTATGTGCCAGAATGATCATCCTCAAGATCGTGGGCACTAAAGGAAAGAAGAAGAAGAAAGACTGGAAAATGGCGGATGTAAGTATCGCGTCTTCATGCGAAATGAGACTATGCAAAACTAGGACGAGACCTTCAGAAAAATCAATACTTCCAAGCTGAAAGTCGTCTGCTAGGCTAGGGCCGTTTGTCAGAACCCATTGGCAAGCAGATTTCAGAGTAAGTACCGCTTGCTTCCGAGATTTTCTGACCAGCATTTCGCCATCGACGATTTTGTGGGTTGTCGTAAGGACTTGTAAGGACCTTGATGCTAATATAAGCACTTGCAAGGCCTTACTTGAGGTGTTTCAAAATGTAAGGACCGGTAAGGACCCTATGAACCCTGACACACACACACGCACACACACAGAGAGTTGGTGCAACTTAATAACTATTCATTTTTAGTCTTGATTTTGAAAAAAGAAATTTTTTTTTCAACCTTTGGTTATATGCTCGTGTACTCAATATCTGTGAATATTAGAGGAAATCGGAGAGAGAGGGAGAGACGTATGTTTGTTGTCCGCTGTAACCTTACCTGTAAACAGGTGAGTGGCGGCGGCAGCACACACACACACACACACACACACGTATGTATGCATGCCTTGAGTTCTATCAAAAATGATACTTAAGACATGTGTTTTTGGTGATTTTCAACTATAGCAAACGCGCATAAACTCTCTCTCTCTCTCTCACACACATACACACACGCACGCACACGCACACACACACACACACACATGGTATCCAGGTCAAGGCACCGCTTTGAACCGCATAATCTTAGTTACTAAGCTTGAGTTAGTAACTGAGCAGAACTGTACCGAGGGTGACTAAGCAGGGGACCTAACTCCTAGTCAGCAGCTTCAGAAGTTGTCTCTCTTGAGCAGTCTCTTTTTTTATGTCTGTGAAACCTCTTGCAGATCGCTGAAAAGGGAATTCCTGAACGGCGAAAAGGCACCAAACAAGTCTCAACAAAAGTTAAAACTCTTATGCTCCTCCATCACTTTCTGATATCATAATAAATTATTATTCAGAAAAACGAAATTGCGACTGAAAAAAGGGCACCAAAAGAGAACAATATTCATCAGGTGAGGTAAGGTAAGGTAATGTTGTTTTAGCCCAGAAGACTGCAAAGGGCCATATCGGAGCTGCCACTGCATTGATATCAACTCACAAGTCCTTATTTGAAAAACAAACACACACACACACACACACAAACCTCATTCAAACAACCATTTAAATCACACCTTCTAAAAACACACCAGACATTTCTTTTAAAATCTTTCCTCCGAAAAATCTTGGATCAGATGAAAAATGTTGACCTCTTTCAGAAATTCAAAGATCACATCAGGTGGGACATCTGAACAAGGTTTTCATGGAGTCTGCTGTAAAGTGTTTATATCTCACTGAGTCACATCATGCAAGTCCCAATACTCTAAAAGAATATGTTTCACTGTGAGTGGTATATGACATGGAATGCTTCACAGAGCTTCTTCAACTTTCAAAAGATAAGAATGGGTGTAAAAGGACTTAAATGTATGCAAACAGCGCAAAACTGTTTCTTCTCTACGGCCACC
The DNA here is from genome assembly GCA_033310375.1 of Conus canariensis. NCBI lineage: Eukaryota > Metazoa > Mollusca > Gastropoda > Neogastropoda > Conidae > Conus > Conus canariensis. The sequence continues at coordinate 31,783,791 of CM065720.1, forward strand.
TTGGGAACAAAGTAAAAACTCTTTCAGGTTTGCACGGATTTTAAATAGTTTGTTATCCGTCTGCGAGTTCCATTCCTCTTGCCAGAGGTCTTTGACATAAGCCTGGATTTGGGGTTTTATATCAGTGTGACAATCTGCTCAACTCTTTCTTTGTGGCACTCTTGGCTAATTCATCTATCACTTTGTTGCCTCGAATACCCCCATGGCTGGGAACCCAAGCAAAAACTATGTTATATCCATTTGATTTCAGACAGGTGTACAGTTAGAATGACTTCAGCAGTTGAGGGTGTTTGAGGTAACGGCTGGCAATGGGTTCCAAAGCAGAAAGGGAGTCCGACAACATGAAGAAATCTTTATGTTTTGACTTAGAACCCATTTCAAGAGCCAGGACCAGGGCTGTCAACTCAGCAGTGTAGAGGAAGCTGTCAGTGGGAATGTTTAGAACATCTTTGAGAAGGACCTGTTGCAATCCCCTCCTCAGATTTGGAACCGTCAGTGCAAACTTTGAACACAGTTTGGCGAAAAGGGACATTTATGCCAAGGACCTAGTGGAATCTTTATGGTATGAGACTAAACTAAACTGAATCTCTGGAGTAAAGGAAGTCCATGGTGGGTCATCAGGAAACTTGAATAAATCACACACCCTCAAAGGTCTATATCTGCACTGTTCAAATGGGGAAGAATACAAATTCCTAAGGGTGAGATGGAACTGGGGTGGTCATCGAATTTCTTTTGATATTTGGGGTCAAAAACCCAGTCATATGCAAGCTTTTGGGGTTCATTCAAACAGCAGTTCAAGGTAAGTTTAAACTGACGGTTTGATAGGAATGGTTCTCCTGCCTCAGCATACTGGCTATAAATAGGGGTGGTGCGGAATGCACACAAAAAGAGTCGAAGCCCTTGGTGGTAGACGGGATCTAGACTTTTTAGGTAGAATGGTCTGGCCGAGCCCGTAGTCAAGTTTTGAGCAGATCAATGCCCTATAAAGATGGAGAAAAGTGTTCTTATCAGCACCCCAATCTGTGTGTGCTTAGACTCTCAGAATATTCAGTTCTTTCTGACAAGCAGTTTTTAAGTGTTAGATCTGACTTTTAAAGTTCAGTTTTTGTTTAAAAAAAAAAAAAAAAAAAAACACATCCAGAAATTTGTCTTCACAACTGGAATGGTGGATTTGTCCAGACGAATTTCAGGATCAGCAAAGAACTGACGAAAATTGTGAAAATGGATACATTGTGTTTTGGTGCTTGAAAAGGCAAACCCCTTTTCCTCGGCCCACTGTAAAATCTTATCCACACAAAGCTGGAGTCGATGCTGTATGCTGGCACAAGAGGCCCCAACTGTGAAGAATGCGAAGTCATCAACAAACAAAGAGGACTCGGAATCCTGGTTTACTGAACTGACAATGTTGTTAATTCTTATACTGAGGAGAGCAGGAGAAAAAATGCTCCCTCGAGGTACACCCAACTCCTGCCAATGGATGTCAGACAGCTTGGTACCAATACGGACTTGGAACTGCCAATCAGCCAGGAAGTTTTGAATAAACAGAGGCAGATGACCACAAAAACCAAGTTTATGAAGATCCATAAGAATTCCAGATTTCCGACAGGTATGATATGTTTTTTGCAGATCAAAAAGATAGCAACCACATGTTGTTTATTATTGAAGGTGTTGCGGATGGTAGTTTCAAGACGGGACAAAATTGTCAACGGTCGAGTGGTACTTCCGAAACCCGCACTGTTCATTGGCCAAAAGGTCATTCTGCAGGAGGAAAAAACTTGTTGACATCATCAAGGTTATGACCAAAGTAATCACTACACGAATTTCTGAAAGAAAGGCCATTCACAACATTAGCTATTCAGAGTATTTAAAACCAGACAGTTGTTTATCCTTCAAATACAGAGGTTCATCACAAACCAAAACCCATATGACTCAGCACCAAAAGAAGGGGATCTTTGTTTTTGTGAATTCACGTGTAAAAGTCTGAGTTGAACAGCATAAACATGACTATCAAATCCCGATGAATCACCATACTAAATCAAGCTCATAGCACAGATGGGTAAAAACAAATGTCAGAAATTTATTCTTGGCAATGAATACCTAACCTAATTGAGGCCCGAGACAACAGGCTGATGATCTGCCGAATCAGACTCGATTCATACAGGCAGACTTTCCTTCACATTTCAACAATTTCTTTTTCGTATTTTATTCACTGATATCGAAAAGTAGAGTTAAACAGGCACGAAGGTGGGGGACAAATAAATATTAGGAAAAAGGAAGAGCACCAGCAAGAGCAAACTGTATCTCTAACAACCAAGATGTTTTTCAAGTAAGCTGCTTTGACCATGGAAATACGGAGCGAGTGTATAAGGAGATGAGAAGAAATCATTCTAAATGTCTCATTACTGTCCAAGCCTTTTTTGTCTTTGGGTTTCTTTTTTGTTGTTTTGTTTTGAGACGCGGGGTAACGAATCAGTATCCTTGGTTCTGGTCACCTCAAGAAAGGAGGAACAAATTTGTAACCTCTGAGACATAGGGAGCAGAGGGGTCAAAATAAATATATGAAAGAGAGCTAGATATGATTAACCATGCATTATCGACCAAAGACCTTGCAAGAGTAAACTTGGAGGTTGCAGAAATTTTATCTTCTTTCTTTCTTTCTGCGTATGCAGGCTGATACTCCTGTGGACACTGCCTGAATAGACAGGCAGTGGAGTTTTGTGTGTATGACCGTTTTTTTTCCTGCCATTAAGGCAGCCATACTCCATCTTCGGGGAAGGTGCATGCTATGTGTAACGTGTCATCCATACCAACGGCCAAACTGGCCTTCTCTTCTGAAAGTTGGTGATGGGATTTTACGTGTGTGCAAGATGTTGTGCGTGTGTTCACACACGGAACCTCGGTTTATAGTCTCATTCGAAGGACTGTACGGGGAATGGAGTCAGAACCAAGGTAAACTCCAAGGGAAAAATCCCCCTGTACCGAAATTCAAACCCACAACCCCAGGATTACGAGTCCAGCACTCTACCAACTGAGCTATTCCGGCCCCCTAGAAATCTCATCATCATCATAATACTCATTAAAGATGTTGTCCTCGTGTTTCAATTCCTCTCGCTCGCCAGACTCCTGTTTGCTCGCAGTCATACCAAGCCTACCTCTCAATAGGTCAGAGTGCAACCTGTCTTCCCTGCTTATTACTGCCCAGGGAGCACCCACTTGCACTGGTAAACCCCCTTGAAGCAACGCCCTGCAGGCAACTCTCCAAGCCAACGCTGTTCACAAGAATCCTGCTATTCTCAGGCTACTTGGAATGCTGGAAGCCAGCAGCTCCTCAAAAACAGGTCACCCTGGGGGATGGGGTTGTAGAGCATGCTGGGGGGAGACGCTGGCCTGTCTTGCTATATCTTGGACTGCAGCTGAAGCGATGAAGCAGGCAGCATCATTACCTTTGCCAAAACTGGCTGACCGTCCGAGAAAACAGAAAAAAAAAAATGCATGCCATATAGAGGTTGGCCAATTCTCGCACGAGCTACAGGGCATGAATGGTGAGAAGCCGGTGCAGACAACACAGGTTCCATGTTTATCTAGTATTGACATTGGTCGTCGACATGAACTGCAAAATTCTGAAGTCTTGCAGCAAGGAAACGTTGGTTTGGGTTGTGCCAAAAAGCCCTCAAATATGGCAACTGTTGAGCAGAGGCTGGTCATAACAATCTCGGTCCAAGAGGGCGTAGTCTCTTCCTGAGAGGCAAAGTTCGAGCATATGAATATTTCTGCTGATCCATAGTAAAGCGCTCAGACTGGGAGAGTAGCATGTGTCCAGTCAAGGAAATGGAGAAAACTGAATCATTCTGAACAGAGTGAGTTATTTTGAGACGACCTTGGGAGACCCCTCATGTAATCAGGTATTTCTTTAGACAGGTAAATATGGAGAGAAAAAAAAGATACTCAATCTGGAAGGTCAAGATAACAGGAATGAATGTCATATGATTCATGATAGTGTTACGTTTTACTCTTAACATCATGTTAATTGTATTATATTTTCTACCATAATTTGTCCCTGAAATGAGTGAGTCTTGTACGCCCATATCACAAGAACTGTTTACATATAATGACAGTAAAATATCAAAAAATCATAACACAAACGTCTTGCGTTTCCTTTTCTCTAGGTATAACCAGTAGCTATCTCCAAGTATGCTTTTACTAATGCTACTAAAAAAGTCATGCAGCTTCAGCATAGGCCTCCACATGCAATCAATTGTGTATTTTTAATTTCTGTAATACAAATGTCAAAACAATGTCTTGAGTTTCCCTTTCTCTAGTTACAGCCAGTAGATATCTCTAAGTATGATTTTCCTTATGCAGAATGAGGTTCAGTAAAAAAAAAAAAAAAAAAAAAAAAAAATACATCATGCAACATCAGCATGTGCTCTCCACCTGCAATTAATTGCATATTTTGAATCCCTGCAGAGCAGTGGATCGCAAGAATATCTTTCAGACACAAATCATAGGCCTTTGCTGATACTTAGAAACAATCAAACACCGTTAGTTCTCCAAGTCACTGCAAACACATAAACATCTACTCACCATGATGTTTGGAAATTCCTTTCTGATGAAGCTGCTTGCTTCTTGCCAGGGCTGTGCAAATAATATGACAAATTGTCATTTCTGAGGAAGATGAATCTTGCATTAAAAAAAAAAGTAAGAGAAAAACATTGTACACAGAACCAGTACAAACTGAAACGGACTTTTCGGGTTCATATATCACAGGTGACATGAACAAAGCAGAAATATGCTTTGACAAACACTGAAAATGTAATTTTACACATTTGTGTTGAACAGAGAAACAGTACAAAGGGGCACATAATTCAAGAACAGGTAATTGGGTGTTCATCCTGTAGAAGCAAAGGTAAAAGAAGTTTGAATGAAACAAATCTTAATGCCATCCTCTTCTGTTGAATCAGTCTCATATAAGTCAACTCCAAAGTTATGCTGGCACTTGTTTCTGGCCCCAACCAGCAGCTTTCTTTACCATAATAAACTTTGCTTGTATAACTCGACCTCAAGTAAGTTGACCCCTTGCATGTCTCAACTAAACCATTCCCCACAAATCCCCTGATAAGTCAACACTTATGTATAGAAAAAGTTATGAGCCATCCTTTCTTCCTGCCTAAAAGCCAGTCTTCTGTGGAATCTAAGGAATGGCGGTTAAGACCAAATGCAATGTAACAGAAATGAGTAAGAATTACATGAAACAATGCAAAGCTTAGCTGGAAAGTTGAGTCTTGCTGCAAATTCTGATGAATTTGTTGCTGAATTCTGACCGATTGCACCTGTCTACCACTGTTTGTGACCCATGGTGGACTAGTAGTTTTTTCAATGCTAAAAAGATCAATCATGTTTTTATTGCTGCACTCTCAAGACTGACAGCAGGCATGTGGTACATATCTCAAGTGCATTCTGCCAGTATTTAGCTACAAATTTGTCTGAATTTTAAATAAGACTCGCCTTTCAAAGCAAGCTTTGCTTTGTTTAATGTAGGCGAACTATGTACACAAATGTTTCCTGATCTGACGCCTCACACACATGCACACACACACACACACACACACACACACACACACACACACACACACACACAAGAGTTTTAATATAAAGTACTGAAATGACTTTAAAAAAATCGCCCTGTGGATTGGGCGTAGAATAGACCCACTGCCCTGCCATGCATGTCGTAAGAGGCGACTAAGGCAGGATCACCTCGCCCCGAGGATAAAGGGGTTTGCGTAGTGCTAACAACCCTACCTGTAAAAAAGACCAGTTACAGAAGCATCGACGACTACGAACCAAAACATTCACCCCGGGAAAGGAAGGGTCTCCATCCCGGAGACTTATGACGCGGTGCAGTGAAAGCCGAAAGGAAGCTGCAAGGCTGACTCCCCTTCTAACACCCAGGACAACAACGAGAGTAGCCACATGGAACATCAGGACGATGTATGAAACAGGAAAAACCATCCAAGTAGCGACAGAGAGATGAAAAACTACAAGATCGGAGTGCTAAGACTGAGTGAGACAAGGTAGCTACAGTCAGGACAGCTGAGACTTTCATCTGGAGAAAAGCTGCTGTACTTAGGACACACAGAGGATGGAGCCCCCCACACTGAGGGTGTGGCCCTGATGCTGGCACCGGAGGCACAAGGGGCGCTCATCTGCTGGGAACCTGTCAACTCCTCGATCATCACAGCAAAGTTTACCACAAAGAAGAATGACATCAGGCTGAACATCATCCAGTGCTATGCTCCCACCAACGATGCAGAAGAAGAGAAGAAAGATGACTTCTACCAGCAACTACAGACAGTGACAGACAGAAGAGGAGCAAAGGACATAACCATACTGAAGGGAGACTTCAGCGCCAAAATCAGAATGGACAACACTGGCTGCGAGGACATCATGGGGACACACGGACTGGGACAGATGAACGAGAATGGTGAGCGCTTTGCAGACCTGTGTGCCCTGAACCAGCTGGTGATATGAGTAAGCATCTTCCCACACAAGCACGTCCACAAGGCCACATGGAGATCCCCTAACCACATCACAGAGAACCAGATTGACCACATCTGCACTAGCCGCAAGTTCAGGAGATCATGGCAGGATGAACGAGTGATGAGAGGTGCTGACGTGTCATCAGACCACAACCTTCTTATAACAACAGTGAGACGTTGCCTCAAGAGATTCACTAATGCCAACAACACACAGACAAGGTACAATGTTGGAGTGCTCAGAAACAAGGACACACAAGCAGCATTCCAGATCAGCCTTTCCAACAGGTTCCAGCCGCTACAAGAGCTGATAGAAGATGGTGAGACAGACATCGAGACACAGTGGGAACACTGCAAGAAGCTCTGGCACGACAAATGTGAAGAGATCCTTGGCAAGAAGAAGACCCAGCACAAGGAATGGATCTCTGCCGACACCATCCACAAGCTGGAAACAAGGAGAGAGAAGAAAACTATGCTGAACATGAGCCGAACGAGAACAGCTATGGCAAAGCACAGGAAGAGTACACAGCAGCAAACAGAGAAGTAAAGAGGAACATCAAGGACAAGAAGGACTACACTGACAACCTGGCCAGTCAAGCAGAGGCAGCAGCCGGACAGGGGAACCTGAAGGACCTGTACCTGGTGACCAAGAAGCTGACAGGCAAGTTCCAGCAGACAGACAAGCCAGTGATGGACAAGAACAGAAACCCACTGACAACAACCAAGGAACAGCTGAAACGATGGGCAGAACACTTCAGGGAGCTGCTGAACTGCCCCACCCCTGACACACCACCAGACACCCCACCCGCAGAGACAGAACTGCCCATCAGCTGTGACAAACCCTCAAAGGCAGAGATCAAGAAGGCCATCATGACTCTGAAAAATGGGAAAGCTGCAGGGTTGGACGAGACACAAACAGAAGCCATCAAAGCAGACATAGACACAGCTGTCAACATGCTATACAGCCTCTTCAGCAAGATCTGGGAGGAGGAGGTCCTGACCCAGTAGAAAGAAGGAATCATCATCAAGCTGCTGAAGAAAGGAGACCTCAGGGACTGGAGCAACTACTGAGGGATCATGCTCCTGTCAACGTCAGGCAAGGTTCTCAACAGAGTTCTACTGGACAGGATGAAGGAGGCTGTCAAACCCAAGCTCCGAGACCAGCAGGCAGGCTTCCAGCAGAACAAATCCTGTGCCGACCAGATCCCCAGCCTGCGCATCATCGTGGAGCAGTCGCTGGAGTGGAACTCCCCCCTCTACATCAACTTCATAGATCATGAGAAGGCTTTCGACAGTGTGGACAGAGGGACGCTGTGGAAACTGCTGAGGCACTACGGAGTCCCCGAGAAGATCATCTCCCTCATCCGTTGCATCTACCAGGACATGAACTGCAGGACTGCCCACGCCAGCCAGCTGTCCGAAAGTTTCGAGGTGAAGACCGGAGTTCGGCAGGGGTGCCTGCTGTCGTAATTCCTCTTCCTCCTGGTCATCGACTGGATCATGAAAACCACTACAACAGGCAGGAACAACGGTATACAGTGGACACTATGGATGCAGCCTCAACTTCGCTGACGACCTGGCGCTCCTGTCACACAGCCACAGCCAGATGCAGGACAAGACCACTCGCCTGGAGACCACATCAGCCGGGACAGGGCTCAAGATCAACAGGAAGAAGACCGAGCTGATGAAAATCAATACCACTGCCAACACACCAGTCACAGTTGGTGAGAGCCCATCAGGGAGGTGGAGTCTTTCGTCTACCCAGGAAGCGTGGTTGACGAACTGGGAGGCACGGACCAAGATGTCACAGCCAGAATTGGCAAGGCAAGAGAAGCTTTTGTCATGCTCAAGAACATCTGGGCATCTGGAGGAATCGGCATGAGAACCAAACTCTGCATCTTCAACTCCAGTGTGAAGTCAATTCTGTTCTACAGATGCTAGACAAGGCAGACAACACAGACGATGCAACAAAAGATTCAGACATTCTTCAACACCTGTCTGAGGCGCATCTATGAAATCCCATGGCAGGAGAAGATCCGAAACAAAGTTCTGTGGGAGCGAGCCAGACAGGAACCAGTGGCCAAGCAGATACTGCGAAGGAAGTGGGGTTGGATTGGACACACCCTCAGGAAGCCAACGTCCAGCACCACACGCCAAGCCCTGACCTGGAACCCACAAGGAAAGAGGAAGAGAAGCCGGCCTTGCAACAGCTGGAGGCGAGACACTGAGGCAGAGCTGAAGCAACAAGGGACCAACTGGACTGGAATGGCCAGAACAGCCCAGAACAGAGTGCGATGGTGAAGGGTCGTCGATGCTCCACCGTGGAGCGATGGGCATAAGAAGAAGACTGAAATGACTAAAAATGGTGTTTATACTAACTGAATCTATCAGTTTGTTCACTTAGTTCTCTCTCTATCCCGTTAAACCACACATATACACACACAATCAAACATCCGCATGTCCACCATATGCTCGCATGCATGTATGCAAGCATCCACACACACACACACACACATATACGATTCAAGAACACAGAAACTACTGAGTAAATTTAGCAATATTTTTTTTCATGTCTTGCTATCTCTGAAACATTCACACACACTCACGCACGCGTACGCGCGCACACACACACATTATCCTTACTCTGCCAGTGAGCTCCGGCCAAGCTATTTTAGACATTCTTCTCTACTTCCTTGGGCAAACAGCAGGGTTCCATATTGCAATGCTGTCACTCCAAAAAGACTCCTCTCGTAAATAGTTTCTTCAAGACCTGTCAGTGGATGAAAATAAATGTACCAGCGCACACACACACACACACACACACACACACATCACACACACACACACACACACACAATGCGTTAATACATTTTTGTCATTAAGTCTTATAAACTTTATATACACTGTGACGGACTGTGACACAAAACAACAGCACATCGTAAAGTGTGTGTGTGTGTGTGTGTGTAAGTGCGAGAGGGCAGAGTAAGAGAGTAAGTTTAAAATTTTTGAGAAACAGACTCAGATATTGGCATTATCTGATGAGGAGATACTTGTACACAAACTGCTCAAGACAAAACAAGACAGACAGACAAATGAGCCTGAGAAAAACACAGACAAGCAGATTGAAGCGACAGAGTCACAAACTTAATGTCACTGTCAGCCCTGTGGTCCACTGCATGAGTGAATTGCAATCATCACTGTGTGCACTGAAAGCTTACATTCACATACAGTCGAAGCCGCTTACAACGAATCGCTGGGGACATTCAAAATTGCTTCGTTATATCCGGCTTTCGTTACAACTGACACACCAGTTATAACGAATTTCTAACTGGTTGGTTCATTATATCCAGCATGACGTCTCTCCCTCTCTCTCTCTGACCCACCCACTTATCCACACACACACACACACACACACACACACATACTGCCCGCATACATGGGCAGAAAGCAAGCTTGTTTTCTAGGCTGTCATATAATAAAAATCATTTTAGAAAAATATGCCCTAAATATGACTGTAAATTATTATAAACAGTTCACAAAGATATATATTGCAATTTGATGGCATATAAATTGATTATACATAAAACGGGTGAATATGAAAATCACTGTATTATTCTGAAGACTTCAGAAGAACAGATTGGCCGAAGAAATTAAACAGTGCCACGATTTGAAAGTGGGAGAGGGAAAGGTGAGTTTCTCCACTCTTCGTTGACTATTTCACACTGTTATATCACTGGAATGTGCCCTGGTATGGAAAGAGACTCTTGAGTAGTTGACTTTGAAATTCACGCGCTCTGCCATACTGGACAGAATTTTTTTGTGCTTGTCATAACTTGACAAGAAATCACAATAACTAAAAACGATTAGTGTCTCAACAAGGTCTTGAATTTTACTTTTGTCCATCATTGCAAGGAAAGTCACAGATGTGTTATTATTTGTTTGTGTATACAGTCAAGAGTTTTTTTTTATTATTAGCAGAGATCAACAAGCTCACAGACATGTTCCACAAGACCTACCGAAATCACCTAAGCAACAAGACCTGCGAGAAGAACAGAAGTACCAGCAGGCCAGGAAGCTCATCCAACAGAAGCTTCAACAGATGAAGAACAATTGGTGGGAAAAGAAAGCAGAAAGACTGCAAACTGCAGCTGACATCACCGACATGAAGACATTTCACCAGGCCTTCCCACCATCTATGGACCAAAGACTACTGGGTCAACACCCATTCGTGCTTCTGACCAGAGCACACTGCTGACATAAGACTGGCATCCTTGCTCACTGGGCTGAGCATTTCAATGCTGTCTTGAATAGATCCTCGTCAGTATCTGAAGAGGCTATTGCAGCACTCCCCCAATTGCCAGTGAAGGAATCTCTGACAGACTCACCCTCCAGTGCAGAGACTGCGAAGGTTCTGAAGCAGACCACATCCGGGAAAGCATTAGGGGCAGATGGAATTCCAGCAGACAAATATGTCTGTATATATACAAGAATGGAGGCGAGGTACTCCTTGAAAAGCTGAATAGCCTCTTCCAGTCCATATGGGAAAAGGGAGAAGTGCCCCAAAACCTCAGAGACACCTCTATTGTACACTTCTACAATAGGAAGGATGATCATGCATCCAGTGACAATCATTGTCGGACTTCCCTCTTATGCATCGCAGGAAGGACTCTTGCCAGGGTCATCTTGAACAGACTCATCACCCACATAGCAGACTGCATCGTTCCTGAATCACAGTGCGGGTTTTGCGTAGGCAGGGGCACAACTGACATGGTGTTTGCTGTTCGCCAGGTACAGCAGAAGTGTCTTGAGCAGAACCAGGAGCTCCACATCGTGTCTGTTGATCTCATCAAGGCCTTCGACACCATTAACCAGACTGGCTTGTGGAAGATCCTTCACAAGTTTGGTTGCCTGGAAACGTTCATCTCACTGATCGTTTCATTTCATGACGGCATGCAATCAAGGGTGCAAGAAAACGGAGATACCTCTGACCCGTTCCCTGTGAAAAACGGAGTGAAGCAGGGATGCATTTTAGCTCCCACCCTCTTTTTCATTCTGTTTGCTGCAATGTTGATGAGTACATTTCGGTACAGTGACAAGGAGGTATGCATCCAGTTTCGTTCAGATGGCAAACTCTTTAACCTTCGACGACTTCAGGCCAAGGCTTAAGTATTTGATGCACTTATGCGAGAGTTCCTCTTTGCTGATGACTGTGGACTGGCCACGCACTCCCATGAAGACATTCAGTGCATTGCAGATCGTTTTGCAAGGGCCTGTCAAAGCTTTGGACTTACAATCAGTCTTGGTAAGACCGAGACCATGTTCCAGCATTCACCGCCCGGAGCTGTCAGTGCACCACCACCACCTGTCTCATCAACATCACAGTGATAAAAAATGTGGGCAAGTTCTGCTATTTTAGCTACACTGTTAGCAGCTACAGATCTCTGGATGCAGAAATGATGTTGCGCATCGCAAAGACCAGCCCTGCCTTTGGCAGACTCTCAATGAGCCTGTGGTAAGACGATGGCATCAAATTTTGCACAAAGGTTGCTGTGTGCAGAGCTGTGTTTCTAAGTGCTCTCCTCTACTGTTGTGAGACTTGGACCATGTACCACTAATATATCCAACAACTCGAACACTTCCATCAGCGATGCTTGCACAAGATCAGCAGCATCAAATGGCAAGATAGAGTGTCCAACCAACAGGTCAAGAAGAAGTGTAACCTACCCAGCACTGAATGTATACTCATCAGAGCCAGCTCTGATGGACAGGACACATTATCCGTATGGAGAACAGAACTCCAAAGACGCTGTTCTATGGACAACTGAAGGAAGGACTATGTGAGCAAGGAAGGCCTCTGCAGAGATACAACAACACCTTGAAGGCCAACCTCGGAAGCTGCAACATCGACACTGCTTCCTGGGAAGATGTCGCCCTTGACAGAACACAGTGGAAGTAACGGTGTACGCAGGGCTCAGTGACATTTGAGCGCAACAGACCAGCCGCCATCCAGGAAAAGAAGGATCAAAGAAAACTGGCCCCATCCTAGCAGGAGTCCATTCCATGCAGCATCTGTGGACGACTTTGTGCCTCAGGAACTGGTCTTCATTCCCACATGAGGACCCACATCAGCAGATGACCTGCCTGCCTACTCATCCACTGGACATGACGGGAGCATATACAGTCAAGAGTTCTTTATTACCAGCAGTACACATAAGGTCACTCATATACAGTTAATGAAATGGCAGTTATAATCTCTGATATATTAATGTTCAGATTCTATGAAACAACAGAAAAGGATGATTGTTGTTACACTGAACAAAAAATGAAATTCCTCAAATCTTCACATTCTGTGAAACAACAGAAAAGGATGATTGTTGTTACACTGAACAAAAAATGAAATTCCTCAAATCTTCACATTCTGTGAAACAACAGAAAAGGATGATTATTGTTACATTGAACAAAAAATGAAATTCCTCAAAACTTCACATTCTGTGAAACAACAGAAAAGGATGATTGTTGTCACAGATGGATAAAAAAAAAAAAAATTCCTCAAATTCTCACATTTTGTGAAACATCAAAGAAGGATGATTATTGCCACACTGAACGAAAAAAATCCCACAAATTCTCACATTCTGTGAAACAACAGAAAAGGATGACTGCTGCCACACTGGACGGAAAAAAATCCCTAAAATGTTACACTCTTTGACGGAACAGATGAGGTTGATTGTTGCCACAGCTGGTCGAAAAAAACAAGTGATCAAAATTCAGCTATGAACAGAGAAGAGAAATATCTCAAAAGGAAAATAACTTTGTTTTTCATCCTCGAAACACAGCAGTCCACATGAGTACACAAAGGCACCCAAGTACATGTATGTGCAGCAGTTATGTCAAACTTCTTGTTTGATTCTCTCCGATAGGTACTTAAAAACGAGTTCTGGTGAGCTGCGGTGTCCTGAATTCCAAAATACTGACTTTTACACTTCTGTTTGGAAGCCAGAATGATTGCCAGTGTTGACGGCGCAGTTTCATATTATTCCATTATTTTTTCATCTGTTTTGCTGGATTTCTTTCAACTTCCTAAATAATTTCAAATTTTCACTTTAGTGACATAACTTTGTGACATGAAGACGCCATGATAAAATGGCCTATTGAATCAAAGCCTGATACACTGACACCCTCCTTCCCTTCCACCCCACCCCCGTCCCTTCAACACTCTCTCCCCATCTACAGTCGCTGAACTTGACCCAACTGAGCCAACTGCTCTGCTTCGACAATCACGGGCACATGCATTACAGGACATTAAATGATGATTTTATTATCAGAGGTGACATTTACCATACAACAAACACACAGTAAAAATACTGTGTACTTTCAAATTATCTATGTGAAGCTGTGTAGGAAAATGAAACAAGCTTAGGTTATGCAGCTAGTCAAATACATGTATAAAACGTGTGATTTCTATTTAGAGCAACACATAAACAGCTCTACATTTCATGTGCTATGCGGACACTCCCCGGTCTCCTGAAATACAAGCTACAGTATGAAACAATATACATCGCAGCAAACTAACCAACCATTTCCCAGAAATGATTCCCAAACACAAAAGCAACCACTTCGTCACATCCAGCTTAAACTCTTCACAGGGCCGAACATATGATTCGCCATTGCCAGCTGATTTGTTATAACCGGCATGATCGCCCACTGGGACCCCAAAACCATTTTGTTATAAGCATAACAGCATTTCGTTACATCATACTTCGTTACATCCAACGTATCTTTAGTCATGTAAAGAAGGATTTTCACCAGGACCAACCTTTTTGCTTCGTTATATCCAGCATTTGTTATATCCCGCTTCACTATAAGCAGCTTCGACTGTACTTAATATTTCATAGACATACAATAGAATAGTTACTGTCTGACAGTCTTTCAGATCCTTCTCAATACGAAGTGTATTCATACCCTTTTCTTGGAAACTATGGGTTAACCATACTCCCAGCAACAGTTTTCATGAGTATGGTTTTAACTGAAATGAGTGCAAAAGAAAAGGAGAAAAGCTACCTTTGGACAAGGTATAAACTCACCACATAATTCATGCCAACACACACACACACACACACACACACACACACACACACACACACACACACACACACGCACAGACATATACACATGCCACCACTTCATCCACCACCACCAACAAGAAGAAACTCACAGACAAGGACACACACACACACACACACACACACACACACACACACACACACACACACACACACACACACACACAAATTACAACTTAATAAATCCACATATCCATGTACAGCTATGGCCCAAATATGTTACAAAGCATATCTTTTGCGTCCCTAAGTTTTTGCACCACACCATGACACGCACTGCAACAGACCCAAATCACTCCTTTGATGTCAAAATACATGAGCTTCAGCCGATATTCATTAGCATATAAAAGCATATCTGTACTGGAAAACAGTGTTCATAACCACTGGGTCAACAACAAAACCAGAAAACAGATATTTACCCACACTGATTCTAGTGATGAATCAATAGATAAGATGTCATGTGTGTGTGTGTGTGTGTGTGTGTGTGTGTGTGTGTGTGTGTGTGTGTGTGTGTGTGTGTGTGTGATTATGTGTGCTGTTGTGTGTGTATGCGTGTGTGCACATCAATGTATACCAGCAACTGAAAACATCTTTAGAATGCTCCTTTCCTGTTAGGCTGCCTTATTGTCTGGGAAGGTGGAAGTGGTTTGTTCGAGAGCCTGCTGACAGTATTTTCCCAGCTTCGATTTCAATTTAACGAGAAGAGTTAGTGTGGAACTCTAACTGAGTCTTTTAGTATAGACAGTGTCTTTTAGAGCTATACTGCAATCTGCTTCCTCATACTTAATTAGTTCCCATGGTAGTTATTTCCTGTACACACATGTAATACTAACACACTCTCCCCTCTCTTTTACTCCCCTCCCCTTCCTTCTATGTGTTCCCAACCAGTTTTACACTGACTAGCCACGATCTCACTTTTTCTGATCATTAAGTATGGTATTGGCCAACCAATTGGAGTTTCAGGGCTCATTAGTATGACAGGCAACTTTCCTCTGAAAGGTAGCTAAACACTAAGTTTGTCAATCATGTAGCCTGCTGGATCGCCTGATTTATCCAGTTCATAAATAAAGACAAAATGGTTCCATTATACAAATCACTGACTAGAGCAATGCTAGAATATGAAATATGGGATGGCCTCAAAATATGTATTAGAATGCAGATAAACTGTGTAACAGAAAATGTTCAAAGAAGATTAACCAAGGAAACTATGAGTAAATTCACGTATGGGGAGAGATTTAAATAAACTATTAATTCCATGCTTTGAGTATCAGTGAGAGGTGATATGACTGAGACCTATAAAATTCAGCAAAGCCGTTATGGTTATAGCACACAATTGTTTCACTTTAATTAGCTTTAAAGACAGTGTATACACAGGGGAATACCCGCTAACATTGCCAAAACCTTTCATAAAATCTTTTTGGTTCACTTTTTCATTAACAGAGTTATACACTTGTGGAACATTCTGTCTAATCATATTGTAATCACTAGGAGGCATAACAAATTTAAAAAAAACAAAAAAAAAACCCATTACACTGGCACTGGAAGAATGTCAGCTTGTCAAGGGAGCGAAACCTCTCACAAAGGGGCCTTCTGTGCTTTAGACCACAAGAATGTCGCATCGACTGATTAGCAGTAGCGTCCTCGCCTAGTGCGTACAGTTGAACTGTGTCAAGGAAGGTGAAGTGGTCAGGTGATAGATGGCACATAAGATAGTTAGGGACCCTCCCGAGTTCGAACTTTCACGATAGCGAAAGGGAAGAAAATTTATCCACTAGGACCTCGGAGTATCAACTGAGTGCTAAAGACACAGTCGGCTGAAGTTGCTTTGTAAACAGACCTTGAACAACAGGAGTCTTGGGCTTGTTCCGATGGTACTGCTGTGGGGCACTGTGTTGATGCTTTGTCAGGCTGGCTGAATGCATGTGGACGTCATTGTCATAGCTTCTATAGGATAATTACTGTGTGAAAGTGGCTCCCGGACTCGGCAGGAATTTTTGGTGTCCATTTGGTGCAAAGTGGTTGTTTGCTAAGCAATTTGGTAAGGATGTGTGTAAATGCTGGTGTGTGGAAGAATGTAGTGAGAGGGGAATTCAGTGTACTTGTGAAGAAGGTGGTAGAGAAGCAACATGGACAAAGGCATGGCCCAAAGGGATATCCAAACTGAATGGAGAACAACATCAGAGAGAGGAGAAGAACACCACGGGAGAGAGAAGAACAGAGGAGAGAGAGAGAGAGAGAAGAGTGAGCAGGACAGAGTAGGGTCGAAAGAAACGTGGTCTGTGAAACGGAAGTGACAGCCAGGTCTTAGGTGTAAAAGACAAACTGAGATAGAAAGACTGAGTTTGAAACCCAGAGGTGGGTGAGAGTCAAAAAAGATTTCTCCGTTGAGTTCCCAGAGACGACCACGGAGACCCAGTTCCGAAACCTGTGCCAGACAACCAAAGGCATCACCATCACCCAGTGCTGAAGAAAACTTGAAGTAACTTGTTCGAGAACTGTGGTGTGGTGTGTGTGTGTGTGTGTGTGTGTGTGTGTGTGTGTGTGTGTGTGTGTGTGTGTGTGTGAAAACCTGGCCAGGTAAGAAGCATTTTTTAGTATAATACCCAGGATTAGGAAGTATTAATCTTTTATGTTTTGATTATTCCATTTTGTGTAACTGGATTTTTCATGCGTAATTACAAGTAGCATAGAAACTGTATTCATGTTCTTAGTCATGTTAGGAGGGAAGTGAATGCCTGACATCCCATTCCCTGAGAGAGGTGAATGGTTGGAGGGTGCATGAGTGCGCATATGAGTGCAGAAATAACCTTGGTGTGTTAAGCCTGACTAATAATCAACTTAGATCTTTTAAGCAATACCATCACGATTTCCCCGTCCTGGACACAGTTTCTTTAAGACCAATTTATCTTTTGTAAGCTAGCCATCGCACAAGCATATCATATATACATCACAAGTTCATTTATACATCACAAGAAAAAAATCTTCATATTATCCTTGAATTTACAGGCTGTTAACGCCTATACTTTATGCCGAATCATTGATATGACATGATATGAAATAATATAATATGATATAATTATATGATATGATAGGGCTGTGTTTATTAGTACTGGCTGCGTAGCCATTGACCAAGACAAACAGATGCTATCATCATCATCATCCATTGTCGGAAAGAAGCAAGACGAACCAGGGGCGTAGGAACGGGGGGGACACGGGGGGGCACGTGCCCCCCCCTCCGATTTTGGAGGGGGGGCACAAGTATACCTGTGCCCCCCCTCCTCCTGAGGAATAAAAAATATATATTGAAGACGATCTGCTTTATTTGAGTCTTTTCCTCACACGCATCGACTCCGGTCAGCGTCATTCGTTCAGTAGACATCATAATGTGGCAGCTGATCTCAAAGACAGCACTAAGACTTATCGCTCTTGGCGTTTTTTCTGCGACGGAGAGTGGCATCAGAATAGATCTATTTTCACTTCAGCCAATGCTTCCAGATTGAGTCACCTCCCTTGGAAAGCATGGCTGCGGCCGACGGTGATAATCAAGGCTTTTGTGCCAGCACTTTATCGGTGAGTTCTGTTTTGTTTTTATCAATTTTTGAGTTCATTAGAAACTTACAATGAAAATATGGCACAGTTGACACCATTAGGCAAAGAATTCATGCGGTCGGTGCACACGGCGCACTACTACCAGACTGTCGCGGTGCTATGTGATACGGCACCACCTGGGGGGAGGGGGGCGATGCCTGACAGCATCTCTTCTGTCACTGTCAGGCAGGTTAGCATACACAGTGTGTGAACTCGGGTAAGCTAGCAGCTAGGGAGCTAAAACACTAGTAAAGGACCCATTCTCTCTTTCTGGCTAGATTATCGTGAAAGACAGGGTACAGTATCACCGCGGTTTGCCGCTGTAGCAGAGCAAATCAGGGTGGCACTCTGCTCACCCCCCCCCCCCCCCTCTCCCCGTTCCTACGCCCCTGCTTTCATGATGTTTTAATCTGGCCTTTCAAAATTTGACTAGTTTCATTACATTACAAGGGCATAGCATCCATACCGCCAGATCATATCTTTTTCCGCTGCAGCCGCTAAGGCGCTGATGACGGGTTGCAACGTCATTATTTATCTTATCGCTTTAGTGGCTATGAAGTGGGTACCCATGCATAGAAATAATAAGGGCTTTATTTTATTCTGCTTTAGAAAGTCGCTATTCATACCAATATTTTTTTGCGAATGGTCGTGTTTCAGAACTCTCTGTCTAGCGCACGCCAGGAAGAACAGGAGCGAGCCATCTACCTGCAAGGATTGCTTCAAAAGGCATCAGAGGCGGGCTTGAAGCTTGTGCAAAATGTGCCGTATGATGGAGACTGCTTTTTTCACTCAGTTTTAAGTTTGAATACACAAGTCTCTGGATCTGACTGTGACGCTGCATCCTTGAGGTCAAATCTAGTTGACTTCTTTCAATCAGAGAGATGTCCTGCTGAACTGAAGGACTTCACGACACCAGGATTTCTTTCGAACTTGGCAATCGCACACAAAGATGTGGAAGACACTCTAGCTGTGAGAGGACTCGTAGAAATACTAGGTCAAAGCATTAGAGTTTTCTCCTATGATCCCGTAGAAGAAGCTGTTTCAGACATTACGTATCGGCCACTGATTCGGACAAGAAGCATTCACACACGACCTGTTGTAATTATTGGGCACATAAAAGATAAACACTTTGTACCCCTGAAAAGTCGAGAGCCTTTCAAAAGACCGGCACAGCAGTCAGTCTTGGACAGCTTCATTAAGAAGTCAAAGGCTACACCCACTGTTGTGCCTGTGCCTGTGGAACCAGCTGGTCCAGATGTCGGCGTCTCCTCATCTGCTACACACACTCCACTTGAACCAGGTATACACCTTAGTTTTGAAACACTTCGCTTTCCTGTCAAATGAAACTGTAATCTTACAATATTTTGCTAGATGTGAACAAACCGCTGCAGCTCAGCCTCGGAGGTCAGAACTTTCTCCGGTCAGGTCCCGAGGGTGAGATGCGTCTATGCGTATCTACAGTAAGACCTGCCGCAGGCGGTCACGATTCTGCCTTAAACATTTGGTCTAATCTCACCTACCACTGGAGTCAACCTGGCCTGAGGATGCTGTTTTGCAGCAGCCTTTAGTCAGGATGACGCCCGTGCAAAATTGGCTAGACTGAATTCAGGTTCTACGTGACGGGTAAGGATGGCTGTCTTAGGCAGGTTTTATTGTAGTTTGCTGCACTTTCTTTTCATATTTCGGGACACTTTACGTAAACAAGTCTGTACGGGTTTTTAGTGAATGGCGTGCTCTGAGCTACTTCGTAGTTTTATGCTTTTGTAGTATAAACAGAAATACGACCAGGTCATCAATTTATTACCATGGGCAGGACTTACGTCAGCCGTAGTATAAACGAACTCTGATTAATAAGCATATATACTTCATCGTGCGTTACAGACGAAAACACGACCAGTGCTGTGACGGAGGAGAGCTCAGTCCGGACGTCTCCAGAGCCGCCAGACCCGCCAAGTGCTCATGGTGTGACGGGGGAGAGTTCAGTTATGTCTCCGGAGCCGCCAGCACCAGTGTCTGCAGGCATCAAAGCCAATCGCGTCAATGCGTTACCTACTAGAATAACATGCGACGCTTTATGCTGTCATGAAGCAGTGGCACCTTATCAACCTCACGACGACGATATTCTGCAGAAAACAAAGAAGACATACGTTGTGAAAAACAAAGTGAAAACCCGCCAATTATGCAGTGATTGGTTTAAAGAATACAAGTGGTTACACTTTTGTCACACAACACTGAAAGTGTACTGCTTTCATTGCATGAAGATTAAGCCAAAAGGCGATGACTGTAAACAACAAACATACTTTTCAGACGATGGGTTCGACAATTGGAAGAAGGCTGGAGAACGTTTTGCGTCTCACGAAAAGTCTACCTCACATATAAGCTGCTGTGGGAGAAGTCAACAAACCAGCAAAAGATAACAGAGTTGACAGCCGCGTCCTCATGCACAACAAATCAGTGCAATTAACACGGCGGCAGTCATTGATCAACCAGCTGAAGGCCATTCGTTTTCTCATGCGGCAGGGTTTGTCTGCTAGGGGACACTCCGACGAAAACGGAAATCTTTTCCAGTTGCTGAAGTGTCTCGGGGAAGAAAAGTGGCTGGCAGCGTCAGACTATCTTTCACCTCAAATAGTGAACGAACAAATCAAACTTATGTCGCTTGACGTGTTAAGGAAGTGTCTCGCCGAGATCAAGCAAGCAAGGTTTTGAGACTGAGAGTCATGGCCGACGAGACGAGAGACTGCAGCAACAGGGAGCAACTTGTGCTTTGTATTCGCTGGGTGGGCAAAGATTACGAAGTCTGTGAAGAAACTGTAGGTCTGATTCAGGTACCAGATACCAAAGCAGATACTCTCCTGGCTGTAATCGAGGACGCGCTGGTGCGACTTACACTTGATCCTCAGGACTGTCGCGGTCAGGCGTACGACGGAGCATCCAATTTTCAGGTGTTGCTACTCAGCTGCAGAAAGAGTTTCCTGCTGCTCTTCCAGTGCACTGTCTGGCTCACTGTGTAAATCTATGCCTACAGGGGAGTGTAAGGAGCGTGAAACCTCTGCAGGATGCACTTGACTTTGCTATGGAAATTATCCAGCTCATCACAGCTTCCCCAAAAAGACAAGTGCTGTTCGAGAACATCAAGGCTGATAAAGGAGAGAATGCAACGGGGATTCGCCCATTGTGTCCAACACGATGGACAGTCAAGGGAACGGCAATGAAGTCACTTTTGGACAATTATGACTCTCTGCAGGAAACCATGGAGATTGTTGCCAGTGGCTATGATGATTACGCAAGAAAAGCATCGGGCTTACTGGTACTTATGCAGCAGTTCAGAACCTATTTCGGACTGAAACTTGCATTGGAGCTGTTCACTGTGACGGAAACTCTCTCTGTCTCCCTCCAAGCAAAACACACAACATGCCGTGACGCCTCAGAGTCTGTAGAGCTCACGATTCGATGCCTGACCAGGATGAGGTCGGATGAGTGCTTTGCAGACTTCTACGAGGGCGTGTGTACAGCAGCACGGGAAGTGTGCGACCCACCAACCCTTCCAAGGAGGCGAATCCCCCAAGCAAGGCTTGACGATGGATCCCTGCCACATGTCTTCAGCAATGTGCAAGACTACTATCGTCAACAATTCTTTGAGGGCATAGACCTGATTGTACAAGACCTCAAACGCAGGTTTGACCAAAAGACATTCGGTGTGATAAAAGCAATAGAGCAGTTGATCGTTATGTCTGCAGGAAAGCAGCAACAAGTTGACATCCCAGACACTATTGCTGAAAAGTATGGAAAAGATGTGGAGATGTCTAAACTCAAAACTCAGCTGTCCATGCTGTCGGATGTGGAGGGACTGGGGCAGCATGGAGTTTCAATGCAGACTGTGATTCACTCACTGCGTTGCCAGCCTGGTGTCAGGAAACTACTGTCAGAAGTTGACACGTTGCTGAGAATTTACCTCACAAGCCCTGTCACCACTTCAACTGCAGAGCGCACATTCTCGATCCTCAGGAGAACGAAGGCCTACCTTCGCGCCACCATGACACAGCAACGCCTGAATCATTGCCTGATCCTGCATGCCCACAAAGACAGAACGGACCAAATTGACCTGCACAACATCGCCAAACAGTTTGTCGATGTGAACAACAGAAGGGGGGCCTACTTTGGAGAATTTTCACCCAGTGCCTCTCAGGCAAAGAACGGATAAATAACAGTTTGGAAAGTTTCAGAGTTTCAGAAGATTAACTCGTTGTTTGTCCGACGAATTGATACGGGAGATGGATGAGATGGACCACGACAGCCTAAGGCCAACACCTGATTTCCTGGTGGCTGGGGACGGCGCCACGATGATCAGGCACAACCCTTGAGCTATCATGGTCGATCCATCTTCCGCATCAGTTCGTGACAATTTGTCACCAAAAATTCGGCTAACTTGCGACTGACAAAGGGTTAAGAGGTAAAGTGTAAAGTGTGAACTGTTTAGCGATCATAAATAGAGAGACCTGCTTCTAACACCAACAGTGAGGATAAACTCAAGTGCCTTCCTAGGATTTCCTAGCGAGCTGGGAGTCAACAGCAGTAAGTGCATTATTTTTCATTGTTGCAATTATAACCCTGGATGCATTGTGGCCTTGATGGTTCTGTGGGATTTGCCTTCTCATTTCAGATCAACTTTACAAAGGATATAATTTTAGATAAGCAGACATGATATACTTTTACCCTAAATCGGACCCAGGAATGAGTGCCTGAGAAATGTCAACATGATTGCTGAGCTTAGGGGTTAGGATTTATGACACGAATCGTGCGGTTTTAGACTTAAACAGATGATTTTTCCTCATCGATCAGTGACAAAATCTACTACCAGAAAGTGACAGTTTACTTACTCAGATTGCACCATTTTGCTTCTCTTTTTTCAAAAATTTTCCGGGAGGGCATGCCCCCGGACCCCCCTAGCAAGCTAGGCGCTTCGCGCCGTCGGCTTCGCGCGAAGCGTGTGCCCCCCCTCCTCTGAAAATCTTCCTACGCGCCTGCGAACAATTCAAAAGGTTGACTGATGACATTATCTTCTGTTATGCTGTTCTACGAGCTTCTTCTTACCATCAATTGATAATAATCTTCTCTTACCTGTTTCCTCTTTCAAACAAAAGATAATAATCTCTTACGCAGCCTTCGGCAAGTTCATTTGCGATTCCAAAGCGCACAGGATATTAAATAAGCTCACCGTGTCGAGAAGAACATTCTACAGTTCGGATTCTGGAGTCGATTCCCTGATCCCTCCATCGACCCTCTTGGCGTCTTGCTCAGTCAGAAGCTGTCTGTTTCGATTTGGTGGCCACATCGGTTTGCAAGTCCCGTAGATCGAAACATGTTACCATTTATATCAGTCCGCCATATCAAGCAAGGGAAGTCACTCTTGTTGAGTTTGTGGTCATTAGCAGACGAAACCAAAACGCGTGTATACACAGAGTATACACAGAGAGGAAATGTCCCTGTCTTTAAAATGCACACACACACACACACACACACACACACACACACACACACACACACACTCTGTGAGGTCTGCTTTTGTGACTGTAGAGGAGGAGAAGGAGGAGGAGGACGACGACGACGATAAGGGTGATGATAAGGATGATTATGAAGAGGATGATGAGAATGATGAGTTGGAGGAGAGTAAGGATGATGATGATCAGGATGATGATGATGAGGGGAGGAGGAGAATAATGAGGAGGAGGAATAGGAGGAGGACGACGACGACGACGAGGATGATAATTATAATGAGGAGGATGTTGAAGAGGATTAGGATGAAGATGAGGAGGAGGTTGATGAGGATTAGGTTGATGAGGATGAAGAGGAGGAGGAGAAAGAAGATGAGAAGGCAGAGGAGGAGGAGGATTATAAGGAGGAGGAGGAGGATGATAAGCATGAGGAGGAGGAGGATGGGGATGATGAGGATGTTGATGATGACGAAGATGAGAAGGAGGAGGATAAGGATGATGATGTTGATGATGGGGCTGATGATGTGAAAGATGAGAATGAGGATGATTAGTATAATAAGGAAGAGGAGGTTCACGGTGAGGAAGAGGAGGAGAAAAAGGAGGATGGGGATGATGAGGAGGAGAAGGAAAGAAAAGATGAGGGGGAGATGAGGATGATTATGAGGATGATGGGCATGATGAGGAGGAGGATTATGACGATGAAGAGGATCAGGATGAGGAGTATCATGATGATGATGATAATATTGATGATTAGGATGACGACGATGATCATGGCGGAGGAGGACAAGGAAGGTGATGATCATGAGAATGAGGAGGAGGAGGAGAGATGATGAAGAGGAGTAGGATGAGGAGAAGGAAAGAAAGGGGGAGGAGGAGGAGCAGGATGATGAGGTTAAGATGAGTAGGAGGATGATTATGATTAAGGTAATGAGGATGAAGAGAAGGAGGAGAAGGATGATGACGATGATGTAAGGAAGATGATGAGGATAATGATAATGATGAGGATCATGATGAGAATGAGGATGATCAGGATGATGATGACGAGAATGAGGATGAGGATGATGATTAGTATTTTGATGATGACGACGAGGAGGAGGAGGATAATGAGGAGGAGGAGGATTATGAGGAGGAGGATAATGACAATGAGGATGAGGATGCTGGCGAGGAGGAGGAGGATGATAAGGATTATGATGACGTTAATGACGATGATGGTGACGATGATATGAGAAGGAGGAGGAAGAGGAGAAGGACAATGATGAAGATAATGAATGAGGAGGAGGAAGATGGTGATGACGATGATGAGGATCATGATGAGGATGATAATAATGAGGATGGTGAGGGAGAGGATGAGGATAATGAGAATGAATGATTAGGTGAGGATGATGATCACGAAGATGAGGATGATGAGCATGAGGAAAATGAGGTTGATGAGCAGGATGAGGAGGAGGATTGTGATGATGAGGAGGAGGAGGAGGAGGACAATTATGATGATGTTGATGAAGAGGAGGAGAGAGATGAGTAGCATGATGATGATGATGATGATGATGACGAGGGTATGAGGATGAGCATAATGAGGGTTATGACGATGAGAACGATAAGGAGGAGAAGAATCAAGAGGAGGAGGACATGGATGAGGAGGAAGATGAGGGTGATGATGAGGATGATGAGGATGCTTATCAGGATGATAATGAGGATGATGAGAAGGATATTGAAGAGGAGGAGGAGGTAGACCATGATAATAATGACGATGATAACAAAGATGATGAGGAGGAGGAGGTGGAGGATGGCGAGGAGGAGAAGGAGGGGATGAGAATGATCATAATGAGGGTGATGAGAAATAATGATGATGATGATGCAGATGATGATGAAGAGGACCAGGAGGATGAGGATGCTGATGAGGATCATGATGGTGATGATGATGAGGATCATGATGAGGATGATGAAGAAGAGGATCATGATGATAATGAGGATCATGGGGACAATGATGATAAAGATAATAATGTGGATGTTGAGGATGAGGACGATGATGATGATGATGCTGGTAAGGAAGAGGAGGAGGAGAAGGAGGAAGAAGAGGAGGAGGAGGATCAAGAGGATGAGGGTCTGGATGATGATGATGATGATGATGATGATGATTGTAAGGATGATGATGAGGTTGATGAGCATGAGGCGGAGGATAATGAGGATGAGGATGAGGATTATGAAGATGATGAGGATGATGTTGATTGTAATGAGGAGGAGGAGGAGGAGGATTAAGAGGATGAGGATGATGAGAAAGAGAAGGATCATGGGAGATGGAGGAGGAGGATGCGGAGGATGAGGAGAAGGATGATCATGAGGATGAGGATGTTGCGGATAATGAGGATGATCAGGATGATGATAAGGATCAGGAGGAGGAGGAGGAGGATTATGAGGATGATGATGACTAGGATGACGATAATGATGATGAAGAGGAGGAGGAGGAAGATGAAGATGATATTGATGATGATTATTAGGATGACGGTGAAGATGATGAGTGTGGTGATGGATCAGGAGGAGGAGGAGGAGTACGAGGATGTTGAGGATGATGATGATGATGGAAGAGGAGGAGGAGGAGGATGACGTCGAGGAGGAGGAGGAGGAGGACGTCGAGGGGGGAGGAGGAGGACGACGACGACGACGAGGAGGAATATGAGAATGACGATGAGGAGGAAGATATTTTGAGTTTTGCGTTTTACATTTTGCGCTGTTTGTTTTCCGTTTTGTGTTTTAAGTTTGGGATTTTGTATTTTTCGTTTTTCTTTTTTCCGTCCTGCGTTTTGCCCTTTTTTTGTGTGTGTTTTGCATTTTACGTTTTCTGTTCTGCGTCTTGCATTTTCCATTTTGCGTTTCGTGTTTTGTATGATGCGTTTTGCCTTTTGGGTTTTGGTGCGTGTTGTGTGTGCGATGGTGTGGAGGGGTAAGGGGTGTGCAGGTGAAGACAGGCAGATGGTGATATGTGCAGGAACCAAGGGACAGCAGCCAGTCAAGAAGACACACAGGACGACGTGGAGTTTTTCTTCTTTTATTTCTCTTCCATGGCAAGGAGCTCAAACCAGGAACACTGCCTGGGAACTCTCTCTCAGCACTCAGCGCACTGAGCACCTCTCTCTCTCTCTCTCTCTCTCTCTCGAGCACTTTAGGCAACACTCCTCGGCAACACTCTAGGCTACACTGATCAACGACACATGCCGCGCCCCAAATATATACACTTGCCGGACCGCAAAGAAGACAACGCAGCGCCGCGCGCAAAATGAGCCTCGCGAGACGGCAAATGACAAATTTTGTGCTATCTGCTGCAGCTCCTGCGTTGTCTAGCTCGCCGTCCGTTCAAAGTATCCAAACATATTCGATATCGATGAAAACCTCAGAACCCAAGGAATAAAATGCAATAAGTCATTTATGACAATTCTGTGGCTGTGTAAAGTTATTGGCGATTAAAGTCCGAGAATGAACCCACTTTTAACGAGTTTACGTCATATTTTCCTCTATTTCGATGAAAAATACCAAACAGCATGAAATAATTTTGTAATGAATGAAAAGCTGGCACCTCGCTCTTTTTATACATATAAATTTCATTATCCAAAATGCCGTCCAAGCGGAGAACTTTGCGTTTAAAGTTTGATAGAAAACACAACTTGCTTTATCGTCACATGGCCGGCGCCATGTGCTTCGAACACGATCTTCGATAAAGCGTTATTCCGTTGAAATGGTCCATCAGATGGTAATTTTTATATATTTTCGCTTGCTTCTATCATAGAAATGGAGTTATTAAAAAGATTTCGATTGGGAAGTCCGAATTTCATGAAACGACAATTTAGATCAAACTCGACAATAAACAAAGAAGGCGACTCGCTCAAACGACCGGCGCCGTCAGTCATTTCGTATAGTCGCAAGCTTGTACAGAAAAGATCATAGGCATACGATATACGAAATGAGAGCTTATGGACTTTACTTTTAATGCGCATTCATGGATTCTTTGGCTTCTCTCATACTTTTTGTGAAATCAGGAATTATTTACAGTTTGTTCGTCGGACAATTCAAAATGGCGCCAAGATTAATTTGGTCGAAATACCAGTTTTAGCGAAAATATGGGCTTCTCAGTCCAACACGATTGTAGTGAATAGGATACATTAATTTTTGTGACTTCAGTGACGTATACACAACTATATAGGTTCTGAGGTATTCATGATTTAAAGAATTTACACAATAAAAATGAGATCAATCGATCAAGGGAGGTAAGGGGAAGATAACTCATGAACAAAATATCTCGTGTATGACGGGTGACCAAGAAATATATACTTTTAGCACCCGGCTACATGTGTGTGTGTGTGTGTGTGTGTGTGTGTGTGTGTGTGTGTGTTTTCTTTGTTTTCCATTTTTTCTTTTCCATTTTGTAAAACACAAATGTTTAATGTTTGGCGCCTTTAATGTTGGCGCTTTGCGATTTGTGTTTTGTGTTTCACCTTTTGGTGTTTTGGGTTTTACATTTCGTGTTTCACGTTTTGCGTTCTGAGTTTGCGTTATTTATTTTACATTTTAGCGCTTTTCTTTTGAGTTTTGCGTTTTGCCTTTTTTTCTTTTGCGCTTTGGGTTTTCCCTGTTGCGTTTTGTGGTTTGCGTTTTGTTTCGCGTTTTGTGATATCGGTTTTTTTGTTTTTGTGTGTTTTGTTTTCCATTTTGCGTTTTTGCTCTGGGATTCGGGATTTGCATTCTGCGTTCTGCGTTTTCTGTCTTGCGTTTTGTCTTTTGCGTTTTCCATTTTGTGTTTCACGTTTTGCGGTTTGTGTTTTGCATTTTGAGTTTTTTTTATTTTGCGTTTTGCATCTTTCATTTCTTGTTATCTCTTACGCGTTCTACGTTTTGTGTTCTGTGTTTACATTTGGCTTTTTCCTTTTTCGTCTTTTTTGTTTTGGAATCGGCGTTTCCTGTTTGCCGTTTGGCGCATTTTCTTTTGCGTTCTGCGTTTCACATTTTTCGTTTGGTGTTTTGCAGATATTTTCCCTTTTCTGTTTTCTATTTCACAATTTGCGTTTTCCTGTTTGTGTTTTGTGTTTTGCACTTTGCGTTTTTATTTTTGCGCCTTGTCTTCAGCGTTTTCCGCTGTGCGCTTTGTGTTTTGCTGCACTTTGTGTTTTGCTTTTTGCGAGGGCGTCTTGTGTTTCGCATTTTGCGTTTGTCTTTTCCGTTTTGGGTTTTGCGTTTTGCCTTTTTTTTGTTTGTTTTTTTGTTGTTGTTGTTTTTTTTTTTTGGTGCCATTTTACGTTTCGCGTTTTGTGTTTTGCATTTCGGGTTTCACGTTTTGGGTTTTGCGTTTTACAATTTTTGTTTGCTTTCCGTTTTGCGTTTTGGGTTTTGCGTTTTATGTTTTCCGTTTTTGTTTAAAGTTTTACTTTTTGCGTTTTGTGTTTCCCTTTTTCCGTTTTCCGTTTTTTCAATGTTTTGCGTCCTGTCTTGTGTGTGTGTGTGTGTGTGTGTGTGTGTGTGTGTGTGTGTGTGTGTGTGTGTGTGTGTGTGTGTGTTTTTGGTTATGCATTGTCTGTTTTGCGTTTTGCATTTTCCACGTTGTGTTTTACATTTTGCGTTTTGGGTACAGCATTTTGGGTTTCTACGTTTTGTTTTACATTTTGCGTTGTGCGTTTTGCATTTTAAACTTTTTTTGGGGGGGGGGGGGGGGGGGGGGGGGGGGGGGGTCGCATTTTCTGTTTTTGCGTTTCCTATTGAATTTTTTGTTTTCCTGATTGTGTTTTTCGTCTTACGTTTTGCGTTTTAGGTGTTTGGGCTTTGCTCTGTGCGCTTTGGATTTGTTCTGCGTTTTCCATTTTTGTGTTTTACATTTTACCTAATGGGTTTTGCGTTTTGGGCGCTGTGTTTTACATTTTACGTTTTAGGGTTTACATTTTGCGATTTCTGCTGTATACATTTTGCGTTTTGTATTTGCGTGTTTTTTTTTTGTTTTGTTTTGTTTTTTTTTGCTTTGTGTTGCGTTTTGTGTTTTTGCCTTTTTTGTGTCGCATTTTCCGTTTTGCCTTTTTTGTTTTGTTTTATGTTTTGTGCTTTGCGTTTTGTCTTTCGCATTTGTCTGTACGTTTTGCTTTTTTTTTTTTCTTTAAATTTGTTTTGCGTTTTGCGCATTGCGTTTTTTGTTTTTTGTTTTGCTTGTTCCATTTTACGTTTTGGGATTTGCGTTTTCTGTTTTGTGTTTGCATACTGCTTTTATGGTTTTCGTTTTAAACTTTGTGTTTTGCAGTTTCCACTTTTCGTTTTCCATTTGTTTTCTTCTGCATTTTCCATTTTGCATTTTTGGCATTGCGTTTTTGCGCTTTTTTTCTGAAACTTTTTCCGTTTTGCGTTTTCCATTTTGTGTTTTGGATTTTGTGTTTTCCCTTTACATGTACGCTTTGTGTTTTATCTGTCCTCTTTTCATGTCTCTTTTGTGTTTTGTTTTTTGCGTTTTCTGTTTTGCGTTTTGAGTTTTTCGTTTTCTGTTTTGCATTTTCCGTTTCAGGTTGTGCGTTTTCTGTTTGCACTTTTCGCACTTTAATCTGTGACGTTGTGCCATGACGTTTTTTTTTTTTTTTTTGTCGCACTATTTATAAATAAAATCTGGCTGCCATTTGCACTTCGGGATTTGTAGATTTTTTATTTTCTTATTTTGCGTCTTTTGCTTTCCGTTTTGGCTTTGCGATTTAGGTTTTGTGATTTGGGTTTGCATTTTTTGTGCTTTGCGCATTACGTTTTGAGTTTTGCGCTTTACGTTTTGAGTTTTGCGTTTAGTGTTTGGGGTTTCGATTTTTGTTTTCTTTTTTTGCGTTTTCCTTATTGCATTTTTCGTTTTGGTTTTAAACTTTTGCTTTTAGCATTTAGCATTTTTTCCTTTGGGTTTTTCAGTTTGTGCATTTTTACATTTTGCGTTATCTGTTTGGCGTATTTCGTTTTGTGTTTTTTTGTTCTGCGTTTTGTTCTCTCCGATTTGCGTTTTTTGTTTGTGTGGTTTTGTGCTTTGCCTTTTGGGTTTGGGTTTGGGATTTTTGTGTTTCGCGTTTTGTGTTTTGGGTTTTGTATTTTGTGCTTTGCGTTTTCCATTTTGCATATTCCCATTTGTGTTTTATGTTTTGCGGTTTTCCGTTTACGTTCTGTGGTTTGCGGTTTTTGTTTATGGTGTTGCGTTTTGGTTTTCCATTCTTTTTCCCACTTTTTTTTTTTTTTTTTCGTTTTGCATTTTGCGTTATTGTTTTGCAACTTGCCTTTTGCGTTTTCCGGTTTTGTTTTTGGTTTTTCCGTGTTGAGTTTTGCATTTTTCTGCTTTTCGTTATGCGTTTTATTTTTAGCGTTTTTCATTTTGCATTTTGCGTTTTACATTGTACCTTGTTTATTTCGGTTTTGTGTTTTGGCTTTTTTATTTTGCGTGTTAGTGTTTTTAATTTTTGCGTTTTTTGTTTCGCGTTTTGTGTTGTGCATTTTGCATTAGGCGTTTTTGTTTTCTGGTTTGGGGTTAGCGTTTTCGTCTTTCTTTTCTTTTTAGATGAAGATTTTTTTGTCCGAACACACAGAAAAAAAAACAACAAAGAAAAAACACACATAACAAAAAAGGCAATCGAACAATCATCCATTCTCGAACACAAATCAAAAACAGTTAGGGGTAGGCAATTAGCATTCTCATATCAAATACAAATACACAAATATTCAACCATTTTCAAAAACATGCAATTGAAGCAGATATTTATGAATGTGGTATTTTACAGAATTTCTTTTTTTAATTCTAGCATTCAAAGTAATCGAGAATTAACTTGAATAAAAGCCAAGTTTGTTCAAATTGTGTACAAGTTCCATTTATAATTGCCATGTATTGTTCTAAGTGCTATCTATCTTTCAACAATGTAACAAATGTGATTGTGCATTTAGAAATTTACATTCATATATGTAAAATTTCGCAAATAAGATGATGAAATAAAAAAGGTGTCTGTCCGTATATTCTGCTTCATTATCAGTCACTAAATTATGACATTGTGAACATTTCCGAGTCAGCAACTTCTGTAAATTATCCAAAATTGATGTGTAATATGACAGTCAAATAACATAGGATCTGAAATTGTCTGCTCCTCTTGCTCACAAAGATTAGATACAATTACAACCTATTTATATCTTCAATCCAATTATTGGCAGTTGGGGTGGTTCCGTTTTCATTCAACATATTCTGTATGAATTTATTACCTTTCTAAATACAAGACCAAGTTTTAATACTGTAAGGTTTCGTTTCTATGTTTCAGTTTCGTTTTCTTTGGGGCTTTTTTGCCGGGGGGGGGGGGGGGGGGGGGGGGGGGGGGGGGGTGTTGGTTTTGCATTTTCGTGTGTGCTTTGTGTGTGTGTGTGTGTGTTTTATTTGTTGTTTTCGTTTTTGTTTTTTGTTTTGTTTTGCTTTTTTTTGCATTTTCTCTTGCACTTTACGCTTTAGGTCTATGTTTGCGTTGTGTATTTTCTTTTTTCCTTTTTTTTTTTTTTCTTCTGTCATCTCTTTCTTTTTGTGTTTTTTGTTTTGTGTTTTACGTCTCCTTTTTGGGTTCTGTCTTCTACAATCTGCGTTTTGTCCTTCCTTTACGTTTGTGTTTCGCGTGTTGTCTCTTGCGTTTTGTGTTTTTCATTTTGTTTTTTGTGTCTAGTGTCTATTGTTTTGGGGTTTTTTTCTTTACGTTTTGCGCTTTTGCATTTGCATATGCGTGTTTCATGCTGTGTTCTGCGTTTTGTCTTTTGGGTTTCACAGTTTTGTATTTGGCATTTTCGGTTCTCCGTCCTGCCGTTTTCAGTGTGCGTTTTGCGATTTGTGTTTTGCGTTTTCTGTTTCGTGTTTCGTGTCTTGTTTTGTGTTTCGTGTCTTCCGCTTCGCGGTTTGCCTTTTGGCCTTTTTTGTTTTTTATTTTCTGCTTTCTGTTTTGTGTTTCATGTTTTGGGTTTTGCCGTTTGTGTTTTGCAGTTTCCGTTCCCCGCTTTCCATATTTTGTTCTTCGTTTTACATTCTGAGTTTTCCTTTTTCTACTTGGTGTTTTGTTTTCAGTTTTTGTGTGTGTTTTGCGTTTTAGTTTCATGTTTTCGTTTTGATATTCCTCTTGGTTTGAGTTTTCGTTTTCCTTTTTGGGTTTTGTCTTGTGTCTTGTGTTTTGCACTAGTGTGCGTTTTGCATTTTGTGTTTTGTATTTTGCATTTTTGGTTTTGCGTCTTGCACTTTGCATTTTATGTTTGAAATTTTTGTTTTCAGTTTTGCGTTTTACATTTTCCTTTTTGCGTTTTTGTGTTTTGCAGTTTGCAATAAACGCAAAACCAAAACTGCAAACTGCAGAACGCAAATCGAAAATCAAAAACAAAAAGAAAATCAAAACGGATAAAGTAAAATGCAAAATACGAACGAAAAACGGAAAACTCCTAAACAAAAGTAAAACGCAAAAAGTGTCACAAAAACGTAGAACACCGGAAAACAGGAAAACAACATGAAAAATTGAACGCGCAAAAAGCAAAAGGTAAAACGGAGAAAGCAAAAGGCAAACCACAAAACGCAGAGACAAAATTTAAAATCCAAAATGCAAAACAGAAAACGGAAAACGCACAACACAACACAGAAACTGCAAACAAAACCCAAAACGCGACACGCAAAATCCAAAAAATAAAATGCAATCCCAAAACCCAAAACGCAAAATCCAAAGCAAAATATTCCAAACCCCAAAGCACAAAACACAAACGCAAAACACAAACCGAAAAATGCAAAACGCGAAACAGAAAATGTAAAACCCGAGACGCAAAAACACAAAACGCAAAACACAGACGAAAAAAAAGTGAAACCCAGAACGAAAAATACCAAACAAAAAGCACAAAAATCCAAACCCAAATCACAAAATGCAAACCGTAAAACCCAAAACGCAAACAAACAAACAAAAAAAAACGCAAAACGAAATACGCAACACAGAAAATACAAAAGAAAAAAACACAAAAACCGCAAAACCGAAATCGCAAAATGTAAACAGAAAAACTAAAACCCAAACCGCAAAAGCTGTTTCATGAGAAACGGAAAATAAAAAACGCTAAACGGAAAACACGTAAGACCTGACAAAACAAAAAAGAAGAAAGACAATTCGCAAAGAACGATTTGACTTTCCATGAAAGAAAAAAAGGCAAAAACAAAAACGGAAACGTATCACAAAATACAAAACACAAAACCGAAAATGGAAAATGGAAAACGCGAAGCAGAAAAAGCAAACGGAAAATAAAACACGCAAAACGCAATGCCAAAATTGAAGAACGGAAAACACAGAACAAAAAACGCACGGAAAGAAGAGGAAAACGCTTTCCGCGCAAAGGGCAAAACGCAAAGTGCAAAACCAAAACTTTTTGTTTGTTTGTTTGCGTTTTGGGTTTTACGGTTTGCATTTTGTTTATTTACTGTTCCCTCATTTGATATCTAATTTCGCTTCAATCCAGGTAATTTGTATTCGTTTCTTTCTATCTGACTTTATTCAAGTTTAGGCTTGAATGAAAGTTACTTTATATTTATTTCTTTCTCCAGTTCTTGTTGCTGTGTAGATGTGTTTCGTATGGGGTTGTTTTCTTGTTTGTTCTGTGAGCTCTGTGCTGTCATGTCTGTTAAGGCGATTCGGTGTCGTAAGTAGCATTCCTTTGAAGTTATGTTTTCTTGTAGGAGCAAGAGCTACCCTACATGTTTATTGTTTAAAAAAGAAAAACACAAAATGGAAAACGAAAAACGAAAAACAGAAAGCGCAAACTGGAAAGCGCCCAGCTAAGAATGCAAAACAAAACACGCCAAACAGAAAACGCAAAATAAAAAAACGCTAAACGCCTTCGCGCAAACTCGAAAGCGCCAAGCAAAACACACAAAGAAAAGCGCAAAACACTAAACCAAAAAAAAAGCAAAAACAGGAAACGTAAATCGCAACACAAAAAAAAGGAAAACGCAAAGCCCAAAAGAAAAAAAAGGCAAAACGCACACGCAAAAAGAAAAACAAGAAACACGAAGTAGAAAACGCAAAATGTAAACCGCAAAACGCAAAATGTAGGAGAATGCGCAAAACGCAAAACGCGAAATACAAAACGAAGAATGGAAAAACGTAAAACCCAAACTTCAAACAGCAACACCCAAAACGCATGACATTTAAAACGCAAAACGGAAAACTGAGAACGAAACTCCAAAACAAAACATGAACATCTTTTAATATCAAATCATTTTCCCAACACACATACATTACAAACAATAATTGATTACAACAACAACAAAAAAGTTTTCTCCTAGTTCTAGGGCGATTCTCTGTACTGGCATAGTTTCGTACATCTAATTTTGCATTCAGGG
>CM065720.1:31836391-32028891 GCA_033310375.1 Conus canariensis
CACACTCAAACACACCACCAAACCACCCCCACCCACCCAAGGGCATATGGTGCGGATTAGATCACCATCTTCACACTTTTGACAGGACACGCAAGGGCATGTAGTGCGGATCAGATCACCATCTACATGCTTTTGACAGGACACCCACACCACACCCTCACCCACACACACAGACACACACCCACACCCAACCACACCCCTACCCTAACCCCCACCCACATCCACACCGTCACCCTCACCCCCACATCCACACACACATTCATACCCACCCACCCACCCACACACACCACCCACCCCACCCCCACCCACCCAAGGGCACGTTGTGCGGATCAGATCACCATCTTCATACTTTTGACAGGACACGCAAAGGCATGCAGTGCGGATCAGATAACCATCTTTATGCTTTTGACAAGACCCCCCCCCCCCCCTCCACACACACACACCCACACACACACACCCACACCTCCACCCCCACCCTAACCCCACCTTCACACCCGCACCCTCACACACACACAGAAACACACACGCACACACACAACGACACACACACACACACACACACACACACACACACACACACACACACACACACACACATTCATACCCACCCCACACCATAACCCCTACACACCACACCCACACCCCTTACACCCACATCCACATCACACCACCCACACAGGATAAAATTGCTAGTACAAGTTCCTTACAAGACATAGGTATACTGTCGATGCCGTTCTGCTACAGCTTTTTTTCTTCTTTTTGTCACTGCTGGAAATGAACCAGAAATTCATATAGTCAGGCACCTGAAGGCCAAGTTGCCATGTAAAAGATGCTTTTTAACCAATAAATTATTAGACACTTAAGCAGGTTGGTAAATTTTTGCCTTAAGAAGTTAACTTTTGGTCCCCACAAGACTA
The DNA here is from genome assembly GCA_033310375.1 of Conus canariensis. NCBI lineage: Eukaryota > Metazoa > Mollusca > Gastropoda > Neogastropoda > Conidae > Conus > Conus canariensis. The sequence continues at coordinate 31,837,309 of CM065720.1, forward strand.
GATCCAACTGGAATTCTTCTTAGCTGGGTGTGGGTCATTGCCATTTGGGCTGTGATCCTCTTCTTACCAGGGATTGAGAGCTGTTTCATGAGATCAGATAACAAGCTCTAACTAAACCTTAGAGCCACCAGATTTTCTTATTCTTCACAGTTCTTGTATAGAAGAGCTTCATCCGTTCTACTTTTAAAAATATGGCAAAGCAAATTCACTCAGAATCTGAACACACAGAAAATAGAAAGCATTGATTTACCTGTGACAGTTATGAGGTGCAGGGCAAACACTGAAACAGCTAACATTGGTTTTTTGATGGTAGATGTGAGCAACACAGCACATCAGAAACGGCCTGCATTTATACATTTGCAGAGGTACTGAACATACATTGAAAGAAAGAAAACACTCACAGAGTTTGCTGCCAAACATATTTTATTTTTGATAACGAATACAGTAGAAAGAAACTCGTGGAGAGCGTGGCAGCAGAGAGTCCTCAGAAGAGAATACAACTACAATCAACACGAAAGAAAAGAGAATAACCTGCTGGGGAAAAAGCGGATTATGATGCGTACATGCGGATTATGACAAATACATATCACATATTGGAAAAAGAATTATCAACAAATACCAATCCACAATTTTGATTCAGGAGACAATATGATAGAAACAATAGTGGGCATAAGTATGTTCTAATTCTGATGTGAGTGGGCTTTCGTGCCCTTAAGAAATATATTCCTTTCTCTTTTCATACATTTTTAAAGCTGAATTATTCATTTAATAAGATGTCTTTGCTCTGAAGCAACATTATATGAACTTTTGAAATGTATTATTCATTTTTTACAATATACTGAAATTACTTTCTCCCCATAAGAATCACGTAATTTTCAGGGTTAACACACAAGCCCGAGTGATCAGGCTGGAAAGTGATGAAAATTGCTTCTCAAAATTTTCCAGGTCTGAAAATCGATTTTCAATGTTTTCCATGTTGGAAATTACAAGTGGAGGGCAATGGAGAAGGCTTGGGTGGTGGTAGTGGTAGTGCATTGTTCTTTCAAATGTTTAACCAGACAACAATGTGTATGCTTGTTTATATACAAATGTGAATCAGTCTGTCAGGGTGTGAATCTCTCACAAAAGCCTTTACGCGCGTCAGACGAGAATTTCCAGCATGGTGGAGAAATGAGTAACTGGCTGATTAGCACTAGAGCCCTTACCTAGTTCAAACTGTGTGAAAGAGGTTGAAGTTGTGGCGTAGCTATCTGGACAGGCGACAGTAGTCAGCGAAGGCGGTGAGGATCCCTGGATTTGAACTGTGTAGGCATCCTTCAGTCTCGGAAGACTATGGAGTTGCGCTCTAGGTGTCTATTCTGGTACAGCGGCGGGTGTGGCTGGCCAGTCCGACACGGGAATGTTCTCCATAGAGGAGGTCTTTAGGGATCCGTCCGTCATCCATGCGCATGACATGGCCGAGCCAGCGCATACGTCTCTGTTTCAGCAGGTGTACATGCTGGTGCATCCAGCTCTTTCCAGGACAGTGTTGTTTGGGACCTTGTCCTGCCAGGTGATGTTCAGTATGCGTCGGAGGCTACGCATATGAAAAGCATTGAGCTTTTGCTCTTGTCGGGCACGCAAAGTCCAAGACTCGCTGCCATACAGGAGGGTGCTCACGACGCAGGCTCTGTAGATCTGGATCTTTGTGTGCTCGGTCAGCTTGCTGTTGTTCCATGCTTTCTTTGTCAGTCTGGTCATGGTGGTAGCTGCCTTGCCGATGCGCCTGTTGAGCTCTGCGTCAAGTGAGAGGGTGTCTGAGATAGTTGAGCCCAGATAAACAAAGTCATGGACGACGTCCAGTTCATGGTCATTGATGCTGATGACTGGGGAAGAGTCAACATTCTGTCCCATGACCTGTGTTTTCCTGAAGCTAATGGTAAGCCCGAAGTCTTGGCAGGCATTGCTGAAGCAAGTCATGAGCTGCTGTAGGTCCTCGGCTGAGTGGGCGGTTACTGCTGCGTCGTCTGCAAAGAAGAAGTCACGCAGGCACTTCAGCTTGACTTTTGTCTTGGCTCTTAGTCTGGAGAGGTTGAAGAGCTTTCCGTCTGTCCTGGTTCGGAGGTAGATACCTTCAGCTGCAGGACCAAATGCGTGTTTCAGCATCACAGCAAAGAAGATTCCAAACAGGGTGGGAGCCAGGACGCAACCCTGTTTCACTCCGCTCCGTATGTTGAAGGCAGCTGATGTTGAGCCGTCAAAGACGACAGTGCCTTTCATGTCTTCGTGGAAGGATCTGATGATGCTGAGAAGTTTGGGTGGACATCCAGTCTTGGGGAGGATCTTGAAGAGGCCATCTCTGCTGACCAGATCGAAAGCCTTTGTGAGATCTATGAAGGCAATGAAGAGTGGCTGCCTTTGCTTCCTACATTTCTCCTGAAGTTGTTTAAGGGAGAAGATCATATCTATAGTGGATCTGTTGGCACGGAAACCGCACTGCGATTCAGGATAAACTTGCTCTGCAAGTACTTGGAGCCTCTTCAGTACTACTCGTGCAAAGACTTTCCCAACGATACTAAGGAAGGATATGCCACGATAATTATTGCAATCGCTTCTGTCACCTTTGTTTTTGTACAGTGTGACGACGTTAGCATCCCTCATGTCTTGTGGTACTTCGCCTTCACTCCAACAGGATTTCATACAACTCGGTGATAAGTGTCTCTTTACAGCACTGTTGTGTCCTTGAGGAAACGAAAGTACAACCAGAGTGGTCCCCCTTACCGGACACATATATATATGGATTTACCCATAATGCTGAGAGAACTGGAAAAAAAGATGGCAAGAAAACAAATACCTCCAACCGTCTCCACCAAGTCTTTGAAACCCCTATGCATGGCTGTGTTCACACACACACACTCTGCAAGCATCACAGACACTAAATCTGGCGACGAGTGATCTACTGAAGCTACAAGCTAGCTTGAACCCAACCTCAAGTGACACAGTAAGTCGTTTTAGTTTGTCTGAACTTTTCGACCACGTAATCACGATCAGTCTTTACGTCACACAACGTCGAGTCGTAGAACTGTAGTGTTAAGAGTACACAGTGACTGTAACGATGTCAAACTTGCCAAATTTCGAACGTTTTGTTGTGCATGGGGAAGAGAATACAGCAGGCACTCGTTGGCGGAAATGGATAGGCAAGCTAGAAAACCTGATGACAGCAATGAACATTACAAATGATCAGAGAAGGAAGGCTTTGCTGCTCCACTATGGTGGTGATGACATTTTCGAAATTCATGACGCCATGACAGATGAAGAAAAGGGTATAGGTGCAACTGATAATGAGGGCCATGCCATTGAGTATAAGACGCTCAAAGAATCATTCACTGCATATTTCACCCCCAAAAAGAACACTTCATTTGAGACTTTCAAATTTAGGCAAACAGTGCAGAAAGCAAATGAAACCATTGACTCTTTTCACACTCGACTCAGAAGCTTAGCAGCTAACTGTGACTGCCATGATATGGACAAAGAAATTCTGTCACAAATAATTCAAGGATGTACGTCATCACGTGTTCGTCGCAAGGCTCTTAAGGACAACCTCACCCTGAAGCAGGTCTTGGATGAAGCCCGTAGTTTTGAACTTTCAGAAAGTAGAGCCAGTGCCATAGAAAGCTCTGCAACTGCCAACGCCATTGCTGGTGAAGATGTTGACTGTGCTGCCTATTCAGTCAGAGGTGGTCGACGCCCGAGACGTGGTCAACGCTCCAGAGGTCCTGGTCACCATCCAGCAGCCAATACAGGTCAACAACCGGCCCACAGCTCACATCGTGGTCGCCTTGCCTACGGCCGCAACCCCAGATCCGGCCGTGGTTCCCGCTATCATACTTCAAATCAGTGCGACAACACCGCGCCCTGCCGTTACTGTGGTGGCCCGGTGACCCATACACTATGCCCTGCAAAGGGGAAAGAGTGTCGGCTCTGCAGAAAGCCCAACCACTTCGCATGTGTCCGGAGTCTGCCCAGAGCCAGAAGATAAGGCAGATTGACCATATGCACGTTCAAACAGCCGCTGACAACGCAGACAGCTCCAGCGAAGAGATCTTTAGCATCACCGAAAAGCGTGCATCAAAAGCGCCAATTGTTGATGTGTGCCTAGGTGGCACTGTGACCAGCTTCATCATCGACTCAGGGGCGACGGTGAATATTGTCACAACAGACACATTCAAGAAGCTTGCTAACAGTGAGACATTGTATGGGCCTTGCCCGAAGGTCTACGCCTACGGTTCGAAAACGCCACTTCCAGTCAAGGGCTACATACAGACGAACATTGCCTACAAAAAAAAGCAAACACGCGCAAAATTCTATGTAGTGGAAGCTGAAAACACCGACAATCACCTCAGCGCAGACACAGCCCAAGCGCTCAACATCATTCAGTTCGCCCTGGCCTCCAAGACATCGACAGGCATAATTGATGACTTTCCAAGCCTATTTGATGGAAAATCAGGGAAAATCGAAGGTGTTCAAATTAAACTGCACATCGACGAGTCTGTGCAGCCTGTGCATCAACGACACAGACGCATCCCCTTCCACATACGAAAAGACGTGGAACGAGAGTTGGAACGACTAGAGGAAGACGACATCATTGAGAAGGTGTCTGGCCCAACACCGTGGGTTTCCCCGACCGTGGTAGTACCCAAGAAACAGGGAGGTGTTCGTTTATGCATCGACATGCGAGAAGCAAATAAGGCAATCCAGAGGGAAAAGCACCCAATGCCGACCATAGATGAACTGATCACCGACTTGAATGGGTCCACCATTTTCAGCAAATCAGACCTGTCAGGTGCATACCACCAACTACAACTCCACCCAGACAGCAAATATATCACAACATTCTCTACACATGTTGGCCTTCGACGGTACAAAAGACTTTTGTTCGGCGTAAACGCAGCAGCTGAAATTTTTCAAAACGCCATTGTTGAGATCCTACAAGATATCCCAGGGGCCAGAAATTTGAGTGATTACATCATCGTGCATGGTGCCACGGAAGCTGAGCATGACGAAAGCCTTCGGAAGACCTTGAACAAGCTGAATGAAGTTGGCGCTAAGCTGAACCGTGGAAAGTGTGTTTTTTCGGTGAATGAACTCACTTTCTTCGGCCATGTATTTGGCCAGAATGGTGTCTCGGCAGATCCGGAGAAAATTCAGACGATCGCCCAAGCTCAACCTCCTCAATCTGCAGCCGATGTGAGGTCCTTTCTTGGAATGACGCAATACGTTTCCAGATTCATCCCAGGCTACGCTACAATCACTGAGCCACTGAGACAGCTAACTAAGAAGGACACTGTCTGGTCCTGGAACACCCCTCAGCAAAAGGCCTTCGATGAACTGAAGTGTGCGCTGACCAGCGCACGCGTCATGGCTTACTTCAGCCCTCACAAGCAAACGGACATCCTGGTAGACGCCAGTCCCGTAGGTCTTGCGGCCATCATGACCCAAAACGGGCGACCGATCTGCTACGCCAGTCGTGCATTGACGGACACTGAGAAGAGGTACTCGCAAACAGAAAGAGAAATGCTGGCGATAGTCTTCGGTGTCGAACACTTCCATCTGTACATTTTCGGGTCCCCATTTGTGTTACACACAGATCACAAGCCTCTGATAGGAATTCTGAAGAACCGAAAACCTGCAACTGCTCGAATTGAACGCCTACGCCTTCGTCTCCTGCCCTACGAGATGGATCTACGGTACCGTCCTGGCAGGAACGAGCAAAACCCAGCTGATTTCATCAGCAGACATCCCACATCTGAGCCCAGAAGAGAGAACGCATCAGAGGCGTACATCAACTACGTTGCCCAGAATTGCATTCCCAAGGCAATGACTCAAGCAGAAGTTCGAGAAGCTGTCCAGCAAGATGAGACGCTACAGGAAGTGATGACAGCGGTGCAGACAGGAAAGTGGCACTCCCCTGACATAAAGGCTTTCGCCCGCTTCAAAGATGAACTGTCTGTACATGATGGACTTTTGCTACGAGGCCATAGACAGCAACTTCCCAACTTCCCACAGCAACTTCGACAGACAGTCATCGACATCGCCCATCAGTCCCACCAGGGAGTTGTCAGAACAAAACAACATCTCCGGGAGAAAGTATGGTTTCCTGGCATTGACAAGAGCGTCGAAGCGTCTGTGAAGGCTTGTATCCCATGCCAGTCCTCACACCCAGGTCCCTCCAAGCGAGACCCCATACTTCCCACCCCACTCCCCTCCAAACCCTGGTCCTGCCTGGCAATGGACTTTGCTGGGCAGGTGATAATCCTTCAGGTGATTATCTCCTGGTCCTGATCGATGAATACAGTCGATACCCTGAAGTGGAAGTCGTCGGATCAACTTCATACAAGACTGTAACTTCCAAACTGGAGACCATCTTCGCGCGCCAAGGGTTTCCAGAGGTGATCAAGACAGACAACGGTCCCCCATTCAATGGTGCGGAATTCTCCACCTTCCTTGAACAACTGGGAATCCAACACAAGAAGGTCACTCCCTTATGGCCTGAGGCAAACGGTGAAGCCGAGCGGTTCATGCGAACTCTCAACAAAAACATCAGAGCCGCCACTGCAGCGAACCTGAACTGGAAGACACGGCTACCAGTTTTCCTGATGCAGTACCGTGCTACACCCCATGCCTCTACCAATGTGTCTCCCTTTGAGGCGCTCACCTGCAGGAAAATGAACACTGGCCTTCCTGCCGTTGACGCCACTACCACCCCTTCCCCCACTCACCCCCGCATTGCTCTCCACGATGCAAAGAACAAACAGAAAATGACCTCATACGCCAACGCCAAGCGACATGCCACGCCCCATGATCTTCAGGTTGGAGATCATGTGCTGATCAAGCAGCCAAAGACCAACAAACTCACCCCCCCTTTCAACCCCAAACCCTACACAATCATCATGAAGAAGGGAACCATGCTCACAGCCCAGCGTGGTTCGCGGCAAGTCACCCGCAACTCATCACACTTCAAACGCATTCCCCCAACCATCAACCGAGATGAGGACGCAGACAGCGAAGAAGAGGAGAAAGATGAGATGACACCTCCAGTCCCAGAACGCCCGCCAACTCCTGAGCGAGCTACGTCACAGCCCGCTCATCACCCAACTCCAGATCAATGTAGACCTGCACCTCCGCCTGGTCTTTGCAGTCCCACACCTGGTCTTCGCACTCCTGAACCTGGTCTTCGCACTCCCGCACCTGGCCTTCACACTCCCATGCCTGGTCATCGCTTTTCTGCACCTGATCCTCGAGCTCCAGAGATGCCCTCAGCCCAGCCGATGGCCAGACCTGCCCGTGAACGCCGCTTGCCAGAACGACTAAAGGACTTCGTGTTGCCGTCAATCAAGACATTCGCTGTGTGACCTGAGATTCCAGTTATTGCTGTTCCAGGCTCCATTATTTTGTTTGTGTTGTATTTTGGAGTTAAGCCATATATACTCGCAGTCAAACATTCGCACACACACACAGAACATACAGGAGTTTTCGTTTGTGTTTTGAATAGTTTATTCTGACGGTTGTCGCAGTGAAAATTACATTTGGTAATTATACATAAGAGACTTTAACGGACGAGCTAATGTTGAACTTTGGTGCTAAAGTATTTTTACCACCGTGCAAAGTTACACTCTGAATTTTGAACATATCAAAGAACATTGACTTGTTAGTAGTATTTGATCATTACATAGTTGAATGAGTAAATTTGAATGACTCTAATAATATATAAGTTAGTTGATAATCTAAAATTTAAGATCTTGCTTATGGAGTTTGATGAAACTTTATTTGAACATTGATAAAATTAATTTTAATTTGAGACCAACAAAGGTAAACTTTGAGTTGAAGTTTACAGCTTATGTTTTCCAGTGTGTTAAAAGAAAAATCTTTAAAGTTGGAGAGGATGTGTCCTTGAGGAAACGAAAGTACAACCAGAGTGGTCCCCCTTACCGGACACATATATGGATGTCGCACTGTGCATAAATGCATGCCTGCACTCAGCCCAGCATTCACTCCGTGCACACGCAATCTCTCCAAACAACCAGAAGGCGCACTACAATAACTCTTCTTCTCCCCCTCCTCTCCGGGGAATAATTTACTAAACAATAATCAATTTTCCATCATATTCAACTGGTTTGCCTTCAAGGAATTATTTTTCATTCCTCCTCTCCAGTGGAGGTACAATCATTCCACAGATCCACTAGTTGGGACCAAATTTCATCTCATTATACATAATACTTCACAAATATATCTTTGACCGGTTTCTCCTCCTCACTGGAGAAACAATGTATATATTCTCAAAGACAAATCAAAAGATGGCTTAAAATATAGTAGTATCGACTGAGTTCATCAGGGGGGACAATTAAAAAATCATTATGGGTCAACATGACAAATGCTTTCTTTTCTCACAACTGGTGCAGTCGTTGTCTTCTACAGCTCGATTCTCCAACCCTGGAGACGATTAGGTGCTGCCGCAGTACTGTAGCCCAAATATTTGTGCGACTGCCTAACTGGTGCTGCCACAGCACTGGGAAGGGCTGAAACACGAATGAAGTCCGTGTAAGTAATCGATTTCAGAATCTGAATGATAAATTCTTTTCCCTTTTTCCCTTTTCTTAACTCTCTCTTTTTTTCTCTCCCCATCTGTCTATACCTCACCTGGTAATGGTGAATCGCAGGTGGAACTCGTTCTTCAAACAACCTGTCCGGTCAGTGTCCCCAAGCCATCTCCTTCCTATTCCTTATTTTTCCCTCCTGCGCTCTTTTTGAGTACACGTTCAGTGAGTACTCGTCTAACTCTACGCATTACCAGCCCATGGTTGCTGACCAATGGACAACGTCCGTCCATTCAACCAATGATCGCCCTACGTCTATAGCCACCAGCGACACCGATCACACTGGTCAGGCCATTCAAACTTTTTCTTTTAACTTTCCTCTTCCCTACCTAGGGAAATGCTTTATAACAAATAAGGGCGTACGCGATGGAACGTCACATGTCGCCATGTGAGGCTACATCACATGACACCCCCCATCCCGGGGTGAAAAAAAAACTTTCGCCAAGAAAATTTTTTTTTAAATACACATACATATCTAGTTAATATACAACCTCAGCCATCAATCATCAATTTTTCATCATTCAAGAGTTTCCATCAATGCATAGAACTAACCTTTATGAACATCATAAAGATCCAAAATCACATTCCAAAATCTTAGTTTGAGAAAAAAAAATACAATCAGTTTTGTTTAGTTTTTTAAAAAACAAATTCATACTCAATCACCACAAATAACGAGTTACATAGACACGAAGAACATATGATACTGATTATTCCAAATGCCAAAATGTAAACAGTTTTTTCTAGCCTGTTGTCACATAATATGTCCCAACATCATCACAAAATGAGAATTTCCTCATGACTCACTTGATGAAAAAAAACTGGCAAGTGAAAAGTCTTTGTTCAAGCAAAAATATACAATATAGTAGTCCACTCGAAAGTTAAACACTTTTTTTTCATTCTTCATAATGGACCGACGTGAAAGAAAAACAAAAAGCACTTGTAACACATCAAATGAAGTATTCTGCACCCATTCACAAAGTAGCATCCCACAACGAGCCACCAATGCCAATACATATGCACTTTTGGAGAAAGATCAGTCACAACTACTTATCAATTCAGATTGACAGTAGCAGACATAACGCTGCCAAAATATCAATCAAGTCTTTCCACAATGAAAACAAACAGCAGAATAAAAAATCTGTCCACAATGAAAACAAACAGCAGTTACAGCAGCACGAAGGATACTGTGCACTCACGCACGAGACAAAAAATCTGCCATGACATTCTGAGTTCCAGGTAATGGCTCAATGTCAAACTTGAACTCCTGCAATGACAAAGCCCATCTCAACAGCCTGCTATTTTTGGTCTTGGACGACTGCAAAAACGTCAATGGCCTGTGGTCGGTTTGTAACCGAAACTGTCTTCCAGTCAGGAATCTGGCAAATTTCTCACAAGCCCAAACAATGGCAAGACACTCTCTCTCAATTGTTGAGTATTTGACTTGTGTGTTAGAGAACTTTTTACTTGCATATTGGACATTCTTTTCCTGCAACAGTACAGCTCCCATGCCTTTGGAGCTGGCACCAGTTCTCAAAACAAAATCCTCTGAAAGAGAGGGCAAAAGCAACACAGGAAATGAATTGAGGATGTTTTGAACACATTCCAGCGCTTTCTGGCACTCATCTGACCAGACGATACTTTTGTTTTTTGTTCCTTTTGTCAAGTCACTCAAAGGAGCTGTCAATGACGCAAAGTGCGGTACATATCTTCTGTAATAGGACAACAATCCAATGAGTGATCTGATCCGTTTCTTTGTACTGGGTCTCTTCAAGGCCAAGATCTTTTCTTTCTTTTCCTCTGGTATCATTTTGCCAACAGAAATGACATGACCCAAAAACTCAAGAGTCTGGAATCCAGCACGAATTCTGGACGGTCAAGCCGTCAGACCAAAATTCCGGAGTTTACAAAAAACAGCTCTCAAGTTTCCCAGAAGATCATTCCACGACTTTGCAGCAAGCAAAATGTCATCAAAAAAACTTACTGCTCCACACTCATGAAGTTTTAGTGCACGCATCATTCTGGCAAAAGAAGCTGGGGCGTTTTGTAATCCAAATGGCATTTTCGTCCATTGAAACAGTCCAAAAGGTGTCTGAAAAGCTGTTTTTTCCTTGTCTGCATTCTTTTCCTGCAACAGTACAGCTCCCATGCCTTTGGAGCTGGCACCAGTTCTCAAAACAAAATCCTCTGAAAGAGAGGGCAAAAGCAACACAGGAAATGAATTGAGGATGTTTTGAACACATTCCAGCGCTTTCTGGCACTCATCTGACCAGACGATACTTTTGTTTTTTGTTCCTTTTGTCAAGTCACTCAAAGGAGCTGTCAATGACGCAAAGTGCGGTACATATCTTCTGTAATAGGACAACAATCCAATGAGTGATCTGATCCGTTTCTTTGTACTGGGTCTCTTCAAGGCCAAGATCTTTTCTACTTTCTTTTCCTCTGGTGTCATTTTGCCAACAGAAATGACATGACCCAAAAACTCAAGAGTCTGGAATCCAGCACGAATTTTGGACGGTCTAGCCGTCAGACCAAAATTCCGGAGTTTACAAAAAACAGCTCTCAAGTTTCCCAGAAGATCATTCCATGACTTTGCAGCAAGCAAAATGTCATCAAAAAAACTTACTGCTCCACACTCATGAAGTTTTAGTGCACGCATCATTCTGGCAAAAGAAGCTGGGGCGTTTTGTAATCCAAATGGCATTTTCGTCCATTGAAACAGTCCAAAAGGTGTCTGAAAAGCTGTTTTTTCCTTGTCTGCCTCAGCCATCGGGATTTGCCAATATCCTTTAGTCAAATCTATTTTGACAAAATATTTTCCTTCTGAGAGTTGACAAAGAAGTTCCTCAATGTCTGGGATAGGTTCTGCATCAAACACAGTGATTTTGTTTAACTTCCTGTAATCGATGCAAAACCGCACCGAGCCATCAGGTTTGTCCACCAATACAACTGGTGAGCTGTATGGTGACGAGGACGGTTCAATAACTTTCAACCCGAGCATGACCTGAATCTCTCTTTCGACAACCTGTTTTTTCGCAAATGGGAGAGGGTATGGTTTGACTCGGACCGGGTTTTCCGTACTCAAGTGAATAGTATGGGGTACAATTGCTGTCACTGTCCCTGGGGTATCAGTCAGAACATCCTGAAAGTCCTTCAAAATACCTTCCAATTGTTCCTTCTGAATCAAAGACAGATCGTCACACACAACAACATCACGATAAGTTTCTCCCTGGACAGAAAGAGTGGGCAGAGGTACAGTATCATCTATACTGGTAGATGTTTAACAATCCCACATTTGCTGTTTGCACAGTCTTTGCTCTGTCTCTGTATGTGACATCAGGTACAAAATCAGAATCAATGATTTCTGTAACGGCCACATCTGTTTCAGACACTGGACACATCCATTCAATTGACTCATTAATGGCAACATTTGTACGTTCAACATACTTTTTTTGCATGTTTACATGGAATACCTTTTCAGCATTTGCCATTTTCACTTTGGGAACCACAATATGTTCGTTGTCTTGTCCAGGTACATGCCTGTAGAGGATGTCAGAGTCCAGTATGTACGTCGGTTTGTCCGTTGGTTTGCCAGAGACACTCTGCTTTGCAGTAGACAGTACAGTCGTCAATGTCTCGCTTCTCTGCATAGTCTTCAAAATGTCTGGTGTAACTTTCAGTTCATCTAGTTTTGAAACCGTGAGCGGTTTTGTGGGTTTTCCCTGCTCTACGACTTTTGACCTTGTACTGATGAGACAAGGAACGAAAGATCCTCCGGCACCACCATGTACTGTCGCGACACCTGGTAGATTTCCCAAAATCAAATCGCAAACTGGATTCTCAATAACACAGGCGGTAAGTGACCCGGAGTAGTATGGTGTATCAACGGAAATTTTTGCAAGTGGAAAAGTTTCAATTTTTCCACCAAACGATCTGCATTTTGAACACTGTCAAGATATTGGTCTGGTAGAACAAAACATTTCCTTACACCAGCTGTGGTGCAACCTGTATCTCGCAAAACAGAACCTTGTAAACCATTAATGGCACAATCCTCCAAAAGAAGACCATCAATGGACTGATCTGGTGCCAAAACAAGACCTTCACATGTAGTGGAAACAAATCCAGTCTTTGCTCCACTTCCTTTGAAAGGACAGTCCCGTTTCAAATGGAATTTGCACTCACAAAAGTGGCAACGCATGGTTTGGTTGGCGGACAACTGGTTACCATTAGTCTGTGAACCTCGACCTTGCCCACGAACTGGACCAAAGGGTCTTCGCGGTTGTTGTTCACCACGCCCTCGGAAAGGAAAAGGTCTTTCCGGTGGTGAGTATTCGTACTGACGGAAATCGCCAGAACCGACATGGCCTTGACCACGGAAAGGTCGTTGTCTGTTGCCAAAAGACGTGTAAGAGTGCGGACCTTGGAACGAAGCGCGATTTCCTCTTCTAAAGTTTCCTTGTCCAGAATGTATCTGAAATGCCGCGTGAGACTCGAAAAGGGACGAATGTTCCTTGCGGGCAACACCTTTATCCGGATGAGCAATACAGTACTGATCCGCCATCTGACACATTTCGTCAACGCTATCGAACTGTCTTTCCTTAAGAAAAGTGGCCAAATCTTTACTGACGCTTTGAAAAAGTTGCTCTCGAAGTAGCAAATCTCGCAGTGATTGGAAAGTTTTATTTGTCTTTGTTAGCTCTATCCATCTGTCTAAACAATGAGTCATTCTTATAAAAAAAAGATGGAAATGATTCTCCCTTGTCAGGACGAATAGATCGGAAACGCTCACGAAAACGATCAGCTGAACACTGAAACTTCTTTAAGAGTTCTTTTAACTGATCCCAAGTCAACCCTTCCTTTGCCGCAAGTGTGTGGTATAGTGCCAAAGCACTTCCCTTAAACAGCGACGCGATAAACAACGTCCATTTCTCCTTCGGCCAACCACAAGAAGTAGCGTGGTTCTCGAACCGAAAGAGAAAACTGTCAATATCATCGGTTTTTTCTTCGAACGGCGGCAACTTCGGAATGTATGTTGACTTCGGATGAAATGAACTCGCGGAACCGACCGATGGAGGTGGTGGAGGTTCTCTCGATGCCTGTAATTTTTTAATTTCCGCATCAGTCTCTAATTCAAGTTGTCTCAGTTTAAACTGCCGTTCCTTATCCTTATCCTCTAGCTCTAGTTTTCTCTGAACCTCCTCTCTCTCTGTCTGTAGTTTTTTTTCTTCAAACTCTAATCTTTTTTTATTTTCTTCCATCTCTTTCTGTAGTTTCTCTTCAAACTCTAATCTTTTTAGATTTTCTTGTCGTTCTTTATCTTTTTCTTGTCGTTCTTTATCTTTTTCTTGTCGTTCTTTATCTTTTTCTTGTAGTTGTCTGTTTTTCCTCTCTCTCTATCTCTGTCTGCCCTATCCAGACATTGTTGGACATAGTTTGCTAATTTATCACCTTCAAAGCCTAAACGCTCAGCCTGTCGTACATATTCATCAAAATTTTCCATCATGAATAGTTACCACAAAGAAACAAGAAACAATGACTAATTATGATTAAAATAAGGCGATATGTGATGTTACATACGTTTCCTCCCAAAAAAAACAACAACCTTGTTACAGTATGTTCAAATAAAGAATTTAAATACCGGTATAAACAGAAAAATAATAAAGGCTTACAAAAGAGAAGCACTAATAAGAAGTGGCAATGTGATCTTTCCAAAAGAGATTTTCACCAATATTCTTTCCGAAAGGGAAAAAGACAGCTAAGAAAATGAAATGCAATACTAATAACTCTTTTTTCCCGAATGAAAAGAAAGCAGACAAAATATAAAGTGTTTTTTTTTCCCGGAAATAAATTCTTTATAATGTTTATGTTCTTAACTGTTCTTATTGTAGTTGTTACTTTCTTACTTAGTTACTTGGTAAAACAATAGATGAGTTCACAAAACAAATTAATCGCCTTACACAATAAGTGAATACAAAATTACAAAACAAATGAATTAACGAACAATTAAAAAGAGGGGGAGAAAACGTACACTAACGGAAATCCTACCTAAAAGATGACAATGATGAAAAGAAACTAGATAGGCGCCTATTGAAGAGAAGGTTTGGAGATTTTTTTTTAAAGGGGGTGAAAAAGAAATGAAAGAATAGACAGGTCCGGTATAGAAAGCGGAAATTAGAAAAAGCGAAAGAGGCCCTCAAACAGCACCCTAATGGCAACTGTCTCCCGTAAAGCTGGAGACGGGGAAGTATTCAAATAATAATACACACAATATACTAAAACTCAATGCAATAAACAATCTAATAAATATACAATCAGAAAAACACACACACACAAAAACAACCCAAAACCCAAAAGATAATAAAAAAAACACACGTTTATTTGGAGTGAGCGGTAATCCACTCCACCACCTACACTAGTTGAGTGACGGAGGTGAAGTCGATCCCACACTCAGAGGGGAAAGGGGAAAAATCCAAATAAAACGAGAGGAAAGATAAAGAATTAGATAGTAATGAGAGAGGGAGGGACTATCGACTCCCCAACGCCATGCCCCCCTGCTAAAACAGAGCAGGAAGAGGTTGGGGCTATCAGTCCTGGGGAAGGGGACAAAACAAAATCTAAGCTAGGGGAAGGACAACGACTCCTCAACGCCCTGCCCCCTTGCTGCCAGGTACGAGCAAGAGGAGGTTGAGGCTATCGGTCCTGAGGGGGAAAAGGGTCAAAAGAAAATCCTACAAAAAAAAAAAAAAAAAACCCTAACAGAGCAGAGCAATCAAAAGAAATCAACAACATTCGAACACACACATACAGAAACAAATGAAAATAAAGACTACAAACAATAAAAACAACAATCAATATACAAATTTTTCTTTGCACAGATAGATATTTTTTTTTTTCTTGGAGGGGAAATCTTAATTTGTCTTTGGAGGGGTACAAATAGAATTTTTTTCCTTGGAGGGGTACAAATAGAAATCTTTTTTTTTCTTGGAGGGGGTACAAAAAAAAACCTTGTCCTATGTCCTAAGCCCTAGTCCTAGTCGGGGTCACCACTGTCACACTGTGCATAAATGCATGCCTGCACTCAGCCCAGCATTCACTCCGTGCACACGCAATCTCTCCAAACAACCAGAAGGCGCACTACAATAACTCTTCTTCTCCCCCTCCTCTCCGGGGAATAATTTACTAAACAATAATCAATTTTCCATCATATTCAACTGGTTTGCCTTCAAGGAATTATTTTTCATTCCTCCTCTCCAGTGGAGGTACAATCATTCCACAGATCCACTAGTTGGGACCAAATTTCATCTCATTATACATACTTCTTCACAAATATACCTTTGACCGGTTTCTCCTCCTCACTGGAGAAACAATGTATATATTCTCAAAGACAAATCAAAAGATGGCTTAAAATATTGTAGTATCGACTGAGTTCATCAGGGGGGACAATTAAAAAATCATTATGGGTCAACATGACAAATGCTTACTTTTCTCACAACTGGTGCAGTCGTTGTCTTCTACAGCTCGATTCTCCAACCCTGGAGACGATTAGGTGCTGCCGCAGCACTGTAGCCCAAATATTTGTGCGACTGCCCAACTGGTGCTGCCACAGCACTGGGAAGGGCTGAAACACGAATGAAGTCCGTGTAAGTAATCTATTTCAGAATCTGAATAATGATAAATTCTTTTCCCTTTTTCCCTTTTCTTAACTCTCTCTTTTTTTCTCTCCCCATCTGTCTATACCTCACCTGGTAATGGTGAATCGCAGGTGGAACTCGTTCTTCAAACAACCTGTCCGGTCAGTGTCCCCAAGCCATCTCCTTCCTATTCCTTATTTTTCCCTCCTGCGCTCTTTTTGAGTACACGTTCAGTGAGTACTCGTCTAACTCTACGCATTACCAGCCCATGGTTGCTGACCAATGGACAACGTCCGTCCATTCAACCAATGATCGCCCTACGTCTATAGCCACCAGCGACACCGATCACACTGGTCAGGCCATTCAAACTTTCTTTTCTTTTAACTTTCCTCTTCCCTACCTAGGGAAATGCTTTATAACAAATAAGGGCGTACGCGATGGAACGTCACATGTCGCCATATGAGGCTACATCACATGACCCATAATGCTGAGAGAGCTGGAAAAAAAGATGGCAAGAAAATAAATACCTCCAACCGTCTCCACCAAGTCTTTGAAACCCCTATGCATGGCTGTGTTCACACACACACACACTCTGCAAGCATCACAGACACTAAAAGCACTTCAGTACTTCGGCGGGAATACCATCTTTCCCTGGTGCCTTGCCAGAGGCAAGAGCGTCCAGGGCTTCGTTCAGTTCCTCTATGGTTGGTTCTCTGTCAAGCTCTTCCAGTTCTGGTAGGCGCTCTATGGCATTCAGGGCATCTTCTGTGACTACATTTTCCCTTGCATATAGCTCAGTGTAGTGTTCTACCCAGCGCTCCATCTGTTGTTTCTCTGTCCTGAATCACCTCCCCTGTAGCTGATCTCAAAGGGGCAGTTTTCTTTTGTGTTGGGCCCAATGCCTGCTTGATGCCGTCATACATCGCCTTAATGTTGCCTGTGTCAGCTGCGATCTGAATCTGGGAGCAGAGCTGAAGCCAATAATCGTTAGCGCATTGCCTGGCACACTGCTGGACTTTGCTGCGAGCAGCACGGAGAACCTGGAGGTTCTGCTCACTAGGGTTGGTTTTGTATGCTGTCAGGGCATTTCTCTTGGCCTTGATGACTGGTATCATTTCTTCTAAATGGGCTTCGAACCAGTCAGCTGACTTGCTGGTCTTTTTGCCAAAGGTGGACATGGCGGCGTTGTAGACAGCATCTCTGAAGTGTTCCCATCGGTCTTGGGCATTTGCAGTGGGTGGGCCAGGGAGAGAATCCTCCAACACGCGTGCGAACTCCTCCACTTTTCTTTGATCGCGTGTTTTGCTGGTGTCGATGCGAGGCCGGCCCTCCTTTTTCGTACTGTGCAGTCTCTTCGCGCGGAGATTTACTTTGCTGCACACCAAAGAGTGGTCAGTGTCACAGTCGGCGCTCTGGTAGCTGCGAGTGATCTTGATGCTGGAAAGGTTGACACGTCTGGTGAGGATCAGATCGAGCCGATGCCAGTGTTTGGATCGAGGGTGTCTCCAGGAGACTCGATGCTGAGGCTTCGTGTTGAAGAAGGTGTTACTGACGCACAACCCATGATGACAGCGGAGCTCTAGCAGGCGCTGGCCATTCTCGTTCATTTTCCCAGTGCCGAACTGACCCAAGCAAGTGGGCCAGGAGTTGTGATCGACACCTACTCTGGCGTTGAAATCGCCTGCGATGAACAGTAATTCTCTGTCGGGAAATCTCCTTATAGCAGCACTGAGGTCGTCATAAAACTTGTCTTTTGCTTCTGCTGTGGGATTCGAACTATCCCCCCGAATAGTGATAGGGAGACACATTATCCACTCGAACCTTGGAGCATTAAGTGGGTGCTACTGGCTCAGTCAGCTGAAGTTGTTTAGTAAACAGGCTGAGCCCATCCACATGAAGAACAGTAGTCTTTTGCTTGTTCAGTTGGTATAACTGTAAGGCACTGTGTTGATGTTATTGTCAGGCTGGTTGGAATGTGTGTGGACGGTGTTGTCGTAGTTTTCTATAGGATAATTACTGTGTGAAAGCGACCTCCAAAGTCGTTAGGAATTTTCAATGTCCATTTGGCGGGTAGTGGTTATTTGCTAGACTATTATGTAGAAGTGTGTGTAAATGCTGAAGAACGTAGTTAGAGAGGAATTCATTGTGGATGCAAACAAGGTGGTGGAGAAGCAGTATGGACAAGGGTATGGCCCAGGGGAGATTCTTTGTTTACATCCCTGTGTAAACTGAATGGAGAGCAAGAAAAGTGAGAACAACAACAATATGAATATGAGAGTGAAGAAAACAATAATGCAATACGGGAGAGTGAGAGAAGAGTGAGCAGGACAGATCAGGGCCGAAAGAATGTGGTCTGGGTGACGAAGTGGAAGGAAGGTCTTTAATGCAGAGCTTAAAGACAAGCTGAGAAACAGAGAACGAGTCCGAAACCTTTAAGTGGGTGAAGCAGAAAATACTTCTAAGCCGAAGAAAACATCCAAAAACCAGAGGTGGGGGGAGGTGAACAAAATCAGAAGAAAACTTATGTAAACGTCATTGAAGAGTCCCCAGAGATGACCATGGAGACCCAGTCCTGGAACCTGATGCCAGACAATCCAAGACATCAACCTGTGCTGAAGCAGTTTGTAGTGACAAACAGTTTGAGAACTGTGGTGTGTGCAGAAACCTGGCCATTGTAGTATTCAACCCAGGATAAGGAAGTACTGATCTCTTGTGTTTTGATTATATTCCTTTTTTGTGCATTGGGATTTTTCATGTGTAATTATTGGCAGAGTGTAAATAATATTTTTTTTGTTCTCAGTTGTGTCAGAAGAGAACCAAATGCGTGACAACCCAGAGAGAGCGGAATGTTTGGTGGGTGCATGAGTGCACATATGCATGTATGAGTGCAGCGATAACCTTGGTGTGTTATGCCTGACACATATATCAGTGTAGCTCACTTAATAAATACCATCATGATTTCCCCCCTTTCTGGACACAGTTCTCCATTGTTTATGAGCAGAAAATGACGGGGTCTGTAAATGGATGATATTGAAAGCAGTTTGGTATCTTTAAGCCGCTCCACTGAAAGGTAATTTTCAGATTTGTTTACAGGTTGGGTTTCTGGCCTGAGCCTGAACAGAGGCATCCCTGGAGCCAAAAAAAAAACAACAAAAAACAAACAAACAAACAAAAAACCCCAGGGGGAAGTTTTCCAGGCGTAAATTGCATAGAATAAAATTCTGCTCAGCCTGAAAGACAATTTTCAGGTTTCTTTTTGTTGTTGTTATAGGCCAGATTCACAGCCTGAGCCTGAAATGTTTTACAATTACTTTCCAACAAGCCCACCCCTCATTCCCCAAGTGAATCACAACTATGCGCTTTAGGAAAGGAATGACAGTACAATGAGCGTTATTTTAAACTAAGATCATGATCTTTCAGCTAAAATATCAGCAGACACAGCAGCCCCAGCCACCGAAGCATCAATTGACTTGTGACCCTGTAGAATAGAAATTGGACAATCTCTTCAACAAAGATAACTTCTGCCCTTTTTGTACTCCCAGTTCTTAAAGAACAGGGAGTACTTTAGAATGGGAACAAAGAAATGCTGTGTGTGTGTGTGTGTGTGTGTGTGTGTGTGTGTGTGTGTGTGTCCGTGGTCAAAATGTGTTCCACTCAGGTATGTTCATTATGGGTCACGGATGATGCCCGATGTTTTCGTTTACCCCGTTACAGCCGTTACTAACGGCTGTAACAGCCTGTAACGGTTTTTCTTCTTTTTAGAATATATTAAAAACTACTTGGCCGATCTTCCTGAAAATTTGTAGAAATGTTCATTATGGGTCACAGATGATGCCCGATGTTTTAGTTTACCGTTACAGCCGTTACTAACGGCCTGTATCGCTTTTTCTTCTTTATGGAATATCTCAGAAAGTACTTGGCCGATCTTTGTGAAAATTAGCAGGTATGTTCGTTATGGGTCTCGGATGATGCCCGATGTTTTAGTTTACCCCGTTATAGCCGTTACTAACGGCTGTAACGGTTTTTCTTCTTTATAGAATATCTCAAAAAGTACTAGGCCGATCTTTCAGAAAATTTGTAGGTATGTTCATTATGGGTCACGAATAATGCCTGATGTTTTAGTTTACTGCATTACAACTTCTTCATGACTTCCCAACATGTTAACGCTAAGACACAGGTTTGCTGCCTACCCTGTACCTCAGTACCTGTGCTCATCCAGTATTTGTCCTGACACTGGCAGTTTCTTGTTGCCATCTAAGGCAAATTCATGTGTCAAGTATGCATGACCAAGATCAAAAGTTCTTGTTAACAATCTGGCCACTTTTATGTTGGTTTTATAGAACCTAGCTATCAACTAACAGTCTTATGTTTGTTATCTATGAAAAGAGCAAACCTTACCAAATGTTAATGGCATGTTAGGATATACAGAATTCAATGCATGGAGACAGTTATCTGAAAGGAATTATGATCAACAGGTCCAAGAACTGTCTCGGACCTTTCCACTCTGCTCCTGTACAACACTTAATAATCATGTGACATGATTTTGCAAAGCTTTCTATTCTTTCCTAGAATTCATAATGAGAACAAAAAATCCATCATAATTAAAGAAAACACAAAATAAGTAATAACCTATTTAGTTATCTTTGGAAAAATTCACAATCTATACATAGTTCTGACTACATGTCATGTAATTTGTCCATTTCCACTGACTACATGAATAAAGAAAACATACTTCACATTATCCACTTGCGTAATGAAGCACCCTCTGCTCCAATGGTTAGGGATTAATTTTCACTGAAATCAGCAGAGAACATTCTGTATGCTTACTGGAGGCAAACGGAACATTTCCTTAGAAATAAAACATGCCAACCAAACGTGGCATGCCTGTCCACAAAAGGTTAACACTACAAGATCCAGTTATTGTCCGTCATATTGACAGGCTTATGTGAAGCGTTTGGACCAGTCTTGAGTCTTCCACATCGAAAGTCTTTCGATGAACTCTAGGTCCAGACTTTGTACGGCACACAGCACTCCCTTGTTTAACACAGGCTTTTGTTTGTCTTACACCTTGACAGCCTGTTGATGACCAAGTCACATTTGTTGAATCCAGCTCAATGCAATCAACTGTTTTACTGATGACCATGTGCCACTCCCAGTAAATCCTACTCCACTTCCTCTCCCATCCACAGGACAATGATTTGACCTGGACCACATGGCTGCACCATCAGCCTGCCACTTAGTTTTTAGTTTCAAATGTTTGCTTCAAAACGAAAACTGTCCAATTTAACAAGTTCACTTCTATGCCACTTGACTTTGACTCAAATAATGTACCATTTTAACAGGAGAGTTGTCCAATTTAATGTTAACTTCCTTGCCTAAAGGATAGCATTTCACCAACATGGTCATGAATGCAAAACTACAGCAAGGTTCTATTTGTCAAATCTAAACCTAGTTCGAGTTCAGTCTGTAGCCTGACGCATAACCTTGCAATGGGTTCAGTCTACAGTCCATTCACAGAGAAACATGGGGGCTTATCAACCTAGATAATGTTGAAAATTAACAGGTTAAGGAAAAGAAGAAACTTTAATATACAAACAATGAGGTACATGGTTACTGATGATGGATGCACAAACCTTATGACCACTGCCAGTTTCTCAATCAAGTCTCAGAACTTGCACTGTAGCTCCCATTCTGCGATCATCATCATTTCTGTAAATGTCTTAGAAGTTGGCAACATGCTAAGTACAGTGGTGAGCGCTCGTTGATAAGGTTTATAGTGCTAACAGTTACTAAATATAAAGGGCAGGAATTAAGACAAAATGCAAAGCTTAATTTTCTGATTAGACAGAGCAGTGCTGCTAATGTCTTGATACACTGATATGTAACATATGCACAAGATCACTTATGTATAAAAGATCCTATTAACCTTGCCTGTGTTGAAAGCTTTGGCAACTAGCATAAATTTTGTCTTGACATTAAGTGTGGTTCCACACATGGTAGCTATTGACTATACAGCTTCATTCACAGCAGCTACTGAAAGAACGCTCTCATATGTAACAGCTGAGACAATAGCGCTCCATAGAGGTGGACATTAGAAGCATCACTCCAAGCAGGGTAAACTACTGACAGTATAGCTCTAAACAGGGAAGCTATTGATGACAGTGAGACTGTACTGGGTTGCTATTAACCTTTCCCGTACGCCGTGGGTCCCCGTGGACCCACATGGGTAACTTTTAATTGATAAAAAAAAAGTTTTAAAGCTGTCTTCACTAAATTTTATGACTTCGCCAATATAGCATTGCCCCACTTCTGTACCAAAATTTCTTTGTTTTTGTCAAAAAACAAAAGAGTAAACAAACAACAAACGTCCCAGTACGTTGTGGGTCCGAGCGGACCCATACTTTCAAAGAACAAACCTTGAGTGCTGTACGTCGTGGGTCCGAGCGGACTCATACTTTGAAACAGAACAAACCTTGAGCGCCGTACGTCGTGGGTCCGAGCGGACCCATACTTTGAAACAGAACAAACCTTGAGCGCCGTACGTCGTGGGTCCGAGCGGACCCATACTTTGAAACAGAACAAACCTTGAGCGCCGTACGTTGTGGGTCCGAGCAGACCCATGCCTTCTAAAGACACAGAATCTGAACCTCCCGTTCGCAATCCATTTCCCGTAAAGCGCTAGCCTCAACAGAATGGCTGGCATCACTGACATAAACACGTGACTGCTGCGCATGCGGCCAAATTTTGCTACAGTGGCGGGAATCGCTCTCTCCACGTGTCTCTGTGTCTCTGGGATTGCAAGTTCGACGTCAAATTCATCAGATCTGCTTTCTAAATAATAATAATGAATATTTATATAACAGACTGTCCAGAAGACTGCTCTATGTGCTTTACAAAAATGACAATACATGTATACATGACAACTAACGATTTTGAAAGCAGAGGTGCAGTGACCAATTCATCAGAGTACTGGTTTTGAATTGTAGGCCTACACACTACTTGTAACGGTACTGTACGAGATACCGACGTCTCTCTCTCTTTTTTTTTTTTACCAGCAGCAGGCCAGATCTGGTAATAATAATAAACATCCTCCTGGTGCTCCAGCTTCTGTAGGCCAGTGTGAGTGGTGTGTGTGTGTGTGTGTGTGTGTGTCTGTGCGCGCGCGTGTGCGTGATTGTGAGTGTGTCGGTGTGCATGCGGACGCAAATTTGCCTAATTTCACCATTATATTATCTGCTACATACATGGAAATAAGTTATCAGCATTATCCACCTAAAAATCGAATTTCCTTTCAGTTCAATTCAACCCAATGGCTGAAAGAATGAACATCTTTGAGGCTCTGAACATCGCAAATGGCAATGATACTGGAGAAGGTACGAAAGTTATCATTTGACGACTGTGTTGATCATTTTCTTTTGTCTACACTACATTGACATCCCTCAAAATTTTCATATTTGTAATAGTTTGGATGAAAGTGTCCCACGGACACACGTCTAACGAAATGGGAACATCCCAGTTTTTAACAGGTTCCTATGTTTAGGTTTTTCAATCTCTCTCTCTCTCTCTCTCTTGCTTAGAACAAACTGCTCCCAACCAATGTTTTTCTCAAGACACAACGACCAAATGTTTCCCTTCCACGTACCACTGCTGTTAGCAATCACCTTTTACATAAAAACAAAGGCGACTAGATATGAGCGCAAGCATCTAACGGTACCTGTGGATCGCAATGACATTTTCCCATGGATGTGTGTGTGTGTGTGTGTGTAAGTGTGTGTGTGTGTGGTATGTGTGTGTGAGAGAGAGAGAGAGAATGTTAAAGTGTGTGTGAGTGATTTCTCAGCCTACTGAACAAATTTAAGTCTCTTTACTAAACCAATAAACCATTGTTGACAGAAATGTACTTGTGTGTGTGTGTGTTTTCCCCCGTTATAGAGTGAGTGGACTTAACATTCTGTGTGTGAGACATATTGTTAGAGTGTTCCGTGTAAATTCTTCACTGGAGGCTCTCGTTATTGAATATTAGGCTGAAACTATTTTTAGTATGCTAAAGAAGCATCAAGTCGGATACATGTAGGCCTACAGTCACTCCTAAACACGCGCTCCCTCTCTTCTGTGCCCATATTTCGTTAAGTCCATCACAAGCACATTTTCCTCTCATACATATATTCGTACATACTTGCACACAAGATCTGCACTATCATACACAGACTGACGAACATACCTGCATGCACGCACGCACATACACTCGCATACACACACCAACACATATACAAACTTGAAAACGACACACGCACGCATGCATGCACGCACACACACACACCAGCGCATTTTCATTTTGTGTGTCACAGCTGGTTTGATTACCACAGCGTGTGAGTGGAGTGATGTTCAAAAGCCAGATGTGTGCCTGTGTGAATGTGTGCTGGCATGCGTGTACACACGGTCACCTTGATCGATGGTTTTTCACATTACCAAGCATTTTGAAACAAACAAGTTCAACCTCTTGCACGAAAACTCTGTTGCTGCTTATAAAAAATACTATTCAATCCGTCTAAAACATACGACTTTCTTAAATTCGTACACAAACACAACTAGGCAGGCTTTGTTTCTTCATGAAAAAAGCATGGGTCATGCAGACCACAACGTACGGCAAGGCTTTGTTCCTTCATAAAAAGCATGGGTCCATGTGGACCCGCGACGTACAGCAAGGCTTTGTTCCTTCATAAAAAGCATGGGTCCATGCGGACCCACGACGTACGGCAAGGCTTTGTACCTTCATAAAAAGCATGGGTCCATGCGGACCCACAGACGTACGGCAAGGCTTTGTTACTTCATAAAAAAGCATGGGTCCATGCGGACCCACAAGTACGCAAGGTTTGTTGCTCATAAAGCATGGGTCCAAGGACCCACAATGTACGGTAGGCCTTTCCTTCACTAAAAGCATGGGTCCATGCGGACCCACGATGTACGGCGCGCAAAATTTTAGGCGACGTACGGGAAAGGTTAACAGTAAAGTATGACTCTGTACAGGGTAACTATTAACAGTAACATCCCCATCTAGGGCAGCTAAAGGCAGTATGACTCCATAAAGGGCAGCTATTGACGGTAGGGCTCTGTACAGGGCAGCTACTGACAGTACGGCTACATACTGGACAGCTATTGATGCTAGGGCTTCATAGAGGGCAGCTGTTGACAGCAGGGCTTCACAGAGGGCAGCTGTTGACAAAAGGGCTCTAAAGAGGGCAGCCATTGACAGTGAGGCTCCATGTATGGCAGCTATTGATGATGGTGATCCATACTGGGCAGTGCAGCAACTCGCAATATGCCTACCTACAGGGCAGTGATTGATAGTATGCCTTCCTACAGGGCAGTGATTGATAGTATGGCTTTTTACAGGGCAATGATTAATAGTATGCCTTCCTACAGGGCAGTGATTGATAGTATGGCTTCCTACAGGGCAGTGATTGATAGTATGACTTCCTACAGGGCAGTGATTGATAATATGACTTCCTACAGGGCAGTGATTGATAGCATAACTTCCTACAGGGTAGTGATTGATAGTATGGCTTTCTACAGGGCAGTGACTAATAGTATGGCTTCCTACAGGGCAGTGATTGATAGTATGGCTTCATACCAGGCAGTAACTGATAACAGGCTTCCCAACAGGGGAGCTCTTATTGACAGTAGAACTCCATACAAGGCAAACATTGATGCTAGGGCTCTGCACAGGACAGTAATGATAGTAGTACTCAATACAGATCAGCTAATGACAGTGTGCTCCATACAAGGCAGGGTTCATACAGATTTCCAGACAAAAAATTCAAGGACTTTTTAAGGACTTCTCACACACTTTTCCAAAAAAATTAAGGATTAACTTCATGGATAATTTTAAGAAAAATAATCATGAAATACACAAAATAAATCATTCAGATATTCTTTACTCCTCACAAGCAGAGATTCCTTTAGGAATCTCGGCTGTCAAAATCAGTAGACAAGAATAGTTGTTTTTTACACTGTACAAGAGCAAATGCAGGATTCTCTGTTGTTGTGATCAGCTGACACAAATATTTGAAAATGTTCGCTGTGCACAAGAAGGATTATCAAATCTTGCAAGAGATAAAAATGTTTGATTGATGTACACAAGGATTTTCAGTTCTTGTGATCGGTATACAAAAATACATAGTTGTTTGAAGTCACTGAGGTAAAACGTTGATAAAAAAACCCCCTAAAACTACAGATCACAATACTAGGGGCACAAACATCAAAACACTGAGAGGATGCAAGTTGTAATAGAACACTAACAGTTAACTTAAACTGCATCTGTCACTTCTTCCATCTTCTCTTGAATCTCCTTCTCTACCTGCTGCAAACTTTGCTGCTTTTCCTTCACTTTCTTCCAAAATGCATTTGATTCTGCAATTAAAGAAAGTTCATTCTTTTGAAAGATGTTTAATGTCCTGTTCAAATCGGTGTTTTCTGTTTTTCAAGTCAGACACCTTGTCCTAAAGAGTTTTTCTTTTTTTCTGACGCCTCCTGGATTTTCTGTGTGTAATCCTGGTACTAATGTCATGCACTTGATGCAGACAGTATCAGCTCTTTCAATACAGAATGGAAGTAGGGAGCAATGCAAAATGCTGCCAGACATGCTGTTTTTCTTTCTCCACACTGAAACTGGCAACTGCATTATCCGAGAACATTCGCTGGAAGAGAATTGAATTGCCTTCAAATGGATGACAGCTGTAATGAATTGTAACTACTTTTTTTTTTAAGTCCACAGTATTTTAGCTTTCATTGCCTCCGTTTTCGTATTGCTCAAACTGTTTACTGACATCTGACTTGGAGCAAAACTGCTGGCAAATGAACTGCAGGATGGTGAACTGCTGGGTGTGATGGCCTGATCACTCGTGTTAGAACTTTCTGTTAAAAAAAAAAAATCACTTTGAAATACAAACAGCAGGGCGTGAAGCCTTCATTATGTTGCAGTGTTTCTTTCCTTTTCTGTGGCTATTTACAGCCGACTCTCCTATTGAAGACATTTGTCTAGGACCTTTTCGTATATACGGCAGAAGGCAGCTTTGCTTTTGTCTTGACCTGGGTCTGCCTGCAACCATTATTTGTACTCTTATTATTCCAGTCCAACAACATTACACAAACATTTCCTCGGCATGTTGGCGTCTCAATTTCAAGATGGCGGATCATTCTATACCATTCACATATGCGCCATGAAGGCTGATAAATCTGGTGTTTTGACCTATAGCAGACGATGTATCAGCAAGATTGTCGGTCAACTCTGACTTTGACTTTCATACTTTTTTTTTTTCAAATTCGATTCCAGGTATTCTTTTTTAACAGCCGCCAGATTTTACAGACTTTATTCAAAATCATTGGCAGTGACAAATTCAAGAGACCTGTTCACAGACTGGCTCCATACGGGCACCTATTGACAACAGTGTTCCATACAGGGTAGCTATTGACAACAGTGTTCCATACAGGGCAGCTATTGACAACAGTGTTCCAAACAGGGCAGCTATTGACAACAGTGTTCCATACAGGGTAGCTTTTGACAACAGGGCTCCATACAGGACAGCTATTGACAACAGGGCTCCATACAGGGCAGCTATTGACAATAGGGCTCCATACAGGACAGCTATTGAACAGTGTTCCATACAGGGCAGCTATTGACAAGTGTTCCATACTGGGCAGCTATTGACAATAGTGTTCCATACAGGGCAGCTACTGACAATAGTGTTCCATACAGGGCAGCTGTTGATAATAGTGTTCCATACAGGGCAGCTACTGACAATAATGTTCCATACAGGGTAGCTACTGACAATAGTGTTTCATACAGGGCAGCTACTGACAACAGTGTTCCATACAGGGCAGCTGTTGATAACAGTGTTCCATACAGGGCAGCTGTTGACAATAGTGTTCCATACAGGGTAGCTACTGACAACAGTGTTCCATACTGGGCAGCTACTGACAACAGTGTTCCACACAGGGCAGTTAGTGACAATGGTGTTCCATACAGGGCAGCTATGGACAGCAGGGCTCCATACAGGGCAGCTATTGACAATAGTGTTCCATACAGGGCCGCTACTGACAATAGTGTTCCATACAGGGCAGCTATTGACAAGTGTTCCATGCAGGGCAGCTACTGACAATAGTGTTCCATACGGGGCAGCTATTGACAAGTGTTCCATGCAGGGCAGCTACTGACAATATGTTCCATTCAGGGCAGGTATTGATTCTTGGGCTCCATACTGGGCAGCTTTTGACAGCAGAGTTCCATGCAGGGCAGCCATTGACAACTGGGCTCCATAGATGGCAGCTATTAGCATAGGGCTCTATACAGGGCAGCTATGGACAGCAGGGCTCCATAGAGGGCAGCTATTAGCATAGGGCTGTATTCGGGGCAGCTATGGACAGCAGGGCTCCACAGAAGGCAGCTATTAGCATAGGGCTGTATTCGGGGCAGCTGTGGACAGCAGGGCTCCATAGAGGGCAGCTATTAGCATAGGGCTGTATTCAGGGCAGCTGTGGACAGCAGGGCTCCATAGAGGGCAGCTATTAGCATAAGGTTCTATACGGGACAGCTACGGACAGCAGGGCTTCATAGAGAGCAGCCATTAGCATACACTCTATACAGGCAGCTATGGACAGCACGGCTCCATAGGGGGTAGTTATTGACTTCCTACGGGCAGCTACTGAAAAAAGGGCTCCATACAGGCAGCCATACAGAGCTAACAAACTGGTCAGTGTTTGACAGTTGGGATCCATGTAGGGCAGCAAGGCTCCATGTAGGGCAGCTATTGACAGAAGGGCTCCTTTGCAGCTATTGACAGCAAGACTCCTTATATGGCAGCTACTGACAGCAAGGCTCCCTATTTGGCAGCTATTGACAGCAAGGCTCCTTATTTGACTGCACGGCTCTGTACTGGGCAGCTCTCGACAATATGGTTCTATGCAGGGTTTCTGTTGACAACAGGGCTCCATACAGGTCAGCTATTGACAATAGGGCTCCATACATGGCAGCTGTTGACCTCATGCAGGTCAGCTAGTGACAGTAGGGCTCCATGCATGGCAGCTAGTGACAGTAGGGCTCCATGCATGGCAGCTAGTGACAGTAAGGCTCCATGCATGACAACTAGTGACAGTAGGGCTCCATGCATGGCAGCTAGTGACAGTAGGGCTCCATGCATGGCAGCTAATGACAGTAGGGCTCCATGCATGGCAGCTAGTGACAGTAGGGCTCCATGCATGGCAGCTAGTGACAGTAGGGCTCCATGCATGGCAGCTAATGACAGTAGGGCTCCATTATGGCAGCTAGTGACAGTAGGGCTCCATGCATGGCAGCTAGTGACAGTAAGGCTCCATGCATGACAACTAGTGACAGTAGGGCTCCATGCATAGCAGCTAGTGACAGTAGGGCTCCATGCATGGCAGCTAATGACAGTAGGGCTCCATTATGGCAGCTAGTGACAGTAGGGCTCCATGCATGGCAGCTAGCGACAGTAAGGCTCCATGCGTGACAACTAGTGACAGTAGGGCTCCATGCATGGCAGCTAGTGACAGTAGGGCTCCATGCATGGCAGATAATGACAGTAGGGCTCCATTATGGCAGCTTGTGACAGTAGGGCTCCATGCATGGCAGCTAGTGACAGTAGGGCTCCATGCATGGCAGCTAGTGATAGTAAGGCTCCATGCATGACAACTAGTGACAGTAGGGATCCATGCATGGCAGCTAGTGACAGTAGGGCTCCATGCATGGCAGCTAATGACAGTAGGGCTCCATTATGGCAGCTAGTGACAGTAGGGCTCCATGCATGGCAGCTAGTGACAGTAAGGCTCCATGCATGACAACTAGTGACAGTAGGGCTCCATGCATGGCAGCTAGTGACAGTAGGGCTCCATGCATGGCAGCTAATGACAGTAGGGCTCCATTATGGCAGCTAGTGACAGTAGGGCTCCATGCATCGCAGCTCGTGACAGTAGGGCTACATACAGGACAGCCAAAACATTCACACATGTAAAAGGCAAGTTGTAAAAATAAAATAAGTGAATATAAGCACCAAAAATAACTGCTTTGAATGAGACAGACACACAGATAAACACTTATCCAAAATCTGTTCAACAATGATGCAACTACTAAACTACACCACACACATACAATAAATGGGGAGGAGGGGGGAGAACGGGGCAATTTACAGATATTTCAATAACCAGCATTCACATGCAACAGTCAGCAAAATATGACAAGCTGTTTTCATTTAAATTAAACAGCAATACATGCCCAGACTAATCTTTGTGACAAATCAACCATACCTGGTAAGAAACATATTACTTAACAGTATGCAGTACCCAAAACTATAATTTCTGAATCATGAATATGTTCTCAAACACTAGCCTATCAGTCAGAATCAATCAACTTTTCAAGTTCCAATTACACCTCCATATTGTGAACACCATCAAAGAAAAATATTCCAGGTGGCTGTACCTGTATATTAAATCCTATCACTACAAATTTATACCACATGAAATTCTTTTCTTGACTGCAAACAAGATCTAAAACAAATAAAGCACCTATCATAAGGGGCAAAACAACTTCAATGCAGTACAAAAACAATACAAATAATCTTTCAAACATTAATAAGCACCAGACAAGAAGTACTCAAAAGCAAAGCACCAGCTTTATCAAAAGCTTTTCAGACTTCTGTGATCAATGTTAAGCGGCGAGATATCTTTGGTAGATGATAAACATAAAGCTGCCGTCAACTTTTTGGAAGCACAGTAACTAATGCAGTGGGAGGAGAATGTTTTCTCTACTCATTGTGGTGATAGCAGTCACATAGCACTTCAACACCAGAAGCAGTTTTCAGAAATGAAATTGCTAGGCATGAGTAGAGTATTGAGGAAATACTGGGAACAAAAACCCAATCAGTCAGAAAATCTTGAAAACAACATTACTGTCTTACAAGTTACAATCTAATCACATTATTACTCTTTTCAAAAAGTTGGAGGCATTTGCAAGCCTTGCGAATAATCATCAAGTCTTTCTATTCAAAGAAATACTATGACGTAATGACACTTAAACATAAAGAGTGTGTGTGTGTGTGTGTGTGTGTGTGTGTGTGTGTGTGTGTGAGGGGAATGAAAAGAGGTAGGAAGTGGGGGAATACAGAAGAAAGTCAATGTAAGTATGAGAAGGTAGTGGCAAGTGGAAAATCTGTCAATGTGGGGGAGATCAGTGGAGTATAGAACAAAACACAGAAAAAAAAAGTTTATACATGTTCAAGAAAACTGAAGGACTGTGAGTGGGAGAAAACACAGTGGGAGGTCTGTAAAAGTAGAGGAGGAAGAGATGGGGGAGATGAGGGGTAAGAGCGGAAGGTTTGTGTGAATTCACAGGAACACACAGTGAAAGTCTGTGCAAGCAAGGGGGAAAAACAATGGAAGATTTGTAACAGTGTTGGAGAGAACACTGTAGAAAGTTTAACAAAATAGTTAGAGTTAAAAAAAAACCACCACATAAGTAGAGTTAAAAAAAAAGAAAAATCCGAAAAACATGTGGTATGGAAGGAAACATGATAGAAGTATGGGGGACAAAAGAAAGTAAAATCTGTAAATATGGAGGAAAACATGACTAAAAATGTATACAAGTATGGAAATATGGAGGGGGGGGGGGGGGGGGTGAATTGCAGGGGGCAGGGAAGGACCATAATGGAAAGTATCTGTGGGTGAAACATACAGTGCTTGCAAGCATTTGTTTCTTATTAACTAGTGTACCTTCATAAATTCTTGAATATCAGAACAGACTTTCTTATTCTGTAATCTACCTTGATTCTTAATTGCTGTCTGAGATAGAATTTACAAGAGAATTACAGCCCTTCAATCTCAGATTGGATCGATGTACAGGAATCAAACTACCTTTTTGTTTTAATTCTTCAGATCATAATTTTTAAGACATTATCTGAAAAGAAAAGGTGCTGTGAGAGAAACTTTTTCTCTCTAATTGATTTTGTTGATATGAGAGAGAGAGAGAGAGAGAGAGAGAGTGAGAGTGAGTGAGAGAGAGAGAGAGAGAGAGAGACAGACAGACAGAGACAGAGAGAGTGTGTGTGAGAGAGAGAATGGGATTAGAAAGTCAGGTGGAGTTAAGAGAGGACAGGGCTGGAGGAGGAAGAGAGAGAGGGAAGGTATGTCTATATACAGTACAAAACTCAAGATTGGTTACTTCTAAAACAATAATGATGTGATGTTATTCCATTGGAAGTCTACTTTCATGTGCCTATGACTACACCAGTGCACAAACAGTGCCTGTGTCCACCCCCACCCCCTCCTCCCTCTAAAAGAACAAAGAAACAAACAAACCCATCTTACACCAAAACTGAAGTGTAATATTTCTTTTCTGTCAAATTCTTATGCGATTTCACATTATTTCTATTTTTATTATTAAATAAAACAAAATGAATGTAAAAGAAGATAACTTATGGGTTTGTTTTTATTTGTATTTGAAGTCTATTATATTCTTATTTTCATTTACACTGGCATGTAGATCAATGTCTTAAAATCAACAAGATCTAACCTGTTTCCTTGTGAACTCTTTTGCCACTTCAGTAGTGGAAGTTCAGGTGTACCTATCCTCAGCTGATTTTAGTCACTCTCTTTCAAAGTCTTTAACGTTGTCAACTGCGTCAATTTTTTAACATATTTGTAGAACATAGGAAAATTTCTGATGTCTCAAACACTTTACTCTCAAACTATTGCCAAACTAAAGAACCTTTGTGAAACATTCTCACTTGTGAAACATTCTCTTTCATTTGTATGAAATTAAGGGAAATGTAACATATTCATTTGTGACAGATTTCTCCCCTCTTTCACTGTAAAATTGTGAAAATTGCTTGCTACTTCATCATTTCCGAAACAATTCTCTATTTCCCGTAGAATATGGAAAATATTTACCACTTCATTATTTGTGAAAGGACACTTTCCCCATATATCATATGATGAAGGAAAATGTTTGTCACTTCATCATTAGTAAAAAAAAAAACTCTCTCTCATTGTTATAGAGATACTAAGTTCACCTTATTCAACTCACCCCCATGTAAATTATCACAAACATTTTCGTCATTTCATCATTTGTAAAACAATTCTGACTTCATCTGTTCCAGTTAAGTAAAATGTTTGTCACTTCACAATTAATTTTGTGAAACATTTCTTTCCCCAACTGTAGAATAAAAGAAATATTCGTCATCTCATCTCTTGCCGAATGGTCCTTTCCTCAGTTGTAATAGAATAAAGATAAATATTTATCATTACATTACATGTGAGATGATTCTCTCTCCACTAGTAGTAGAATAAAGAAAAATGTTTGAACTCATCACATCATATGTAATTTGTTCCCCACTTATAGAATAAACATGAATGTTTGTCATTCCATCCTCTGTGAAACAATACTGTCCTTGTCAGTGACAGTATAAAGAAAAATGACCCTCATGTCTGTAACAAGCCTCTTTGTCTCACCACATGCAAACTTACAAACAAAAAAACAACAACAAAAAATTCTTAGATTTTTCATGAGATTTTCCTTCCTTCCATCATACGGATTAGTTATCCTCAGTAGCCTCCCATGTGCTGATGCATAAATGCGACTGTTGGTGTCAGTGCTATTTCAACACTGACAGGGCAAAGTCCAAATACAAGCAAATCAGAGAACACAAGATAAGCATAAAAAAGGGCTGTCCTTTATTATTAAGTATTCACTTGTCCTCCTCACTTCAAGTTTTCCTTTTCCCCCACCACCTGTGGTGCATTGGGCTGTTATAATAAAAGGAACAAACTAAACCTGAAATCACAATTTCAATCTTTTCCATTTTTTCTCCGTGAAAAGGATGAACTTATTAACAACTGGCAAGAATATGCATTTCATATCTGAAACTCATCATTGTTAAATGCACTGTACATCTGAATATATCTACATATTTCACCCACTTAGAACATGGCACTCTGCTACTAAACAGGAAAAAAAACACAAAAAACCCCACAAAAAACAACAGTAAACAGAGGAAACGAAATAAAAATACAATCATAAAGATGCTGCTGAATAAAGGAAACTCTACAACTTAACAAAATATACATCACAAAATGTAAAACGTACTTGAAAACACAGTGATAACTTCAATCCTTTTCTCTCCCCTTTTCTTGTGAGAAAAACAAAACAGCTGACTTTTAGTAAATAAATTTTTGCCTCTGTATGTAAAACAATGTAAAAAAATTTTTTTCCCTAATAATCTTAAGATCAGAAATGTAAAACTGGTTACAATTAACTAAAGAAAACAAAACAAAACAAAAAAAGGATCCCTTGAAAACAAAAAGTCAATGAAATCTACCATTTTGCAATCATAGGGCACCATGTGACTAAACACTGCTTCCAGGATATACAATACTCTCTCTTGTTTTTTTTTTCCTTTTGTTTGTGGTATTTGTTTTGACTAACATCTATTTGTAGCTGCACATATCTTTTTTGTTTATCACAGACCTTCAACACAGTGGGTTTGGTATTTAGGACAATACAGGGGAAAAACACTTGAATTTAAAAATTTGGAAAACCATTTGTACAAAACTGAACTAAAAGTCAAAATAACAGAAAAAAATCTATGTTCACACCTCTTACAGAGCATTCTTTTTTTTAACTGACCTCTTTACCTTTTCATTTGTTCTGGAACCTCTCTGGTGAAAATTTTATTTCTCAAGTCCAGTGTCATCTGTCAATCTTCAAAGTCAAGAGAAATGAAAATGACCATGGGTAGTATTCTGCAACAAACTTAGATTTCATTTTGTAAAAGTTTATTTCTTCATTTTATCTACAGTCTCCCCATTACAGCTTTGTTTACAGCGCAGTCAAAATCCGTCTTTCTGCATTCAAGAAGTCATTTAGCTCAGATTCTCGTAGAGGCAAGTCCCACATCCCCTCAACAACATCGTTTGGGTGAAGCTCAGGCCAAACCAACCCGAGGGAATTGGTATCTACCACAACTTGTGAGTCTTGCCTCCGGGAGGGTTTGTAACGCGGGTGGAGGTCTGCACATTCTGCATCTTGCCTTCCTTGGCTTGGTACACTCCATCAGAACAGGGCAAAGGAGGCTGCTCCTTCTGGGGCTTGGGTAGTTCCTGCAACAACATGAGCCAACGGTCAAAACCTAATGGCCTTGGTCGAAATCTTTCTCAGGGGTCTGATAATAGCTGGTCT
The DNA here is from genome assembly GCA_033310375.1 of Conus canariensis. Lineage (NCBI taxonomy): Eukaryota > Metazoa > Mollusca > Gastropoda > Neogastropoda > Conidae > Conus > Conus canariensis. Next base: position 31,872,813 of record CM065720.1, read on the forward strand.
ACGTCTTTCTCAGTGTCTGATAACAGCTGGTCTACATCTTTCTCAGTGTCTGGTAAGAGCTAGATCCTTGGCCTACAGAGAACTTCAGTTTTGTATTGCAATATTATGTATGGATTGTCAAGACCTACATCCAAGCTTTGGGATGCCATATTTGTATAAGTTGTCAGTGTTTGATAGAAGATGGTCACTGTTTCATACACTGGAACCTCTCTTAACAAATGTTCTGTAAGTTCCTCGACATAATGCCCCAAATTCTGTAACAGACCATCTTTCTCACATTCTGATACTGTTATCGAACTCTTACCCCGCCCTTGACTAGTGACCGACTTACCCATGGTGTGTAATGACTTTAACATTGTTAAGAACAACTGTCAACATCTCTGAATCAGCAGCGTTATGCTCAAAACATGCTACTTCAAAATCAACCATTATTTTCAGCTATGTAGCACATCTAACACACCTGCACGTGATCACCCTGACTATGATCCTTAGTACAAGGTGACAGATTTCATCAATATGATTCTCCCCTTGCTCAGGACCAACTACCATCCAGGTTGTGATCTAAGCATTGATGAGATAATGATCAGGTACAAGGGTTGATTATCTTGTTGATTAGCAATTCATGTCAGCCAAGCCAACCAAATGGGGCGTCAAGGTGTGGTAGAAGTGTGATGCACACACAGGGTATTGTGTTGCTTCTGATATTTACACTAGCCATGAAACTCACAGGGACACCACATCAGTCTTAGGTACGAAGTAGTTAACATGCTAGCATCACTTTTCTATCATCAAAAACAGGCACCTGTACTTTGATGTTTTTCAACAGTGTCCCACTGATGATACACCAGTCCCAAAATGGGACATATGCCTGTGCCACTGTCAACGTCAAACACAAGGGCTTACCAGATGAGGTCAAGACTGCCAAGCTGAACAAGAAAGGAGAATTACTGCAGATGCAGAAGAGCTTGCTGATGGCCACTGTCTACAAAGACAACTGTCAGATCTGCCTGCTCAGCACAATCAGCCACCAGGTATGATGACAGTAAAGGACAAAGTGACGCTGGCAGTCTTCACCAACTACAACAAATACATGGGTGGCATTGACAGGTTGGACCAGTACCGCACCTACTACCCTGTCGGTCATCATAACAAGAAACGGTGGAGGTACATTTTCCATTCTCTGGTCAACTTGTGTATTGTCTCCAGCCGCTGTGGCGAAGTGGTTAGCGTTGTGGAGTCCCGGCTGGGAGGTCATGGGTTCGAATCCCATCAGTCATGTGGGTTTTTCTGCCCCGACCAGCTCCTACCCAGAGTTGAGTTTGCTGCGGACTCAGTTGGGAAGACTGGGACCACACAGTCGAGTTTCATCCACTTAATGGATGTGTTTCTGACAGTGTTGCTCAAATTTCCTGACCAGCACTGCAGGTGCCTTATCTATTGGGCCTGGTTGACGCTGGGATATATTATGAAAGGAAGCGTAGAGTACAGCCCTGTCATGTAGTCTCAGACCGAAATGGAAATCCGCAGCATCATCTTAATCATCCTCATTCTCATCGATCAGCATAAAATTTTTTTTTTTGAAATGTCTCAAATTCTGTGGCCCTTCATGCCCTGCTCTCATGGTGACCTCAATTTTGATGTCCTCTCCACGTCTGTGGTCTTGGTTTGGTTCCATTGGGGTCACCAGTATCGGCGGGTCCATGGGGGCTGTCGTTAGATGGACGTGGTGGCACCCTCCAGAGGGAGAGCTCACTCATGCCGGCTCCGTGACTAAGCAATTATTGTCGTCAGTAGGGGGCTTAGTAGGTGGTGTCCTGCGTATGTTAGATCAGAACAGGTGCCACTGAACACCACTGAAGTGACTCGGCAGCAGTGCAGTGTCTCCTCCGGTGGGTTGCCTCTTGACGACTTGACATTGACTGCTCCCTGTGGATTGCCGGTGCCGGGGCTATGACGGGGCTGACCGGGCTGTGGCTGTGGACGGGGTGTCGGAAAGAATGGCGTGGGTGCACTGTCTCTGAGGTGACGCAGAGGTTAGGACAGAAAAAAACAACAACAACAAAAGACTTGTGTATTGTCCAGGCCTACATCACCTGGGAGGCTTACCTCACAACCCAGGTCTCAAAAAGACCTATGAAGACACGATGTTTCACACAGACATGGCCAACAACTTCACACAGGATTCACCTCCTGGAAGCGCAAAGCAGGGCGAAAGCAGTTCCAGAACCCCCCATTGCCAGGGCTAGCATCAACCATCACAAGTTAGAAAACATCAAAGGCAGAGCTACGGTCTGTCAGCAATACTTCAAGGCCAGCATCAACCATCACAAGTCAGAAAATATCAAAGGCAGAGCCATCAATGCTTCAAAGACAGACATACAACAGCAAAGAAACGACATGTAGAAACATCATTTAGGTGTCTCTCTGCTTTCACAGGAATGAATTTCTGAAACTATCATCAAAGAATGTGGCTCAACAATTGGGCAGCTTGCTAGTTGTGTGTGCGTGTGTGTATATATCTCTCTCTCTATTATGTCACACAACCGTACTCACATGCATACACAGAGACGTTGTGATCATCGGCACGGAGCGTAATCTGACTCCATTCACTCAATACAACGACCGAGCAATAATTCTTAATTTCTCCCCTCTGGTATATAAAACAATCACACCAGAGTCTTATTTACTCTTGACCTTTTTTTTTGTATTTCTTACAGACAAACCTAATAATGCAAAAATGGAATACAATTATATATATATATATATATATTTCTTTCTTTTCTTTTTTTTAAATTTGTGGTACTCACATCACCAATATAAATCAAAATTTGATTCAACGCCTTTCGTGGCTATTTGTCCCTTTTCACAATTAGGGTACCTTCAGTCACAACATTTCTTCACGTTATTCAAATCCAACAGTCCCTTTACACAATAGGGCACTCTACAAAGTACAAAAGTCTAGCGGCGTCTTTGACATACTTACAACAAAATTAGAAAAACATATTACAACTTTTTTTCCCCATTACACCGATTAATCACACTTCACCCTTTGACAATTGTAGGGTTTTCTTCAGAGTCTTTTCACTGGCTTTCATATACATCTCAAAAAGATATCTACCCTTTTATACACTGGGGGGTTTGTTTCCACAAACATCTTAGGCAAAAATATATATAATGTCTTTTGAGAGCCCATTAGTGTAATTATGAGGTTCTTCCAAGTTCACTGGAGTAGTGTCAGTCTTGTCTGGTACCACAGTTTAGCATGCCTCACGTCCCAATTATAGAAAAAAGGATTCTCGTCTGAAAATGGACAAGAAACTTATATTAAAGTAAATGAATAAAATTAGACTCACCAACAATGTTCTCACTCTGGTTGCGAACACAAACCAATCTGATGTGTGAACGGGGTACAATTTGCAAATCATTTTAAAGTTTGATTTTTTTTTATATAATTACCAAACTTGTTCGCCCATCAGCACTTACCATGCTATCTGCATGAATTTGCCAACTCGAGTTGGCAATACAAATAAGCTTGAGACTTAAATCTAAAAAAATTAATAGTAACTTTTCTTTTTCTTTTTAATTAAACGCCGCTGGCTCCCTGCTCTCTCTGCGCTCTCCCTAATTTTTCTGCCAATGCTCTCTTTTCTTTCACAAATCCTTGAGCAACACTCAGGTAAAATCGATCAACCCTTTTCACTACAGTTTAATCCTAGAAGATTCAAGTATAGTTAAATGATCAACATTAACATTTTTACATTGTCCATTCATACACATGTAAGATAAGATAATGTTGCTTATAGCCCAGCCGACCGCAAAGGGCCATATCAGGGCTGTCACCATGTTAAAATCAACTCACAAGTCATTAAAAACAAACAAACAAACAAACAAACCCCCCCCCCAAAAAAAAACACACCTTTCACACATCTCTTTAAATGATATATATAGACACGTATAAAGTGCTTAGAACAATGACATCAAAACAATACAGAACTGTGCTTAAGGTAAGGTAAGGTAATGTTGCTTATAGGCCAGCCGACCACAAAGAGCCATATCAGGGCTGTCACCACATGAACTCTCTTGACAAGCAAGTGCCCAACTGGGAATCACACTGCCAGCGCCCGGTAACAACACGTGGCAACAATGGGCGCCGCCATGTTTCTTGTAGAAAAGGAAGTCTCAAGAGAATGTGACTTTCTTTTTTCTTTTACAATCCACTTCTGTTTGCAACAAACCGCGACTCAATACCTGCCGTAGTTCTTGAGTTATGATTTTTTTTAAGTTTTGTGGTTGAAGTGCTGTTTTCACTATGGCCAACCTTGATTTCTGTCATTCTGTCATAGGATTTAATGATGAAGATGAGCTGATTTGTAGGATTTATGGCATAAGACTTAGTGAAAGTGCAGGGTAATGAAGCTGAGAGTGACCTAGATTTTGATTGGGATGACGTTATAGATATAATGAACAACAATTCATAAGAAAGTTCTGAAGAAGAAGTTTTTCTTTTCCCCCGAATAAATGGCTCATGTGACATTCTTCAAACGTATCATATAGCAACATATAGATCGTAGGAATATTAAAAATTACTTTCATTTCATTATTTCCTTTCCTCTCTTTTAAATTAATTTTTAAATTGGGTAACCATCTTCAAATTATGGAGTTACTTCTCTTGCCGTAGGTTTTCGGTGTAAGTAAGCGCAGGTAAGTGCATACTGAAGAGGGTTTTAAAATCAACTCACAAGTCATTCATTCACACAACTCTTTAAAATACATCTTCTAAAAATCCATCCGAAATTTTGTTAAAAATCTTTCCACGGTAAAATCTCAGATCCGATGAAAATCGTTAAATCTCTTTCAAGAACTCTAAGATCGCGTCAGGCGGAACTCCTCTGAACAAGGTTTTCATGGAATCTGCTGTAAAATGTTTGTGTCTCACATCATGCAAGTCCCAACACTGTAAAAGAATATGTTTCATTGTGAGTGGCACATGACATGGAATGCACCATGGAGCTTCTACACTCTTTAAAAGGTATGAATGAGTAAAATACGAATGGCTGGTGTGCAGCCGGCATAGAACCGTTTCTTCTTTGTGACCACCAGACGTAGATGAGAGGAACTCCTTTAGGTTTGGACGGATCTGAAAGAGTTTGTTATTTGTCTGTGTATTCCAATCCTCCTGCCAGAGGTCTCTGACATAATTATTAACTTTGGGTTTCAGATCTGAGCAGGGGATATATATGTTAGACAATTTCCCTGTTGTGGCATTCTTGGCCAGGCGATCAGCCATTTCATTCCCTCTGATGCCAACATGACTGGGAACCCAAGCCAGAATGATGTTGTGACCCTCCACTTTCAACCTGGTAAAAAGATTAAAAAAAGTGGAGAAGTTCGGGATGATGGAGGTTGCGACCAGCTATGGCTGGCAAAGCTGACAATGAATCCAACAAAACTAGAAAGTCCTTCCTCGTAGATTGAGAGATTATCTTCAGTGCCAGAACCAGACCTGTAAGTTCAGCAGAGTAAACAGAAGTATCTGAAGGAATATGTTCTAACAATATTTGAGAAGGAGCACCAGGGCAATAGGCTGCACAGGCCACTTCATCTTTAGATTTGGAACCGTCAGTGAAAATTTTCTGACAGGATGGGAATTTCAAACAGAGATCAGCAAACAATGCCTTATATGCCAGAGAGCTGTTAGATTCTTTGCAAAAAGCTGCAAGGTCAAAACGAATCTCTGGTGTGGAAATGGTCCGCGGAGGTTTATCTGGAAACTTAGAAAAATCAGACACAACTCCTAGGTCTAGACCTGCATTCAGCTCATGAGGCTGCATACAAAGACCAAACGGCAGAATACAGTTAGCATTGTTTTCGAATTTACTTTGAAACTGAGGGTCAAAGACACAGTCATAGGTAGGGTTTTCCGGTTCAGAGAACAGTCTGATATAGTAATTCAAGGACAGTTTCTGCCTGCGGTTGGACAGTGAGGGTTCACCTGCCTCTGCGTACAGGCTGTACACAGGGGTGGTGTGGAAGGCTCCAAGACAGAGATGAAGCCCTTGATGGTGGATAGGGTCCAAGAGGTTTAGGTAAGATGGTCTTGCAGAGCCGTACACAGCACAACCAATAGTCCAGTCTGGAACGGACCAAGGCTCTGTTTAGGTGCAGCAAAGTTTTCTTATCAGCACCCCAGTCAGTGTGTGCTACGACCCACAGAATGTTGAGAGCTTTCTGGCAAGAAGTTTTGAGGTTTTTAATGTGACTGAGAAAGATGAATTTTTGGTCCAAAATAACTCCTAGGAATTTGGCCTCTTTGACAGCTGGAATGGGAGATTTCCCTATTTGGATTTCAGGATCTGCAAAAAACTGACGAAAATTATGGAAGTGAATGCACTGATGAATTTTATCCACACAAAGCTGGAGCATGCGCTGGACACTCGGGTACAGGCTTCCAGTTGCATAGACAGCAAAATCATCCATAAATAATGAGCAGTCAGAACCCTGTTGAACTGACTTGACAATGTTGTTGATCTTGATGCTAAAGAGGGCAAGAGACAGTATGCTCCATTGTGGAACACCCAACTCCTGCTCGTGAACATCAGAGAGAGTGGTGCCAACCTGAACCTGAAACTGTCGTTCTGCCAAAAAATTTTGAATAAAAAGTGGAAGATGAACCCGAAAACCAAGATCATGGAGATCATGATGTACCCCAGATTTCCAGGTGGTATCGTAGGCCTTTTCCAGATCAAAGAAAATTGCCACTGCATGTTGTTTGTTCAGAAAGGCGTTCCAAAGCGTAGATTCCAGACGGATCAAATGGTCAACCGTAGTTCAATGTTTGCGGAAACCACACTGTTCTTTCGCCAGAAGGCTGTTGGTTTTTGAGTTTCCACATGAGTCTAGCACTGACCATTTTTTCCATCAGTTTGCAGATACAGCTGGTCAAAGCTATCAGACGGTAATTTGACAGGTTCGAAAGATCTTTTCCTGGTATGAGGGCTTTGTGCCAAGAAGGTGGAAAGAATCCAGTAGTCCATACATGGTTGTACATGTGTAGCAGAATGTTCAGACCTTTCTGCGGAAGATGTTTGAAAAGCTTATAATGGATTTCGTTAATACCAGGAGAGGAATCGCTGCAAGAAAGTAAGGCAAATTTTAATTCGTTTAAAGTGAAAGGAAGGTTGTAGTCTTCCATGTTGTCTGACGAAAAGTTGCAGGGTGATTTTTCTTTGAGGGCTTTGTTTTTGACAAAACTGGCTGATTTGATAGAAGAAGAGGAATTCCTTTCAATAGTTGAAGCAAGCAGATTGGCAACCGCTTTCTTCTCTGTTATTAATGAGTCAGAAACTTGAGATGGTTCACAGTGGGGCAGGTGTTCTTCCCTTTAAATTTCTTGATGATTTTCCACTTTTTTTTCTCGATGTTTTGGATGTGAGACTTGAGCAAAATTGTGTGTGAGTGCGTGCGCGCGAGTGTAAGGTTGGGGTTTTAGTTAGGTGGGGGTTAGGCCAAGTTCCTCGGGGTTAGGTTGGAAGGTTAGGCTAGGTAGGGGGGCTGGGAAAGTAGGACATACAATATTCTTGCCTTCCAGTCTTCACTTATTGAAGGAGTGGTAGGAGGAAGTTGGTTTCGTTTCCGACTGTTACCCCTTGTTGCTTTGGTTCCAGATGAGAGAGGCTGGGGCAGGATATCAGCTGTTGTTGTGTTGTCAAGTCAGTGAGTTGTTGTTGTAAATTGTAGTGTTGTTGCACGAGCAACAACTAGTCTGTTGGTCAGGTGTGTCAGCTCTGTGGAGGGATATACTGTTCTGACCAATGGTTGCCTTGTGTTGTGAGTAGAGCTCGCTTGATTCTGACCATGGCGGAATGCGTTGGGACTTCAGTCCCTGGTGTTCGTCGGAGTGGACTTGCTCCTTGTAAGTGCAGCGGGAGTGCCGTTAGTTCTGAGTGAGTGACTTTGAGTCATAGTTGGGGCCAGGTCCTCGTCGGGTTGGTGTGCCCTTGGCCTGTGCCAGGTCTGTGTTGTCCTTGTTGGCAGCCACTTTCAGCCAGCTGCAGAACTGGTGTGGTTGATCGTCTGTCTGTCCAGGTTGGCGATCTGTTATGTTCGTGGTATTGTGGTTCGTCGTGTTGTATTGTATTATTGCGGGTTGTACTGTGGTTGTCTCATGTTGTGATTAGTTGGTATTGTGTTTGTGGCGTATACTAGTTGTCTGGTATGATGTCGTCTTGGTTTCGTGGTTGAAATTTGTTGTCAGCCTGTTTGTGTTGTCACTTCTTTTCTGTCTATCTTGTAAGTAGTGTACATAGTGGTTCCGGAGTTCGGATGTCATGGGACAGTTTGGCTAGACAATTTGGGTTCGATATAATAACCATTGATGGACGGTGAGGCAGATATTGATTGTGGCTAGCTCATGTTAATTTCAGTCGGTTCAATAAGAGGGTAATATGAGGTTGCATTTTGTTGAAGATCATAATATGAGTCAGGTGCAGGTGTGTCTGCGTGAATCATAAAGGGGTGTGATGATTGTGCTCAATTTTCAGTTGTAAATAGTAGTAGTGCGTTGAAGTTGAGTAAGGATTTCGGAGTTGCCCTGCACAGCATTGGAATCGGTTAACTGTGCAGTAGGGCCAAGGCCGATTTGTGGGCGAGTGGTTTATACTGGGTTGTGACCATTCAAGTTGTATTGGTGTCCTTTCACTTTCGTTACGAGTCATGGTTCTCGACGCGGGTGTCGTGCGCGTGCAGACTGTATTGTGATGTACGCATTTTGTACAGGACAGTAAGTCCATATGGCTGGAAGTTTTCTGTAGAGCAAGTGACAGTCACCACATGTACAGGGATATATAAAATTGTGACAAAACAGGGTAGGAGAAAGATACCTTAGGTTACGGGGGGCAGCCCCATTATGAATTTTAGTGGTCAGGAAGAAGGGAGAGGTAAAGTTTAAGGCGAGTGGCTTAGCAGTCGGTAGGAAAGAATGGATGGTGTGCAGCTTGTAATATTGATTGTATGAAGTGTGGTTGTGTTGACATAACAAGGAATTTCAACTGGGTTAACTGACAAGAGATGACATGAGAGTGGGGTGCTGGATGAAAATTTTGGTGAGCAAATTATGTTTTTGATATATGATTATACTTGACAGTACAAAGAGGGGTAAGAATGTGAGGGATTGTGACTGCAAGCCGATTCCCTTGTGCAAACATGGACCCAGTTGAAAGTTAAGTTTTGTAGAGAGATGCTCATTATTACGGTTTGTGTGAGGACATCTTGTGAAGTTGCCCATGTCCTAGACTACTTAGTATTTCCTAAGGGGGGCCCATGGAGTCTGCGTTGGGGTCGGCTGGGTTATTTTCTTTTCCTGATATTTGGGTGTGATTCCTAATTTCATGTGTAATAACGTGGATTGGCTCAGGGAGAATATTGCTTTACTGCTGTGGTAAGGGTTATCCGGTAATGGGTCTAGTAACGGGGGTGTATTCGGAAATATAAGGAGTCACTTTCATGTCCAAGAAAGCAAGGGAGATGAAGAGTTTAAGCCATACCAAGTAAGCTATGTGCCTTGGTGATTCAAGTAGTAGCGATGCTACAGTAGTGGCCCATAGTTGTTTCAGCAGGTATCCTGCTTCCTTGCCGAGGCTGGGGCCAGATTACCGCAGTCTGCTGCCGTGTGCTGGCAGGTGAGCGGTGGCTTCCCATTACCTGCTGCTCTTCTGGGAGAGGGAGACCACCCAGGCCGTCTGCCGTCTGTGAGGCAGTTCTCCTCCTGCTACCTGTGCTCTTCTGGGAGGGAAAGTCCACCCAGGCCGTCTGCCATCAGTGTGGCAATTCTCCAGCAACCTGTTCCTCTTTCCCAGGAGGGAAGGACCGCCCTGTTCAGGCGCCTTGTGAGGGGGTGCTGCGCCAGGCCTTCCTTCACCCTCAGTTCCGGCGGAGCCTTGAGTGGAAGAGGGGTTCCTTCAAGAGTCGGGTCCATTGAGAGGGGTCCATGTGTGAGTGTTGTGTTCCGCAGGAAGGAGTCGTCTTCGTGAGGCCACAGACAGCGCCGAGGAGCGGGGTCTTTTGGGAAGGAGTCAAGGAGTCAGCCTGCGAGGGGCCACGGATAGCGCCGAGGAGCGGGGTCTTTTGGGTAGGAGTCAGCCTGCAAGGGGCCACGGACAGCGCCAAGGAGCACGGTCTTCTGCGAGGAGTCAGCCTGCGAGAGGCCATGGACAGTGCCGAGGAGCAGTGTTTTCCGGGGAGGAAGGGTGTCCAATTTTTTGTGGTAGGAAAGGGGTGTAGCAATTAGGCAGTAGGGTTAGGGGTGTTAGCTGCTGCCTCCTTTAGGGACGTAGTGGCCAGCATGGCATAGGGTACTTGTCATTGCCTCCCTTAGGGACGCAGCAACCGGTGCGGTAGTGGTCCCAGGTCAAAAAAAAAGGGTGGGTCCCGGGGAGAGGGGTGAGTGGTAGTAGTTTAGAGTCCCTTGGGTTAGTCCTTGTCCCTAGTAGTTACCCACCACGTGTGCGGGCTATCGCTGCGTCCCCAGGTCACAGTGATATACCACGACTGGTGCTTTAGGATAGGTTAGGGTCCCCCAGGTCGTAGCAGGGTAGGGTGGGTCAGTGGAGAAGTGGAATACCGGTGTGCGGTTGTGGATGGACGTGAGTGGTGGCGCCAAAGTGTGTGTGTGAAATAAAGAAGTGTGCATGTAAAGCTGTGTTAGTGTGCTGTGTTGTCTGACCTAGTATGTGATAGGCGTGGGTAGGGGTGGTAGGCCCGTCTGGCTTAGCGACCGTGACACAAGGAAATTTTGGCATTAGGGGCTTCTTGGAAGATGTGGGAATGGTTGACGTTGCACAGTTCAGTATGAAATCTGAATGATTTCCTGCCGGATCTTCACTTTGCAGGATCTTGTCCTCTTCCAGATCCTTAAGAAACCTAGCGGCAAAGAGGTCCCAATCTTCTTTGCTGAAATTGAGTGGTTCAGGTAAGGATTCACTCTCTGCATTCATATACGGAAGCAACACAGGAAAGTGATCGCTACCATGCAGGTCCTCATCAACCTCCCAAACAAATCCAGAAACAAAGATGGGTCACAGACAGAAAGATCCAGACAAGATGTGGTACCATTAGTGGAGTGAAAGTAAGTTGGCGATTTCCCATTCAAGACACACAAATCAAGCTCCGAGAACACTTCCTCTAAAAGCAGACCCCTTGGTGAAGATCTCTCACTTCCCCATAGAGGAGAGTGACCACTCAGATCGCCGAACAGCAGGAAGGGTCTAGGAAGCTGCTCCAAGAGTGAAATGAGGTCCTGTTTGGTGACACAGATATTTGGAGACAGATATAGACTACAGATAGTGGAGTCTGCAGAGCAACTGGGCTGTACAGAACAGAGTTGTCAATGAATAAGGCTACCCCGCCAGAAACGCCATGTTCAACAGATTGTGCAGGTTGGTTAGGAAAGCCAGAAAGTGAGAAAGTTTTGTCAGACTTTAGAAGAGTTTCTTGCAGTGAAACTAGCATAGGCCTAGCTTCACGGCACAAGAGCTGCAGTTCTTCATAATTGGAAGACAGTCCCCTAATGTTCCATTACAAGACTGTTTCCATTGTGGACGAGGGCTTTAATCATCCATGTCTGCATCCTCTTCCTCTTCATCATACAGAGCTTCAACTGCAGAATTCTGCAGTTTCAGCTCTGCTTTTTTTAACCTGTCTGGTGGAATTGGTAATTTTTTCTTCCCCGGAGGGGAAGAACTCAATGTTTTTGATGGCATTGGTGGAGGCTTTCCCCTGCACTTCACCAAAGCCACTTTGCTGGAAGCACTGTCGGGGCACCTCCCTTGGGAGGTGGTCTCCGCTTAGGGGCCGTCTTGAGGCGAACCCCCTGCTGGGCAGCCTGCACAGCCACAGGCTTAGTGGATACACTGGAAGTGCATCCTTTGGTGGGTTTAAGGCCCCCACCAATGGCCGTTTTGTCTTGCGATGTATTTGAAGCCGGAAGACATTTTAGCGGTTCAAGACCACATGGGTCTGTCTGAACACTGGCTTCCACCTGAGGTGCTCTAAGCAATTTTTTGACCACTGTTAAGAAAAGGAGCGGGGTTCCCTTCTGCTCCTGCACCACCGTTTTGGCTTCGAAGAATGAAATCTTTTTTTTCTGTTTTTATGTGCTGGATTTCGCTTTCTACTACCAAACAGGGCAGTCTTTTGAAGAAGAAGGGTGGTCACCATCACAGTTCATGCACTTCGCAGATCCACATTCACCATCATGAACTGCTTTGCTGCAGGTGGCACACACCTCCTCTCCCGGGCATTTCTCCTTGATGTGACCCATTTGTTGACATCTGAAGCACCTCAGTGGGGATGGCACATACAGGGCTACTTTTAGGTACCTCACATTTATGGACTCTGGAAGAGTCGGTTTGGCAAAGGTGAGGAACAGAGTGTTGGTCGGTTTTCTCTCTGCACCTTTTCGGCAAGTCGCCCTCCTGACCTCTCCCACTCCTTGATCAGCCAACTCGGCCTTTATTTCTCCCTCAAATATCCCAAACAACTCTCGGCAACGGATGACACCTTTCAGCAAGGAGTTTACACTTTTCTGAGGGGACACCTGGACTGGGTAATTCACAAAACTTGCTGATTTCAATAAGTTCTCTGAGTGAGCAGGGAACCATCCCTCAACCTCTTCACTGATTTCGGTTCTGCACCTACAAGACCTCTTGGCCCCTTTGCAACAGCAAAGGGACTCAACTTGGTAACAGGTCGTCCGCTATCCACTGACTGGATTATCAGCCAAGAGGGCCAAGCGCCTATCGTCTTCCGGACTGCTGTGTCCGAGGCTGAGTCCGTGTCCCTGGAAGGGTCAGAACCCAATTATCTTCTCTTCCCTGTTTTAGTATTTTTTTTAGGCCATGAAGGTTTTTAAAATACTGGCAAAAATAAACGGTCACCCCAGGAGAGCTGCCGTGCTGGGGAAGGGACAATGGATGGCCATAGTATGGCATCCGTGAGCCTGGTACTGTCCCGCATGAAAACCAGACAGTGCACCTTCGCGACTGAATTGTGATCAGCCACTCAGCCCCTCGCCAGGTAACTGTAGCTTGGGCTTCCCCGCTGTTTACAGCAGGGACTCAAGTATCAGAGAAAAAAGAGTGTGGAAAAGAAGGCTTGAAGGGGAGACGAAGAGAGAAAAGATCCGTTAAGATAGGCAGAAGATAGAATAGGAAAAGGTGGGTTACTATTTGTCCGGGCCCTCACTCTTAACCTTTCTGACATGGGAGACCCTACCAGGGGCATCAATTCCTACCACGTAATGCTTGGCCAGTCAGCAACTTGGCTATACAGGCCTAGAAGCGTTAACAACAACTAACCATCTAGTTGAGTACTGATGCCCCCGTCAGGAAAGCCTAAGGGATCACTGGACCGTGCAAGCCCTCCGACCATGGCAAGGTTGCAACCCCTGGAGGGAGAACTGTGCTTGAAACTACTTACAGTAATTCTTCTGTAGTGCCAATGGACACTAGTTGCGTGACATTCTGTAGATTACCTGTGGGGAGTGTACTGGCGGACCGAAGACAGCAATCTCAGGCAGGCTGTAGCCTTCATTTTACAACACTCACGAGCATGTGCATGGAATAACTGCATGCTGGTGCACTGTATTAGAATTATCACCATTGCATGTGACACATTTAGTGACATTTTGATGACAGTGACAGAACCTTTCACTTCTAGACCCACAAAATCTAGCTCACATTACAGAACAAAGCCACTGGACCAAACCTGTAGAGTTTTGCAGCTCTGGAGGTTCAATCCTGGTTGTGGCGATGCATGAACCATACATACCCATTCTAAGGCTCAACTCACCAAATGAATCCGAAAACTATGAGGAGTTTGGTCTCAAAGAATTTAAATATAAGAGGGTTAAACATTTTCATGACACAATACTCCGAGCAGATTGTCACTGTCTGAAAAACAGCCAGACTATCTGCCTACATTAAACTTTTGTTTCACAATGCAATATTATATGTGGACTGTCAATGTAAGCCTGTATTAAAGGTTTATTTTGTGATGTTATGTCATGTATGGATTGTCAGTGTTTCATGCAAGCTGGATTTTAGGCCTGCAATAGTTTGTTATGTAATGTAGTATGATGTACTGAATGTCAGTGTATGTAACAGCTGGTCTTTAGCTTTATAGCACTTTTGTTTTCTGACCAAAACTGAATGTGAAATGCCTGGGTTTGATAAATGTGGACACCAGATCTACATAACACTTATTTTGTGCAGCAAAGTTAAGAATACTTTCTCCTGCAGTGGAAACCCGCAGCCCTGTCAAGACTTCCCATTCATATCTCCAGACATATTCAGCTACCCTTTTGAATGACACACAGCTACAAATCCTAACTGAGCTATTAACTGCATTACAATATTACTGTAACATACAGCTCACTTGGAAATAAGCAGAACCATAGTGCTTGCCTTTAGAACAGAGCCACACCAACGCGAGGCTGCAAGGATGCAAGTGGGGAATAGTCCTCAATCCTGAAACTGAACTGTGGTCTACCAAGCAATCCAAACTGACTTGTGGACACTACAGCAGTCTTGATATTCATTTAAAACAAGACGTGATCCTGATACTATTTCTGGAAATTGTACGTGTTGTTTTTTTTAAAACTCATCTGGATATGCTTCCAAAAGCATATCAAGAGTCATTGTCCCTAGGTACACAGATTGTAACTGACGAAACAAAGCCAAATGCTGAAATATTAGTTTAAACCCATGTTTAATATCCAATGATACAGAAAAATACGACAAAGATTTCTTTAGCAAAATAATCTCTACCAACAGGGTAAAGTGTACAATGTCTTGCTGACAGAGAAACACACATGTGCACACTTCTCAATCTCAATCTTGCTGATCTGAAGGCACTACTTTTGTGCTCTCACACCCTTCACAATCATCTTGTTGATCGGAAGGATCTACTTTTGTATTAATATAATCGGGAAGGTCCCCACTCTCATCTTCCTTACCTGTATATTGCCACAAAATTCTACACTGTTTTATTTGAGAAAGTTGGCCAGTGTTGGTGCTTGAAAAAGTTTTGTAGTAAACCAAAATACTGCAAATTTATTCATGGGTGTTGTGTGGCTTCAACTTTTTTTTATCTTCCTGAACTGTATATTGCATCTGAATGCAACAGATGCTCTTCTGTACTGTGGATCATTTACATGAAAAGCTGACTATTTTTTCCCTGCTAGACCTGAAAATCTAAGTTCAAGAATGTCAGAAACAGTACTACAAACTTACGATGTTAATCTTCTGGCATTAAAGTTTGTGTTCCTGCCCATTATCACATAATTTGTCCAGCCTTCGCCATTTGTTAGAGCTTGTGTTCAGTGAGACTGACGTTGCTGTTTTCATAGGACAGATGCTATTGGTGGGCATGACCAAAGCACTTTTATCTCAACAGTCAAGTTAACAGTTCAGAGTGAGAAAATACCAAAACATGGATATGAAATGGTGTGCCTGCAAAGCAGACAATTGATATCTTAATCTTTATCCTGGTGTCTTTCAAATCAAATATTTGAAACTCTCTATCTATCTGCTTGACCCATAAACTGAGATAATGTTACCCCATTAACACTGTACAGACAGACGTTACCTTCCCCTGACTTTCTGTTTTGCAGAAAAGGTATATTCACTGGAAGATACTCGCATAACTTTTTGTTACATGCTTCATTTTTTTCTCTTCTCTATCTCCTGTGCATGTACTGTTAGTATTGACACTCCCTACTGGCCAACATGAAATTCAGTATTCCTCTGTATACTGGGTGTTTGTACACATTTTTCTAAAAATCATTAAAAAATTATACCAAAATAAAAATACTTGAAAGTTGGACACATGATTGTTGTGTGATTGAACAGGGTCACTGCAAAGTTTCAAGGCTGTAGCATATACCATGCTCTATTTGTAGCCTGATGAAGAAGAGGTTATTTTTTACATTTTGTGAAACTCAAGGTAGTTACACAGGTATGTAAGTGAAATTTTCTTGGTTGTTGAAAAAAGGCCCATTTTCATAATAAATCACTTTGAGAAACCCAGAAGAGTGCAAAAAATTGCTTCTTGACAGTTTCTTTACTAAACAAAAGAAATAAAATCAATAACACATGACAAAGTATTTGTAGTTTGTCATTCAGCATTTTTCACAAAACTGGGTAATTGTTTAGTATATGAAAAAAATCGTTAAAAAAATAATGGCTATACACACACTCTCTAAATTTTGACACATATTAACTGTGTGCCTGTATAAACAAAGTACATAATTTCAAAGCTCTTGACTATTCAGTACTCTGTCAGTCACAGGAAGAAGATGGGGTATCTTTCATGAGGTTAGAAATACAAACAGGTGTGAACCTATGCTTCTTTTAAAAAAAGGGGGCTTTTTCTTTACAAATCTTATTTAGAATGCTGACAGTATGTACACAATGACTACTTGAAAGTTTCTACAGCATAAAAATGCACAAACACCAATGATACACTGCTGGCCATGAGCTGGTCACTGCGGTCCATTCCTGCCATGTTAACTATGTAGTCCTGGACAGCTTTGGGCTTCATCTTCCTGTCTGTCCTTGGGGTGACCTCCCCCATTTCAGCTGGATCCGTTTTGGTGGTGATCAAATGGACAGCTTTCTTGTCCATCCACTTCAGGACACCCACAGCACCTAAAACAGACAACAGGATCATAATCTGTCTCAATAAACAACAGGAACATAATCAAAATCTTAACTTCACTCTGTCTTCTTGTCAATAAAAAAAAGTAAATTTGTAAAGTTGAACATATCTGTCCCTATGTACAGGCACAGAGTTGAAAAGGAAACACACACACACACATCACATACACACACAAGTACACTTACACACATATATGATATATGTACATATATGTTGAACACACACACAAACTCACATACCCACATCACACTCACACCACATACACACACACACACACTACAACCACCACCACCACCACCACTACCACTACCACACACAGAGAGTAAATAATAATGACTAAATACCTTGGAGTAAAGCGTGGACCTGATCTGGTAGAAAAAATCCAAGGGGGCGTGGTCAGTCATGCCTTGCAACTTAGGTCCATGCGTTTGCTGGCCTGTGTATGGAGGAATTGACGGAAAAAAGAAAAATCTCCATCCCAGTTTCTCATCAAGAACCGGAGAAAATCTTCCCTACTCTGATGTGTCGGTGGTTCATTTGCATATGCATCGCCTCGAGCTTCGCTACTCACACTATACTGTCAATCACCCCATCCACTCACTCTCTCTCTCTGAACATCGCCATGTTTACTTACCAATGCACTTTTATGCTCTGCAGACAGGCTAAATTCGCTGTCATTATTATGTTCAATATCTTCAAGGTCTGATCCTTCAGTTCAGTCTGAACAAGTGCAACAGCTTCATGTAAGCTGTAAACACGCATTCCCTGTCTGCTTCTCACACCACTAGTCGAAGGCTGAGACACCATTGTGATCCGACTCCAAAGGACTGGGTTGGTGTAAAAAAATAGGTCAGTGGTCAGCAAACACATCACGATGTCACACACGCAGCGGTGAAAGGTTGCTCTTTGATAATGATCTATCACATGGCACACTTTGGTTTTCAACACTCAGCATGATGTTGGCTCTAAAAATATACTAATGCGCGATCCACTATAGCGGATGTCAGAGAGAGCGTGACGTCCACTATAGCGGAGATCAGAGTGGAGTGAGTTAATACACACACTGAACAAAGTGGTTCTGGCAATCATAAGGTGATGTTGCTTATAGCCCAGCCGACCCCAAAGGGCCATATCAGGGCTGTCACTGCGATCAAGTCAACTCACAAATTTCCCCACTCTAAAAGAACATGTTTCACTGTGAGTGGTACATCACATGAATGCACCACAGAGCTTCTTCACCTTTTAAAAGATAAGAATGGGTGTAGAAGGAGTGGCCTGTATGCAAACAGCACAATACTGTTTCTTCTTTACGGCTGTCTTGGGAACATGTTGAAAACTCTTTCAGGTTTGGATGGATTTTGATTAGTTTATTATCCGTCTGCAAGTTCTATTCCTCTTGCCAGAGGTCTTTGACATAAGCCTGGGCTTTGGGTTTCAGATCAGTGTGAAGGATAGACAATCTGCTTAATGCTTTCTTTGTGGTACTCTTGGCAAATTGATCAACCAGCTCATTGCCCCGAATGCCCACATGGCTGGGAACCCATGCAAAAACTATGTTGTATCCATCTGATTTTAGAGAGATGTACAATTCAATTGATTTCAGCATGGCCTCCAAAGCAGAAAGCGAGTCCGACAAAATGAGGAAATCTTCATGTTTGCTTCTGGTAATCACAACAAGGTTTCCTACCCAAAGTTACCAAAATGACAAGAAGTCTTAAACAATTTCTTTACAGGCAATTCTAGATTAGCACTAACCATTGCCCAAATGCCTGGGGTAAGTGCATTACTATGTCATGCAAGTGAAGTTCATTCTAAACTAGTCCTACCAAGCAAGAGAAAATTTTGACAATTAACAAAAGTTTTTCTTCAAATCATTACCCCAATGATAGCTACATGAAAATTAAGAGCAGACAAATAGTTCCTGATTGTGACGGACTGTTTCCCGTCCAGACACAAATTTTTGTGCAGCCGTGCTAACCGGAAGGTAGTCGTCCAGAAGCCAGTTGAAAAGTTTACTTGACTGCTGCTCACCTGCGCACTGTTTAAGCCAGGTGAGCTGAAACGGTTAGGCAGTCTCTGTAGTGATTCCGGCAACACAGCTACCCAGAAGCCGAAGAGGGACTCTATCTGTTTTGGTAGCAGTCAGGTATTTATCATTCAATATTTATTTGTTAGCAAACTGAAACTGTATTCCCGTTTAGGAGCGACTGAAACTTCCTCAGCACACTGTGAAGGCTTTGTTTAGAAAAGGAAAGTATTTGTTGTGTTCTGTTATCCTATGACTTGATAGGGTAGCAAAACGAAATTATTTTGGAAAACATGAATAGATGAAGTGAGTGTTAAAGGAAGTGGTCTTCAGGAAAAAATGGTGTGGACAAGTATTTAACTCACTCTTGTTATGAATATTGAATAGTTGTGTGTTGGTAAACAAGAGTGTGTGGAAATCTTTCCCTTACACATACTGAAGTAGATGAATCTTTTGAAAAAAGAAACCTTCTAAAATCTTGTGATTATATGAAATGAAATGAACATTCTTGTGATACAAGAAAAAGAAATGAACATATTTTTTCGTCATGAAATACATTCATAGTTTGATGAGAAGTAATCATTAATTGTGTGTAATGATTGTATTCATGGTTTATTGTAGAGGGTCTAGGTGGGAATCCTTTCCCCAATTTGGAAAACTAGATTCTGAAAGGTTTATATTGAAATCCTTTCCTGTATAGTGCTGTGATTCCGGAAAAGGGAATGTTGTAGTGTTATGATTCCGGAAAAGGGAATGTTGTAGTGTTGAAGAAAGAATATGCTGATGTTTGTCCCAAGTTCTAGTGGAATGTGATGTGGCTAATGAATATGAATGTAGGCATGATTGTAATGAATAGTAGCCATGATAATCAAGGCAGTTAATCAGTTTCCCCCAGGTAGAAGTGTACCCTGGTCTGAAGGGGACTGGCTGCCACTTTCTGAGGGTCGGGGCTGTAGCTGTGGTCTACCCCCTTGTTCTCCGCCTTTCGTCGGCGTGGAGAGGTTGGCCTGAGTGCCGACAACTACCCTACCTGCCACTGCGCCCGGGACCGACTACCCGCTGAGCCAGTTGGGCTGGAGACGCCGCTGCTGCCAAGCCAGAGCGCCGCTCCCGAGATTTGATCCAGCGACCTGTTGGCTAGGCCGTCGCTGCGTTCTGTGTTTTTGTGTGTGAGCCACAGCTCCTGTGTGAGACTGTCACCTTGTCGTTGGCAGAGATGCCATGAGTGTGGTAGTGATTTTGAGCCACAGCTCTGTGAAGTTCTATAAGTCCTGTGTCGGACTTGACTCTGTAGACGTCGTCTTCATCCTCTTCATCGTTTTCGTCGTCGTCATCGTCTTCGTCGTCGTTGGAACCAGCAGCGCTAAGTAGATAGCCAATATATATAGATATATTTTGTGTCGTGTATATATATATATATAGTTCTGTGTGTACGCCTTATGGTTGGCGTGCCGACCTATTGATGAACTTGTATTTATTATATATGTTTGTCTGATGGCTCCGGCAGCATAAAACAAAAAGTGTTGTTTTGTTGCCTGGCTGTCAATGTTCGGGTGAGTGGGTGTGTGTATGTGAATTGGCAAAGTCGTGCATGCATCCATAATTTCTGTGTGAGAGTCAGACAGTCAGACACCCGCAGACACGACCCATTCCATCCATAACACTGATCTTGACTGCAACAGGCCCAGGTGAATGGAAACAAAGAGATCTGCGTTGCAGCTTAAAGGGTGCTTGCCACTGCTCCTATTCTTTTTTGAAGCCAGTGGTTTCTTTTCTTACAATCTACTAGGTCTTGCTGCATAAGGATTATGCTATTTTTGACCTTTTTTATTTATTTTTTTTAAAGTGTGTATGCACGCATGCATATGTGTGTGTGTGTGTGTGTGTGTGTGTGTGTGTGTGTGTGTGTGTGTGTGTGTGTGTCTGAGTTGAGTGTAAGAGTAGGAGAAAAAGTAAACTTTTGAAATCTGGGCAACTGCAAAACCCATTTGTGCAATTGTGCAAGTGATTGTTCCAGTGACTTGTACAAGTGTGCGAGTTAAAAAAAAAAAATTATTGAGCTCTATTCTGTCATCTATCATGCTATGCCAAAAAAGTTACAAATGAACAGAAACAACACACATATTGCTATTGCCAAATATCTTGGAACTGGGGAGAATTTGAACCAATCTTGCCAGTTTAGAAAACACCCAATCTTGTCAACCTTGGAGACTATAAACACCTTTTTTTTTCTGTTCTGGATTTCTGGTCAATTCCTGAAGGCTTACAGCCTTCACTGAGCTAAAATTGGGGAATCCAGGGGATTTTTAGAGTCTAAAATAAGAGCTTCCAAACCTGACAAGCAACAGCCAGCAGACTACCCACACTTGCAGCGGGGAGGATGCTAGGGGAGAGTGGGGATGGGGAGGTGAGAGAGGAGGGTGTAGACAGGAGGACAAGGACAGGGGAGGGGGGGGGGGGTGTAAGAGTGCACAGACAAGAGGAGTGCTTGCACTTGGAAATGAGCCTAGCAAATATAGATCCTGGTGAGAATCTTTACTTCTGCCACAGTTCGCTTCCCTCTAGGTTGCAGGATTGCTAATATAAGCAAGATGGTCTGAAGATGATCATCTATCCCTGGATTCCAAGGATATGTGAAGTCCAAGGTCAGACAGCGGGGCATAGACAGTAGGGGATGGGGTGGGGAGAATGCACCCTAAACTCAGATATTCACATCATTGTGTGTGTGTGTGTGTGTGTGTGTGTGTGTGTGTGGCGTGTGTTAGGTTGGGTCTTCAATTTAACGTCTATACACACTGTGATATTAGACGAGATGTGCGTGTGTGTGTGTGTGTGCGTGTGTGTGTGCATGTGTGTGTGTGTGCATGTACTGTTGTGCTGAGTATGATATGCCCTGGTCAAAAACAAACCCTAAACTGTAACGAGGGTTGTGTCAAGGTGGGGTCTGCCAGTGTCACAGAAAGGGGACTGATACAGCGTTTTGTAATACACCTTATGAAGAGACTGAGGGGCCACCACAACCTGATTTATGCTCTGGCAGAGAGGGGGGGAGGGTGGGGGAGGAAGCAGCTGAGGATGGTGGGGTGGAATGGGGAGCAGCCTGGTCCAACTCAGCCCTCCACAATATGTGTGCTGGTGTGCACCGAGCATGAGAGTGCACCTTTTTCATCCAAGGCTGAATGTATTAGCTGGATCCACTGTCCGCACGCAGGTGAAATGTGCTGAAACTCTCCACGTCCCATCTTTGCATACAAATAACTTGACGCTTGTCAAATGATGGTAAAATGTCTAGCATACATTAGGGATTTGATAACATGATCCACAAAGTGTGGTTCAAAGATCGAATCCTAACAGTACCCATGATGGTGAAACTCGCTCCTCACTAAGCGAGACATGATGGACAAAATGGAAAGATGCTAAGGCCAGTGGAACAAGAGGTGGTGCATGGAGAAATAATAAACAAAAAGCCTGCCATAAAATGCAAGAAAATGGAACATATTGCACTGAAAGTCAAGTATGCATGGTAAGACAAAGGAAAAGCCTAAAGTTTGTTCTTTGTTGTGCATTTAGCCGTAGAATGAAAAGAAGCAGAAGTAATTCTGTGCTGTCTGCTAGAAATGTAAAGACAACTGGCATAGTGTTTATTTATTGTGCTGGTCAAGAAAAATTGGCTAAACAGAGCGAACAAAGTGCCTGAAGCTTGCAAGAATGTAACATGGTAGTGGAAAGAGTGATGAAAGAGTGTCCACTTACCTTAACATGCAGGGCATGGTGATTAGGGGCCAAATCTTTGTAGTCAGCGCCGGTGATCGGGTTGTAATGACCTGCAGTGAAAACACACGATAACAGCATTGGAATATGGACAAACAAAAATGATGTGATGTTATGTTAATATTACAAAAATATACAGAAGTCCACCTAACATGACAGTCAGCTAAAAAGAAAGAGTGGTTCGTGCTCACCAATATCTTTGATAGGCAAATAAAGGTTTTGGGAAAAAAGAAATTGAATTTGAACAAGTAATACATATGAATGTGAAAAAGACGATGAGAAAAAACTGCCATCATGGCATTCCATTGTTAATATTCCCAATACCCTTATGTCTTAAGCAATATATATAGGGAAAAAAAAAAGTGAAAATGTTCATCTTCATTTTGTTTTTACTTATCAAGAGAGGAAAATTCATTTGCCAAAGCAAAAGCTAATGATAAAATATTCACTTTAACTGGGGAATTTCGAGAAGAAAAAAAAAAGGTGGTTTGGGATTGGCGATGCCAAATTGTGTAAACCAAATCATTGACTTATCAAGTCTTGTAGGTTAAATGGACTCTTATGTGGAAAAGGAAAAATTTCTTCCAAAACTACGTTTAATCTAACATACCTACCATGGCTCACTAATGCAATAAGCGACAGCAGTTTGCTATTCCTGCCCCGTACACAATAAAGTCTGTACAGACAAGAACCCTGAAAGGGCCTGGTGTCTTGCACATGCCTAGATCATTCCTCTTTTCGAGGTAACTAATACTCTGACTGTGAAATCCTAAGGGAACCAGGAAGGTGGGGAGGAAGGGAAGGACTCTGCATGAGTCATGGTAAGTATGTTAGATTAAACGTAATTTTAGAAGAAAATTTCCTTTTAATTACACATACTGTACCGTGGCTCACTAATGCAGAGTAGCACCACTAGGAAGGAGGGCTCACCTGGTGAACGATTGGAGGGGTGAGAGGAGCCAGGGCATGTGGCGGAGATGGGATGCTGAGCCATCACAGCTGAAGTGATGCCCTTGGACCCATCATGGCGCAGACAGGAGATGTCGCACAAGTTAAACTGAATGAAGGTGTCTGGGGAATGCCAATATGCGGAGTCCAGGACACTTTGAATGCTGGCATTGTCAACAACTGCCAGCAACGAGGCCCATGCTCTAATTTAATGGGGCCTTGGTGGGAAGACAGCCAAATCTGCGTCAGGCCTCGCATACGCAGCTTTGATTACTTCTCTCAGGCATCGAGAGATCGATGAGCGTCTGATGTAACTTGTAACTGTCATTGTAAGAGAGAAACAGGAGGCGCTGTGCTTAGAGCGAGAAGACTTCATCCGCTTTCTATACACTCACAGGGCACGCACTGGACAGAGAGTGCGGTCTTCAACGTCTGGGGCCAGGACAGAAGTCAGAAGATGAATGGAGATAGTTGGAGAAGGGAACCTGGCAACTGGTTTTTGGCTAAGAATTTGGGGAGGAGCCGAAGAGATACCGAGCCATCAGGTTCGAAGGCTACGTCCCCGGGAAGCCCACTAAGAGCATGGACTTCACTGCAGCGCCTCCCCGAAGCCAGAGAAACGGAAAAGGCGGTCTTGAAGGAGAGGAACTTCAGAGAATGCTCCCTGATGGGCTCGTAGGAAGGGAGCCTCAGGGAGGAGAGGACTAGAAAGGGAACCCACGCCGGGGTATGGCGGGGGGGTAGACCCTCTTGTAGAGCGGCTCCCCTGACTTGATCCCACAGGAGGGTGTCGTCTGCAAAGGAAGGGCCACCTAACTGGTGGATGGTGGTGCAGACAGCTGCCCTGTGACCCCTCACAGAGGAGGCCGAGAGCTTTTCCTCAGACGAGAGAAAGGCGTGGTTGTTCGCTAACTGAAAGTAAGAGGGGGAGTGGGGCAACACTGCATGGGTGGAACACCAAGAAAGCCAGCCGTTCCAGTGGACACTGTGTATCCCCTGTGTACTTGTCCCGTGAGCTTGATCCACAAGGTAAGGTAAGGTAATGTTGCTTACAGCCCAGCCAACCACAATGGGCCATATCAGGGCTGTCACCGCGTTACAGTCAACTCACAAGTTATTCATTCACACAACTCTAAAATACATCTTCTAAAAACCTACCTGAAATGTTAAAAATCTTTCCACTATAAAATTTCAGATCCAATGAAAAATGTTAATCTCTTTCAAAAATTCAAAGATTGCATCAGGTGGAACATCTCTGAACAAGGTTTTCACAGAATCTGCTGTAAAATGTTTGTGTCTCACATCATGCAAGTCCCAACACTCTAAAAGAATGTGTTTCATTGTGAGTGGTACATGACATGAAATGCACCACGGAGGTCCATGGAGGCTCATCTGGAAACTTGGAGAAGTCAGACACAACTCCTAGATCAAGACCTGCATTTTGCGCATGAGGCTGCATACGAAGTCCAAACAGAAGAATAAAGTTGGGATTGTTTTCAAATGTATTTTGAAACTGAGGGTTAAAAACACAGTCATAGGCAGGGTTTTCCGATTCAGAGAACAGTCTGAGATGGTAGTTCATGGATAGTTTCAGCCTGCGGTTGGATAACGAGGGTTCGCCTGCCTCTGCATACAGGCTATCCACAGGGGTGGTCCGAATGCTCCAAGACAGAGACAAAGCCCTTGACGGTGAATAGCGTCCAAGAGTTTCAGATAACAGGGTCTTGCAGAGCCGTACACAGCACAACCATAATCTAGTTTAGAACAGACCAAGGCTCTGTAGAGGTGCAGCAAAGTTTTCTTATCAGCGCCCCAGTCAGTGTATGCTATGACCTGCAGAATGTTCAAACTTTCTGGCAAGAGGTTTTTAAGTTTTTATTGTGACTAAGAAAGTTAAGCTCTTGGTTGAAAATAACTCCTAGAAATTTGGTCTCTTTTACAGCTGGAATATGACATTTCCCTATATGGATTTCAGGATCAGCAAAGAACTGTCAAAAATATGGAAGTGAATGCATTGTGTCCTAGTAGCAGAAAAAGTAAAGCCATTTTCTTCCGCCCACTGATGAATTTCATCCACACAAAGCTGCAACCTGTGCTGGACACTCGGGTACAAGCTTCCAGTTGCATAGATGGCAAAATCATCTACAAACAATGAGCAGTTGGAACCCTGTTGAACTGAGTTAACAATGTTGTTGATTTTGATGCTGAAGAGGGCTGGAGACAGTATACTCCCTTATGGAACACCCAACTCCTGCTCGTGAACATCAGAGAGAGTGGTGCCAACCTGAACCTGAAACTGTTGTTCTGCCAAAAAAATTTTGATAAAAAGTGGAAGATGACCCCGAAAGCCAAGATCATGGAGATCATAAAGTATCCCAGATTTGCAGGTGGTATCATAGGCCTTCTCCAAGTCAAAGAAAATAGCTACTGTGTGTTGCTTGTTTAGAAAGGCGTTCTGAAACGTAGATTCCAGATGGATCAATTGGTCCACTGTAGTTCGATGTTTGCGGAAACCACATTGTTCTTTCACCAGAAGGCTATCGGTTTCGAGTTTCCACATGAGCCTAGCACTGATCATTTTTTCCAACGGTTTGCAGATACAGCTGGTCAAAGCTATCGGATGGTAATTTGATGGGTTCGAAAGATCTTTTCCTGGTTTGGGATTAGGTATGATGAGGGCTTTTCGCCAAGAAAGTGGAAAGAACCCAGTAGTCCATACATGGTTGCACACTTGTAGAAGGATGTTCAGACATTTTTTTTGAAGATGTTTCAAAAGTTTACGATGGATTTCATCTATATCAGGAGAGGAATCGCTGCAAGAAAGTAAGGCGGATTTCAATTTGTTTAGAGTGAAAGGAAGATTGTACTGTTCCATGCTGTCTGATGAAATGTTGCAGGGTGATTTTTCTTTGAGGCCTTTGTTTTTGATGAAACAGGCCGAGGAATTTGTTTTAATAGTTGAAGCAAGCAGATTGGCAACAGCTTTTTTCTCTGTTATTAAAGAGTCAGAAAATGTGAGATGGTTCACAGTGGGCCAGGTGTTCTTCCCATTAATCTTCTTGATGATTTTCCACACTTTTTTCTTCAATGTTTTAGATGTGAGACTTGAGCAAAATTGTTTCCAAGACAAACGTTTATTGGTTTTATAAATGTGTTTTGATTTTGCTCTCAATTTCTGATGTGCTCAGACATTGGGGATCGATGGTCTGCGGGAGACCCGACGTTGAGCTCTTTTGCGGGTTTTGTTAATTTCCTTGCATTCAGAGTTGAACCAAGGAACTTTTGGCATTAGGGGCTTCTTGGAGATGCAGGAATGGTTGACTTTGCACAATTCAGTATGACATCTGAAAGACTTCCTGCCAGATCTTCACTTTGCAGGATCTTGTCCTCTTCCAGATCACTAAGAAACCTAGTGGCAAAGAGGTCCAAATCTGCTTTGTTAAAATTGGGGCATTCATGTAAGGACTCATTCTCTGCATCTGTATATCAAAGCAACACAGGAAAGTGGTCATTACCATGTAGGTCCTCATCAACGTCCCAAACAAAATCCAGAAACAAAGAAGGATCACAAACAGAAAGACCCAGACAAGATGTGGAGCCTTTTAGCGGAGTGAAAGTAAGTTGGCGATTTCCCATTCAAGAGAAACAAATCAAGCTCTGAAAACACTTCCTCTAAAAGCAGACCCCTTGGTGAAGATCCCTCACTTCCCCACAAGATCCACAAGGCCAATTACCGCAGGGGAAGCGCCTTGTGTGTCCTGCACAGTAGCCAGGCATGAAGGTTTAGCACGTCTGGATTAGTGTGTGGAATGCCTGACTGTGGCTGGAGCAGGGACCTTGTTGTCAGGGCGAGCTTTATCGGAGGCGCGTGGGACAGGTGCAGCAGGTGTGGAAACCACGCTTGGGCTGCCCAGTGGGGGGCCCGAATGGACCAAAATCCATTCCAAGGGAAGGATCATGTGCGACCTGCTGAGGAAGTCTGTGAGAATGTTTTTTGTGTTAAACATTTTTTTTAAATTTCTCCATAATAAGCATACTGTCATGTGACGTAGCCTCATATGGCGACATGTGATGTTCCGTCGCGTACGCCCTTATTTGATATAAAGCATTTCCCTAGGTAGGGAAAAGGAAAGGTAAAAGAAAGGACAATTTACGTGGCCTGATCAGTGTGATCGGTGTCGCTCGTGGCTATAGACGTAGGGTGATTATTGGTTGAATCACTCAGGCAAATGGGCGGACGTTGTCCATTGGTCAAGTAACCAAGGGCTGGTAATGCGTAGAGTTAGAAGAGTATTCACTGAATATGTACTCAGGAAGAGCACAGGAAGGAAAAATAAGGAAAAGGAAGGAGATGACTTGGGGACACTGACCAGACAGGTTGTTAGGAATTGCAGAGCGAGATTCACCTGTAATCTACCATTACCAGGTGAGGTATAGACAGATGGGGAGAGAAAAGCGGAAGAGTTAAGAAAAGGGACAAAAGGGAAAAGAATTTATCATTATTCAGATTTTGAAATAGATTTCTTACATGGACTTCATTCGTGTTTCAGCACTTCCCGGTGCTGTGGCAGCACCAGTAATGGGATAGGCGACTGTGGCAGTCGCATGAGTATTTGGGCTCCAGTGCTGTGGCAGCATCTAATTGTCTCCAGAGTTGGAGAACCTAGTTGAAGAAGTCAACGACTGCGGCAGTCGTGAGAAAACTGAAAGCGTTTGTCATGTTGACCCACTATGATTTTTGATTGTCCCCCTGGGTCGGAACTCAGATATTGTCTCTGTATTTTAAGCCATCTTTGATTCTTCTTTGGAAAATGTATAAATTGTTTCTCCAGTGAGGAGGAGAAACCGGTAAAAGATGTACTTGTGAATTACTATGTATAATGAGATGAAATTTGGTCCCAGCTAGTGGATCTGTGGAATGATTGTACCTCCACTGGAGAGGAGGAATAGAAAATAATTTTTAGAAAACAAACCTGTTGTGTATGCTGGTAAAGCAAATTATTCCCTGCAGAGGAGGGGGAGAAGAAGAGATATTGTAGTGCGCCTTCTGGTTGTTTGGAGCAACTGCATGTGCACGGAGTCAATGCTGAGCTGAGTGCGTGCATGCGTGTGTGCTCAGTGTGACACATACAAATTTTCAATTTAAATTTCAAACCAAAGTTATGAAGAAAACCTTTTTTGTACATGCAAATACGAAAAACAAAGACACCACATTCCCACTCACTCACATGCTCTCCCCCACCCTTCCCCTTTCAGGCTTCACAGATGTCTGTTAACATATTATTAATATCTTGCAATTTTTATCTAAATAATTTTACCATCAAATTTATCTCTTTTATAGTCTAAATATTTGTGGATGGACAATATTCATTGCTTGTTCTCTTTGTGTGACACAGTGAAATAAACTGCTCTAGAACATGTTTAGTGAGAGATTTGCTTGTTGTATGAAAGGTTGATCTTGAGGAAAAGGATGTGCAATTGGTAAGGTAAGGTAATGTTGCTTACAGCCCAGCCGACCACAAGGGGCCATATCAGGGCTGTCACCACGTTAAAATCAACTCACAAATCATTCATTCACACAACTCTTTAAAATACATCTTCCAAAATGCACCCGAAATTTTGTTAAAAAACTTTCCACTGTAAAATCTCAGATCTGATGAAAAATGTTAATCTCTTTCAAGAAATCAAAGATCGTATCAGGCGGAACATCTCTGAATAAGATTTTCATGGAATCTGCTGTAAAATGCTTGTGTCTTATATCATGCAAGTCCCAACACTCTTAAAGAATATGTTTCATTGTGAGTGGCGCACGACATGGAATGCACCATGGAGCTTCTTCTTTAAAAGGTATGAATGAGTAAAATACGAATGGCCGGTGTGCAGCCGGCATAGAACTGTTTCTTCTTTGCGACCACCTGAGGTGGATGAGAGGAACTCTTTTAGGTTTGGATGGATCTGAAAGAGTTTGTTATCCGTCTGTGTATTCCAGTCCTCCTGCCAGAGGTCTCTGACATAAACATTCACTTTTGTTTTTGATCTGTGTAGGGGATAGATATGTTTGACAGTTTCTCTGTTGTGGCATTCTTGGCCAGGCGATCAGCCATTTCATTCCCTCTGATGTCAACATGACCGGGAACCCAAGCCAGAATAATGTTGTGACCCTCCACTTTCAACCTGGTAAAAAGTTTTTAAAAAAGTGGAGAAGTTCGGGATGATGGAGGTTGGGGCCAGCTATGGTCTCCAAAGCTGACAGCGAATCTGACAGAACCAGAAAGTCCTTCTTCATAGATTGTGAGATTATTTTCAGTGCCAGAACCAGAGCTGTAAGTTCAGCAGAGTAAACAGAAGCATCTGAAGGAATGTGTTCTAAAAATATTTGAGAAGGAGCACCAGGGCAATAGGCTGCACATGCCACTTAATCTTCAGACTTGGAACCGTCAGTGAAAATTTTCTGACAGGATGGGAATTTCGAACAGAGATCGGCATACAATGCCTTCTATGCCAGAGAGCTGGTGTACTCTTTACAAAAAGCTGCAAGGGCAAAACAAATTTTTGGTGTGGAAAAGCCACAGAGGCTGATCTGGAAACTTGGAAAAATCGGACACAACTCCTAGGTCTAGACCTGCATTTTGCGCATGAGGCTGCATACGAAGACAAACGGCAGAATAGAGCTGGGGTTGTTTTCGAATTTACTTTGAAACTGAGGGTCAAAGACACAGTCATAGGTAGGGTTTTCCGGTTTAGAGGACAGTCTGATATAGTAATTCAAAGATAGTTTCAGGCTGCGGTTGGACAGTGAGGGTTCACCTGCCTCTGCGTACAGGCTGTACACAGGGGTGGTGCAGAATGCTCCAAGACAGAGACGAAGCCCTTGATGTTGGATAGGGTCCAAGAGTTTTAGGTAAGATGGTCTTGCAGAGCCGTACACAGCACAACCATAGTCCAGTTTAGAACGGACCAAGTCTTTGTAGAGATGCAGCAAAGTTTTCTTATCAGCGCCCCAGTCAGTGTGTGCTACGACCCGCAAAATGTTCAGAGCTTTCTGGCAAGAAGATTTGAGGTTTTTAATGTGGCTGAGAAAGTTGAGTTTCTGGTCAAAAATAACTCCTAGAAATCTGGCCTCTTTGACAGCTGGAATGGGAGATTTCCCTACTTGAATTTCAGGATCTGCAAAAAACTGACGAAAATTATGGAAGTGAATGCACTGAGTGTTAGTAGCAGAAAAGGTGAAGCCGTTTTCTTACGCCCACTGATGAATGTGATCCACACAAAGCTGGAGCCTGCGCTGGACACTCGGGTACAAGCTTCCAGCTGCATAGACGGCAAAATCATCTACAAACAATGAGCAGTCCAAGCCCTGTTGAACTGAATTAACAATGTTGTTGATTTTAATGCTAAAGAGGGCAGGAGACAGTATGCTCCCTTGTGGAACACCCAACTCCTGCTTGTGAACATCAGAGAGATTGGTGCCAACCCGGACCTGAAACTCGTTCTGCCAAAAAATTTTGAATAAAAAGTGGAAGATGACCCCGAAAGCCAAGATCATGGAGATCATGAAGTATCCCAGATTTCCAGGTGATTGAAGGCCTTCTCCAAGTCAAAGAAAATAGCCACTGCATGCTGTTTGTTAATAAAGGCGTTCCGAAGCGTAGATTCCAGACGGATCAAATGGTCCACTGTAGTTTGATGTTTGCGGAAACCACACTGTTCTTTCGCCAGAAGGCCGTCGGTTTCAAGTTTCCACATAAGTCTAGTATTGACCATTTTTTCCATCAGTTTGCAGACACAGCTGGTCAAAGCTATCGGCCAGTAATTGGATGGGTTCGAAAGATCTTTTCCAGGTTTGGGTATAGGTATGATGAGGGCTTTCCACCAGGACGGTGGAAAACACCCTGTGGACCAGATATGGTTGAAGACTTTCAGAAGGGTCTGGAGACAGCTTTCTGGGAGATGTTTCAAGAGATGATAGTGGATCTCATCCAGGCCAGGAGCAGAATAGAATTGTTGTAGGTTTGCAGAGCTGATTTTAGTTCATCGATCGAAAATGGCAGATTGTAGGCTTCAGTGTTGTCCGATGAGAAGTTACAAGGAAATTTTTCTTTTAGACATTTGTTTTTCAGAAAAACAGCTGTTAAATTTGTGGAGGAAGAGTTCTTTTCATTAGTTGAAGCCAGCACATTAGTTACAGCTTGTTTATCTGTGATCAGGGCTTCTGCAAGTTTCAGGTGATGGATAGAATTATCTGTATTTTTTCCGCTAATTTTCCTGATCACTTTCCATACTTTCTTCTTGGAGGTTTTTGAAGTCAACTTGGAGCAGAAGTCTCTCCAAGACTGACGTTTACACTTTTTGAAAATGTTTTGGCACGGAGATTTTGGTGGGCCCTCGCGTAAGGTATTGATGGCCTACGACAGACAACACGTTGAGCCTTCTGGCGTTGCTTGTGTATTTGTTGGCACTCAGCATTGAACCAGGGACTTTTCGCCATCTGAGGTTTGGTGGTAGAAGCCGGAATGATGTTCTTGCCACAGCTGATGATGATGTTTGTCAAGGTTTCAGCAGGGTCAGGACTTTGAAGAACATGATCCTCCACAAATTCTTTTTGTATATTCGTAGCAAAAAGATCCCAGTTGGCTTTTCTAAGGTTAAGATGTTCTAGTAAGATGATGTGATCTGACGATTTATGTCTCAAGACTATTGGAAAATGGTCACTTCCATGTTCATCATGAACACTCCAATCGAAGTCCAAGACCAGTGAAGGATCGTATACTGATAAATCAGTGCAAGAAAGAGTGCCATTTGACGAATGTAGATAATATAATTATGTTGGAGAGCCATCATACTGACAGCACAGGTCAAGCTCAGAGAAGGTCAAGTTCCAAAAGAAGACCTCGGGGAGAGGAGCCTGCACTGCCCCAAAAAGGAGAGTGGCCGTTCAGGTCCCCTAGAAGCAAGAAAGGTCGTGGGAGTTCTTCCATGAGGCTAACCAGCTCTTGACGACTGACAGATGATGATGGAGGTATACAGGTAAAAAACTGTCACCGTTTTATGTAGGGAGATTCTGGCAGCTAAAGCTTGAAGAGAAGATTTAAGGTTGACAGGGCTGAACAACAAAGATTTGTGGATGAGTAACGAGACCCCACCTGAAACTCCAAGAGCTGTAGGTTGGGCTGGTTTAGACAGTACATTAAAACCTGAAAGAGAAAAGGACTTTTCTTTGTGCATCTGCGTTTCCTGAAGAGCTACTATAGCTGGCTTTAAATCTCGGCAAATAAGTTGAAGCTCCTCAAAATTGGAATGGAGACCTCGGATATTCCAATGGAATATGGTTGTGTCCATCATAAAAGAGATATGGTGAAAGTAAATAAATCTTGTAACTCTTCACGAGCATGTTCCTTTCATTCCATGTCGACATCTTCTAGATCCGAGAGAACTGCAGATCTGTTGGTGTTTCTCTCCGCTTTTTCCTCTCAATCTGATAAAATATTTGGCGCTTTGTTTTTAGACGACGATTTTGCCTTTCCTCCAGAACCGCCAGCTCCCTTGTTGACAGCTGCAGGGTGCCCTTTGGAGGATTTTGAGGGGGTGGTCTTGTCTGGCACCTCAACAACTTCCACTTTCTGCCGCCCTGAAGGGCCTGTAGGTCTTTTGTCCCCTGATGGTCTGGGGGCGGGAGTGGGCTTTGAAGACTGAGTCCTATCTGAAGGCGAGGACTGCTGGGGTTCGTCGCATACAGTGTTTCTGCCTGAGGCTACAGACTTTGTTTCTGGCTCTCTCTCGGCAAATGAGGATTAAATGGTCTGCACGCCAATGCTGACTGTTGTTGGCTTCCTTACTGCAGCTGCAAACGAGAGCCCAGCAGTTGGTTGACTCTTCATTACAATCTTTTTCACCTCAAAAAACGAGATTCTCTGTTCAGTCTTGATTCTTTGAATTTCTTTTTCCTTCAACCAGTTTGGGCAGGTCTTTGATGATGATGGGTGGTTGCCTCCACAGTTGGCACAGAGTGGTGGACTATCACACACACCATGGTGGACTGGCTGGCAGCAGGTGCCACACACCTCGGTGGGGACTATCACACACACCCTGGTGGACTGGCTGGCAGCAGGTACCACACACTTCTTCCTCAGTGCACCGATTCCTCACATGGCCAAACCTCTGGCACTTGCAGCAGCGCAGAGGGGAAGGGATGTATAGCGACACTGGAACTCTCAAGTAGCCCACCTTGATTGATTCAGGAAGAGAAGTAGAGCAGAAGGTCAAAAAGAGGGTGTCTGTTGGGATCCTGTCTTGGCCCTTGCGCAGGAGAACTCGATAGATGTGTGTCACTCCCTGCGATGCAAGTTCTGCCTTGATCTCTGCCTCCGATACTCCTCTTAGATCTCTGCATTTGATCACGCCCTTGCTTGAGTTGAGTGTCTTGTGTGGAGATACCTTGATCGGACGATCAACCAAAGAAGTGGATTTGAGTAACATTTCTGAGTGAAGCTTGGAGGAGCACTCCACCAGAAGCGATCCATTCCTGAGTTTCTTCACACTTTTCGGTTTTCCACTGAGTCCATTGATTCCCTTTGCAATTGCAAAAAGACTCAAGCCTGACAGAACTCTCTCCGCATCAACTCCTTCAACTATCAGCCATCTGGGCCAGAAGCCTGAAACATTTCTTACCTCATGATCTGAATCTGAGTCGCAGTTCGTATTCGAATCTTGCCTGTGTCTTTTATAATTTGGAGCCATGTTGAGTTAGTTTATATTAATTTCTCTTGATTCCTACCCGCCACCGAGTCCCAAAAAGGAGGATGCCCACTGCATACGGATATCCAGTATATCAGGGCACCAGGATTAGGAAAGAAGTATACACAGGCCTGGAAGCCTCCCTGCCACGGAAGCTCCCAAACCCGTTTGACCCGAGCCGCCACCTTCTACCCTGAGCTAGGGCATGCACACGACCAGCCGCTTGATCGAAGTGGGCCACTTCGACCACCTGTCTAGAGGAAGTCCAGGCCAAAGAGGTGTGTTGACTTGATGCACCGCAGTCACATCAGCGGCATCAACCTCCAGGATCCTATTCTCTCCTATCACAGGACGCACCGCACGGCAAACACGGTGGGCCTCAAGACCACAGACAAAAGAAGAATGTGGGAAAGAAGACTTGATGGGGAGATGAGGACAGAAAAGAGTCAAGTAAGAAAGGCAGAAGATAAGAAAAGGAAAAAGGTGGGTTACAATTTGTCTGGGCTCTCACTCTTAACCTTTCTGACATGGGAGACCCTACCAGGGGCATCAATTCCTACTACGTAGTGCTCAGGCCAGTCAGCAACTTGGCTATACAGGAACGTGCATTTGCAGCACACTTTCAAAGAATATGCCCTTGTACAAATGCAACACATTTCAATGAGTACAAAACCACATCAACAGATAATGCTGATATTAGTTATCATATATACTATTCAAAAGAGAACGCTGCTAAGACTCCTCCAGTATATTAACTCAAAGAGACCATTGAGGAAAGGAGTGCACCCGAACAACGGCAACACACAAAACAGACAAAAGAACGCTTGCTTCCATCTGTTTTGTGCACCACCGCCACCAAATCACAAGGTTCACAGTAGAAAGAAACTCGTGGAGAGCATGGCAGCAGAGAGTCCTCAGAAGAGAAGCCCCCTTCAAGCAAGTGTTTCGGCCCTTATCTCCTGACACTCTAGGGGGTTGGGCCACACCCAGTTCATGACTCCGGATGTCCCTCTGCTGCCCCTTTTTTTTTCCCCATCTTGGGACGAGCCATGGTTGGGATTCGAACCCATGACCTTCTGGACATGCTCATTTTCCACTTAATGACTCGCACTCTAACCACTGAGCCACAGGGACACCTGATATTTGTAGGAAATTTAAGCCTTATGAAGTTCACTTTTGTTCCACCTTGACCAGATCCAGCTTTAACACCTCTCTGCCGCTTCTGCCATTGCTTTCAGGGCTCTGGTTTTTTCCCTCCCTGCAACTGAGAGCTGTTTCATGAGGCTGTATGCAGACGTTCCTACAAACCCTCTAGCTCCAATTTCTGCAGTGAGGACTTTGACCTGATAGCCTTCTCTCCTCAGGCTGTTTGCCAGATCAGCATACTTTTCAGTCTTGTAGATTTGAGCTGCCTCCATTCTGTTCTCATATGGCACCGTGAGCTCGATCATGATCAGCTGCTTGGTTGACTGAGAGTGGACTACTATGTCTGGTCTCATGCCACTCTTGCTGATGATCTCTGGGTGACTCTTCCATTCTGGGAGGTCTGCAGTGCACTCCCAGTCATCTGCCCCGTCCAGCAGACTCTGCCTGCATGTTCCGAGTGGCACTGTTGTTCTTGGCCATGATTTGCTGCCTCCTGCCGTGACGAATGTTGCGGGTGCTTTTGGAGTCCTGATTTTCCCTTTTGTGGTGTTGGTACTAGCCCAGACTACTTGTACAATCTCTTTGAGCACTTGGTTGTGCCTCCATGTGTACCTTCCTTGAGCCAGGGCTACTTTACATGAGCTTAGGACATGCTCCACTGTTTGTTTTTCATGGCAGAGGGGGCATGCAGGATCGTCTGTTTTTCCCCACTTCACCAGGTTTGCATTTGTGGGCAGAAGGTCATATGCAGCTCTGAGAATGAAGCTGATCCTGAGAGGGGCCATGTGCCAAATGTCATTCCAAGTGAGACTTCTTTGGAGTGCATTCTCCCACGTTGTCCATTGCCCTTGTTGGCTCTGCTGGACTGCTTTTTGAAGTCTTTTTTGGTCTTCTTCTTTTCTCATCTCCTGAATCATCATGTCACTTTTGGCTTTTCCTTTAGCCTTTGACCACCATTCAGTTTTGGTCACCCCCAGTCCTTGTCTGTTGGTCTGTGTGTGTCCTGTTATTTCTCTGATCTTGAGACTTTCTTTTGCAGAGGAAATAGATAACTTTAATTCAGCACAGGCTGCATACAGGATATTCCGTCATCCAATAAGTAAGCATCATCACAGCAGGAAAGTAAACACAAATGTGTTATATCCACACCCCCAAATATTCATACTGCATACACAGATCTTGTCCCCCCCGCCCCCCCCCCCCCCCCCCTCCCCCAGCTCCCGCCATGCACATGCAAATGACAAATGAAATTATCCGTGAGAATGTTGATCTTCCCTGGGATATGCTTGGCAGAGATCTGAATGGACTGCTCCTCACACCAGAGCAGAAGCTGTTCCGCCCTCAGGGACAAGAAGATGGAACACGCCCGCCCCTGCTTGTTGATGTAACAAGCCATGGCTGTGTTGTCCATATTGAGGAGAACATGTTTCCCCTCAGAAAGGAAAGAAACTCCCTGAGGGTTTGGAAAAACCGCCTCCAACTCCAGCAGGTTGATGTGCCAGGATCTCATCTCCTCTGGCCATAGCCCGGCCGCTGTCAGAGAGCCCACATGGGCCCTCCACCCAGAGTTGAACGTGTCCATGAACAAGGTCTCCGGAGGAGGGGGAGGTGTGATGTGGACTGCCTGGGATAGCCAGGATGGGGAGTGCCACTGGGTCACTGTGGTTTGGAACCAATGGCCCACAGGAACCAGAAGGTCCCAAGTCTGTAACATCTGGGACCAATGATTCTGAAATAGGCGTTGGAACTTGCGTTTGTGGAGTCGACCAAGAAGTACTAGGGGGGCCAACAACTCCATTAATCCCAGAAGGGAGTCCAACTTCCTGGCCGGTGCCTGATCCAGAGACAGGAGGTGGGCTAAGAGACCCCTGAGGCGTACTAGACGCTGGGGGGTTGGAGATACCAGCCACTTGGTGGTGTCGAAGGACATGCCCAGGAACTGAAATTGCAGCGACGGGGAGAGGTCTGACTTCTCCTTGTTGCGAACAAACCCCAAGTCTTGATTGAGGTCTAGAACCTGGAGAGCTTGTTGGGAGCACAGAGTGCTGGAGGAGGCTAGGTGAAACCAATCGTCGAGATAGGGTTTGAGGCGGATTCCACTCTCCCGAACGTGCATGCCAAGTTTCCAGGCCACCTTTGTGAACATCCATGGGGCTGGGGCCAGACCAAAGGGTAGGGCCCTGGACTGGAAGGCCTGGTCCCTGCAAATGAACCAAAGATACTTCCTTTCCCTCGGGTGAATCAGGAGGTGGAGGTATGCATCTGTCAGGTCGATGAATATTGCCCAGTCGCCCGGGTGCATGGTATCGCGGATTGACATGGGAGTTTCCATCTGAAATGGGGGTTGCGGAGGAACCTGTTCAGGGGCAAGAGGTCCAGGATGGGCCTCCGACCCCCAGAAGCTTTGGGGACCACAAAGATTAGGCCATCAAAGTCCAGAGAGAAACCGGAAACGACCTCCTCTGTGACCCCCCTTGTCCAAAAGCGAAAGGACCTTCTGGACTAAGGCCTGAGAGGCCAGGGAATCCAGAGGAGGAGCAAAAGGAGGAAAAAGCATGAGAGAGGCCTTTCCTGTACCCTATGGAAGGTGATACCCTTACCTGATCACCCACAGGGCCCACTGGCTTGCGGGAAGCCGTTCCCAAGCACTGAGGTCCCATGACAGACTGGCCACGGGATTGCCTATGGGGGTGATGGTCCCACGTCAGGGAGGTGAGCCAGCTGAGAAGAGGCAGGCTTTTGGCCCAGAGATCAGTACCCGATCGGCCTTTGGCGGGTTGCCTAGCCCTAGACCCTTTGTGCCCCAAGGATCTATGGGCCTTGGCCAGTGGAGGGCCCAGGGAAGAGGTTACCAGAGCAGGTCGCTTCGCCACGGGGCGGGAGGGACCCGGATTGGATAAATGGCACGATGGCAGATGGGTCTGCTGACTGGCAGAGAGCAAAGGACTCCAAGTCCGGGTCCTTAAGGGCGGATGCCAGACCTCCGAAGAAGACGTCCATCAGTGAAACCGCCTCCAGCCCCCGCCTGGCAGTCTCCTCCCAATCTGCGAGACATCGCTCTGGGAGAGCGACCTGCCGTGGTTAAGAACGAGGCCTCTTCTGGAAAAGGAGGTCCTCTTGGGAAAGGGAAAGATGGGAGTCTGGGATAGACTCAAGGACCATAAAGACTTTCCGTGCAAAGGGGAGCTTTTCCAGCTTGAGAAACTTCCTGAACACTAATGCTCCAGGAAAATCAGGCACAGAACCAGGTGGAATGTCCTGTGTCTCCCTGCCTCTAGCCTTACTTTGTGCCCTCCTCATAGAGTCAGCTACTATGCCTGACTCTTTTAAGAGAGAGGAGGGGGGAACCGAGAGAGGTAGCCCACCCAAGGCGAGCTCCACTGCGGAAGGCCAGGGAGCCCTGGCCTCTTGAGAGGTGGACACGGCTGCAGGCACATACAAGGCCAGGAGGGCCATCGAGTCATGAAAGGAGAAGGAAGAGGGTATCGGGTCCTCATCCTCTGACACTGAGTCTGTCAGCTCTGCACCACAGGCAGAGGAGATGACCTACCTCAAGCCTGACAGACCTCGGTTGATTGATCCTGAGAGAACCCTTGGGGAGGGATCTGCCACCAGGTGGGCTGGAGGGGCAGGCAAAGGAGAGGCCTGCGCTGCTGGAGCACCGAGCAAAAAGCCGGACCACCATGGAAACCCCTGGGCAGGGGACTGAGGAAGTCCCATGGCCGAGAAACGCTGCCATTGAGCCATGTGAAGGGCCCATGGAATCTAAGGCTGAGGGCTCTGCCCCAACGAAGAGGTGGGCAGAAGCTGTGCCTGCTAGCCCAAGCAGGCATAGGGGGACCCTGAGAGGCCAGCCCGCCACGGGTTGCCTGGCAACTGCCAAGGAAACCACGCATTCTGTCTCGAATGAGAAACACAGGCAAGAGTAAGGGCGAAGCCAGGCAAGGGCGGAAGAAGGAAGACAACCAGTGCTGACTGAGCATCGGACACCCGTAAAGGAGTTGTCTCCCTTGGCCCGCCCAATGGCTGCGCTGGCACGAGCTGGGCTGAAATTGGGAGAGGGGATGAAGAATGGGCTAAGCCTTCAGAATTCGCATTACCCATCCCTTTATCCCCCGAAGAAGGGTGTACCTGCATCTGTGATCGAGCCATGGCGACCAAGACGTGTGCAGCAGAACCTCGGCTGAGCTTTACATGGGATGCAGGGATGGGATCGACAGAACTGCAGCTGAGTCCGATCACCGTGAGAATTTCGCATCACCCAACCCTTTATCCCCCGGCAGAATGGGGTACCTGCATCTGTGATTCGGCCAAGGTGACTGAGATGTGTACAGCAGAACCTCAGCTGAGCTGTACATAGGATGCAGGGATGAGATTGACAGAACCGCAGCTGAGTCGATCACCATGAGAAATTAAGGGGGGTGTGCAAGGGTTGCCGTCATCTCAACAGAACTGCAGCTGAGTTGAGGCGACACCCGTAAAGAATGAGAAGAGAGAGAAGGGAGAGAAAGAATAGTATGAGAGAAGAGAGAAGAGAGAACGGGCTCCGGCATGCCATAAAAAGTGCCGGCCTGCAAGCTGGAGAGATTGACTGACGAAATCTTCCGAACCCTTGCTTTGCCACCCAAATGCTTCACGTACGTTTTTCCCTTAAGCAAAAACATAACCAAGGGCACCAAAATCAGCAGCAACAATCAATCGCTTGCGAGAAAAAGTAAAAATACTTCGCGACTTGGAGCGTAAGAGGCTAACGGGAAAATGGCTGCCGAGAAAAGAGGAATGATCTGGGCATGCGTAAGACACCAGGCCCTTTCAGGGTTCTTGTCCGTACGGACTTTATTGTGTACGGGACAGGGATAGCAAACCACTGTTGCTTATTGCGTTAGCGAGTTAGTGAGCCATGGCACAATATGTGTAATTACAAATACAGCATCATATTTGATGGCCGCTTCTGCTTACTGGAAATGTTCCAACAGTTATTCTAAAATGTTACAATGAAAACTGACCCTATGCTTTTGCCCATGACCAGCTCAGCAACGTCTTTATCAAACCAATGCTCGCATTTTATGTATTTTTTTCATGACCATATTGAATTGCTGCCACGACACATCTTTTTGTTTCTCCAAAATTACAACAAATCATTACAACTCTTTTTGTAATCAAACTGAATTATCACCACTTCACATCATTGTAAAACAAAATATCATGTCATTATTATTCTCTCAAGGAGTTCCACTTACTCGTGTGTGTGTCACTCGTAACATTGTTCCTGAAGAATACACTTGTTTTCTGATTTGTTCCTGAAGAATACACTTGTTTTCTGATTTCAATCAGTTTCAAACAGATCAAATTTTAGTCAAATATCTGTGTGTTTAGGACTTTCATTAATTTCACACACACACTGTCATGTAATACCCCCCCCCCCCCCCCCCAACCCCTCAAGAAAGAAAGAAAGAAAGAAACAAAAAATAAACAAAACAAAACCAAAACCTCTGACATGTAAGTTGAGTGTACTGTTAGAAGAAAATAAGTCTGCGCTTCAAACGTAATCCCACACAAATTAAATACATTTAACCCTATCAGGCCTGACATAGCAACTGCCTGTGCTACCTTTTTAGCCAGCATGTTTTGACTGTTCTGTCAGCAAAAAATGGAGCTGCTTTACTCAAACGATTATAACTCTGAATATAAACGGGACTCACAACTACAGAAATATTCTTTTTTTTCTTTGACATACATAACACTGTTTTCAGATTATTTGGTAATGCATCATTCCTTGATAAATAGGGGCCAAACAGATCCTCCATGATTTCCTTCGTATCTTGTATTCCGACATGTAGTAATTGACGAAATAATACAGACAGCAGTATTAATGGGAAAACAGCCAAAATACACATAAACACACAAACCAGTCTAAAGTTATTCAGATTTCATGCACAATAAGAAACAGGCTAGTAAATTTTAGACAAATGTCATTAACTCTTTCATTCCTACTTTTCTATGAACCACTACTTCCTCTTGTTCCTAGATTCTCTATAATACGAGTAATCCCTTCACTCCTGGATTTAGAAAAAAAAACAAAAAAAAACAGAAGTGTAACGTGAGAACTGCCACGTATGCAGTACCAAACCGGCCAGAATAGAGCGGCGATCATTTTCCCACGCTGTAAGGGCCGTCTGGCATCCATCCTATTTATAAACACTGCCGCGCGAGCGACCTGGTCATGACGTGTACCGATGAAGCGACTCGCGCGAAGTTCAAAGCGCTTACCGCGAGAACCAATTTTCCGGGCTGCAGGAAGGAAAGGAGGGATTTTGTGCTGCCCGGTTTTCCGGGCTGCAGGAAGGAAGGGTAGGATTTCTGCTAACTGGAAAACCAGGTTGTAGGGATGAAAGAGTTAATTTCCCATCTTCAGGGTTGCAAACACAATTAACCCTTACACCGCCGATGTCCGCGTTTGGCGACAATGTGGGTCATCGCTGACGTCGCCAAAAGGCGACCAGCTAGGGTTACCTAACTCCCGATATTCTCACTCTCTAATCTGATGAGACAGAAAGCCAGAAAGAAATATCATAGTTGGGTGATTCCCTGACCTGTGCTCACAGCCATTTGCTTCATCAGAGTGCTGTTCAGTTAAGTGTTCTTTATCAATTTATTCTGAATGTTTTTCCCATTCACTATGACGTCACAACCAAGCACTTCACGTACTAGTCTCGCTGTACATTTACCACAGATCAGGTGCTGGAAATATTGAAAAGACGGTCAGTTGATATTGAATAAGATAAAGAATACCCAGATTGTGAGCTGCAAACATTTGGCCCTACGTGAAAGGGGGGGGCTTGACCGAATTATCACAGTGGCCGACTGTTGGAGGTGTGCCAAGTGGCTGAGCAGTGCTCAGTGTGTCGCACACACACACACACACAGAGGCCCTTGAACAAGCTTAGTGTTGCTGGCTCTGGGCCAACTTTCAGTTACTATCACACAGTGAAAGGCCTTATAGGGAGCGACTAACTGCCACAAGATAATGAATGACCTGCAAGCCCAGCTGGCTTGCCATGAATCGAGGTCGAAGGGGGCGTGGCTGACTGACACGTGTCAGAGGTCTGCTGCAGAGATGAATTGGAGTGACGAACTGCGCTCATAGGCCCTAGCAAAATTGCTCTCCAGGTTATAGAGACCCACAGGCAAGTGATTGACTGTTTTCATAGAAAATATTGCTTTCAGTGAGAGTGAAAGGGATGTATGTTCATGTGCATGTGCATGTGCGTGTGTGTTCCCTTTTTTTTTCTTTCATGTGTGTACAAGTGGGGCATAATGTGTGTGTGTGTGTGTGTGTGTGTGTGTGTGTGTGTGTGTGTGTGTGTGTGTGTTCCCTTCTCTTTTTCTTTCTTTCATGTGTGTGCCAGTGGGGTGTAAGCAGTTTGTTTTGTGTGTGTGTGTGTGTGTGTGTGTGTGTGTGTGTGTGTGTGTGTGTGTGTGTGTGTGTTGTGCACGCGTGTGCGTGTGCGTGTGTGCATGTGTGTGTGTGGTTTCTTTTCTGCATAACCTCATTAGTCATATCACTAATTATTCCTCTGAATGTGTGTGTGTGTGTGTGTGTGTGTGTGTGTGTGTGTGTGTGTGTGTGTGTGTGTTCCCTTCTCTTTTTCTTTCTTTAATGTGTGTGCCAGTGGGGTGTAAGCAGTTTGTTATGTATGTGCGTGTGTGTGTGTGTGTGTGTGTGTGTGTGTGTGTGTGTGTTTATGTGTGTATGTGTGTGTGCGTGCGTGCGTGCATGTGTGTGTGTGTGTGTGTGTGGGGGGGGGGGGGTTCTTTTCTGCACAACTCATTAGTCATATCACTAATTATTCCTCTGAATGTTGTTTCGGGAGTGCTGGTGAACAAGGATGATTTTCAACCTGTGGACTTCTTCCAGCTCTTTTTCTGCTGGTGGGGTATGTTGATTTATTGCTGTTTTTTTCATTTTTCTGTTGGATATTACATACTTTCTGGGCTTTATTTTGTGAGTGGAGTATTTTTCCTTCTTTGTTCAGAGTTTGATTGCATGCTTTCTTCTTTTTTATGTTGACACTAAAGATAGCGTTCAAATTTTTTTTATTTTGCATTTTTTTGTACTTGAAATTACCAAAAATTTGAAATTGTTGTTGTCTAACCATTACTAACATTCTATGATTTAACAAAAGTAGAGTTTATTTCCTCCATTTCCCAAAAAAACAGCATGAGAACTGGTTGCTTAGTTCCAGAGATATCCGCATTTCACACATGCTGGTATGAAATAAGAGATTTTCTGAAAAATGGCTGGTGATGGGGATTTATGCAAAATAGAATGTCTGGTGGTGAAAGGGTTAAAGAAAAATGCTTAGAACAGTACTTCCCTGACAGCTGTCAGCATGAAAATAAGAATTCTCATGCTGACAGCTGTCAGGGAAGTACTGTTTTGTGCATTTTTGTTTACTGTTTTGTAATCTATGAAGAAGACAGTTTCAGTTTCAGACTGCTTGTCTGTTTCCTATTGTACATAAAATCTGCATTACTTTACACTTTGTTTTGCTTATTTATTTGTAGTTTGGCTTTATTACATTTGTGATAAAATGCACAATCATAATCAAGTACACTTTCGGCAACTATGTAAATTACTATGGTTTTTGCATTCACACATTTAGAGTTATTGCTAAGACTGATCATTATGATTTCATCTAAAATTTGTGCCCCACTGCAAGGTTACTTTGTTGGCTCATGACATCAGAAGAAAAAACACTATTGGTAAAAAGTCATATAATCATTCAAAATTCACGTTCTAAAAGCAGCACATAGTACAAGAAGGAAACAGCTTTAAAGTAGTCTCCCTGTATTTATCATGTATGCACAGAACATGGTTAAATGTACTACGTTCAAAATGATGCAGCCATATGCCTTCATATATGCCTGACCAGAGCAAGGCGCTGGGTGGAAAAAGTTAAAATCTTTTTTTTTCTTTTTGACAAAATAGCACACATTGTATGTGCTGTCAATTTCACACAAGTCCTGTTGTTTACAGACCAATGGACTACAAAAGCTACTCTAGACATGTCCTGTTCACACAAGTCATATTGTTTACAGCCTAATCATAGAGGCCACATGAGACTTGTCATCTCATTTACAGCTGTTTGGCCCACAGCAACCGCATCAGACCTGTCATTTTCAAAATAAGTCATCTTGTTTACAGCCTAATGGACCACAGAGGCCACATCAGACCTGTCATTTTCAAATAAGTCATCTTGTTTACAGCTGTTTGGCCCACAGCAACCGCATCAGACCTGTCATTTTCAAATAAGTCATCTTGTTTACAGCCCAATGGACCACAGAGGCCACATCAGACCTGTCATTTTCAAATAAGTCATCTTGCTC
The DNA here is from genome assembly GCA_033310375.1 of Conus canariensis. Taxonomy (NCBI): domain Eukaryota; kingdom Metazoa; phylum Mollusca; class Gastropoda; order Neogastropoda; family Conidae; genus Conus; species Conus canariensis. Next base: position 31,917,541 of record CM065720.1, read on the forward strand.
ACAGCCCAATGGACCACAGAGGCCACATCAGACCTGTCATTTTCAAATAAGTCATCTTGTTTACAGACCAATGGACCACAGCGATCACATCAGACCTGTCATTTTCAAAATAAGTCATCTTGTTTACAGACCAATGGACCACAAAGGCCACATCAGACCTGTCATTTTCAAAGTAAGTCATCTTGTTTACAGCCCAATGGACCACAAAGGCCACATCAGACCTGTTTTTTCAAATAAGTCATCTTGTTTACAGCCCAATGGACCACAGCGATCACATCAGACCTGTCATTTTCAAATAAGTCATCTTGTTTACAGCCCAATGGACCACAGCGATCACATCAGACCTGTCATTTTCAAATACGTCATCTTGTTTACAGCCCAATGGACCACAGCGATCACATCAGACCTGTCATTTCCAAATAAGTCATCTTGTTTACAGCCCAATGGACCACAGAGGCCACATCAGACCTGTTTTTTCAAATAAGTCATCTTGTTTACAGACCAATGGACCACAGCGATCACATCAGACCTGTCATTTCCAAATAAGTCATCTTGTTGACAGCCCAATGGACCACAGAGGCCACATCAGGCCTGTCATTTTCAAATACGTCATCTTGTTTACAGCCCAATGGACCACAGCGATCACATCAGACCTGTCATTTCCAAATAAGTCATCTTGTTTACAGCCCAATGGACCACAGAGGCCACATCAGACCTGTCATTTCAAATAAGTCATTTTGTTTACAGCTTAATGGATCACAGAGGCCACACCAGACCTGTCATTTTCAAAATAAGTCATCTTGTTTACAGTCCAATGGACCACAGAGGCCACATCAGACCTGCTATTTTCACAAACGTGACGCTATCAAATACAATGAATAATGTTGCTAATAGCCGAGTTCACCGCAGAGGGCCATATCAGGGCTGTCACCGCGTTGAAGTTAACTCACGTCATTAAAAAAAATTTTTTTTAAACACCTTCATTCACACAGCTCTTTAAAACATACCTTCCCAAAACACACTGAGAATTTTCTTAAAAATCTATCCTCCATAAAATCTTAGATCAGGTGAAAAATGTTAATCTCCCTCAGAATTCAATGATCACATCAGGTAGGACATCTCTGAACAAGGTTTTCATGGAGTCTGCTGTGAAGTGTTTATGACTCATATCATGCAAGTCCCAACACTCTAAAAGGATGTGCTTCACTGTGAGTGGTACATGACATGGAATGCACTATGGATCTTCTTCACCTTTTAAAAGATTAGAATTGAAACAGCACAAAACTGTTTCTTCTTTCCAGCTGCCTTGGGAACATGATAAAAACTCTTTCAGTTTCAGGTTTGGATGGATTTTCTTATAAAGTTTTTTTGTCAACAGTTACATTCCACATGTGAACGAATGGTTCACGTTATCATATGAATATGTGTTATTCTTGAAAACTGTCAAGTCCTGTAATGGGAAAGTCTTCTTGTTTGTATGCTGTTTTGGTCTTTCAATCCTAGTCATCATGTGGTAGAAAATAAGATAAAGAACAGTATTTGAAATGTGGATATCAATATCATGACTGGTTAGATATTTCAGACAATCAAATTCAGAAAGGGGCCAAACACAAACATGTCTTTAAAAAACGCAATCCAGAAAACTCTGGGCAAATGTTTCTACATTTCTTTTCCTGTGCCTCTTTAGCACCTTTGTGTGAGTGATGGAAGCCAACAAACAGCACTGGCTGGAAGACACAAAACTGATCCTGTAAGTGTAACTCTGGTTTACATTTCTTTTCCTGTCCCTCTTTAGTACCTTTGAGTGGGCTGATGGAAGCCAACAACAGCGCTGGCTGGAAGCTATGCATCTTCAACACAAGTAAAAGTCATTGTTCTTCTTGATTAAATTGTATTAACACTATATGACAATGTTTGTTACTGCTTAACATGAAAAGCATGGAGGTTTCCATACTTGCAATGTGTGTGGACAAAAGACACTATGATTATAACTGGTAAAAGGTTAGTTAACCTGAACAATTTTCAAAAGACACAATCTCTTCGATAACATGCGTAAGTGGACATGCATGATTCTTCCTAGTATAACTGTTAAAAAAAAGTGTTTGCATCATTTAAAAAAAGTCAACAACAATAAAAACACTAATTCAAGTAAAGAAATTTATGTAGAAACATATGAAATTATACCCAGTCAGTTTACTAATGTCATCACATGAACAGACAGATAAGATAAATACACAAAGGACAACCGCAGCTGGGTGATTCTAGTCTCACTCTGCGCTTGTATACTCCGTGAGTTTTTTTTTTTAAAAAGGTGCTCTAAAGCAAGTACAACAATAAAAGACAAGACACTGTATCATTTATACTAAGTAGTAAAGCATCATGACAATACCACAAAGCCAACATCCAACATTAACAGGCAACGAAGCATCATGCTATCAATACTACAAATTCTAGAATACAAACAACACACTATATCATAGCATCACCCATATGCAAAGAATCATGGCATCACAATACTGAATACATCAATACCACAAAGCCAACATCCAACATTAACAGGCAACGAAGCATCATGCTATCAATACTACAAATTCTGGAATACAAACAGCACACTATATCATAGCATCACCCATATGCAAAGAATCATGACATCACAATATATAATAAAGTGACTAACAGACAACAGTTCCAAAAAATCACAAGATTTCAACCGTCTAATCAAAAGGACAAAACAGCATTTATCAATCTACAAGTGATTTCTATCGAAGTATGTAAACAGCTTTAGGGGGAAAAAACAACAGATCAATAAAAAAAACAACAACATTGTACTGATTGTGTCACCAAGACATGCATTATAACTCAAATCCTGTACGCACAGCAGCTCACTGTGTTTGGAAGGTGGTCAAAACATAAAAGCACAAAGCAAAGCTGTCACACAGCCCCAAAACAAGAGGGTATATATGTGGAAATACAATGAACACAGTGAAGAAAACTGCAGCCGCATGCAGTGCTTCAGCCCAGTAGTCAGACCCATGGAAAACTTCCACTTTCCAACAGACTCTGTAGCAAACTATCTTCCACCTTCCTACAAACCTCATCCCATACGTACATTTCTTTTCCACTTTTCAACAGACCCTGTGGTACACTTGATTTTTAAAAACTTTCCAGAGGACCTTCTAGGAAACATTTCTTCCATTATCCAACAGACCCTCTAACACATTCCTATTTTTCATTTTCTAATGAATGGCAAATTTGACACTTCTTCCACTTTCCCACAGACCCAGCGACAAATTCAAATATTTCTTTTGCTTCCTATCATACCCCATGGCAATTTTACTCTGATTTCACCTTCTGACAGACCCTATGACAAACTTACATGTCTTCCACTGTCCATCAGAACCAATGATGAACTTACACTTCTTCCGCTTTTGTCAGACACAGTAACATAATTAACTTAATTAACATTTCTTCCACCTTTCATTTGATCCTGTTGCAAACTTACATTTCTTCCACTTTCCATTAGAACCTGTTACATCACTTATAAGATTGCATTGGTTCCAGTTTGTCAGACACTGTAACAAACTTATTTTTCTTCCCTATATTCTCCGATCCTGTGACGAGCTTACATTTCTTCTACTTTGCATCAGATTCAACAGTAAACTTACATTCATTCCATTGTTCATCAGATCCTGCAGCAAACTTACATTTCTTTCATTTTCCTTTAGACTCCATGACAAAATCATATTTCTTCCATTTTCCATTAGACCCTATGACAAAGTATATATTATATTCCTCCCATTTTCTGTCAAACCCCATGAGAAACTTTAACTTCTTCCATTTTCCATCACATCAAGTGGTAAACTTATACATATCTTCCACTTTCCAACTAACTTTATGAAAAACTTACATTTCTTCCACTTTCTGTCACTAGTGTCAGATCCTGTGAATGTATCAAAATTACACTTCTTCCAATTTCTGTCAATGTCATGACAATCTTATCTTTCTTCCAGTTTTGGTCAGAGCCTGTGACAACCCTATAGTTCTTCAAATTTCTGGTGGTATGTGTGTCAGACCTACATTTCTTCTGAATTCTGTCAGTACCTGTAGGAAACATTACATTTTTTTCCAATTTCTGTCAGTCCTGTGACAAACTTACATTTCTTCAAATTTCTTTCACCACCTGTGACCCCCCCCCCCCCCCCCCCCCTCCCCTCCATATTTCTTCTTATTTCTGTCAAAACACTGCAGATGTCTTTCTCTCTACTGGCTCTTGCTGAACATACATTCTGATTTATGATATTCCTCTTCCTATTTAGCTGAAAATTCATATAAACTGGAAGTATTCATATAACAGTGGATGACAATTTACAGAAATGAACAGAAAAAAAGAAAAAGAAAATGAGATATCCAACATCAATAAGGAATGAGGACTGATCTAGTAAAAATGAATGGAACAGTCATGAAACAGTCATAAAATCATGCAAACTGGCTATAGTCATCTGACAAAGAATAAGAACCAATGAAAATGGACAGAAGTGTCATAAGATCATGTAAAATTGCTGCAGTTAGCTAACACTAAAAAAGTGGTGAGAACTGGTGTGAATTAGCAGAAATGTAACAAAATCATGTCAAATGGATGTAGTCATCCAAAAAGGGATGAAAACTAGTATAATAAATGAGCATGATACAAAACCACTCATCCAAAGGAAGTTTCAGAGTGAAAATCAAGATGTCTCTGATTCTGAAGGATAAAAACTATTTTAAGTGCTTTGCCGATATCTGTTGCCAAACTCAATGTCCGCAATGAATAATTTCTAAACAGCCAGTGAATAACTGCTTACCATATGGATGATGCACGGAAGTCTTGGACTAAAGAGTAAAGTGTTACGGTTTTGATTACAAAGTTATTGAACAAAATCCTGTAATTCTTTTTCTTCTTCTCTCAACAGCCTGACACAAAATAAAAATAAAAAAAAAACAGCAACAAAAAACACCTCTGTATAAAAGATTATTCACTTATAGAACATGTGAGGTGTGGTGACAAGTCATTTCTTTTTTCCATTTGGTAAGTGATATAATGCAACTGACATTTTATGATTTAAATATTATTTACCTTTGAATGAAAAAAGCACTATAACAAAATATTGATGGTCTTAAACTATAGGATGAAAAATGCAATTAATGCATTTATATAAACTTGCTAACAAAGGTCTTCCGTGTTACTAAATCTGAATTGATTCTATTGTCGCTGTCATTTATCACACAGGAACAAAATGGAAATTTGTTTCATACTTCTTTTTCTAATGCCTATTTTTGCTGAATGCAAATGAAAGGAAAAAGCTCCATAAGCCTATTAAGCATACATAACAAATGAACATGATGATGCAAGATCTTCTACAGTAAAATTCAGTGAAATTGAAAATGTATTTTTTCAAAAATCAGTGTGAAATGTGTTGGAAGTCAAACATGATAAAGCAAAGGGCGACACATCTCATGGCATACCCTTTTCTTGGGTTAAATACTGACTGCATTGCCCTTCCCCACATCACCAGCTTTATCATTTTCTCCAAAAATGTGCTCATAGGTCGAGCTCGTTTGGGAAGAAATGTGGGGATCACCCCCCGAACAGGTTGGCTGGCATCCATGGGTATTGACATGCGGGCTGGCACTTGTGCTTTTCTAAGTCACATGAGGAGAAACCACTTGCTCAACCACAGATAAAAGAATCATCACCATCTCGGGCAGAGCGTTGCGCAGAACCTTTCATAGAATCCTTGGATGTTGAAGTGAAGACCCCAGCTTCTGAAGGTTTGCATGCCCCAGGCCGGGGCTTGTGACCAGGGCTGGATTCTGCTGGACCAAAAATGTTGCTGGACCCCCCACCTGGTGGCTTCAGCACTCTGTGGAATACGTGGTTACAACAAACAGATGTGTCAAATATCAAATCAGTTTTGTGGTTTATGTTCTGAAGAACACAAGGCCAAAGACTGCCATGATATTCCTGACAGTAATTACGCCGAGTCCTCCCTTGCCCACCCATCCTAATTTTTTTGGCCAAGACTTAATCAAGAACACTTCTGTGTGTGTGTGTGTGTGTGTGTGTGTGTGTGTGTGTGTGTGTGAGTGTGTGTGTTTATGAGTTCAAATATGTGCATGTGTTAGGTACAGGTAGAGAGCTAATTTTGTTTTTTAAATGACTCTTTTCATAAAGTGCGTTTTAAATCAATATTGAATGATTTTTGCTTATATTTCCAGACTGTTTCAAACAAACAAAAGCCTGTGTGTGTGTTTGTTAGTGTTTGCACATGTGTGTGTGTGCTTCTTAAATTTACAGAAAAAATGCAGCACACATATGCTCGTACACCGGGTCCATGGACGTCTACAGATAGTTTATGCATAGGTTGAGGAAAAGTCAATAGATGATGAGACACAGCTCAAATACTTTCAAAGGATTTAATATCTGCTCACTGCCTAACGAGTCTCGAATTTTTCCTAACATAATTTCTGAAGCATAATAAATAGATGTCATGGACTGAAAGAAAGTTACAAGACTAGAAGAAGAAATATGCTAGTCTACCCTCACCAGACAGCTTGGTCTGGAGCAGGCAAGTTTCTGTTTTGAATCAATGAAATCCCATTTTCATCAAAAATAAAATAGCAAATATGAAATTGAAATGATAATCTTTAGAAAGCCTAACACCCCCTGAACTAAAATCATTATGAGGGCAGAGCGCTCATGGAAAATATATAATGGTGTAATATCTAACCCTTTTATCTTTTTAAATGCGGGTTGTGTTCTTTTAATAGAGATCTGACCAATATCGTGCAACCAACGTAAAAAAGAAAAGCAGCTAAAAGGCCTTCGGACAACAAGAAATCTCATATTCAAATTAAACTGAAGCACACATACAGTGACACGCACGCACGCACACACACACACACACACACAAACTTGTGTCAACAAACTAAAAGGATTTTTTTTTAGGAAACATTACCTACACTTGCTGAACACTAAAAGACATTCTCTAAGACAATAAGAAATAAAACAATTATTCATTTCACAGCTACTTCTATAAGTAAAATCATTTTTGAACAGTGTTATGAGAGAATGAGGAGGATTTGCTTTCTGCCCAAACAGATGAAGACCATTAAAAAAAAAAAAATCAGTATCAGTAGCCTATCATTGCTGATATTCCTCCTGAGAAGTCCCTATGGGCTGCTCATTAAACTATGGAAACTGTTATCCATGAGCAGCACCCAACTGTCAGCACTGTCAGAACTCTGATGTTCTACGTAAACCCTGGTTCCTATAAGAAAAGGTTACTATACTTACTATACTGTGCTGATGTGCATGGGGTCCAAGTTATTTCCAAGTTCAAGAGTCTTGACTGATGACAGAGCAAGTAGAAGATGGAATGGTGTGTGTGTGTGTGTGTGTGTGTGTGTGGTGTACATGCGCGTGTCCATGTGTATGCATGCATGCATGTGTTCCTGTGCATGCGCACATGCATCATGCAAGTGTATTTGTGTCAGCATACTTGTGTGTGACAAAGGACTGCAGTTTTATATGGGTGGATGGGGTTATGGATGTATCAACGTGTGTGCGGTATCTATTCTAGCTAACTGTTGTTCTTTATTAGAGAGAGAAACAGACTTTTCAGAGACATTATGGTGTTCTTTATTAAGGAGAGAAACAGAGACAAACATGGAGACTGGAAAAAACTGGGAGGAAAATAGTAAGTGCAGGAAACAAAATTCATTTTCAATGTAGGTATTATGATTCAGGTTTTTGTTTGTTTGAAACAGTCTGGAAATATAAGCAAAATCATTCATTATTAAAAGCATTTTATAAAAAGAGTCATTTAAAAAAGAAAATGGGGCCGGAATAGCCCGGTTGGTAGAGTGCCGGGCTCGTAATCTTGGGGTTGCAGGTTTGAATCTCCACCGGGCCATTTCAGTACAGGGGGATTTTTCCCTCGGAGTTAACATTGATTCTGACTCCATTTCCCATACAGTCTTTCGAATGAGACTATAAGCCGAGGTTCTGTGTGTCAATGCACGCATAACATCTTGCACACACGTAAAATCCCATCACCAACTTTCAGAAGAGAAGGCCAGTTTGGCCGTTGGTATGGATGACACGTTACACATAGCATGCACCTTCCCCGAAGATGAGTATGGCTGCCTTAATGGCAGGATAAAAAACGATCATACACACAAAACTCCACTCCTTTTGTTGGGTAGATGGGATTAATCCCTGCCTGTCTATACAGGGAGTGTCCGCAGGAGTATCAGCCTGCGTATGCAACACACACACACACACACACACACACACACACACACACACACACACACACAAAATTAGCTCTCTACCTGCACCCGACACATCCACATATTTGAACTCACACACACACACACACACACACAAGTGTACATTTCATTCCATGTAAGCCAAAAAGGCTTTCATTCCATGTAAGCCTTAAGAGCATCTGTTTGGTATGCAATACAAAGTTGGGTTTGCAAGCGACCTTTTTCATGTGGAAAGGAATGGCTTGAGCGGGAGGGGGGTGGGGCAAGGGTAATGGGGGGAAGGGAGCAGTTGGACATGTCATGCAGTCAAAACTATCCAAAGTAACAGTTTAGGTGCTGGGGACAGCAAGAGCTCACTTGAACTGGCAGGGATGGGGGTGGGGAGACAGTGGGGACAGCTTGGGAGGGGGGAGGGGTTGTTAGGGCTGTGACACTGGGAAACACCCATGTCTAGAGATGTGTAGTCACCAGATGACTAAACTCAATTTATTTCTTCACTTGATCAGCTTTACAAGTGGTGCAATCTTTAAACAGCAGTGCTCAAGATGCTTGTTAAATGTTCAGTCATCAGAAGTCAAGTCCCTAGACAGCACAAGTAGGTTAAAAAACAAACAAACAAACAAAAAACTGTTGATATTTTTCTTTGAATTGAATGCCTGCAATCACCTTGCGATCCACAGGAAACAAAATACAGATCTTCTTCACACCATTTCTGGTTCATATGCTTGGAATAGCACCTAGCAGACATGTATTATTGTTCCGTCATTTGAAAACACAGACAGGAGTGCCCAAACAATAATATCACTACACTCTACAAACAAAAACTTTTGGACAGCTTTTGAAAACATGTAATAAGCTGTTTTCGTTCAGTTTTTTTTTTCCCTCTCAAAACGTCAGTCACTGAATATTCCCAGCAGTCACAGGTACTCCGCTGGTAAGAAAACAGCTTCAGTGGTCAGAAATATGCTTAGAAAACAAGCCCACCTGACAGTAAAAAAGTGATGGTCGAGAACTTCTTAATTATCTTAATCCCAGATCTCATTACTTTCTGTCTTTTGTTTTATCAATGAAATGAATCAATACATCTGTTGCTGGTTGTTTGTGACATTCTTTCCTGTCAATGCCTTGGATGTAAGAAATCGTGTCAGGTCTGTTTCTTAATGAAAAAACACACTCTTGTTATATGATCACAATGTATAAAATCACAAGACTTCAACCAAAGTGATACATGCGAGTCCTCCCCAGTGGGTGGACATTTGACCCACACCCAACATCAGTTTGAAAAGGACAATGTGCAAGTGCTCGACAGAGAAGCAAGATGGTTCCAGAGGGGAGTAAAGGAGGCAATCCACATCGACACCAGGAACCCCACCCTTAACTGCGAATGGGGCCAACACAACCTGCCATCGGTGTACTCCTCACTCATTCAGTCGCATTGTCATGAGTTCGCTCATGGCGGTGCACACTGAATCCAGTTCTCAAACCAGCAGTTGCGCTGAAGAAGTCAGCCGGATTGCCGACGAAAGCTACGCACACAGTGAGTAGCCTTCTTTAACTGAGTGAACTGTTTAGTCTGGTAGCCGTTATGATACATTTTCATTTCAGTAACGTAGAACATAGAAAAAAAGAAAAGAAAAGAAATATAGCAGCAATGAATTTACTCAAGATCAAAATCATCTATCGACAAATCTAACACAGAAAACTGTTAGATCTGCCACCAAGTTGGTTTTGTTGGCAGATCTGCCTATGATCTAATGAAACAGCTCTCTTTTCCTGAAAAGAAGACGTCCAGAGCCCAAGAGGTAATGGCAGAAGCATTTGAGAAGTGTACCTGGTTGATATGGTCAGAAGGAACACAATAAACTTTGTAAAGTCCAAATACCTTGGCTTACAACAGTGTACGACAGCTCACAGGTCCAAATATTCTTCACACGGTGACCTGGCTTTGAGGAGGGCCTGACCATCCTGGAAAGGTAGGTTTACCCAGGCAGCAGAAAAAAAAAAAAAAAAAAAAAAAAAAAAAAAAAAAAAAAGAAATATAAAAAAAGACAGAATAAATGAATGAAAAAAGCAATATCTAGCTGGAGGGCATCCAGGAATTAAAACCTATGCAGCCTGGCCCCCTTTACGTCTAAAGAGCTAATGGCCAAAACGTGCATGAAGGCCTGGGGTTCTGTAAAAGCCTTTGCTGTGCAGAATGGGAAAATATAATATTTACTTCCATGCAGATCGTCATGGACAGACCACTCAATAGTCCAGGTCCAACGAGGGGTCCAAAAACCTACTTGTCATGATCCTGCTCTCATTTGAACCTGAAACTGTCTGTTCAATTGATACCCCGGTCAGTGGGTGATAACTGCTAATACCCACAATGGCAGACAAGTTGTTCTTCAGTACTGTTGACAATTAGGGGGTCAGTCATTTAAAGGATTTCCATTAAAAGCTGTGTGTGAAATGGTTGTTTCATAAAATTTAGTGCACTGCAGAGGAAAATGGCTATACTATCAAGTGCATAAAATTTGGTTTGCCAATTTTCTTTTTCTATGCAATAAAAAAGAAAGAAAAAAATGCTAGAGAGCCAAAAAATGGTGACTTGAAATGGGAACGCCGACACCTCCCTACTTTGAATTCGTGTGGAGCCTTCCAGACATGCTGAGGGCAGTTTGTATTTCACAGAAATTGTGTCTGAGTATCATAAAACCAATGCATGAAACTTACAGTTAAGTGTTTTAACAAAAAGTGAATGCCAAACTTTGCGTTATGTGTGATACGCGTGATGTCCCAAGTCCACACACACACAAAAATCGCTCAACAAAAGTTCGTCACTCGACTGTCGACATCGCCACAATGTTTTTTTCCAGCACTATTTGCAACTAACAGTTTACAAAGGCAAATACATAACAAATCACATCAAAATACTTATTTCATTTGAAAAAAAAAAAAAAAATCTTTTCATGTTGTCCCAAATGAATCACACATAATGCTGAAACTTCGTATTTGAAACGAACGAAAGTGTTTCGAGTTACCGTGGCCGGTAGGGGAGTAAAGTGTGTAAACATTTAACTAATATCAGTGATGTAGTACACAGAGAACTGTACAGGAAGTGAGAAATTGCACCCTTAAAGTCGTGATGTCCCTTTCCATTTCCCATGAATCACACGAGACACATGTGAAGCCCAAGTCAACTCCGCAAATAAATCTTCGAAGTACTTCTTTCCGAATGGTCATCCGTGCCTGAGGTAAGTTCTTTAATATTCTTCACTGTTTAGTATATTGTTTTGTTACAGTTTGAAATAGTAATACTCATCAATCATGCTGGCAAACCATTCTGAATCTTTGAAGCGTGGCTTTTTTCAACTTGGCCGATGTCCCCATGACGCAAACGTAACACAATCCTGCAATTCTTAATGATTACTCACGATTGTTAGCAATATTTCATCAGTGAATGTGCACTTCAGATAACTCATTATAGTTAGATTATTCTAGTAATATAATCAAGTATTTGAAAAAAAAAAAAAGGGATTTTTAATCAAAGACAATTGATTTTAGTTTTGTGTGATTCATGGGACAGTACGTCCTATGAATCACATGTCATGTATTTGCAATTGATAGCATTACTCTTCAGACAGAAGCAATACTAATGTGTGGTACTAGTTTTAAATGCACTTCTCATAATTTTGATATAATTTGATATGTCTGTCTTTCTTTGAGTTGGTAATGTGTAAGTTTCAGGCCAAAGCATCAGGTGTGAAACATGGGACGACTTGATCAGTTAATACTGTTTACCCATTTTGGTAAGAGGTGTTTCTAGAGAAGCTGTGTCCTATCTATTAAAACTCAGTAAGATCTACATAGTAATATCTGTTTAAATCACTATTATTAGAGTCTTAACTTTTCATTTTCTATTTGTTGACATTTGTTCATTTGTAATGATTGCAGGTCTTGGAATCAGATGAACTTGAAGTCCAAGTCAAGTTCCTCAAAGCCGTGTTTGACGAAACGCTTGACAAAACCATCCGATCGGTCCCACTAAAACCCCAAACCAAAGAATAGATTTCAAATCTATGCCCCCTCTCAACCCCCCCCCCCCCCCCCCCCTTCTCTTGCTTAGAACAGGGTGAGCTGCCGGCTGGCACGATCTCTTACGAAGGAAAAAATTGCGTCATGGTAAACGTGTGACACCTTTTGTTCTTGTCGCCTGCCTCCCCCCCCCCCCCCCCCCCTCAACTCTCCTTCCCCACTCTGAGTAGCTAAGACGCTGGAAAATATCAATTGTATTGTGGCAATGGCCTGCAATGGCCCGTCTCACCCCCCCCCCCCCCCCCCCTCCTCTATCCCATGAAACAAAGGCATGTTGCCGCTCTTCACACCGCCACCACCACCAACCGGGGGGGGGGGGGGGGGGGGGGGGGGCCCTCCACCTATGCCACGTGCGGCTGCAATTGACACAAACTGTGACAAAGGCAATCGCCAAACCTCCCTCCTTCTCCCAATCCACACCCCCCCCCCCCCCCCTCATATCTACAGTCCATGTCCTTGTGGACATCTGGTAAATTATGTCACTGGAATTTCTCCGTGAGAGTCTGCGTCTATACGGACGCATGAATTAAACCGGCCGCTGAAGTCAGTGAGCTGTGCTGATTATGTTCAAACGGTTTCCGAGCGACTGGTGATAAGACTAGATCCCTCCCCTCTCACCCCTGATGTGTAACTGACAGGTTGTCACAACCGAATTCCGCAGTTAGAATACATTTATACCAGACACACAGGGGCGCAACTTCACTGACCCCTCAAGACTGCCTGTAGACCAGACCTGAGGAAGACAAAGAGACAACTAGAGAAGGCCTGGGGAACTCCTGGTAACCTCTTTGATCTCAAGTCATTCACTGTTCATTCCCAGGAAAAGTGAGTTGGAACTCTGTTTTACATTTTCGAATCTATGTATTGATTTTATGTATGCTGTGTGCGTTAACATTGTAAACTTGCACAAATGCTTAGCTACATTTATCAAACTGATGAATGATTATTCTGTGTAGGAGTTTGCTTACCATCATATGGCAAAAGCTCTCTCCCAGTGGTTGTGATTCTTTGTTAACAATCTGACCACTGTTCTTTGTGTTCACCCTGACTTTTGCCAGTAGGCAATTCTGTCTATTAACCTGTTCACTGCCTGAAAATGTTACAACAAAGGCTTTCCCAGTGCCAGGGAAATCTAATGATTTGGGGGTAATAATTAACAAAAAATTCTAGCTCAGAAACTACAAAAGATATAAAAATGAAATATATATATGATTTTTGAAGGAAATTGAATGAAGATTTTGAATCTGGGCTTCTTTTGTGTTAATTTTGATAATAAAAAAATATTTAGGCATTTAGATTTGGATAGATTTTTTTGCACGATCAAAAACATATGTATTTACCACTACAGCTTTACATCCAAAAAAGAACACAAAGCAAAAAAGTTGAAAATAAAGTTTGTATTGTCACACTACACCTGTAAATGAAAGTAAAACAGTTTAGAAGTCTATCAAGACGCTCACACTCTATGCAGACAGGTCAGTCCACGACCACGCCCCCCTCCCCCCACCGCACCCCCTTGCTGGACTTCAACCCTCTCTTTCACTCCTCCTCTTCCCCTACCTTTCCCTCTGCCCTGTGTCATGCTGCGAGCAGGCCGTGCTGCCCTCTCGTGCTGACTATCACATCACTGGCCACTGGCACACAGTGCAGAGTACACACTAGGCTAGCTCGTTTGACGCTGACAAGCCGTCAGCTGAACACACACTGAGGTCACACAGCCCGACTCAATAACTGACGAATATGGTCGGCAATTCCATCACTATCATCATCTCACCTTCATGCTCGAGTAAGTCATTGAATAAAAGATTATTGTCTTTGTCAAAAATGATTAGCAGAGCCTGCTCAGCTGTGTAAATATGTTGATTTGGTCGCTACGCTTGTCGAAGGTTGCGCCGCCATCTTTGCAAGCGAGACGAAGTGCTGGCTGGTCATCCAGTCAGTGATGAGAATAAATGGTCTTTCCCATCACGTGTGGTCATTTGCATATCATTTTAATACTACAGACATATAAGGCTTACTATGCACACTCTATTTAAGTCCGTTAATAGAAATAGTAACAAATGAAAATTCAAGAAAAATGCATGACATCAGTGGACGGCCCATAGGCACTGGGAAAGCATTTTTACTTCGGCGTCAGCTGACGGCTTATGCGCACTCTTCGGGTTAAGAAAATAATTCAATGATTAATTTTGATCAGGAAAACAGTATGCCTGCGCTAGGTTAAGAACTGCTACTCTGATTTATAAATACTGGTGATTGTTGGAATGATTTGTAGTGTATGACTTTAAGTCTACACCACATGTGTACTTGGACTAAGTGTAGCCCAAGTCAGTGTGAGTTAATTCATAAGAAACATGGAAGAGTTGTTTGACTGAAACTATGTAACATTGTATTACTGTCTCCTACCCTTTTGTAAGCTTAACTTAGCCTTTAAACAGAAGTGGAGATTAATAGTTATAGCAGAAACTCTACCATAGAGGAAACTTTGCTGGCTGAGTCTCACACCTGTGCTGAAAGTAAACAAGGGTAAATGTGTGCACTCAACAAACCAGCCATCAGATTCTCACCTACAGACCAAGTTCTCTTTATCGCAGAACTGGGATCCTGGTCACGCTACACATTGCGGCTGGACCAGAAGCTGGGACTTCGCCCAAAACCAGGGCGACACCAGACAACCAATCTACACCAGTGGGGCAGTCACCAACCACAGGAGAGATCAACTACCCTCTCCGACGCAAAGCTAAGTTAGCTTACCACCTGGACTCAAACCCATCAGACCCTTGCCCTCACTTTATGATGAAACAGTGAGAACCTGTCTATGAGTACCACTTTGGCTACAGCACCGGGTGCTTGCAAGCGAAGTGGATGTGTAATAACCATATACATTCAGTGTAACTTAGACAGACCCCCTGTATGCCAACTTAAGCTTGCTGCACTGAGTGCAAGCGAGTAAAGTAGGAGTGAGGGAGGGCCTCTCATTGTGGTAGTCCAATGAGAATTAAACCCTAGCCTATGGAATTGACCCGCCAATACTTACCTGTGTGTAAGCAATTAAAGTTGATGTGTGAAAGTGCACTTAACTTGTGTCAGTTCTCTGTTGTTCAATCAAATGTTGAATGTTTGGACTTCTCTCTTCAATTCTGTCTCTTGGAGCTATAAGTACTTGTAAGAGTACAGGCCTAAGGAAAATTATCTCAGAGCCACTGTTCAGTATTTTACCAAGTCCCGGAACAAAATAAAAATTTCTTTGATGACTAGTACCCGAAAGTTGCTCCTTCCACCACTAGTAAGAGAGAGAATGTAGGTGAACGGTTAAAATAATTCTCATCGAGAAATTATCCCAAGTCCTTCCCCTATAGGACCCACCTACCACTCATCCATCTCGTCACACCGTGAACCACCTGCAAACGATGGAATATACTGGGTGCCTCATGAGGACACCACATTTGTGGAGGCGCCAACAGTGACACATGCGACCATCATTTTTTTTTTTTTTAAGACACTTCAAACAAGACTGACAATCATTATTCATTTTTTGTGCATGTTTTTTCATATTGTGTCCTTTGTTTTTTTCTTTTTATATCAGTTTCTCTGTGGTGTGTGTGTGTGTGTGTGTGTGTGTGTGTGTGTGTGTGTGTGTGTGATACAGTTTCTCATTTTATTCTTTGATGAAAACATTTGTCTTATCACATGCTCATCTGTGCCTAATCTCTAAAGCCATCAGAATTGTTAAAAATTTTAAAAACATATCATTCTTTCTTTTATCTTGCTTTATTAAATAACCAACACAAACAGTTTTTGTGTTATGAGTGTTCTGTTTCTGTTTTTGTTGAGTCTTTTCGCCTCTCTTCTGCCAATGCTGTCCCACGAAACACTGTAACACTTTTTTGGAAATAATGGTATTTCACTAAAAAGAGTGATCCGTCAGGATTGCAACTACTGGTATCTTATGAATATTATTACTGCATATATTTGTAATTTAATTAAGTTAATGGTTGGTTGTGGGCTAGTGACATAACAAAAATTATCTGAGGACTGTTACGTATGCTGCGATGTCCCAGGTTTTATGTTGCTAAAATTAGTTTGTCTTAATCCAAATTATCATTTTTTAGATGTACATGTTTTCTTTCAACACGTTAAGATGTAACTGATTTGAATTAAACTATAATATTTATTGTATAGTTATATAGTGATGTCCCAGCGATTCACACAGCTGACAGCACCCCCATTCAAATTTTTTTTTCTCCAGAAACACCATTGTTGATACTGATACTTTCCTTTCAAAATGTGAAAATACATATATCAAGCTACCAAACACAGGTATCAGAATACTCCAAGCCTGATGTATAATTTTTTTGTCATTTTCCCACATTTGGTCACGAGTACTGGAGAACAACTCAGATGTTTTGTGTGTCATCATTTCACTTCTATTTCTGACTAAATTGTATCTCCTGGAGAAAACAAGCACTTTAATTTTAACAGGAATATTGCTTTGTATGACAACACTGATTTGATGCCAAGCTGAAATAAGACAGCGAATAAAAGTAACATATGAATCGCATTCAACATCACAAGTGTTTCCAGTTTCATCACAGTCGCTTGAACTGTCTGTTCGTGGTGCAGCAAATAATGCTATGTGAGGAGGTAGAGCATGACACTGACAGTCTCATGCCTATTTGCATGCTGCCATCCACATTCACACAACAAGACTGATTCACTATTCTTCCCTTCGCAATTTCTTTACGTAAAAGCTACTTTAAATCACTTAGCTTCTTATCTGGTACCTTCCTTGTCACCCCAGAGACATATGTGAGATGAAAATGGACACAAATGCATGCGCTAACAGGTATCTGTGCAGCAGATTTCTCCCCTCCTGTATATATACCATCTTGGTGATCAACCGACATGAATACTGCAAAAGTGAAATCAATAAGCAGGGGACAGGTAAGTGCCTCTTAGTGTTAAGAAGAGGACAAAAATAACAGACCATCAAAATCATGGCTCCAGGACAGTGGTACAGTTCACACAAAATCTGTACAATCTTCCAATCTGGACATTATGTTGAAAAGGCAACACTGTAGTATAATAATGACTGTTAACCCTCACTGTGACTCACAGCGATGAGACTTAAACAATGCTGTGCAATCCTACCATGGCAATTAATCCAAATCATGGATGCTACTGACTTAAATGAACACTAATAAAAACTAAATATTAGTGTCTGTACATTAACAACAAAATAATTCCTTCCAAGTAAATTGGTATGTTGGAACCTGCACTCCATTCAATTCTTTCATCTTGAGCTACATGCTTAAATTGTTTCTCCCTGTCACACTGTAAGCTGAAAAAATAAAACAAAAAAAAAAACCGTCCAAAATGTATCCTTTACTTTCTTTTTCTCCACCTTTCCTCGTTTTCACGGTCCAGTTGCAATTCGTTTGTGACACAAATTAAATTGCCAGTCTAAACTGGGGCGGAGCATACACACAAGAAGGTGAAAGAAAGCCTCAATTTTGTGAGTACTTGCTCGTTACAAGTCCTCGAACATGACCTGTCTGGTTAGCTTTGAGAGCTACACACTGATCAACCCATGCAAAGCTATGATTTCTGTTTCACTAATTATTGTCAAGATCATCACTTACCAGTTCAATGGTATCGTTTTAATTGAATGTTACAAAATTATTCATGTGACCTTAAATGCCCAGTAAATAGCTTCTGACGGCAGAAATCGAGAACACTAGGGTAAACATCTTGCCGCTACCAACAGTATCAAAAACACACCCAAGTTGTCAAAATAGCTGTTGCTGTTCGCAATTTCTGGAACACAATGCAGATAAGTGACATGATTGAAGAACGAGTAGAGCGAGCAAATATACAATCTGTCGGAGCAAATACACAATCTGCTGGTGCTACGCAATACAATAGTTCATTTCTGACACTGCTGCACTCGCGAGCATTTATTACCTTGATGATGTTTTGGACTCATCATTGATACCACTGAACGTTGATGTTGTTGTCATTTTGACTGTAATCCGGGCGGCAGTTTTTGTACGCCTATTGCCACTAAAGACAAGTTGATGATGTCATAAGTCTGTATGCAAATTTTGTTAGGTCATTTAGAGGAAAATGGCCCCGAGATAAACAAGAAATATTCTTCAAAATACGAATTATTTATCAAAAGAATATCATTGATATTACCATTGTATTCAAGTTTCAACGAGTGTTTTAAGGCAATTTGGATTATTTCAACCAATCAAATATTCACAAATCTTAATTCCATATTTTCATTCGGTAGCAGATTTGATCGTTTGTTACAGTCATTTCTTTCGATCATTATGAACAAAGCACAGTTGCTGGACCGAGGTCTTAGCATTACTACATGTTTAAACTAACAAAAACAAATTTCAAATGATCACTCGTAAAGGTGTTTTTCTGATTGACGCAAGGGTTTTCGGCAGTATATCATCCGGGCCAATGAAAATACGGGATTCCGGGATTCCCTGTTTGGTTCCCGCCATCACCCTCTTGTTTACTCCGCCTCCCAATGAAAAGACGCTCAAGCTAGGGGGGTCGTGTGCTTCTTTCTGGCATTATGTTTCACTCTTATTCTACACGCATAAGTAAAGAAATCGATCAGACAAATTTAATGGTAGATTCCACGACGAGATTAATTTTCTTCGAAAAAAAATTGTCAGTTTGATTACGATTGGAAAGAAGTTTCGCTTGCTTGGAAATAGTTTTAGAAAGTTTTGTTTTACCACACGTTCGGATCTGTCTCTCTCTCATTCACTCTCATGGTTATCCAGTGTGCCAGGCTAATGAATGAAACGTTTCAGTTACATACAGTTTTAAATTCATAACAAATGTCATGGCTGTGCGCATAGTGATCAGTTATGACCGCACAGCATGGCACATAGCACTAAGTTATGGTCAGCACCCGCCCCCCCCCCCCCCATACACCCTTCCCAAAAAATAATAAATAAAAAATAAAGCGTTGTCAATAACATTTACATCAAGGATTCCCTTCATCTGCAGTTTTATACTTTTCAGATAGATTTAATATTATTTCATGATATATGAAAAGGAGGAGGTGTTGATTCTTAAAAGGATAATATGTTTTACGTGTTGATCATAGTTCATATCTTAGGCTTATTGGTTGTTTGGCATCACATGTCTTACATTTCCTGGGAGTTCTTAAAGATTTTCAACTTTTACCTGAAAAGAATGTAATCAATATTTGCTGTAAAAACAAACTAAATACATTCTTTCTTTTCAGTTTAAAATGTGCTCAGAACTTGTTTCAGGTAGCCCGATGACCAGGGACGGTCTTGTATCAGCTCATAAAGGAACAAAGAAACATCGAAATCATAACAGACTTAAAACGTTTTGTTTTATCGTCTGCTTATTTATTAAATTACATATGATTTTTTGTGCCAGTGCTATTCAGGCTAATGCAGATAAATGGTGATTTGTTTAAATACACATTTATCGTTTGGTGCGGCTAGGAAATTTCACATCGCCCCCAATATTCACCAAGTTATGTGGTTTGACATCAGCAAACTGTGCACATGTTGGAGTAAATTTTAACGGATTGTATGAAACTAATGCTGTCGAATTGACAAGAAAAATTAACGCATGCCTCAGCCTAAACGCAGAAAGCTGTCTTTGGATGAACAAGATGGAAAGGAAAGAGAAAAGAGCAGGTAAGATTGAGCTCTCTGCAGTGCCAAGTTCGTCGTGGTCAAACAGCCCGCCATGTTGATTTGTTTGTGGTCGAACTACTGGACTCAGATTTGAAAGCTGAATCTTTGCATTAAGAGTTGAAATTATAACATAGAGACAGAATTGGCATCCTACTACAGCTTGTTTCGTGGAAGCCGTGCTGTGGTTTGGGTTATTAGGCAAAAAAGCATTCGTTTGCGATTGTGTACCAACATAAGCAGCCATGTTGAATTTACTTCGGGTAATGAGAAATAGAATTGTTCACAGCTTGTTGTTCTTTGTTGAGTGTCGCAGTATGGTTTTATTGTGTTAATACAGCTGAGATTAATATCATTTATATTGTTGATGCATTTTGGTAGGATCGCTACGGGATCGGATGAGGGAATAGATAAACAACACAGCAATGCAGCTGCAGCGAAGGAAAGCGGTAGCGGAACCCCGATGCAGCCCGACTGTAAGAGGGCATTGCAGTCGAAGAGTGAGAGGAAAACAGAAGGAACCGCACAGCCTTCATCATCAACGATTACATTGGTGGAAGACGGGAGAGATGGAACGGGGACTTCGACGTCTACCGGAGAGGGATGTGAACGGGTATCCTCCAGCGGCCGTGTGATCAAGCAGACCAACAAAGGAAGATGCTTTACTGCAGCCTTGGAAGCAGCTCAGAACAAACAGTCGAGCGCAACGGCCCAGGGAGTAGGCAACGCAGGTAAACACAAAAACACAAACCCCCCCCCCAAAAAAAAAAAGAAAAAGAAGGGGAAAAAAAACAAACCCTGACAGGTTAAATTAACCAAAGTAGGTTGAGGGATGGGGGAGAACTAAAGATACGAATACCATTGAAGAAGTGGTAGAAGAAGAAAATGCAATGTTGTATGGTGTAAATATTTTATAGGGAACCATTGAAGTTCCATTAAAAATAGTGATTTATTTTTTCTCGTGAAGACAAGAGAATTGTTGACAAATATGTTTTTCAGATGTTACAAGCGACAGACATAAAAAAACAAATCCATGTAACAGTACTCCGCAGGTCGCAGTCGGCATGCTAACTTCATTTGAAGAGTACTGTTTTGTGCACTGTTGATTTCTGTCGTATGTGTATTGTCTGAAAATTCACTCATCTCTGTTGTATTGTGTAGTAATCATTACTTTACGCCTTTCTCATAAACATTATTATTATTATTATAAATACTTAGATAGCGCCTATTCTCAGCTAGAGACCAGGCTGTAAGCGCTTTACAATCCACACTCATTTACATAACGGGCTGCCTTCCTGGGTAGTGCCAGCTGAAGAGCTGCCAGATGGCGCTTTATTCAGTCATTTCCCGTGTCATCCAGTCAGTGTCGTTCAGTATCGTTCACTCATTTTCCTTACTTCCTTCATTCTTTCCATTTCTCACGCAGGGTGCATGCTTTGTGTAACGTGACATCCATACCAACGGCCAAACTGGCCTTCTCTTCCAAAAGCTGGTGATGGGATTTTACGTGTGTGCAAGATGTTATGCATGCGTTCACCCACGGAACCTCATTTTATAGTCTCATTCGAAGGACTGATGGGAAATGATGTCAGAACCAATGTTAACTCCGAGTGAAAAATCCCCCTGTACCGAAATGGCCTGGCGGAGATTAGAACCCACTACCCCTGGATCACCAAGATTACGAGTCCGGCGCTCTTCCACTGAGCTATTCCGGCCCCCGGAAACATGATCACTACCATTAGTATATATGCAGATATACCTGCAGCCAGTCCAACACACGACAAGAGTGTCGAAACATAAGTTTGTTACTGCTTATCCAGAGCAAAGCATCAGTGCTTGCTTAACTGTGCAGTCATTAGTCTTTACAACAAAACAAGCTCACATGAATAGTTCAGTGTTTGTCGTGTGTCGATTTGTGGAAATTGCATTTAGGAGCATGATCCAACTATGGCTTCATGTATAAGGTAAGAGGACAGATCACTACACTTATCTCTTGGGCACATTATGTCTTTGGTGGTTTGGGGGCGGCAGATTAAACATAATCTTGTTTTGTCACCAAATTATGATGAGGATCATTCTAGGACTGTGCCCAGAACACTAGATGTTAGATTGATCAGATGAATGAAGCTGTGAGGTGCTGCAGATCATTAGAGGTTTGTGCCCTGAATACCAAATGTTAGCATGATCAGGTGCATTGAATGCTGCTTTGAGGAGCAGTAGATCAGTAGAGGTCTGTGTACTGAATACCGAATGTTAGAATAGGATGATCAGGTGCATTGAATGCCGATTTTAGATTTAGTAGATCGTTAGAGGTCTGTGTCCTGAATACCAAATGTTAGAATAGGATGATCAGGTGCATTGAATGCTGATTTGAGATATAGTAGATCGTTAGAGGTCTGTGTCCTGAATACCAAATGTTAACTAGCATGGTCAGGTGCATTGAATGTTAAAATGAGGTGTAGTAGATCAGTAGAAGTCTGTGTTTAGAATACCAAATGTTAACATGATCAGGTGCATTGAATGCTGATGAGAGGTGTAGATCATTAGAGGACCGTGTCCTGAATACCATATGTTAACATGATCAGGCACATTGAATGCTGATGTCAGGTGTAGCAGGACAACAAAGGAGATGAAGTTTTCATCTGCCTTTGTCAAAATATTGTCCGTTACACTCAGTAGAACAGTCTCTGTGCTTTGACATTTCCTGTATGAAGGTTGATTTGCCTCACTAAAGATTGTTATAGACTAATAGTTTAGTTTGCAATTGTTTCCAGACAGACAACCTTTTCAGTTGTATCATAAAGGGTTGGAAAATGGTCTACAGTGTGAAATATTTGGATCCATTTGATATACAGAGAGCACTCTGTCATGTTGATGTTAATTGCTGAAGGGCACTGTGCGTCCAGATTGTTGTCAGTGGTAAGTGTCAGAAGGCACATTGTGTTTCAAGTCTTCGTCAGATTTGAAATGACAGTAAATCCTGGTGATGGTGAGAGTTTATTGTTCGAAGACATTTTACACCCAGGTCATTGTTCGGTTAACTGTTACAGGGCACCCTACATCAAGGTCATTGCATTGACCAGCCGCCGTGGTGAAGTGGTTAGTGTCGCAGACTCCCGGCTGAGAGGTCGTGGGTTTGAATCCCATCAGTCAGGTGGGTTTTTCTGCCCCGACCGGCTCCTACCCAGAGTTGAGTTTGCTGCGGACTCAGTTGGGAAGACTGGGACCACACAGTCGAGTTTCATCCACTTAATGGATGCGTTTCTGGGCCTGGTTGACGCCGGTATATATTATGAAAGGAAGCGTAGAGTACAGCCCTGTCATGTAGTCTCGGACCGAAATGGAAATCCATAGCATCATCTTAATCATCCTCATCCTCATCAATCAGCATAAAAAAAAGTCTCAGATTATGTGGCCCTTCATGCCCTGCTCTCATGGTGACCTCAGTTTCGATGTCCACTCCACGTCTGTGGCCTTGGTTTGGTTCCGTCGGGGTCACTGGTATCAGCGAGTCCATGGGGGCTGTCGCTGGACGGACGTGGTGGCGCCCTCCGGAGGGAGAGCTCACTCACGCCGGCTCCGCGACTAAACAATTATTGTTGTCAGTAGGGGGCTTAGTAGGTGGTGTCCTGCGTATCAGAACAGGTGCCACTGAACACCACCAAAGTGATTCGGCAGCAGTGCAGTGTCTCCTCTGGTGGGTTGCCTCTTGACGACTTGACATTGACTGCTCCCTGTGGATTGCCGGTGCCGGAGCTGCGGCGGGCTCGACCGGGATGTGGCTGTGGACGGGGTGTCGGGATGAGCGGCGTGGGTGCACTGCCTCTGAGGTGGCGCAGAGGTTGGGACAGCAAAAAAAAAAAAAGAAAAAAAAAAAGGTCATTGCATTGATCCAGAGCACTCCATGTCCAGGTCATTGTTAGTATCAACTCATACAGAGCACTCTGCATCCAGATGATTGTAATGTTAACTGTTTTAGTGCACATAACACCCAGGCCATTCTTAGTATCAACTGTTAGAAGAAACTTAACATTCAGGTAATTGTCAGTGTTAAATGTTACAGGGGACTGAACATCCAGGTTCTTTGTTTTCATTGTCCTAAATGTTGCGTATCTTGCCTAGAGAAGATCAAAGAAGTTGAAACACATCAGGTTTTGTCATGTTTGGTCATTTGTTCCCTTTTGTCCCGCAGAATAGTATTTTTTTCTTTTAATTTTCTTTTTTCAATTTCCCTCTCCAGTCACCTTACTTTGAAGCTATCCAGGTTATTAGTATGAACTACTAGAGGATACTTGATATTCAGGCTATTGTCATTGTTAAATGTTATAAGGCAGTCAACACCCAGGTCATTGTTGTAATGTTAGCGTTAGCTGTTACTGGACTTTCGAAATCCAGGTCATAGTTAGTATAAGTTGTTCAGAAAGCACTTGGTATCCAAGTCATTGTCAATGTTAACTGTTATAGGGCACCAGCTCCCAGGTCATTGTTAGTATTACCTTTAAAAAGGTGCTTAGCGTCCTGGTGATTGTCAGTGTAACATGTTACAGGACACTCGACATCTCAGTTATTGTTAGTATTAATTGTAAGAGGGAAATGAACATCCAAGTCAGTGCTAACTGTTACAGGGCACTCAACCAAACCATTTTGGTATTAATTGTGGTGAAGGCACTTGGCATCCAGGTAATTATCAGTGTTGAATGCTACAGGGTGTCAACCCCCATGTCATTGTTAGTATAACTGCTCGAGGTTGCATGCCATCATGTCATTGTCAGTGTTAACTTTTACAAGGCTCTCTACACCCAGGTCATTGTTAGTATTAACTGTTAGAGGGTTCTTCACACCAAGGTTATTGTCAGTGTTAAAGGTTGCAGGGCACTCAGCACCCAAGTTGTTTTGACTACTAGAAGTCACTTGACATCTAGGTCATTGTCAGTGTTAACTGTTACAAGGCTCTGGACACTCGGTCATTTTTTTTTTTTTTTTCTGTCCCAACCTCTGCGCGACTTCAGAGGCAGTGCACCCACGCCGCTCATTCCGACACCCCGTCCACAGCCACAGCCCGGTCGGCCCCGCCGCAGCCCCAGCACCGGCAATCCACAGGGAGCAGTCAATGTCAAGTCGTCAAGAGGCAACCCGCCGTAGGAGACACTGCACTGCTGCCGAGTCACTTCGGTGGTGTTCAGTGGCGCCTGTTCTGATCTAACATACGCAGGACACCACCTACTAAGCCCCCTACTGACGACAATAATTGCTTAGTCGCGGAGCCAGCGTGAGTGAGCTCTCCCTCCGGAGGGCGCCACCACGTCCGTCCAACGACAGCCCCCATGGACTCACCGATACCGGTGACCCCGACGGAACCAAACCAAGACCACAGACGTGGAGAGGACATCGAAATTGAGGTCACCATGAGAGCAGGGCATGAAGGGCCACAGAACTTCAGACATTTTTTTTTAATGCTGATCGATGAGAATGAGGATGATTAAGATGATGCTACGGATTTCCATTTTGGTCTGAGACTACATGACAGGGCTGTACTCTACGCTTCCTTTCATAATATATCCTGGCGTCAACCAGGCCCGAGAGATACAGGCACCTGCAGTGTTGGTCATGAAATTTGAGCAACACTCTCAGAAACGCATCCATTAAGTGGATGAAACTCGACTGTGTGGTCCCAGTCTTCCCAACTGAGTCCGCAGCAAACTCAACTCTGGGTAGGAGCCGGTCGGGGCAGAAAAACCCACATGACTCTGATGGGATTCGAACCCATGACCTCTCAGCCGGGAGTCTGCGACGCTAACCACTTTGCCACGGCGGCTGGTCCACTCGGTCATTGTTATTATCAACTGTTAAAGAACTCTTGACATCCAAGTCATTGTCACTGTTAACTGATGCAGGGCACTTGACACTCTGTCATTGTTAGTATTAATTTAGATGGCACCTGGCATCCAGGTCATTGTCAGTGGTAACTTTCACAGGGCACTTGACACACAGGTCATTGTAAATATGAACCACTTGAGGTCACTTGACATCCAGGTCATTGTCAGTGTTAACTTATACAGAACACTCAACACACAGCTCATTGTATATGAACCGCTAGAGGTTACTTGACAACCAGGTCATTGTCAGTGTTAACTTTTACAGGGCACTCGACACACAGATCACTGTAAATTTTGCATGAACTGCTTGAGGTTACTTGACATCAGGGTCATTGTCAGTGGTAACTTTCGCAGGGCACTTGATACACAGGTCATTGTAAATATGAACCGCTTGAAGTCACTTGGCATCCAGGTCATTGTCAGTGTCAATAATTACTTTTTTTGTTTATGGGCACATATGAAGAAAAAATCCAATGATCAACATTAATTATGTACATGAACAATGTACAATGTTATATAAACATGTTACACACCTTATCTCAAATCCATCAAATCATGACATTTGGAGAATGCAAATTACTTCAGTGTTAATAATTTAATTGTTGCAGGGCACTCAGTATCTGGCTCACTTCCACTGTCAAGTGTTACAGGCACTTAACATGCACTGGTCCAGAGCATAGTCAGTGTGTTCTGAGGCACTTGACATCCAGGTCATTTTCAGTGTTAACTCCTACAGGGCGCTGTTGCTTCAAGGTCATTGTCAGTGTTAGTTGTTAATGAACACTACATCCAGTTCATTCACAGTGTTATCTGATGCAGGGCACTAAATACCAGGTCATCATCAATCTTATATATAGCATTATCCATTGCAAGGCACTCTGTGTAGGTTATTGTCTGTTATCTTTTACAGGTCATTATCAATGTTAATTCTTCCAAGGTACTCGGCATCCTAGTCATATTCAGTATTATCTGTTAAAGGGCACTTTACATTCAGGTTATTGTATTAACTCTTAAAGGCACTCGCTGTCACTACATACACGCACACATGCGCGCGCGCACACATGTGTGCGCATACATGCGCTCACTCCTACGCACATACATATGCCCATGTGTGCATGTGCACATCCACACCCACACATGTGTGCGCATACACATGAATGCGCACGTGCACACACATATGCACATGCGTACACGCCCACATACAAAGACACATACACATACACACATATATGTACACATATATGCTGATACGTGTGTACGCTCACACAAACCCACAAATCACATGCACATGCATTTCTGCACATGCACACATGTGCGCACACACATATATGCAAACACACACACACACACACACACACACACACACACACACACACACACACTCGTGCGCACACATACACACACACGCATTCGCACACACACGTACACACTCTCATGCATAGGCATACACACACATTATGCACACACACATGCCTCGCGCGTACACATGGGTCCATGCCCACGCATCCATACATACACATTTGTACATTCACTACACACACATACATTGATGAAAAGGCACAAACAATGTAAGGTAGGCACTCAAGGTCTGACCAGCACGTTGCGCTAATGCATAGGTCAGACATCTGCTAAGTGGTAGCACGAGATCCTCTTCTTAAATTCTCTCATCTTAGTTATTAATTCATTTATCCATCAGTTTAAAGTCATGCGCAGTGTGGTCTCAAAACTTAGCGTATGTGGTGTAGCATGTATGGACTAGTCTGTGCGCAAGCTTGATGAAACAAACTGAAACTTACAGGACGCTCTGCATCCTGGTCATATTCTGTATTGTCTATTAAAAGACTTTCTGCATTCCAGTTATTGTATTAACTCTTACAGGCACTTGGCATTCAAGCCATATTCAGTATTATCTATTAAAGGGCGCTCTACATTCAGGTTATTGTATTAACTCTTACAGGGCACTTGGCATCCAGGTCATGGTCTTGGTTAACTGTTACAGGGCAATCTGCATCAGGTTATGGTCAAATAGTAACTGGTAACTGTTGGAGGGCAGTATTAAGTGTTAAGGACATTCTGCATTCAGGTTATTGTCAAGAGGTAACTGTTAGAGGGCAGGTGTTAAGTGTTGCAGGGCCTTCTTCATCCATGTCATTGGCAGTTATAGGGATAGGACCTTCTTCATCCAGGTCATTGTCAGTGTTAATTGTTACAGGGCCTTCTTCATCCAGGTTATTGTCAGTGCTGTTATTAAGGGCCTTCTTCACCCAAGTCATTGTCAGTGTTATTGTTACAGGGCCTTCTTCATCCAGGTCATTGTCAGTGTTGTTAAAGGTCTACTTTAGAGGTTTTCGATAATTGGTCAGCTTATGCAGAAATATGAAATGTTTGATAAATTGGTAAAATAAACATCTGATTCGCTCCTGATCACACGAAATCGATCCGCGAAAGTGGGCATTTTCACTTGTAATCAAGAAAACGGGAGGTAATCAACTAAATCTTGGCATGGCTTAACTACTCTTGGATGTGACATCACATGAGTGTCGGCGACAGCGACAGAAAGCGATTCTGATGGTTCTTGCACATCTCGCTCGGTATTTAATTTATCATGTAAAAGCAGTGACTATGATTGTGACAGCCAATGTGACTCTGGGGATGTTTCTGCAAGGCCTTTACCTTATCAGTTTGAACGCTAAGTTCTTTTTACCACGTCAGTTCCAGCTGAACCACGGAAACGAGCTATTCAGTTCCAGCTGGACGCCCGAACACAGCATTCCGAAGGCGTACGGACTTTACCGAAGTCTCGAGGGAGGCTACCGACTGACTTCTTGATGCGATCACGCGTGGACGGCGAGCGGAGATTCTCCTTCCTCAAGCCTTAACGTATTCATTCAATTTAACAAGTGTGATCTGTCCATAGATAAGAACAGAATAAACGTGCGACTATCGTACTCATCTGTACGAGCTTACCACTCCGCCTTCAAAGTATACGCGCACAATGAAGACGAAGTTTTTGATCCACTCAAATGGGCTCGGCAGTTGTCGGAATAGCTCGTTTCCGAGGTCCAGCTGGAACTGACGTGGTAAAAAGAACTTAGCGGCCCGGCATGGTTGCACGAACCGAATCCACTTCTTTAGAGTATCTGGATCAGATGGAAATGTGTGCAAAGAATATCCGTCTCCTGCTGAGCTGCTGCACTCGCCTACAGCACAATATCTGCCACCCCCTCGTGACTTTTTAGGCTGTGCGGGATCGCAACTCGTGTTTATTTCACTTGGCGTTGGCTTGTTGTGTAGGTCGCGGTTGACGGCCAGTCCATCAAGTGACGTCACGGTTTTTGGTCTACCGCGCGGGGTTTGAACAGGTGTGCAAAAGTCGTTTTTTATCTATTAAATTCTTCCGGCGATTTAAAAAAAAAAAAGAATACCATACTGTAGTTATATGACATGTAGACCTGCTTTTAACAAATTATCGAAAATCTCTAAAGTAGATCTTGAAGGGCCTTCTTCATCCAGGTCATTGTCAGTGAGTGTTTCATGTTGCAGGGCCTTCTTCGTCCAGGCCCACTGTCGGCAAAAGTGCCACTCCCATACGACGGAAGCGTGGACGGAAAAGAAGATCAAGGGATGTGTGGAGCAAGTTTGAGCAAGATGCGTTTTTTGAAGGATTATTTGAAGTGAGTTTACTACATTTCATTGTTTCAGGAAATGTATAGTTAGGGAAGTACAAACTTGATTTTTTTTTTTAAAGGCTTTTTGCCTTTTCCTATTTCCTCATCCTGTCTTCGGCAGTGAAAAGATGTTGTCAACTGATCAGCAGTAAACAGCAGTTTTTCATCTGATGGGTTTTGAATGTGAGAAATTGAGCTGTCAATTTTTTTTCTCACGGTTTAGATTGGAGGAAGCTGACTAATCGGTATTTTTCAACAGCTGTCAGTTAATCAGTTGCACTTTTTTTTTCTGTCTTATCTTCCCTACTGTCTTAGTGGCGTTACTGCCATGTTGCGTATTTCAGCTTCATTACACTGAGGCATGTCTGGCAGCATCTTCAGAACCGTCCATCAACAGGAGTTATCAGTATTGGATAATCCACTAGAAGACTTCTTGTTCTGCTACTGAGTCTTTTTTTGAGTT
This sequence comes from Conus canariensis, assembly GCA_033310375.1. Lineage (NCBI taxonomy): Eukaryota > Metazoa > Mollusca > Gastropoda > Neogastropoda > Conidae > Conus > Conus canariensis. The sequence continues at coordinate 31,947,638 of CM065720.1, forward strand.
TATTGGTGCTTGTTCTGATCCAACATATGCAGGACACTAGCTACTAAGTCCTCACTAACAAAATATGAATGATAATAATTATAATAAAAAAAGTTGTTTGTGCGTGGCAGTCTCACGTGATCTCGAGGTCCAGTCATAGACTAGGTTGTCTGATTTGATGACTCTTGTTCATTTGTAAGCAGAGAAGAGTTCTCAAGCGGAAGTTGTTCATCGATTCAAAACATTCTAAAACGTTGAGGAAAGCTATGTTTGTATCGACATTGATCGTGGTGGATTGGATGAAAGTGTTTCTGTGTGACGCACTGTTTGGAGTTAAAATGCATACAGGAGAAAATCATTGCGTCACGGTGAACTTTGGTATGTTTTAGTGACACACTAGACTGAATTCCAGTGCATCAGATGGGGATTTTATGCGTCAGAGACACACATTTATGCGTAAGAATTATAACTGGTATATATGTGCATAGGTGTGTGGACACAGGCCCATGTGTGTGTGCCTGTGTATGCGGTGTGCGTGTGTGAACGTGTGTTTTGTGTGTGTGCATGTGCGTGTTTGTGTATGTGTGCGTGTGCAGATGTGCATGTGTATGCCCGAGTGTGATCTATGGTCTTGTCTGACCATAGTCCTACACAAACGCATATGCGCTCGTATGTGTACATATATGTGTGTATGTATTTGTGCCAGTGTACATGGGCTTACATGCTGTGTGTGTGTGCGCACGCACGCATGTGTATGTGAGTGTGTGTGCACATGCGCATGTGTGTTATGTGCACATGTGTATGTGTGCACGCATGCATGTGCATGTGTGTGCGCATAAGCGCGAGCACACATGCACGTCTGTGTGTGCATGTGCACGCGCCTTGATTATTGAACATTCAATTCAGATATGATATGATTTATTTTTAACTTCCATCAGTATGCATATTTTTCTTGTTCGTTTGTTTGCTTTTTTGTGTGCTTTCTTTTAAAGAAAGTTGTTTACATTTAATTTAGATGCAAACATTGTAGTTCACTGGATTTCATGCTTTGTTTGTTTGTTTTTGCAGCACGGCAAAGACTTTGATGCCATTCACAACCTGTTGGTGTTTAGGAGCAAGAAGCGAGGAATCGAAAGCACTTTGATCAAGACGAAGGAGCAAGTACGGTATTTGTACTATCGCATGTGGCAGAAGATATCCAAGCATGTGGACATGGGCAACAGTAAGTATGGGAGCAAGTTTGATATTTACCTTATCCTGTTGTTTACAGACCTGAAAATCTTTAAACTTATGGGGTTAATTTTTGGGTAACAGAACAGGTACATAAATATTCAGATCAAATGTTAGAGGGCCAGATGAGCTGATAGATACTAGGATATTGTAAAAAAAACCCCCAAAACTCACAAGTCCATATCACAAATGTTATGTTGATATCTAGTTCCAGATGTAGTTTGCTATGCATGTGTTTGTTGTGTTGTCAATGTGTATACGTGACTAGAAAGGTCACACACCAAAGTTTGGAAAATCTTGTGTCTTAACGCTTAACCCTTACCAAATAACCTGTATGTAAAGGAGATGGATAATCACTCTCTCTACAGGCTGAGCTTGTAAATAGAAAAAGAAAAGAAAGAAAAGAAAAAAATGTTAACGTACTTTCCTAACTAATTACAAATGTATACAAATATGTTCATCGCATTTTTATCTTGTCAGTTATTCAAGCTTAAAGGTTACTTCAGTTGGCAATTTGTGATTCCTGGTTCTTTACTCTGTGACAAGGCATCATTTGGTGCATTTAGCAGGCAAAATGAACAAATATTGTTAAGTCTATATTTTTGAAACATTCTGTTTATATGAGAGATATCATATTGACTTATTTCAACAAAGCAGTCATGTACAACTCTTACTTTCATGCCTGATTTATGATAATCAGTAGATTGGTATATCCTTAAGCTTGTCACCCCAGTGTATTATTAACCTTTTCGCGACGCGCCGTGCGATAGTGACGGCAACTCAGTCACGATGAGCCGTCCCCTGGTGACGGCAGCACTGCTGTACTGCCTTGACGTGCCATGCCTCCATGATGGCACAACTATAAAAAAATTCCTATGTTCTCTCCTTTACCGTCTAGGGGATGCAGCTGCCATAAATATTTAGAACGGGGTTTTATCCACTGGAAGGTAAAGTTTACATGCACTGGCGATGACCTTTGTGACCCAGAGTAGTATGAACAAAGAGACCCGTTCTGGCACTGGGAAGGCATGTGTGGAATTTCCTGCTTCACAAATATATCAGGTAGAAGGAGAATGATATGTGGTTTTAGAACTGGTTCAGCAAAGTAGTTCAGAAAATGAGGGGGGTAAAGGTGTACAAGTTTATCAGAAAGAATCTGAGCTTGATTTATTTGCTCTGTGTATTTAACAGTTTTATACATCTTATCGTCTGATGCCAAAACAGTGAAAAGTGTGTACTGTGTGCAATGATTTAATTTCCTTAAAAAAAAAAAAAAAATTCACTTGGATTACACATATTGAATACCTCAGGCTTTCTCTGCATCTGTTCAAAGTAAGAGCAAAGTTTTATGCCCGTTTTCTGGCTCATTTGCTGTTGTCATACTAACCAAACAAACGTAAACAAGACTTTGTTTTCCTACGTTTCACTTATGTTGTTTCTGTAACAGTAGTGTTGCTGTTTTATCCAAAATGTATTTAGTTCTATGCTCATTACAAAGTTCGCGCTTTACCCTTTCCGTTGATATATAACAATTGCTTGTTAGGTTATATTAGGAGATGTAAAATAAAATAAAAAAGTGCGAAAATCGCGTGTCTGCAACGGTGGTAAGCACGTGTGGTGCACGCGCATGCAGGGAAGCGACGTTGCTCTGCCATGCCGTCTGGAAAGTATTAATACAACTCTTAACTCCTTCAGAGCCTTATTTTGTATGGGTAGTTTCTCCTTATTTGCCAAGCTATTTTTGGCTGTGGAGGGTAATAATAAAAAAAAATTCTAGCATTGAAACTATTGCAAGAAAGTATTCATAAACCCATACTTTTTTAAGGAAAAATGAACAGACGATTCATTAAAAAAAAAAAGAAGACAGTTTTAAGTTTATGCAACACATTGGTTAGTAAAAAGTATACCATAAATGTGAGATAAATAAATTTTCATACTGTCGGATCATATGATATAAAGAGTTTGTAAAAACAGAAGAATAAAATCAGAAAGTAGATAGGAAATCAAAATAGATGTTTCCCTACCTTTATGGAAACAGTAATCCTGAATTGTAATCCAAAATTTCAGAATTGTACACACATTCAGTCTAGAATTCACACAGGAATTTTTGTTTGCATTGTGGTCCGCACAGCGTTACTTTCATTTTAGATTCTGAAAAGGAAAAGCACTGATTTGAAAAAAAAAAAACTGATGAGATAACATGTAAAGCACACAAAAATATGTCATATAGAAAATTGAATTTATGGGGTTTTGTGTGTGCACTGCAGTGTTGGTAATGCTTGGTGGTGTGGTACACTCTGAAGCATGAGTCTGTACACAGGGCAGGGTGAGATAGGCATTGTGCACACTCATGCTCAGTCTCCTTCCAGATGCCATGCTTTGTGCACACCTTGCACTTCCTGCTAGTTGCCTGCTTGCCTGTCATTTGAGCTATTCAGCAAGGAAAATGCCTTTATCATACAAGTTGGTGTAATCAACAAAATGCTGAACCAGAGTGTCTGTCAAAAACAGCTCCTAGTAGCGAACTGGCATTGGTCCCTGAGGTCTTTTCTTGAGGCAAGGCTGGCGTGTAAACTGGAGGACCTCTGGTGCTATCATCTTAGGGTGGACAATAGGATGGTCAAGGATTACCCCTCACCCTCTGCCCCATTGCTGCACAGGCCGTGTGCCACATAGACCTCTTCTTCTCCTCTCACCTGTGACAGAAAAATGTACATGTAAACCAGTCACAACTCACATCAACGCATGCATGCATGCATGCAGGCACGCACGCACGCACACACGCACACACACGCATACATGCACAGACTATCTCCCTCTCTGTTTCTTTCTCCCCCTTTTCCACACATGCAACAAAATCTCCATCTCTCTCTCACACATGCACACACACACACACACACACACACGCATAAACACACACACTCACTCACTCTCAAACACACAACAGTCATGACATCACAATCACAATAGTGCCTTCTCTCTCTTGAATTGCCAGACCCCCCTCTCCACGCCCACGCCCCCCTCTGTCACTCACTTCTTCATACACGCCCAACACAGAAACCAGCAAAGAAAGAGCACAGCTGCAGTGAAGTGGCAGAAGTACTCCTATGTCGCCTGGGGGCTCCTGATTTTACATAATCTGTGCCACGCCACATGCTCTAAACACAAGCTCGCTCGTCTTCCACCACTCCGCCTCTTCACTCCCACTATTGACCACTCTCCTCTGTGGCTTAGCAGTAACTGTATTCCGCCGTTTGGTCTTCGTATGCAGCCTCACGTGCGGAATGCAGGTCTAGACCTAGGAGTTGTGTCCGATTTTTCCAAGTTTCCAGATCAGCCTCCGTGGACCTTTTTCACACCAGAGATTTGTTTTGATCTTGCAGCTTTTCGCAAAGAGTCTACCAGCTCTCTGGCATACAAGGCATTGTATGCTGACCTCTGATCAAATTCCTATCTTATCAGAAAATTTTCACTGACGGTTCCAAGTCTGAGGATGGAGTGGCCTGTGCAGCCTATTGCCCTGGTGCTCCTTCTCAGATACTGTTAGAACATATACCTCCAGATGCTTCTGTCTGTTCTGCTGAACTTACTGCTCTGGTTTTGGCATTGAAGATAATCTCACAATCTAAGAAGAGGGACTTTCTGGTTCTGTCAGATTCACTGTCAGCTTTGGAGGCCATAGCTGGCCGCAACCTTCAGCATCCAGAACTTTTACACTTCTTTGAACTTTTTAGCAAGTTGAAAGCGGATGGTTACAACATTATTCTGGCTTGGGTTCCTGGTCATGTTGGCATCGGAGGGAACGAAATGGTTGATCGTTTAGCCAAGAATGCCACAACAGAGAAATTGTCCAACTTATATATCCCCTGCTCAGATCTGAAACCCAAAATTAATGATTATGTGAGAGACCTCTGGCAGGAGGATTAGAATACGCAGACGGATAACAAACTCTTTCAGATCCGTCCAAACCTTAAGGAGTTCCTCTTATCTACGTCTGGTGGTCGTAAAGAAGAAACAGTTCTGTGCTGGCTGCACACCGGCCATTCGTATTTTACCCATTCATACCTTTTAAAGAATGAAGAAGCTCCATGGTGCGTTCCTTGTCATGTGTCACTCACAGTGAAACATATTCTTTTAGAGTGTTGGGATTTGCACGATGTGTGACACAAACATTTTACAGCAGAGTCCATGAAAATCCTGTTCAGAGATGTCCCGCCTGATGTGATCTTTGAGTTTTTGAGAGAGATTAACATTTTCATCTGATTTAAGATTTTACGGAAGGAAGATTTTTAACAAAGTTTCTGGTGCGTTTCTAGAAGATGTCATTTAAAGAGATGTGTGAAAGGTTGTGTGTTTTTTTTTTTTTTTTTTTTTTTTTTTTTAATGACTTGTGAGTTGATTTTAACGTGGTGACAGCCCTGATGTGGCCCTTTGCGGTCGGCTGGGCTATAAGCAACATTATCTTATCTTATCTTGTGGCTTAGCAGTAGACTGACAATGGCTGGGGTCAAAGCTGGGTCGGCCACAGAGCTATATTCAGCCTCTTGCCCTGCTTTCTCCTGTTGGCTTACTTGCTCTCTTACAATACAGGCGATATCTACCTCTACAACATTACCATCACCACCCTGCAAATCGACAGTCTCACCTTTGTCATCTTCATGGAGTGAATTTTCTGACTATGCTTTGCCACACCAAGCACTGTCGTCAAAATTTTAGAACTTTTTCATCATTCTGAGTGACAAACTTGCCATAAATCCATCACTACAGGCCTTCTCCTTACACCACTTTGGGCTAGGTTTTGTTCATCATTCGCCATTTCAGTACTCGTTACAATAACACAACCATTCGGATCTCTGATCACGTCAAACACTTTGTATTCAAAATTATTACTTAAAAAATATAGCAACTCCATTTTTATTCGTTTCGGAGCCACTGAGTCAAACACTGTATCCAAATCTGGCCTGTATAAAAGCTTCAGTCTGAGCTGACCAGTGTGACTCTTGCAAACATAAAATTTGAAAATCTCTTTTAGAATGAATAAAGTAAAAATTGTCCCTTCATTTTCCAGAATCATTCAGTACATTACATTTGTATGAATAAGTTTTAAAAGTACTGTTTTGCATAGTCATTAAGTTTAGGAAAAAGGGGAAAAAAAAAGGCAACTTCATCAGTCTGTTAGACATTGAAGGAAAAAGACTCGGCAGTGCACAGCGAATATACTAACAGCACGAGGAAGCCATTCAGTGATCGTTCAAAATACCAAGGAGAAAGTGATCGATGCATAACCTTTTTTTTTTTTTTTTTTTGCTGTCCCAACCTCTGCGCCACCTCAGAGGCAGTGCACCCACACCGCTCATTCCGACACCCCGTCCACAGCCACAGCCTGGTCAGCCCCGCCGCAGCCCCGGCACTGGCAATCCACAGGGAGCAGTCAGTGTCAAGTCGTTAAGAGGCAACCCACCGGAGGAGACACTGCACTGCTGCCGAGTCACTTCGATGGTGTTCAGTGGCGCCTGTTTGATCTAACATACGCAGAACACCACTACTAAGCCCCCTGCTGATGACAATAATTGCTTAGTTGTGGAGCCGGCGCGAGTGAGCTTTCGCTCCGGAGTGCGTCACCACATCTGTCCAATGACAGCCCCCATGGACTCGCCGATACCGGTGGCCCCGACGGAACCAAACAAGCCACAGACGTGGAGAGGACATCGAAATTGAGGTCACCATGAGAGCAGGGCATGAAGGGCCACAGAATTTGAGACATGTTTTTATGCTGATCGATGAGAATGAGGATGATTAAGATGATGCTACAGATTTCCATTTTGGTCTGAGACTACATCACAGGGCTGTACTCTACGCTTCCTTTCATAATATATCCCATCGTCAACCAGGCCCGAGAGATACAGGCACCTGCAGTGTTGGTCAAGAAATTTGAGCAACACTCTCAGAAACGCATCCATTAAGTGGATGAAACTCGACTGTGTTGTCCCAGTCTTCCCAACTGAGTCTGCATCAACTCTGGGTAGGAGCCGGTCGGGGCAGAAAAACCCACATGACTCTGATGGGATTCGAACCCATGACCTCCCAGCCGGGAGTCTGCGACGCTGACCACTTCGCCACGGCGGCTGGTTCGCTGCACAACCTTCATAATCTCAATAAATCTGCCATCAATCAAAAAGAAAAGCTGTATAAGTTGAGTGAACAGTGATATTTTCATCAAGAAGTACACAATGTATAAATTTATGTAGTTTGGGAATATCTTGTGACAGATGTTTCCCTGAAACAAGTTATACAATACATACCTTCAGCAAAGCATTTGACAAACCAACCTGTTCATTGGAACACTCACCAAAAAAGGAAAAAAAAGGATTAAATTAACAGAAAAAATTAAAAAAGACAAAAAGTACAGAATACCAAAATCACTCTGACCGTCAATGGTGAAAGTGGGAATACGGAAAGTTAAAAAAAAAAAAAAGGATTCAATACATAAGTGGCCATTAAGTGTTATTGCTTTGATTTAATCACAAAACTCAAAAAGATAAAACATGTAAAAAACATTTAAAGACATATAAAGCAAGCCTCCCTCGAAGAAAGAGGTCATAAGACCTACATGTGTATACATATTAAGAACTGTGATTTTTATTTATTTTTTTTTTTTTTCATTCAGAATCCATCAGTCTCCAGCCCAGGAATTATAGACAATAAAATATATCAACAAATACTGTATGCACGTTTTAATAATTGGCCTGAGAAAGGAAGGGGGGAGGGGCAGAATGCGCCTGGAGGGAAGTGGGGGGGGGGGGGGGGGGCGGATCGGGAAAGGCATACAGGTGAGCGGGGAACAATTAAAGGTTGGTCGAGGAGTGGGAAGAAAGAATGCTTTAGTGCAGGTGCGCACACGCATGACTGCACAGGCACATATGTGTAAACTGTAACAATTGTGTAAATTGCAACAGTTGCATGAATTGCAACGATAGTTTTATTCATTTAACTTGCAATGATGGGTTCCGTGGAGAGAGAGAGAGAGAGTAGACATCTCACTGTCACTTACAGCTATCTTTTCCCCCCTCCCCACTTCCCACCACCCAAGGCCCCAAAGCTCCCATCTCGATAATCAGTCTGACCCACAGTTGAGGACTGCTCTCACACAGAACATCATTTTCACAAAATGTGAACATGAGCTGGAGAAATTCAATATGCAATTACGTATCATCACATAAAACACGCACACACACACACACACACACACACACACACACACACACACACACACACACACACACAAGGGGGGAGGGCGGGGGGGACTATTTATCTACCTCAGCTCCCCTACTTCAAAATTTCATCCTGTATATAACTGAAAGCCAGGATTCTAATGAGCATATAGCAGTGTGAATATGCATTAGGATTGTTTGCATGTGCTGAAGTCCTCACACATGCAAAAAAAATCTCTGCTACTACTACACACACATAAATCAGGCAAGGGTAGTTTAAAAAAACAACTTTTATGCTATATTACTGACTGTATTACTGACTATAATATTCATACTATGACAAATGTTAATCTTCCCACACACCTGACTTGTGCAAATTGCCTTGACGGGGTGGGGCGAAGGGGACCGGTAGGAAATCATTTTCCTCCACCCCTTTACAACCAAATACCACACAGTTACGCAGCCAAATGAAAAAGAACCAGTGTTTCAGAGCCAACGAACAACTGCTCCTACAAAAAGCACCTTTATCATAAAATGCAAAAAATTGAAAGTGACATTCACCACACAGTGATGACACCATAAAGAGGTAATATTAATATTCAGCATATTAAATCTTCAACAGTTCCATCAAACCTATGCCTGTGTCATGGCTTTAGTCGTTTCTTGTTCAACAGTCATATTTGTATCTTCTTCTGCGTATGCAGGCTGATACTCCTGCGGACACTCCCTATATGGACAGACAAGTGTTGATCCCATCTACCCAACAAAGGGAGTGGAGTTTTGTGTGTATGACCGTTTTTTTTTATCCCGCCATTATGGCAGCCATACTCCATCTTCGGGGAAATATTTGTATCAAGTTTGTGAGTTTTACCATTTTTTTTACTTTAGCCAAAATCTTACTGAGTATTTGAATTTTTGTAATTTTTTATGAGGCTTGTGATTTTTATGTTGTTATTACAAATAGTTCTGAGAGTCAAAGGGTTAAGAGATTAATTGCATATAATGTTTTACCAGCTGTACTGTGATGTCCTTGAGGAAATGGGATTTGGAAAACTACATCTTTATCAAAGAATATAAGATGGATTCATTGGGATTCAGCTCTGGATTAATGTAGCTCAGGCTTCTGCTAAGTTTTCTTCTGTAGTCCCCCTGTGCTCCTAAGCTTTTTCTGTTTTTGATTGCTTCTGTCTGTTTTTTAAACCTCTGTACTGTGGCCTGGCTTAACTACACAGTTGTCCAGACACAGCTCCACCTCCTCCCTAAACTATTTATCAAGGTTCAACTGCTTTGAATCATTTTGCAGTGATGAGTTGGCTTGTAATGTGATTTATAAAACTATGATACACGATATTTTATTTGTCCTCATAGAATACAAGGAAAATTTGTTTGTGGTGCCATCATCACAATTCACATATTACAACAAATTACAAGTTACATAGATATTCTTTAGTGTGTTTGAAAAGATAAACACTTACGAAATTAACATATAGTCATTTTAAAGCAATTTTTCAGCTCTGATGTGGCCTTTATGGTTAGATAGGCTGATGTGACTTAAAAAATGCTCCTGTTCCAGATGTGAAAAAAGAAACTCAAGAAATGTATGGCTTAGTAAACTACTATGCCATAAGGAAAATTTTCAAACGTAAGTATTTGAATTTTGTAGGTAATCCTTTTTTATGCCTTGTGTATTTAACGGAGTTAAAATCTTTAGTATCTTCATTCTTGTCGTCCATTCTTAAACTCTTAACATTGGTATTTTCAGGATACTGTGTGTTCAAGCAAAACCAGACTTTGTAAAGCAGTGAATATGTCCACAATTCCCGTAAATGAAAATATTGCTTGACACATCCATGACTGACTATGAGTATGCTTGTACTGTTGTAGTCAGCCAGCAACGCACATAGACAACTATGAGTATAATACCCCTAACAAGTTGTAAGGTAAAAAACTCATGTTTGCTTTAACTGAAGACACTTTTTGTGGCAATTGAGTTACTTCCCTTGTTATGGTTAGTAATGTGTAGGGATGTGAAGTTTTAAAACATGATATTTTTGGGTGCTACTTTGAAAGAAAAATGCATGGGTGAAACTTCTGTCTGAGGACGGAATCCGTTTTATGAAATTATTGGCAGACCTGCCAACCATTACGCATTTCGCGTAATTTATTACGTCCAGGTGATAATTTTACGCCCTTACGCATTTAGCCAAAAAACTATGCATTGAAAGTTTCAAAAAAAAAAAAAAGAAAAGAAAAAAAATGGACAAAAAAATCGGCTTATGTACAGACACGCACGGCGCCGTGCGTATAACCAGTAATCTTCAAGAAGCGTTTCTGGTCATGCGCAGTTTGTTTCACCATCTTTACCATTCAGCAAAGTTGGCGTCCTTTTGAAGTTTTAGCTACGAAAATGTCGAAACGTGGAGTAGAAAGTTCTGGACAAGATGCAAAAAAGAAAAAACTTAACAAAAGTTCCGAAAAGAATACTTGGAAAAGTTCCCCTGCATACGACCTTTGGCTAAAGGTGTAAATTGTGCACGGTGTACCACTTGCGGGTCAGACTTCACAATTTCCCATGGTGGATGTGAAGCGTCACCTTGAGTCACGCAAGCACATCGATTCCTCTAATGCGCCGAACGCGCCGAATTCTTCCAGCATCACACAGTTTTTTCAGACTGTAGACACCTCAAAAGAGGATGAAATGAGGAAAAGGGTAATTCGGGCTGAAGCATTGGTGGCCGGATTTTTCGTCGAGCACAACATTGCTCTTGGCGCAGCCGACCATGCATCCCAGCTTTTTAAAGAAGCGTTCTCAGATTCGGAGATCGCCAAACTGTTCAAGAGCAGTTGAACAAAGACAACACACATTGTGAGGACCCTTGCCATGGAAGCCCAAACTGCTGCTGCAACTCGACTGCAGAATGGACCGTTTGTGTTGGGGACTGATGGAAGTCAGGAAGGGGGGGACAAATTCTTTCCTGGGGTGGTGCGATACTTAAAAAATGACACAATCGCCACTGAGCTGATAGCCAACCCCACATGTACAGAGTCAGCAACAGGGGAGAACATTTTTGAGGTTGTTTCTGGCGCACTATCAAGCCTTGATGTGCCATGCCATGATGGTGTAGGGGATTTGTGTGTGTTTCCAGTGTATTCTACGTTTTCATAATTTGTAAAGATTTCTTGTGACACTTAAAAGAAAAGCTTGTTTTTGAAGAAAAGTAAAGTTCACAAAAATTGTGTGAACAATTTCATCGCATCGTGTTTGTTTGAAAAAAGGTAAGTGTCACGCTTGATTACTCTTAGTTCTCAGAAATTACACATTTCTGCCTCACTGAGCTTCAATTGTTACTCATTGGTGTCTTAGGGGGTTGGCAGGTCTGTATTGGAGTTTTCCGTTTTTCGTAAATCTGAAGGAAAAAAAAAGAAGCTTTTTAAACAGTCTCTGAAATTGCGCAAATTACGTATCAAGTGCGTCTTACCATAAAACGGAAGTGTCGAATCGGAAGTACTCTTTATTTTAGGGAACAAAGATATAGCACCATTTGCCGAAATCTAGATTTCGAGTTTGGAGTTCATTGGAAACTGTGAGAATGTCCTATCTTAAAGAAGGTGATTCAGTTGAGGAGATCGACGCTGGCATCACTAATAAGTGGCGATGGGCTTGTCTGAATGAAATAGATGATGAAAAACGACAACATCGTGTTTGATGTTTGAAAATAACAAACCTGGTGTAGCGTTTTGCCGCGTGTGCAACTCGGACCTCAAGTATGGATCCAATGGAAAATCTTGGCTAGAAAGCATGCCAGAAGTCCGGACCATATTAAAAGCATGAAGGTAAGAATTTCAGTAAAATCTTTTTCAGCAGAATATTGCTGTGCTCAGACAAACAACACTACAGCCTGTTCTCCGTTATTCCAGCTGTGACAACATAGAGGAGTTTATGATCCATTCCCACCAGAAAGGAGAGAAAAAAATCTTGAGTAACCACAGAGTTCTACTGACTACAACACTCTTCTCATGGCTTCCAATTTACCAATAGATTTCCTGTTCAGGAAATATGTTGGCTTGCAACAGGCTTGCGGTCCTGATGTTGATACCCTTACTGCTCATCTATGTCCAAGGCACCAACCAAGCTGGTTTTTTGGAGGTAAGTTTTTTTCTTTTTTTTTTTTTTTTAAATTTAAAATGATGACTTTTGTTCACATATAAGCAGTTAATATGTGTTTCAAACAAGGCCTCAGTTCCAAATTTCCTTTCACCAGAGGCCACGATAACTGTCTGAATTTTTCAAAAAATTAATTTCAGCCAGGGGGCTTTGCCCCCCTGGGCCCCCCGCCAGGGGTGCTGCCCCTGGACCCCACCAGGGGCCTAGGCAGCCCCTGGACCCCGACCTTTCAGTTTTTCAATTTTTTGCAAGTTTCACTCATGAAAATGGATTGAAAACTCCCAATGTCAAGAGAAGAGCCTGCCCACAGGGATTCTGATGAGTCTTTTTTTTAGCCTCAAGAAAGTGATACTAGTAGTGAAAGTGATGAAGAAGGTGTTGAAACTGTGTCAGATTTTACTTCGGTAACCCGTGCAAGTGGACAGACTGACCATGGTAGGGCCAGATGTGTTTGACGCTTGTCTGTGACTCAAGACTGGGCAGTCAAGTTACAAATGCGACAGCTAAATTTGGCGTCCATTTTCATTAGGCACACCAAACTTGGTGTTGATTGTAGTATATTTAGGGCTGCTAGACAGGTTTGTTTACAACTACTGGTTTCTTGGAGGCAGGCTCAGGCTGGCAGGAAGATCAGGCAGAGGCAGTGCCAGTCTTGATAGTGTTAATGATTAAAACTTAAAAAATTCAAAAGTTTTCAGCAGTATGTTATTACTGCAAAATTGACACGTTCACAGAAAGTGGAATCTGTTACAGTTACAGCTTATTACAATAGAAGACATTGTATAACATCTTATTGAAATGTTGCAACAAATATTAAATTCCACCTTGCTAAGATTAGATCATTGAAGACAATTTCTGCCAAGCAGAAGAGCATATATAAAGAAATGGATTATTAGAATTAAAATTTCAATTGCTGATCGGCCCTTTCAGGCCCCTATCTGGGAACTGCTGTAGTGCCCATATCAACCCTTCATTTGCTCTGTTCAGTTTGATCTGATACTCCATCATGTGCATGTCATTAATTATTCTAGCCACTTGGATGAGTGGCTTGAAATCTTCCCTTTGCCTATGCCATCTTCAGAGAAGCAGCTAAGTGGATTTTGCTATTGTTATAAATTTATTTCCGACATTGTTGTGTATTGACAAAATACAAAATGGCAGACAGTTACTGTGTACAATAAGATACTTCTAGTGATGACAAATATGAAGGAGAGAGGGACAGAATGACTGGAAACTGTGACTGAAGTGATGTGAGTGCTGGTGAGCTTGATGACAGCGACAGTAATACTGATAGTGAAAGGGTAGGTGACTGGGTGGTGCAGGTTCAAGCTTTATTTTGGTTTGGGTGAGTCATGGCAGTGGTCTCACTATTTTGGCACTGTAAATTGTATTGCAGTGCACATAGGGTCCTAGCACATCCTGTGGAGGGAGTTGAAACTCCTTTTGATTTGTTCTCCATGGTCTTTCCTCCACACATGTATCAACATGTGGGTGTTGAAATGAACCTGTATGCGAAGTAACGGCTCGTGGCTCAGGTAATCCAGATGCCCAGGTAGATTCTCATTTTGAGCCAACTCCAGTGAATGAAATCAGGGCTTATACATATTCTCCAGTCAATGATCACTGATTTTATTTTTCATACAAATTAATCTGAAGTTCTTTATGTTGTCATTTTGCAGGTATGGATGAGAGAGCTGTGGAACATCTAAATGAGTTGATTCTGAAGGGGTATGTTGTTTAATACTTTGTACAATTTAAAAAGTACAAGTTTGATCTATATGGTACAGATTTGAAAGATAGTTGGCAGTGTGGTGAAATATGGAAGGAGGATTGACTGATGACCTAACCAGGTAAATGTGTGATGAGCGGTCAGCACAAGACAGGTAACTTCTTGTTCATTTGATCAAAAGCGTCTACATATTTGATTTCAACAAAAAACCACCACCTAATTGTACATATCAGCAAAATAGCCTCCACCAAATTGTTTATGTCAATAACGTAGCCTCCATTGTTCATCTCAGCAAGGTAACCTTTATCTAATTTTTCATTGAACACAGTAACCCCTGCTTAATTGCTCAAGTCAGCAAAGTAACCCCCATCTCATTGTTCATGTCAGCAAAGTAACCTCCACCTCATTGTTCATGTCAGCAAAGTAACCTCCACCTCATTGTTCATGTCAGCAAAATAACCTCCACCCAATTGTTCATGTTAGCAAAGTAGTCCATCTAATTGTTCATGTCAACAGATCAGCCTCCACGGAATTGTTCTTGTCATCAAAGTAGCTTCCACCTAATTGTTCATGTCAACAGTGTAACCTCCATCAAATTGTCCCTGTCATCAAAGCCGCTGTGTATTTGTTCCTGTTGACAAAATAGCTTCCACCCTATTGGTCATGTCAGCAAAGTAGCATCCACCTGATTGTTTATTTCAGCAAAATGGTCTCTTCCTAGTTGTTCAGTTCAAATAGGTAGTCTCCACCCAGTCATTGGTTTCAGCAGAGTATGTGGGTGAAAGTTGGCTGACTGAAAAATAGAAATTGGTTTTGAAATAGAAAGAAACAACAACCTGAAATGTCTTTCTTTGAACTTTAGTCTTGAGCAAAGCATGAGCATGCTGTTCTAAACAACTTTTGTAGACTCTGTCATTTACCAGAGATTATTGTTGCCGAGTCCAAGACTCATCTCTGGTTGTGGAGACAGCCCTGTTTAGTGCCATATAAGTTCTGATTTAACGCATAAAATCTTTTATGCAAGGGAGACGGTAGGATTGAGGAAATCAGCAAAAGTCAGGGTGCCCAGAACAGATGGAGGGGGTAATGGTTCAATAGACACATCAGATCAGGGATTATAGCCATGGTGTCAAAAAACAAGCAGGCTGTTGATTTTCCTTTAAATGAATTTATTGAAAAATAGAAGCATTGATAAGATAATTTGTTGTTGTTGTTGTTGCTTTCGCATCTTTTGTGTCACCTCAGTGGCATTGCACCCACGCTACTTATTCTGGTCCCTGGTCACAGCCTGGCCTGGCCCGTGGCAACCTTGGCAATGGCTGACCACATGAAGCAGTTGGTGGGTGTCAAGTTGAACGAGGCAACCTTCTAGAGGAGACACTGCACTGCTAACGAGTCTCTTCTGTGATGTTCAGTGGTATGAGTGAGCTTTCTCTCCAGAGGGTGCCACCACATCCATTGAGCAAGATGGAATCAAACCAAGGCCGTACATGTGGAGAGGAAATTGAAACGGAGGTTACCATCAGAGCAGTGCATGGAGGGCCACAGAATTGTGGATTTTTTTTTTTTTAATGCTGATGGATGGGTATGAGGGTGATGAAGATAATGCTATGGATTTCCATGCTGACCTGAGAGTGCATGACAGGGATGTACTCGACGCTTTCATGATACATTGCAGAGTCAACCAGGCCTGAGAGATACAGACTCATGCAGTGTTGGTCATGAAGTTTGAGCAACACTCTCTTAAGCAGATAATGAATAGTAGTGATTTGTTTATCTAAAAGTCAATATTGAATCAGCTGTCTGTCTCTTCTTTTGAATTTTCTTTCCATTTTCATTGGTACTTTACACCTGACAATGGATAGGTCTAAAGAGTTGGTAATTTTGATAATTTTTTGATTGTTTATTCTTATTGGAACTTTTTAGTAAGTTCTGTATCATTTCTGCTCCATCCACTTCAGAAAAATGTTATTTCTGCTGTTAAACTTTTAGTAAGTCGACTTCTTTTGGGATGCTGC
Source organism: Conus canariensis (assembly GCA_033310375.1). Lineage (NCBI taxonomy): Eukaryota > Metazoa > Mollusca > Gastropoda > Neogastropoda > Conidae > Conus > Conus canariensis. The sequence continues at coordinate 31,963,970 of CM065720.1, forward strand.
CTCTGGATCTGAACCAAGGGCATTTGTCCGTGACCCTCAGATAACCTTTTTTCCCCCTTTTTTTTTCCCTTAACATCAACATTTTCAACCATAGAAGTGTCTTATGTTGTGGTGCAGATTTAAGATTTATGGAATTTGGCATCAGTTATTGAGTTGGGCTGTGCGACCTCAGTGTGTGTTCAGCTGACTGCATCGAACGAGCTAGCCTAGTTTTTACTCTGCACTGTGTGCCAGTGGCCAGTGACGTGATAGTCAGCACGAGAGGGGAGCGTGGCCTGCTTGCGGCGTGACACGGGGCAGAGGGAAAGGTAGGGAAGAGGAGGAGTGAAAGAGAGGGTTGAAGTCCAGCAAGGGGGGCGTGGTGGGGAGAGGGGGGCGTGGTCGTGGACTGACCTGTCTGCTTAGAGTGTGAGCGTCTTGATAGACTTCTAAACTGTTTTACTTTCATTTACAGGTGTAGTTTGACAATAGAAACTTTATTTTCAACTTTTTTGCTTTGTGTTCTTGTTTGGATGTGAAGATGTAGTGGTAAATACATATGTTTTTGATCGTGCAAAAAAAACTATCCAAATCTAAATACTTTTTTATGATCAAAATTAAAACAAAAGAGGCCCAGATTCAAAATCTTCATTCAATTTCCTTCAAAAATTATATATATTTCAGTTTTATATCTTTTGTAGTTTCTGAGCTAGAATTTTTTTGTTAATTATTACCCCCAAATCATTAGATTTCCATGGCACTGGGAAAGCCTTTGTTTGTAATATTTTCAAGCAGTGAACGGGTTAAGAAAAACCACCCTGCAACTTTTCGTCAGACAACATGGAAGACTACAGTCTTCCTTTCACTTTAAACGAACTGAAATCTGCCTTACATTCTTGCAGGGATTCCTCTCCGGGTATAGATGAAATCCATTATAAACTTTTGAAACATCTTCCGCAAAAAGGTCTGCACATCCTGCTACATGTATACAACCATGTATGGACTACTGGATTCTTTCCACCGTCATGGCAAAAAGCCCTCATCATTCCTATTCCCAAACCTGGAAAAGATCTTTCTAACCCATCAAACTACCGTCCCATAGCTTTGACCAGCTGTGTCTGCAAACTGATGGAGAAAATGGTCAATGCTAGACTCATATGGAAACTCGAAACCGACGGCCCTTTGGCGAAAGAACAGTGTGGTTTCTGCAAACATCGGAGTCCAGTTGACCATTTGATCCATCTGGAATCTACGCTTCGGAATGCCTTTATTGACAAACAGCATGCATTGGCAATTTTCTTCGACTTGGAGAAGGCCTACGATACCACCTGGAGATCTGGGTTACTTCATGATCTCCAGGATCTTGGTTTTCGGGGTCATCTTCCACTTTTCATTCAAAATTTTTTTCAGTACCACAGTTTCAGGTCTGGGTTGGCACCACTCTCTCTGATGTTCATGAGCAGGAGTTGGGTGTTCCACAAGGGAGCATACTGTCTCCTGCCCTCTTTGGCATCAAGATCAACAACATTGTCAAGTCAGTTCAACAGGGTTCAGACTGCTCATTGTTTGTGGATGATTTTGCTGTCTACGCAACTGGAAGCCTGTACCTGAGTGTCCAGCGCAGGCTCCAGCTTTGTGTGGATAAAATTCATCAGTGGGCGGATGAAAACGGTTTCACTTTTTCTCCTATGAAGACACAGTGCATTCACTTCCATCATTTTCGTCAGTTTTTTGCAGATCCTGAAATTCAAATAGGGAAATCTCCCATTCCAGCTGTCAAAGAGGCCAGATTCTTAGGAGTTATTTTTGACCAAAAACTCAACTTTCTCAGCCACATTAAAAACCTCAAAACTTCTTGCCAGAAAGCTCTCAATATTCTGCGGGTCATAGCACACACTGACTGGGGCGCTGATAAGAAAACTTTGCTGCACCTCTACAGAGCCTTGGTCCGTTCCAAACTGGACTATGGTTGTGCTGTGTACGGCTCTGCAAGACCGTCTTATCTAAAACTCTTGGACCCTATCCACCATCAAGGGCTTCGTCTCTGTCTTGGAGCATTCCGCACCACCCCTGTGTACAGCCTGTACGCAGAGGCAGGTGAACCCTCACTGTCCAACAGCAGGCTGAAACTATCTTTGAATTACTATATCAGACTGTTCTCCTAACCGGAGATCCCTGCCTTTGTCTTTGACCCTCAGTTTGAAAGCAAATTCGAAAACAACCCTAACTGTATTCCGCCATTTGGTGTTCGTATGCAGCCTCACGTGCAGAATGCAGGTCTAGACCCAGGAGTTGTGTCTGATTTTTCCAAGTTTCCAGATCGGCCACCATGGACCTTTTTCAGACCAGAGATTAGTTTTGATCTTGCAGCTTTTCGCAAAGAATCTACTAGCTCTGTGGCATACAAGGCATTGTATGCTGACCTCTGTTCAAAATTCCCATCCTATCAGAAAATTTTCACTGACGGTTCCAAGTCTGAAGATGGAGTGGCCTGTGCAGCCTATTGCCCTGGTGCTCCTTCTCAAATATTGTTAGAACATATTCTTTCAGAGGCTTCTGTCTATTCTGTTGAACTTACTGCTCTGGTTCTGGCATTGAAGATAAGCTCTCAATCAACAAAGAAGGACTTTCTGGTTTTGTCAGATTCGCTGTCAGCTTTTGAGACCACAGATGGTCGTAACCTTCAGTATCCCGAACTTTTACACTTTTTAAAAAACTTTTTACCAAGTTGAAAGCGGATGGTTACAACATTATTCTGGCTTGGGTTCCTGGTCATGTTGGCATCGGAGGGAATGAAATGGTTGATCATTTGGCCAAGAATGCCACAACAGAGAAACTTTGAAACATATCTATCCCCAGCTCAGATCTGAAACCCAAAATTAACGATTATGTCCAAGACCTCTGGCAGGAGGACTGGAATACACAGACGGATAACAAACTCTTTCAGATCCCCTGCTCAGATCTGAAACCCAAAATTAACGATTATGTCCGAGACCTCTGGCAGGAGGACTGGAATACACAGACGGATAAACTCTTTCAGATCCGTCCAAACCTTAAGGAGTTCCTCTCATCTGCGTCTGGTTGTCGTAAAGAAGAAACAGTTCTGTGCCGGCTGCACACCGGCCATTCGTATTTTACCCATTCATACCTTTTAAAGAGTGAAGAAGCTCCGTGGTGCATTCCATGTCATGTGCCACTCACAATGAGACATTCTTTTTGAGTGTTGGGACTTGCATGATGTGAGACACAAACATTTTACAGCAGATTCCATGAAAACCTATGTTCCGCCAGATGCGATCTTTGAGTTCTTGAAAGAGATTAACATCTTTCATCGGATCTGAGATTTTACAGTGGAAAGATTTTTAACAAACTTTCGGATGGGTTTTTTGATGTATTTTAAAGAATTGTGTGAATGAATGACTTGTGAGTTGATTTTAACATGGTGAGAGCCCTGATGTGGCCCTTTGCGGTTGGCTGGGCTATAAGCAGCATTATCTTATCTTACCTTGATTCTGTGAAAGATCTGGATTTGGGCGTATACATCAAGTACAGCTCAGATGGATCTGTGTTCTTGCTGCTCGTACCAAGACTCTGGAGAAACTCATCCTTGAAGCGCTTTTTGCGGATGACTGTGCTCTCATGGCACACAAAGGGAAATACCTGCAGGTCATTGTCGACCCCTTCGCAACACATCCAAGCTGTCGGACTGACAATCAGTCTTGGAAAAACAGAGGTCCTGGTCCAAGCCGCCCCTAACACAACCAAGCCCCAACCAGCCATTGCCATTGATAGGTCCAACTGAACTGGGTGGAGAACCTCTGCAGATGGTTCATTGGACAAAGAGATCTTGTCCAGGATTCAGAAAGCCAGCCAGGCCCACGGAAGATTAAGAGTGAAGGTCCTCCAGCAGAAAGGCATAAGACCGTCCACAAAGCTTTACCTTTATCATGTCGTTGGCGCACTGGTGTGCCGTAGTGTCATTGTGCCGATACTGCTGCAGGCGCACTCATGCGCCCATTGAGGAGTAGAGTAAATAGTAAGCTTGTAGCTGATTGGTTGAAAAGAACCAGTCAGAATAAAGCAATCCCATAATACAGCAGGCTTTAGACTTCCTCTTCCTTCCTGCATGAGTGCCATGTTCCATGTATTTGTTTACTGTGAATGTTCAAACTTTGTCGATGTTTTTGAGTAAAATTTCAACATGGACACCAGCGATTAGCAATTCTTGCAGGAGATGTTTTTTGACTCCGACTCTGAGGAAGAGCTTTTAGGGTTTAATTGTGAAGATATTGAGAATGTTGTGGCAGAGTTGGAAAGGGCTGATGCAGGTGAGGGGGAACTGAGTGATGATAGCAAGACCCTGTGCACTCCAGGGCTCCATGACTCATAAACACCCAGTAGGCATGTCATTTTTTTTTCATAACGAAAGCATACACAAAATACATAATGGTTCATACCAGCATGTTCTTTATTCATTCCTCTACATTCACTCCAAATTTCATTACTGTCCAAACAATAGAAAAAAAATTTCGGCAATTTGAAGTAGGTAGGTGTGCAGATTTTTCAGTCACCCAAAAAAGAATATGGCTGCAGGCAAGAAGTTTCAGCTAATGAATGTGGCTTGCTAAATTTACAAGGCTGTAGTCCTTTCTTCACTATTGTATGGTTGTGAAACGTGGATCCTGGTCGAAAGCATATCAAGCAGCTAGAACTGTTCCACATGCGATTGCTGCGCATGATTATGGGCATTTGCTGGCAGGACAAAGTCACAAACCAAGAGGTGTTGGACAAAGCTGGCTTGACAAGCATCGAGTCAATGTTGCTGAAGGCTCAGCTATGCTGGACTGGGCACATCATCAGAATGGATGACAGCCACATCCCCAGACGACTGATGTATGGTGAGCTCAAAGAAGGCTCACACAGACAGGGAAGGCCCAAACCGAGATACAAAGATACCCTAAAGAGCAATCTCAGATGGTGCGGCATCCAGCCTCGCAAGTTTGAAACCCTTGCTGCTGACAAAGAGATCCGTTGGAGGTCCCTCACCTTCAAAGCAACAGCTGCCTTCAAAGAGGACAGAAGACTGCGTTTCGCCACTGCAAGGGACAGACGACACAGGGCCTGGTACTCGGTCCCAAACTCAGACCATCGATGTGACACCTGTGGGCGCCTGTGTGTCACATATGCTGTCATCGTCATTGCTGATTACACAGACCATCATCTTCGTCGTCTCCCGACGGACTACTAGTAATGATGTGAGACATAAACAGTTTAAGGCATACTCCATGAAAACCTTGTTCAGAGATGTCCCACCTGATGCGATCTTTGAATTTCTTAGGGAGATTAACATTTTTCATCTGAGATTTTTAACAAAATGTCCGGTGTGTTTTTGGAAGGTGCGTTTTAAAGAGTTGTGTGAATTAAAAAAAAAAAAAAAAAAAGAGTTGTGATTTAACTTCAACGCAGTGACAGCCCTGATATGGCCCTTTGTGGTCGGCTGGGCTATAAGCAACATTACCATTACCAAATGAGATCAACATTTTACATCTGATGTAAGATTTTATCGAAGAAAGATTTTTAACAAAGGTTCTGGTGTGTTGTTAGAAGGTGTATTTGAAAGGGTTGTGTGAAGAAGTTAAAAGAATTTTTTTTGGTGTGATATGACTTGAGTTGACTTCAGCTTGGTGACAACCAGGATGTGGCCCTTTGTGGTCGGATGGACAGCATTACCTTACCTATACTCTCTTTGGTGTACATGCAATGTGATAAATGCTCAGAACAAGGGGTAAAGTAATGCAGCATTCATACAAAACGAAACAAATAAATTTTCAGTAAACAAGTGGGGTATTTTTTGCTCCCATAAGATTTTCAACAAATATGTAATCTGCAGACGTTAGAAACAGCAGACAAAAATGCTCAAAAAGATACTTGCCTAATAGCAGTCGGCATAAAGACAAAAATGCACAAAAAATGCTGCCCTGACAGCAGTCAGTATGATTGCTTGTCATGCTGACTGCTTCCAGTGGAGTATGGTTTGGGCATTTTTGTCTGTTGTTCGTAACATCTGAAGGAGACATATTCATTGAAAATGCATTAGTCAGTTTTGTGTTGTACAGGGCCAGAAATTCCCAGACAGTTTCTAGGAGTTTTAGAGATAAGTAAATTTAAGAAAAATCTGCTTGTCCACCCAAATATTTACTTGCCCTTTTTAAGTAAAGAGATGGTTAATAAAAGTAACTAAAGGTTAAGCAAAGGTCAGCAGACAAAATTTGACAAGGTGTGATGATGTGGTTAAGGCATGAGCAAGAAAAAATAGGGTGAAAGGCATAAAAAGTCGTAAAAAAAGTTAGTTTCTACCATGTGCCATTTTGGCTGTTGGTATGGATGATATGTTACACATCCTTTGTGAAAAATCAATAGAATGAGGGAAGAAAACTGAGTAACCGATGCTGACTAAATGACACAGAAGACAACTGATTGAAGCGCCACAAGACAGCTGTTCAGTTGGCTCACCCAGGCAGGTAGCCCATTGTGTAACCAGAGCATGAATTGTGAAGCGCGAAGAACTTGGTCTCACACTAAGAAAAGGTGCTATAGAAGTATGCTTAATGATAATAATAATTTACAGAGTACAAGTGGAAAAACGTTATCTGCTGTGTATGAAAGTGTGCAAGTTCTCTCTCTTTCTCAACACCACACATGTATTACAAAAGAAGTCCATTTCACATCTACTCATTAGTGTTTGCATCCTGCAGAAACTTTGTTGTTTTTGCTTTTAATAGAATCTGCCATGTCTTAATTACAGTGCTCTGCTGGAGTTCCATTTTATTCTGTGAAAAGCGGGAGAGGGGAGGAATGAAGATGAAGTGAAAAGGGAAGAAAGGAAGTGCAGTTGCTCTGCATTGTAGCTGATGCTTTGTCACTCTTTACTGGTACAATTAAAAAATGGTTGCCCAATGGGCAAGTAGAGAGAGCATTTCCTTTTGTCACCAGAAAGTTGGGTTGTCTTAGGCATTCAGGTGGGTAGATATTTCGACTTCTATCATATAAGATCTGTATTCTTTACACTTTCATTTTTGTGTTTGTTTATATTTTGTCTGTTTCATTTACTATATGTGGTGTATATAAAGATTTATTATAATGCTATCTTGTAAGTGATAATTTCTTTTTTTGTTATGATACTAGTATGGTACAGTGTATGTTTATGGTAATGCTATTTTTGTTATGATTATTAAAAAAAAATTATATTCTGTGTGGCCTAGTGTTCAGGTTTATGACAATTCTATTTCAGTTATGATGATTATATTTTTTCTTTGACGATTCATCTGGTGTAGTACAAAGATTTATGATAATGCTATCTTAGCAGTGATAACTTTTTTTAAAGAGAAAATTTATATCCTTTGGTATCATATAAGGATTTGTTATTATGCTGTCTCAACAGGAATGACTTTGGCTTTTTCTCATACTCTGTTATATAAATCATTTCTTACATTGTGTTGTTATATATATTGGGCAAACTATGTGTTTTCAATTGATGTCAGATCTGATTAGTTGAAAGCAGCCTGCACCTAACTTAGCTGTCATACCAGCTGATGTAGCAAAGTGGTAAGTGTTGTGGACTCCCAGATAGGCGGTCATGGGTTTGATTCCCATCAGATTTTTCTGCCCTGATCGGCTCCTTCCAAGAGTTGAGTTTGCTACAGGCTCAGTTGGAAAGACTTGGAACACACAGTCAAGTTTAATCCACTAAATGGATGTGTCTCTGAGAGTGTTGCATGTTTTATAAGATTTAGTTGTTTTTTTTTTTACATTTTAAGGTTACAGATTGCATATGTGTTCGTATAACTCGAGTCATGTAATGACCGTCAGTGTGTAGCTCCGATATCACCTCTTTATGGTGGAAAGGGCTTGTCCTTTATAACTATCTATCTATCTATCTCTGAGAGTGTTGCTCAAATTTCCAGACCAACACTGCAGTTGTCTGTATCTCTCAGACCTGGTTGATGCTTGGATATATTATGAAAGTAAGCATAGAATACAGCCCTGTCATGCAGTCTCAGATCAGAATGGATATTTGTAGCATCATCTTTATTATCCTCATTCTCATCAGTCAGGATTAAAAAAAAAATTCTGTGGCCTTTCATGCCCTGCTGTCATGGTGACCTCAGTTTCGATGTCCTCTCCATGTCTGTGGCCTTGGTTTGATTCCGTTAGGGTTGCCGCTATCAGCGAATTCATGGGGGCTGCCATTTGATGACGTGGTGGCGCTCTCCACAGGGAGAGCTAACTCACGCTGACTCCTACTAAAAGATTATTGTCGTCAGTTACGGGCTTAGTAGGTGGTGTCCAGCATATGTTGGATCAGAACAGGCACCACTGAACACCACTGAAGTGACTCTGCGGCAGGGCAGTGTATCCTCCAGTGGGTTGCCTCTTGACGACCTGACATTGACTGCTCCCTGTAGATTGCTGGAGCTGGGGCTGTGGTGGGCCGGGCAGGGCCAGGCTGTGGCTATGGATGGGAGAGCCAGATTGAGCGGTTTTGGTACAATGCCACCGACGTGGCACAGAAGATGGGGCAGCAAAAAACAAAACAAAACAAAAACAAAACCCAAAAACTTTGCTGTGCTAGCTTCGTTAAAAAATTTTCCTTTTTAGGTGTCTTTGTTTAAAGCATTAAAATTATAATGCTTTGTTATTTTACCAGCTGCCGTGGCAAATTGGTTAGCGTCATGGACTCCGGGCTGGAGGTCGTGGGTTGGAATCCCATCAGAATCATGTGGGTTTGTCTGCCCCGACCGGCTCCTACCCAGAGTTGAGTTTGCTATGGGCTCAGTTGGGAAGACTGGGACCACACAGTGGAGTTTCATCCACTTAATGGATGCGTCTCTGAGAGTGTTGCTCAAATTTCCTGACCAACACTGTAGGTGTTCGCTCCAGGGGTTGCAACCTTGCCGTGGTTGGAGGGCTTGCGCGGCCCTGTGATCCCTTAGGCTTTGCTGGCAGGGTCATCAATACTTGAACATAGGCTAGTTTTTTAAAATGCTTCTAGGCCTGAAAAGTCAGGTTGCTGTCCGGCCTAAGCACAACGTGGTAAGGAGTTGATGCCCCTGGTAGGGCTTTCCATGTCAGATAGGCTAAGGGTGAGGATCCTGACTAATAGTAACCCGCCTTTCTCCTTTTCTTGTTTTCTGCCTTTCTTATTTGGCTCTTTTCTATCTTCGTCTCCCCCTTTAAGTCTTCTTTCACACTCTTTTTCTCTCTGTGGTATTCTTAAGATCCGCCGCGTTTGCTGTGTGGTGCGACCTGTGACGGAGGGGAATGAGATCCTGATGATTGAGAGGGCCAGCGCCCTCAACACATCATTTTGGCTCGGACCTCTCCTAGACAGGAAGTACACTCTGGCCCGGGTGTATTAATCTTGGGGCCCTTCTTGGGGCTGGGTCAAGACAGGCAGTTCTCTGGTTGGCCAAGGTAACCCCTGCAGTGCTCAGCTCTCTGTTCCTGGGAGTTGGGCATGATCAGGGGGGATAGGGTTGGTAGGTTTCTATCTATTGTATATCTCTCCTGAAGCCTGGAAGGGGTCAAGACAATGACTTCTTAGCCTTGGCCCCTTAGTTGGACTCCATGGTGGGTGGGTAAGGGAGAGATGAAATTTCACACTTATAAATATGGCTTCTTCACCAAACAATCCTCCCCCCAAAAAAATAAAAGTGAATTTAATTCTTTCATCCCTACAACCCGGTTTTCCGGTTTGCAGAAATCCTACCCTTCCTTCCTGCAGCCCGGAAAACCGGGCAGCACAAAATCCCTCCTTTCCTTCCTGCGGCCCGGAAAATCGGTTCTCGCAGTAAGCGCTTTGAACTTCGCGCGAGTCGCGTCATCGGTACACGTCATGACTGGGTCGCTCGCGCGGCAGTGTTTATGAATGGAATGGATGCCAGATGGCTCCTACAGAGTGGGAAAGTTGTTGCCGCTCTATTCTGGCCGGTTTGCTACTGCACACGTGGCAGTTCTCACTTTACACTTCTTTTTCTTTTCTCTAAATCCAGGAATGAAGGGAATACTCGTATTATAAGAATCTAGGAACAAGAGGAAGTAATAGCTCATATAAAAGTAGGAATGAAAGAGTTAATTTCACGAAGGCTGTTGCAGGAGTCTGATGCGGACTCGGATTCCGATTCAGAAACAAGGAAGATGTCGGGATTTTGGTCCTCTTGGCTAATAATGGAAAGCACGGAGCAGGACAAACCAATTTCTGCACTAAGCCCGTTTGCAATACAGAAGGGCTTCCAAGGTATTGCAGGAGACCCACAGTCCATAAAACGACTCTGAAATGGTACGTTTCTTATCCAATGCAAGAATAAGAAACAATCAGAGCAGCTGCTGAAAGCTACAAAGCTGGTAGACAGAGAGATCCGGGTGACTCCCCATAAACAGCTGAATTCCTCTAAGGGATTATTCAATGCCCAGATCTTAGAGGTGTCTCAGAGGCAGAGCTCAAGGCACAACTTGCATCCCAGGGTGTGACAGAGGTGCGTAGGGTGACAGTTAAAAAAGGTGCAGAAAGAGTGGCCACCAACACCCTCTTTCTGGCATTCTGCAACCCTTTGTTACTTCCGGTCATTAAAGTGGGATACTTAAATGTCCGTGTGCAAATGTATGTTCCGTCTCCAATGCGATGTTTCAAAATGCCAGAAATTTGGACATGTCAGAGACCGCTGTTCTGGGGAGGAGGTATGCAGGGTTTGCTGCAAGGCAACCCATGATGGGCCGTGTAAAGATCCAGCTCATTGTGCAAACTGCGGTGGCGACCACCCCTCCTCTTCACGCAACTGCCCTGTTTGGATTCAGGAGTCCACCATCCAAAGAGTGAAAACTGAAAAAAAAATCTCGTTTTTTGAGGCACGCAAACAGGTTGTTGGCAGTCAGACGTCAACAGTGTCTTCCTATGCTTCGGCTATAAAGAAAGTTTCCAACCGTTCAGTCTGCTGCCAGACTGATGAATTTATTTTCTCTAAAACGTTGCATGGTAGAATGTTGAACTCTGGTGGAAGCAAGTCCACCACCTCCCAACCCAAAGTGGGTGCCCCTGGTGGAGGCAAAAAATCCGCCACCCCTCGACTGCCCAGCAGTCTACTCCATCTGCTGCTGGGCAGATTAAAAAGCCAACCCTCCCGCCTCGAACTTCCTTGAGCAGTGCCCATGCGGGCAAGGGAGTTCAACCGAGTGTGGAGATGGTGGAGATGAGAAAGAAACCTCCACCATCTCCAAAATCCAGGCCTTCTTCACCTGTGGGCAAGTCTGCCAGCAGGTCTGAAGACCAAAATAGTCCAGTCCAACTGACTAATAAATTCGCTCCATTGGATGCAGACGACGACTCGGAGATGACCTGATTTCTCTCCCATTCATCCTCTGCACCATGGACAGTAAAATAATCCATTGGAATATCCGTGGCCTAAATTCAAACTTTGAGGAGCTGCAGCTTCTGTGTCGAACTATAAAACCTTACGTCGTGGCTCTTCAGGAAACTGAAATTCAAAGCCAGAAGACCTTCACTCTTTCTGGCTTTAATATTCTTTCCAAACCTGCACAACCATCCACATGGGACTATCGGGTGGTGTTGCCCTTCTTTTACATAAAACTTTGCTGTTTAGTCCTGTCGCTCTGACTACCCCCCTTCAGGCTGTAGCTGTGAGAGTCACTCTCCACAAAACTGTTACAATTTGCTCACTCTATCTGACACCTTCTGTCCCGGTTTGTCGTCAGGACCTTGTCAGTCTGATTGGAGAACTTCCTCGACCTTTTTTGCTGTTGGGTGACTTTAATGGACACAATCCTCTCTGTGGTAGTGTCAGTTCGTCATCCAGAGGTCTGCTTCTTGAAGATGTCCTTTCTGACTTTGATTTGTGTTGTCTGAACGATGGAGCTCCAACTTACCTCCACTCTGCCACAGGTTCACTTTCGTGTTTAGATTTGTCGATTTGTGACCCCTCGCTGGTCCTGGACTATGAGTGGTCTGTCCATGACGATCTGCACGGAAGTGACCATTTCCCTGTTCTTTTACAACCCGTATTAACTGAAATTGCCTCTGTCTCACAACATCTTAACCCCTTCCCTGCCACAGTATAAGTGCTTTTCTGTATTGCTGTGTGCCGGGGCCAAATTTTGCTTTTTGCAGTAGGTTCACTCATCTGTTCACTACTCATTCATTTATTGAGATATCTTTTAGATTTTTTGCATGTTTTTTTCTTATACCCTCTGCTGTGATGTGGTATCATAATAATTTGATTTGGCTGGTCATAAGTATGATAAAAATCAATATAATCAACTATTTTTGTAATAAATTGACACTTTTTCTGCATACGCACACACACTGCAGCACATCAAACCAAACAGAAAAGTGAAAAAACTGGTGTTCCTATTGACTGAACATTATGCAAACATCTGGTATTCATATTACTGCCAGCAAATGTTTTTCTGTGTGGTAACACATGCATAATTGGGGGTACCCCAATCCCAGGGCAAAGGGACAGAATTTTGCTTTAGCGGTAGGTTCACTAATCTGTTCAATACTCATTCATTTATGGAGATATGTCTTAGATTTTTTGCATGATTCTTCCTTATTTCCTGGTCTATAATGAGATTTCATAATATTTTGATTCTGTTGCCAAGTAGTTTGGTAAAAAGTATTATGATAAACTTTTTTGAAATATAATAATTGTTTTTGAACAAACACATGCATATAGAAACACATCAAACCACACAAAACAATGAAAAAAATGGGTGTTTGTATTGGCTGAGCACCATACAAACATCTGGTATTGGTATCATTCCAATCAAATGTTCTTTTATGTGGTAATACATGCATCATTGGGGTTACCCCAATTCAGGAGTAAAGGGACAGAATTTTGATTTTGTGGTAGGTTCACGTATCTGTTCACTACTCATTCATTTATTGAGATATCTGGTAGATAGTTTGCAGTTTTCCTCCTTATAGCATGAGGTATTATGTGGTATCACAATATTTTGATTTTGGTGGCACTAGTATAGTAAAAAGTAACATAATCAACATGTTTTTGTTATAAAATGACAGTGTTCGAGCACATACATACACACTGCAACACATCAAACCACACAACACATAGAAAAAATTGGTGTGAGTATTGCCTGAACATCATACAAACATCTGGTATTGATATCATTGCCAGCAAATCATCTTCTGTGTGGTAATATATATATCTTTGGGGGTACCCCAATCCCAGGGTAAAGGGACAGAATTCTGCTTTTTGCAGTAGGTTCACTCATCTGTTCACTAGTCCTTCATTTATTGCTTTATCTATTAGATTATTTGTATGTTTTCCCCTTATACCCTGTGGCATGATATGATGTCATTACATTTTGATTTTTTTTGGTAAGTAATATGGTAAAAAGTAATATAACCAACTTTTTTGTGATGAAATGACTTTTTGAGTGTATACAAACACATTGCAGCTCATCAAACCACACAAAATATTGAAAAAAATGCTATTAGTATTGCCTGAACATCATACAAACATCTGGTATTGATGTCATTGCCAGCAAATCTTCTTCTGTGTGGTAATATATATACATCTTTGGGGGTACCCCAATCCAAGGATAAAGGGACAGAATTCTGCTTTTCACAGTAGGTTCACTTATCTGTTCACTACTCCTTCATTTATTGCTATATCTATTAGATTGTTTGCATGTTTTCCCCTTATACCTTGTGGCATGATGTGATGTCATTACATTTTGATTTTGTTGATAAGTAATACGGTAAAAAGAAATATAACCAACTTTTTTAGTAATGAAATGACTGTTTTTGCATTGCAGCTCATCAAACCATACAAAACATGAAAAAAATTGGTGTTAATATTGATCGGACATCATACAAAAATTTGGTACTGATATTATTGCCAGCAAGTCTTCTTCTGCATGGTAATACACACATCTTGAGGAGTACCCCAATCCAAGGGAAAAGGGACAGAATTCTGCTTTTTGCAGTAGGTTCATTCATCTGTTCACATCTCATTCATTATTTGAGATATCTCTTGCATTTTTTGCTCTTTTTTTTCTTATACCCCGTGGTATGCTATGATTTCATAATATTTATATTTTGTTAGCGATCAGTATGGTAAAAATTGATAATATCAACTTTTCTGTACTAAACTGACTGTTTTTGAGGACTCGCATGCACATTGCAATACATCAAACCACAAAACAACTTTGAAAAAAATGATGTTAGAATTGACTGAACATAATATAAACATCTGGCATTGATATGACTGCCAGAAAATTTGTTCTGTATGATAATACATACATATATCATTGTAGGAACCATTATCCAGACATAAAGGGACCAAATCTTGCCTTTTGCAGTAGGTTTACTAATGTGATCACTACTGTCTCATTCACTTAGATAAGTCTTACATCTTTTGCATGTTTTTTTTTTCTTGCATCTTTGGCTATAAACCGGATGTACTAATAATCAGATTTTGTTAGTAAACAGTATAGTAAAATTTGATGAAATCAAATCTTATGACAGTTTCAAAATAAAAACAGTCATATTGCTGTATATAAAACCACACAAAACACTAGAAAAACTGATGTTAGTGTTCACTGGATGCGAGGAGAAACGTCTGGTACTCACTCAGTACATGTTCATAATCCGTACACTAATCCAGTACTTCTTTCTGTACATCTCGCAGGTTTCTGGGGTTGTTCTTGGGTTGAGCAGCCTCACTAATATAACCCAGTCTGATTATTTCCACCAGTTGAACAGTCTGGTCACACTCATGAATAAATCAGAGTTTCAGAAGAAACACCACCATGAAGATGAAAAAAAAGAAAAACACACACGCACCCAAGAATATAAAAACACAGAGATAAAAGCACGCACTGACTAACTGAAGAAGATCTATGAAAAAAAAAATGCACTGCAAAACTAAGCTGTGCTACAGGATCCACACTACTCCCAGTAGTTGAACTTAGTGTGATAATCCATGTAGCACTGTGGATAGCACAGTGCAGGCTTGGAGGGACAGGAGGGGCAGTGGGACCGCACATCACGCCTGATCTTCAGCTTCTTGGTGCAGACCCTGCAGGCCCTCTGTGGTGCTGCCTTGTTGGGTGTTGGTGGGATGGGGAACATGAAATGCCTCTCCGTCAGCCTCACTTCATCGTCGGACCGGTAGCTGAGGTATAACTTGATCCCGAACCTGGCACGCTTGAGGGGGATGTATTGGCGAAATATAAGCCTACCCTTCTAAAGGAGTAGGCTTTCATCCACACACACCGCTCGCCGTGGCTCATACACCTCCTGAAATTTTTCATGGAGGTGGTCCAGTACTGGACGGATCTTGTACAGCCGGTCATATTGGTGATGGACTGGTGGTGGCATCGCAGAGTTGTCATGAAAGTGGATAAATTGTAGGATGATCTGAAATAGGATTGAACAACATTTGATCAGTGTGTGTAAACACACACACACACACACACACACACACACACACACCAGAAACAATCAAGTACACATACACATATTTGTACACACACACAGACACAGACACACACACACACACACCACAGAGAAGCACACACACACACACACACACACACACACACACCATAAACAATGACACACAAATACACCACATAGAAGTATACACACACACACACACCACACACACACACACCCCCCCATAAACAATGACACACAAATACATCACATAGAAGCTACACCATCCACACACATAGAACATGCACACACACACAACACTCACAAACACCAACACACACATACACACCACAGAAGCACACACACACACACGAAACAGACGCACACACACATGCAGAAACACACACACACACACACACACACACACACACACACACCACAGAAGCACACACACACACACGAAACAGAAGCGCACACACACATTGCAGAGAAGCACACACACACACACACACGCACACACACACACACACACACACATCATCCTCATCTATTGTAATGCTAAAAAGAAAGACTTGGACATAGAAAGGAGTTGGAGAGGGAGGGTGGAAGTAAAATGAGAACAAGTAAACAGAGAGAGACTCGGAGAGAGTAAAGAAACTTACTTGAAATCTGTTTCTTGTCATTACTGAGCTGAAGACTGGAATGTGGTACAGCACCTTCTTTGACCAGTACAGCTCAATTGCAGGCAGTCGCACGATTCCCATCAGCAACACCAGGGCCAGGAACTTTTTTAGTTCAGCAGCATCAACAGGTTCCCACTGACTTGCTCTGGAATACTGGGGCAAGATTGTCGAGCTCCACGCCCTCTGCCACGCCCCCTTATTTGATGCTGTCCAGTGCCTCTAGCTCTTCCCCTGCCCCTACCACGACCTCTCATGACAGGAGGGAGTGCTGTGCTGGTGCTGGGAATCGGCTCTGGCTCTGATTCTTGGTCGAATCATGGCCGGTATCGCTCGCTTGACCAGCATCACGTGGGTCGAAGTCCGGGTCTTCTTCGTGACTGCCACGAGTTCTGACAAAAGTGGATGGTGCTGGTTACCATCCGTCTCTTCCTCATCACTATCACTGTCACCTGATGCTTGGAAGTCTTCGTCACCACTATCAATATCATTCAACACTTCATCTAAAACTTCCAGTGCGCTGTAACGCTTCAAAACAGGTCGCCGTGTCGAGCTTCGTCTCTGATCCGCCATCTTGATTATGATAATCAGCTCAACCCTTCTTGAATACTAAACCGACAATTTCCTAACACTTCAGTACACTGATAAAGGGATAGAACTGTTATTTAAACACCCCAGTAGAGTCAGGGACAATTTGTAGGGTTATTTCCCGTGCCGATTTTCGAAATTTCGATGACGAAAATACCCCGTAATAGACACGGTTACGGGCGTACAGGATCGCGGAAACGACCCCGTAATAGACACGGGGCAAGCAGGGAAGAGGTTAATTATAAGAAGGCAAACTGGAATCTTTTTGCGACCAATATTTCAAAAGAATTCCAGGAAATTGATTTTCTTCAGAGTCCAGACCCAGCAGAATCTCTGACCAATACTGTGATAAACTGTGCCAAAACCTGTATTCCAATGTCTTCCGACAAACTCCAACTCCCCAAAACACCCTGGTTTAATTCTGACTGCCAACAGATCTCAAAAGTATGCAAACGGGCTCAGCGTCGGGTATACCAACGACTTTCAGGTCCCAACGTTCGAACCCATCAGAAACTCCGTGCCAAATCGAGAGACACTTTCAAAATCAGTAAACGTCGGTCTTGGAGAAACTTCTGCTCCGGGCTGACATCTAAAACTTCAAAGAAAAAAGTCTGGAACATCATCAGAAAAATCAAAGGGAAGAACACCAACCCCTCCATTCATCACCTGAAACTTGCGATGCTCTGATCACTGACAAACAAGCTGTTGCCAATCTGTTGGCCTCCACCATCCAACAGAACTCCTCATCTTCAAATAAATCTGCAGCCTTTTTAAGAAACAAACAAATGAGAGAGAAATCTTCATACAATTTCACATCAGACAACTCTGAAGCCTACAATCTTCCTTTTTCAGTGAACGAACTAAATTTAGCTTTGCAAACCTGCAGTGATTCTGCCCCTGGTCTGGATGATATTCATTATCAGGTTTTGAAACATTTTTTGCAGAAAGCTGTCTCCAGACCCTTCTCAAGTATACAACCATATCTGGACCACAGGGTACTTTCCGCCGTCCTGGCGGAAAGCCCTGATCATTCCAATTCCTAAGCCTGGAAAGGACCTTACCAACCCTTCAAACTGTCATCCAATAGCTCTGACTAGCTGTCTCTGTAAGCTGATGGTCAACTCCCGTCTGATGTGGAAGCTGGAAACCGATGGCCTTTTGGCCAGTGAACAGTGCGGGTTCCGGAAGTACCACTCGACAGTTGACCATTTAATCCGTCTGGAAACCACCATCCGCAACGCCTTTGTCAATAAACAGCATGTGGTCGCTATCTTTTTTGACCTAGAAAAAGCGTATGACACCACGTGGAAATCAGGAATCCTTATGGACCTGCACAGACTTGGTTTTTGTGGTCACCTGCCTCTATTTATTCAAAACTTTCTGGCTGACCGACAGTTCCAGGTGCGTGTTGACACCACACTCTCTGACATCCATGGGCAGGAGTTGGGTGTACCTCAAGGGAGCATCCTTTCTCCTGCCCTTTTCAGCATTAAAATCAATGACATTGTCAGATCGGTAAGCCAGGGTTCTGAGTCCTCACTGTTTGTTGACGATTTGCGCTGTTTGCAGTTGGAGCTTCTTATGCCAGCGTACAGCATCGACTCCAACTTTGTGTCAACAAGATCCAACAGTGGGCCGAGGAAAACGGGTTTACCTTCTCACGTACCAAAACTCAGTCAATCCATTTTCACAATTTTCGTCAATTTTTTGCTGATCCTGAAATTCGTCTGGACAAGTCCACCATTCCAGCTGTAAAAGAAACCAAACTCCTAGGAGTTATTTTTGACCAAAAACTCAACTTTCTCAGCCACATTAAAAATCTCAAAACTTCTTGCCAGAAAGCTCTCAATATTCTGCGGGTCGTAGCACCCACTGACTGGGGCGCTGATAAGAAAACTTTGCTGCACCTCTACAGAGCCTTGGTCCGTTCCAAACTGGACTATGGTTGTGCGGTGTATGGCTCTGCAAGACCGTCTTACCTAAAACTCTTGGACCCTATCCACCATCAAGGGCTTCGTCTCTGTCTTGGAGCATTCCGCACCACCCCTGTGTACAGCCTGTACGCAGAGGCAGGTGAACCCTCACTGTCCAACCGGAGGCTGAACATGTCTCTGAATTACTATATCAGACTGTTCTCGGAACCAGAGAATCCTGCCTATGACTGTGTTTTTGACCCCCAGTTCAAAGCAAATTCGAAAACAACCCTAACTGTATTCCGCCGTTTGGTCTTCGTATGCAGCCTCGCGTGCGGAATGCAGGCCTAGACCTAGGAGTTGTGTCGGATTTTTCCAAGTTTCCAGATCAGCCTCCGTGGACCTTTTTCAGACCAGAGATTAGTTTTGATCTTGCAGCTTCTCGCAAAGAGTCTACCAGCTCTCTGGCATACAAGGCATTGTATGCTGACCTCTGTTCAAAATTCTCATCTCCTCAGAAAATTTTCACTGACGGTTCCAAGTCTGAGGATGGAGTGGCCTGTGCAGCCTATTGCCCTGGTGCTCCTTCTCAGATACTGTTAGAACATATACCTCCAGATGCTTCTATCTATTCTGCTGAACTTACTGCTTTGGTTCTGGCATTGATGATAATCTCACAATCTAAGAAGAGGGACTTTCTGGTTCTGTCAGATTCACTGTCAGCTTTGGAGGCCATAGCTGGCCGCAACCTTCAGCATCCAGAACTTTTACACTTCTTTGAACTTTTTAGCAAGTTGAAAGCAGATGGTTACAACATTATTCTGGCTTGGGTTCCTGGTCATGTTGGCATCGGAGGGAACGAAATGGTTGATCGTTTGGCCAAGAATGCCACAACAGAGAAATTGTCCAACTTATATATCCCCAGCTCAGATCTGAAACCCAAAATTAATGATTATGTCAGAGACCTCTGGCAGGAGGATTGGAATACACAGACGGATAACGAACAGTTTCAGATCCGTCCAAACCTTAAAGAGTTCCTCTCATCTACGTCTGGTGGTCGTAAAGAAGAAACAGTTCTGTGCCGGCTGCACACCGGCCATTCGTATTTTACCCATTCATATCTTTTAAAGAGTGAAGAAGCTCCATGGTGCATTCCATGTCATGTGCCACTCACAATGAAACATATTCTTTTAGAGTGTTAGGACTTGCACGATGTGAGACACAAACGTTTTACAGCAGAGTCCATGAAAATCCTGTTCAGAGATGTCCCGCCAGACGTGATCTTTGAGTTTTTGAGAGAGATTAACATTTTTCATTTGATTTAAGATTTTACGGAAGAACGATTTTTAACGACGTTTCTGGTGCGTTTCTAGAAGATGTCATTTAAAGAGATGTGTGAAAGTTTTTTTTTTTTTTTTAAAATGACTTGTGAGTTGATTTTAACGTGGTGACAGCCCTGATGTGGCCCTTTGCGGACGGCTGGGCTATAAGCAACATTACCTTACCTTACCTGCAGGTGTTTGTATCTCTCAGGCCTGGTTAATGCTGGGATATATTATGAAAGGATGCATAGAGTAGCCCTGTCATGCAGTCTCAGACCAGAATGGAAATCTGTAGCATCATCTTCATCATCCTCTTTCTCATCGATCAGCATAAGATAAAGAAGTCTCAAATTCTGTGGCCCTTCATGCCCTGCTCTCATGGTGACCTCAGTTTCGATGTCCTCTCGCATCTGTGGCCTTGGTTTGATTCTGTCGGGGTCACTGGTATCGGCTAGTCCATGCGGGCTGTCTTTGGTGGGACGTGGTGGCGCCCTCTGGAGGGAGAGCTTACTCATGCCAGCTCCATGAGTAAGCAATTATTGTCGTCGGTAGGGGGCTTAGTAGGTAGTGTCCTGCGTATGTTGGATCAGAACAGGCGCCACTGAACACCACCGAAGTGACTCGGTAGCAGTGCAGTCTCCTCTGGTGGGTTGCCTCTTGATGACTTGACATTGACTGTTTCCTGTGGATTGCCGGTACCAGGGCTGCGGGGGGGACTGACCGGGCTGTGGCTGTGGACGGGGTGTCGGAATGAGCAGCGTGGGTGCACTGCCAGTGAGGTTGCACAGAAGATGGGACAGCAAAAAAAAAAAAGCTTTGTTATTTGTTGGTGTTCACTATGGTATTGGTATTTGGTGTCCCTAATTTCCAAGAAAACCGTAACAGTTTCTTTGGGTATTCTTTGACTTGATAGAATTGGCAGCCTGTGTTTTGACAGGAAATAGAGAACAGGCCAGTGATCATCATATGCTTATTTACACTGATTATTGATATATTTAATGTCATGTTGGTTTGTATAATATCTTCTGCACAGAGATGAGCAGATTGTTATGTGTTTCTATGTTACTGAAACAGAGTCAGCAAAGTGAGAGAGCCAAATGCCACTGGCGGCAAGAAAAACAAAAAGAAATTGTAAGTACAGGTCTTGTCTGTGTTTGAGTCATTAGACATTTTGATGAACTTCTGATTTGTCTGTTAGTGCCTTCATGGGTGTTTGCTTTTGTTTATGCTCAACCTTGACACTTGTTTCCTGGCAAATACAAGTGGCAGAGGAGCAGCAGAATCAGGTTTGGCATTACAACAGATGTGACAGATACTGATTTGACTTTTTGAGCCATTTTGTGTGTAAAGAGATTGCAGAAAATAAGATCGTTACAACAACAACAACAGCAACAACCACAAGCTTTGACATTATTTGTGTGTATGGAGTCATGGCCTGATACAGTTGCATGCACATATTCACTTTTAACTCTTTCATCCCTACAACCCGGTTTTCCGGTTTGCAGAAATCCTACCCTTCCTTCCTGCAGCCCAGAAAACCGGGCAGCACAAAATTCCTCCTTTCCTTCCTGCAGCCTGGAAAATCGGTTCTCGCGGTAAGCGCTTTGAACTTCGCGCGAGTTGCGTCATCGGTACACGTCATGACCGGGTCGCTCGCGCGGCAGTGTTTATGAATGGAATGGATGCCAGATGGCCCCTACAGAGTGGGAAAGTTGTTGCCGCTCTATTCTGGCCGGTTTGCTACTGCACACGTGGCAGTTCTCACTTTACACTTCTTTTTCTTTTCTCTAAATCCAGGAATGAAGGGAATGCTCGTATTATTAAGAATCTAGGAACAAGAGGAAGTAATCGTTCATATAAAAGTAGGAATGAAAGAGTTAAAAAGCTGAACATGTGGACAGTGCCAGAGTCCAGTATGTGAGTTGCATCTCAGTTCAGAGTATCAGAGAGAGAGAGAGGGAGAGAGAATATGTGTGTGTGTGGCATTGATTTGTAGTTCATGTTTTTGTGCAGGCGAGTTCTTCGCACACCAGTCTGTAATGCTCTGAAGAAGCTGAACAACATTGAAGGTGAGTATTGTTGTCTGTATTACTTTTGACAACAGCAAGGGTGAATAATGTGTTCTATAATGTCCTGAACTACAATGGAGGTGAGTAGTGTGTCCTATAATGTCTTGAAGAACAGTGATGCTTGGAATAACATTGAAGATAAGGAATATGGATCTAGCTGCAAAGTGAGGTGACTGCAGGCGGAAATCTAAACAAATTTTAAAAAGTGTTTTTAAGGCTCTGCCGAAAAACATAGACAAACGAATCACAAGACAAAACACGACATGTTTTGATCTCTTAGTTCTTCTTCAGGCACGATACACAACACACAGGACAACGAAAATGAACGAGCAATCACTTATCTTCATCCAATTTGGCGCAAGGTGGGCGTTGAATCTTGTGATTAGTTTGTCTATGTTTTTGGCGGAGCCTTGAAAATACTTTTTGAAAATTTGATAAGGAATATGGTCTGTAATCCACTGAACAGCATGGAAGATGAGTAGTGTAGTCTGTAGTGCACTGAACAATATTGAAAATGAATAAGATGGTCTGTAGTGCTGTAAATGACATGGTAGATGAGGTATGTGGTCTGTTATACTTGACAACATTGAAAACAATTGATGCGGTCTGTAACACTGAGGGCAACATAGAAGATGAGTAGTGTGAACTGTAATACTCTGAACAACATTGAAGATGATAAATAACAAACTATTTAAAATACGTCCAAACGTGAAAGTTTTTACCATGTTTGAGGAGTAGTCGTAAAGAAGAAAGTCTTGTGCCATTTGCATACAGGCCACTCCTTTTACACCCATTCTTCTCTTTTAAAAGGTGAAGAAGCTCCATGTACCACTCACAGTGAAACATTCTTTTAGAGTGTTGAGACTTGTATGATGTGAGACATAAACATTTTAAAGTAGACTCCATGAAAACCTTGTTCAGAGATGTTCCACCTGATGTGATCTTTGAATTTCTGAGGGAGATCACCATTTTTCATCTGATCTTAGATTTTACAGAGGATAGAGTTTTAACAACATTTCTGATGTGTTTTTTAGAAGGTGTGTTTTAAAGGGTTGTGTGAATGAGTTGTTTTTTTTCTTAATTATATATCTATCTCTATATCTGTATCTATCTATCTGTCTCTCTCTGTATATATACATGACTTATGAGATGACTTGAACGTGATGACAGCCCTGATTTGGCCCTTTGCAGTCGGCTGGGCTATAAGCAACATCACCTTATGGAGAAGTGTAGTGTGTAATGCTCTGAACGTCATTATAGATGAGTAGTGTAGTGTGTAATGCTCTGAACATCATTATAGATGCTCTGAACAACAACATAGAGTAGTGTGGTCTGTGATACTCTGAACAACATTATAGATGAGTAGTGTGGTCTGTGATTCTCTGAACAACATTATGGATGAGTAGTGTGGACTGTAATGCTCTGAACAACATTATAGATGAGTAGTGTAGTGTGCCAAACAACATACCAGTTACCCGATGCGTTTTGTGACTTTTTCACCTTCAAAATTATGCAGCTTAGGTTAGAACTTGACAAAGCAGGAGAAATCCTAGATTTTTCTGTCTTTACTTGAAAACCAATGTGTGATTTTACCCCAGTGACAGATCAGGTTAGGGTTATTATTGTAAATACGCCCAGTAAATCCTGCTGCCATCCCAGCAGATCTCTTGTATCAGTGTTTTAGTGAGTCAACACTATTATCACCACTATTGTCAATAACTCCTTGAGTACAGGCTCTGTACACCCTCCTATTAAAAATGCTATTGTGACACCTCTGTTGAAAAAGTCCAATCTTGACCCAGATTTATGAAAAATTACAGGTCTGTGTCAAATTTGCCTTTCGTTTCTAAAATCCTCAAAAAGGTTGTTTTACATCAACTCAATCATTTGAGTCAGTCTGGCTCGCTTGAGCCCTTCCAGTCTGCTTACAAGGCAAACCATTTCACAGAGACAGCCTTACTTTGTGTTGTCAGTGACCTGCTTTCTGCTTGTGGCGGTGGTAACATATCTTTGCTATCCCTACTTGATCTGTCAGCAGCGTTTGATATGCTGGACCATGACATCTTGCTTAAGAGACTACAAGTATAGTTTGGACTGTCAGGCAATGTCCTAAAATGGTTTGCATCTTACTTGAGTGACCGATTCCAGTCTGTTGTTGTACTCAGTCATTGTTCAAAACCTGTTCCTCTGAAGTATGGAGTACCCCAGGGTTCCAAGTTAGGGCCTGTGCTGTTTACAATATACATTCAACCTCTCAGTCAGCAGATCAGGCAGTGTGATGTTATGCATCACATGTTTGCTGACGATGCAGAGTTGCGTCAGTCAGCACAACCCTGTCAGTTTCCCCAGCTCCTTGCCACTTTTCAGCAGACAATAGAATCTGTCAAAAATGGATGACTGTAAACAAGCTGAAAATGAATGACGGGAAAACTGAGGTCATCCCAGTTGGAACAGTCAGGCAGCTCAAAGCAGTCCCGGACAATACTCCATTTGTTTTGTCTGGTGTAGAGATGGGTTTTGCCGAGTCTGTGAGGAATCTTGGGGTACATCTGGATCATGTCCTCTCAATGGAGGACCATATAAAGCTGTGTAGGACCATCTATCTTGAGCTCCGCAGGATCGGTCATATCCGTCCTTTTCTTACCATCAATACAACCAAAAGCTCATGTCAGCATTTGTTTTGTCCAGACTGGACTATTGCAATTCTTTCTTTGTTGGTCTTCCTGACACGCTGTTGGACAAATTACAGAGGGCTCAGAATCATGCTGCGTGCATAGTTCTCAGAAAACTCAAATTTGACCCTGCAAAGCCTCTCTTGAGGGAGCTGCGCTGGCTTCCTGTCTGAGCCTGCATTGAACACAAAATCGCCACCCTCTGATTTCGATGCCTTCACGATCTTGCCCCCTCCTACCTTTCAAACCTAGTTAAACTAGAGACACCATCAAGATTGCTAAGTTCCTCGGATGCCGGTCATATAACCATCCCCCGTGTTCAGCTGGAGACATATGGCAAACATTTCCTTTCTTTTGCTGGCCCCACTGCTTATAATTCTTTACCTCTTTCACTTCGCAATGCACAATCTCTGAACACTGTTAAGTCAGGCTTGAAGACCTTCCTTCCTATTCCATGCCTATCTTAACGATGATTAATTGAAAAATTAAATTAGACTTACGTAGAAAGGTGACTTTTAATTCGAATTATTTAGAGCCTATTGTAAGGAGGTAGGAATTTCGTGAGTATCAGTGCGCGTGCCAGCCAAGAATAGTCAGTGTTTAGAACTGCGAGTAGTGACTAGATACTTTGGGAGGGTGAACAAACTGTTCACTAGACTTACCATAGTGGTGACTTTGAACATTCAGAGCCATACATAGGGAGGGCATTTAACTCCTCCCTCCTTACGATAGGCTCAAAATGATTCATATTAAACGTCACCTTTCTACGTAAGTCTAGTTTAATTTTTCAATTATTTATCGCCTCTCTTCAGTCATACGGAGTCACATGAGATTTTAGAGCATCTAGTGACTACGCAGCATTTCACATAATTGCAAAAACCAATTGCAGTCATCAATTCATGTACGTCAATTTAATCTGATTCAGTACAGGTGAATATCACCTGTATTAACATTATACAGCAGAATCCATGAAAACCTTGTTCAGAGATGTCCCACCTGATGTGATTTTTGAATTGCTGAAAGATTAACATTTTTCATCTGATCTAAGATTTTACAGAGTAAAGATTTTGAACAAAATTTCTGATGTGTGTTTAGGTGTGTTTTAACCCGTTGACTGCCCTTGCACGAACGGCGTTCGAGATGGTTTCGGGAAAGCTGTGTGCCCTTGCACGAACGGCGTTCGAGATAATTTCATCATCAAAATTCGGCGATTTAAAGAAGGGAGGCAAGGAGAAAAAATGGTTTAAACGGTTGCAGGGACCCTAAAGGACGGTTTCTTCCCTTTCACGGGTCGCTGACTGACCGGCTCGCGTCCGTTCGGACTATAACTTCGGCACGGTTCGGCCGAGTCATTCTCGGTTGAAGATGGCGAGTCGAGCAGGCAGTTCGATCAGGCGCGCGCCTTTTTCAAACGATCTAATGCTCTTGAAGTGCATGAAGAAGTTATCCGAGACCGTGAAAGCGATGACGAAGACTTCAAAGAAGTGGAATGAAGCGATTCGGAGGGGGAATAAAGCGATCACAGTCAACACCACCCTTTGCTATCGGAGATTGGTGTTGATGACGAAGCTGATCCCCGACTTTAAACCGAGCGATACCGGCGCAAGTGGGCCCGACTTGGAGAGTGACGAGCCAATTCCGTGTATGTCAAGTGCCCCCTCGCTCCTTTCGTGAAAGTTTGGGAGGAGAGTCGAGGAAGGGGAGGGGGTTTAGGACAATGGCGAGGGTCCAGTGTGAGGGGGCGTGGCAGAGGAAGAGGGTGGGGCACTCGTCAGTTGGAACTTGTTTCAGAATGGACAGAGGCCAGTGCTGATCGCCCAAATCTCGACATTTCTTTCACGGGTGACCCAGGTATCAAGGTAAACATTGGCAATTTCAAGCCTATGGATTTTCTTGGAGTTGTTTTTGTGGTGTGTGTGTGTGTGTGTGTGTGTGTGTGTTGTGTGTGGTGTGTGTGTGTGTGTGTGTGTGTGTGTGTGTGTGTGTGTGTGTGTGGTTTTTGTGCATGGTGTGTGTGTGTGTGTGTATGAGAGAGAGAGAGAGAGAGAGGGAGGGAGCAGTGCTTGTACATGGTGTGGGTATGCATTGTGTGTGTGTGTGTGGTGTTTGTGTAGTGTTTGTGCATGGTGTGTGTGTGTGTGTGGTGCTTTTGCATGTGGTGCTGTATGTATGTGTGTGTGTGAGTGTGTGTACATATGTGTGTGTGTGTGTACATGTGTGTGCGTGTGTGTGTGTGTGTGTGTGTGTGTGTGTGTGTGTGTGTGTGTGTGTGTTGCTTTTGAATATGGTGCTTGTGCACAGTGTGTGTGTGTGTGTGTGTGTACCCAGATGTGTGTCAGTCAACTATAACTGGCATTTACTGGCAGTAGTGTTGGATCCTGATCCTTCTGTCCATAGGTTCTGTGGTGTGGTGTATTCTCTGTGACACCGGTGTATTTTTCAGTTGTTAGTGTGCTTTCATCATCTGTGGGTGGCCTTTTGTATCTCAGTCCTATCTTTAGCAGTCTCTTTTTTTGGTGTGGTTGGTTTTGCAATGTTTTATTTATTACCGTCTGTGGTGATGGCTTTTTATCAATCGCACTTAGTTCATGAGTGAACCAAACCACATGTGTGAAAGAAAAGTGACAGAGTAATTGGAAGTTACACTTAGTGTTGTTATTGTTAGTTCATCTCTGCTAAACAAGACCAATTCCCAAGAGGCTTGCAAGATGTGCAGACTGATGCTGTGGATAATGTTCAATTCCCATCTTCTTTCCCACGTTACCTGGGCTGGAGTGCCCCCTATGATATGGGTTGCTAAACATTTTATGCATTGTCAAGCTTTATTGTGAATACAGATGTTTGTCCTGAAGTTCAAAGGATACTAACACCAGTTTTTGTGGTATTCATTGTGATTTTAGTGCTATAGTGCCAGAGACAGCGGAGCATTCCCAGCTAGGCCCAAAGTGGAAACCTGGCCTGCCAACTCACCAGTGAGTGCAAAACCATACTGACCACTGGAGGGTCTTCACCATACAGCAGCCTCCGTCAGTACCTCCAGGATTCCGACCTAAGTAAACGAAGAAGAAGACCATCATTGTGATACTGAGAACCGGGCACTCCAGACTGTGACATCACATCTCTGCAATACTCCACCCTGGCGGGTCTTCAATTTATCCATGCAGCCCCAATGACGGTGGAACAGTCCCAACAACACCAAAAGAACAATCCTGGCCTGCCAACACACTGATGAATGCAAAACCTTATTGACCACTGGAGGGCCTTCACCATACAGAAGCCCTTGCCAGTACCTCCACCATTCCTGCCTAAGGGAACGGAGAAGAATCTCTTCCTACACTACCGTTGATCTTGAAGGGGGCTTCTCTTCTGAGGACTCTCTGCTGCCACGCTCTCCACGAGTTTCTTTCTACTCTGAAAGTGTCTGTTTTTCAAACAAAACATTCATCATTATATATATTTTTGGTCTACTCATTACAAACAAAATCAGACTATTGTGATATCTGGCTGTAGCCAAGGATACAACAAGATTATTTCCCAAGTATCTAAGATATATGTCAAGAATTGAAAGAGCAGTGGGCATATCAGTGAACCTACCTAAGAAAACAAAATTGTGTCCCTTGATACCTGGATTGTACTGTACCCCAGAAATGCATAAATTTATCATATAAAACAACAATTGTGGGTTGTAAATTCACTACCAAATATTTACACAGGTGTTCAGTAAATGCTAAAACCACTTTTGGCTGGGTTTGTTTGTTTTTTGTTTTGCTGCTGTGGGTTTTTGTATGCTTGCAAAATATAATTAAAAAAAAAAGTTGAATTATAAGATTATTTATTATACTCAGAATAAACAAAATCAAGTATTATTTGCAGATATTATAGCCCTGGGTATAAGAAGAAAACATGCCAAAAATCTAAGAGATATCTCCACAAATAAATGAGCACTGATCAAATTAGTGAACCTACCGCAAAAAGTCCAATTTTGCTCTGGCACACAGAAGTGCAAAACTGATACAAAATAGCGGCGGTCAAGGGGTTAAAGGGTTGTGTGAGTGAGGGTTTTTTAAAAAATTTTTTAAATGACTTCTGAGTTGACTTTAAGGTGGTGACAGTTTTAATATGGCCCTTTGTGGATGACTGGGCTAAAGCAACGTTACCTTACCTTTCCTAAAAATTGTGACCCTTTAAAAATGAAATTTGAACGTGTCTGGACAAAAGTTATGGTATTAAATGGTGTAAAAAGCAGTCGGTCATCAATTGCTTCCAAACATGGGAGCTAACAAACATCACTCGACTCAGCACATTTTACATTGTCTGATGAAAGAAAACCATTTATAAAATAATTTTCAAAACTCAGACACAAAAATTCCCATAAAATAACAGGACAAGGCTTTAAACAAATGAATCGTTCGCATATTTACCAAGATCATGCTAAAGATAGTTGAGATCCATTAGTTTAAACGTGCTTTTCGGCTAGGACATCATGTTGTCCGGACGCCATTGTTGTCAGAATGTTTGACTGTGATTGGACTATGGGGTCCTGTCTTTATTATCGCTGGAACTTACACATACAGCAGCTTGTCCATTCTTATATGCATGAACGAAAAGAGCACTGATTTCTCAACAAATTAAGTAGTCTTTTAACATGTTACATTCAGAATTACTGAGATTTTAATGCTGTATTGCAGCACAAAATATATGGCACTTAGAGAAAAGGAACTTTAACAAAATTCATACTGTACAATTTTGCAGTCTTTCCTCTTTCATATGAAATCAACATCATTTCTGTGCATATAGTTTGTCAAAGTTCCCAGCACTTTTCCGGATATTGACATGGACAATTTGCGCTGTGAATCGTTGCACAAGTCGGCCGCCGGGGTCTTTGGTATGTGTGTTTACATTGTTTACAATAAAAGCACGCTTCTTTCGTACAATAAAAAACACACAAACTTCATGTTTGAAGTTCATTTTAGGTGTGGAAATATTTTTTATTTGACAATGTTGTGCAGTATAGGGGTCTGAACAAGTTGAAATCAGCAGTTTTTGCCACTGTTAGGCAGGACCTACCTAGTACCACTCTGAACAACATTAACATTTGTATTTTTTTTCTCTAATGCTCTTAGACAACACTGAACATAAATAATTTTGTCTAAAATGCTCCAGAAAGTGAGTTCTGTGGTCTGGATGCTCCAGACAACATTGAATGTAGATAAGTTGTCTACAGTGCTCTGAAAGTATATAGTGTAGTCCACAGTCACTGCTTTTAGATCTGATCAGAGCAGGAAGTAGGGAGATTCCAAGTGTTCGGGAAAGGTAATAATGATAATAATGATATGTATATGCCCCGTCTCTGTTGGCATTTACATAATCTTATGTAAACAAGCAAGCAAGCAAACAAACAAACAAAAAAATAGCTTTCAAATTCCTGTCTATATTCACTACAACCAAATGTGCTTGAATATGTATACCAACTTTCTAACATTCCTTGTTAATGGTAACCTCCTCTTTCACCCCAATTCCTTCACATGAATACACCAATCACACATGAGTGCACATACACGAGCACACCCACACGCACCTACGCACGCACGCATGCACGCACGCACTTACGCTGCTGTGTAGCTTCGTGGTCTCTGTGAGAGAGAGTTTAACTAGTTAAGAAAACTGTAATGATATAAATGCATCTTTTTGATGTATGATGACTATAGCTTACATACTGTGTGACTGCCAGAATTATAACAGAGATATTTTGTTCTCAGTATGAAAACCATGATTAATGTAATTGGTCATTCTGATAGGTTCTGTAGAATTTGTTTTGGAGATAGCAGTGTCCTCATTAAAACTGTAATTGGGAAACTGGTTTTTCAACAGATTCTAAAGAGGAGTTTGTGTCGGAGATGCCTCAGCAGGTGACTGTAGAACTGACCCCACGGTCGTCTGCTGCCTGGCTCAAGGTCCACAGCTTATCCCACAATCCTCGGGTACGTTTCCAGGTGTCGGTGAACCGCAGCTTGGCTTGTCTGTTGGACCACTTGAGGAAGAAGTGGGTGGGACCAGCTAACCGACTGGTATCCTTTACAGGAGACATTGGGAGTTTTGGCCCTTCTTTACATCTTTTTCATTACATTTATTGCTTGGTTTGGGGGATATTGAATTATTTGGCGTTTAGGATGTCAGTTAAGTCTCTTGTGATTTGTGTTTCTTAGCATGCGTGTAAAAATTGCTGTTCTTAACATTGTCTTTTCCACAGCCACACATGTTCTACCACACTAATTCTCTGGACCAGTATGGCAAGCTGCTGGTGTAGTAAAACTTAGGATGTGACACAGCTATGACTTGCGTATAAGACTTGCATAAAAAAAGAAGCATCTTGGTCCTTAAGCAGTGTGTAAATGGTTCAGCTGACACAACAAATATGCAAAGAATGAGTAAACCAAATTGGAATAGTGCTTTGGTACTTGAATACTGTAACGGAAACGTGGTTCAAGGAAAGCGGCGATGAACCAAAGCTACGTGACCTCGCCCCAGCTGGCTATACCACCAAGTCCTTCCCCCGCCCCACCACGACCTGTGGGGGCGGAATCGCATTCGTCATCTCGGATAAGCTGCTCCCCTATTGCTCTTTTGACTCGTCTTTTGATTTTCAGCATCGGACCTTTGAACTTGTTCACCTGAAACTGTCCCTACCTAGCGCTCCTGTCACTAACATTTTTGGGATTTATAGACCGGTACCCAGCAGAAAGAACAAATTTACGCCCAGCATGTTTGTCAACGAACTTCCAGACTTTCTTGAATTTGTAAATGACCTTCCAGGAACATTGTTATTGATCGGCGACTTCAACTTCCATTTCAATAAGCCCACAGTTGGATACACGCCCGAGGTGTTAGAAATTTTAGATACTTTCGGACTCCAGCAGTCCGTGAATGAAATGACGAACAAACAGGGTAACATAGTAGACTGGGTAGTCTACAGAGACAGTGATCATCTTCTCAAATCCTCAACCGTTGACGATAACCTAGCATCGGATCATTATGCTGTGAAGTGTGAATTAGATATCGTTAGGCCCGCCGTTCCAAAGACTTACAAGGAAGTTAGGAAAATTTCTGCTATCGATATAGAGGCTTTCAAATCTGATCTGAGCACGGCCATACCGAGCAAGCCATCGGCCTGTCAGCTGACCTCTGCCCTCTGTGCCATGCTTGATAAGCATGCTCCAGTGAGCAGGCGCTTGATCACTGATCGCTCACTGTGTCAATGGCACAACACAGTGGGTCCGAGTTGTCGGAGGCCAAGCAGGAGAGGAGGGGGGCTGAGAGGCGATGGCGTGCCACGGGACTGACTGTGCACAGGGAAATATATCAAACTGCGAGAAATCATGTTACTGACATTGTTCATCAAGCAAAAACTTTGTTCTATTCTTCAAAGATATTGGCCTGTAATACGGCCAGGCAACTATTTAATGTCACAAATAGTCTCCTAGGCAAAGTCAGCTACTCCCCCCTTCCCAGCATCTTCCAAACTCAAGAGCTCCCTCAGAAATTCTTAGAGTTTTTCAATGGAAAAATTGACACTATCCGTGAAAAGCTAGATTCTACTGCATCTGTACATCCTCTGAATGACAAAGTTTACTGTGGACCTCCTTTGGCTTGTTTTAGTCCTGTTAGTCAAGACTATGTCAAAAAACTTTGTTTGCGATGCAGCCCTAAATCATGTGAACTTGATGCCATTCCCACTAACTTGCTCTTTCAGTGCATTGATGATGTCCTACCCCATCTTACTCATGTTATCAATACCTCTTTGTCCTCTGGTCACGTTCCTGAAATCTTCCGGTCCGCAGTGGTACGTCCATTGATCAAGAAACCTTCATCAGATAAAAATGTTTTAAAGAATTATCGGCCTGTATCAAATTTGTCATTTCTATCAAATTATTGGAGAAGATCGTTTTGGAACAAATTCTAGAACATCTCGAAAAGAATCACCTTTTGAATCCTCATCAATCTGCTTACAGACAAGGCCATAGTTGTGAGACAGCACTCCTCCGTATAGTCACTGACCTCCTCTGCGGGCTTGACGATGGGAATGTTTCCTTATTAGCGATGTTAGACCTCTCTGCAGCATTTGACACGATTGATCGTAATATTTTGTTCTCACGGCTTCAAACTTCCTTTGGATTCAAAGACACAGCTCTCGACTGGATTATCTCTTACTTGACTGGACGGACTCAGACAGTGTGTGTACAGGGAAGATACTCAGACAGTTCTCCTCTTAGGTACGGTGTACCTCAGGGTTCTGTACTTGGGCCAGTCCTTTTTGTGCTGTATGCTAGTCCTGTGTCTGACGTCATCAGTGGTCACGCCATGTCGCATGAGAGCTTTGCTGACGATACTCAGCTTCATCAGTCGGCTCCCATTGCTGAAACTGACTCACTGATTTCTCGGACGCGGGGCTGCATTACAGACCTGAAGGACTGGATGACAACCAACAAACTACAACTAAACGACGACAAGACGGAACTCATGTTCGTGACAAAACAGCCTAACCATCCTTCTCTGCCTTCAACTGTCACTATCAATGACTGTGCTGTCTCTGTCTCCACCTCTGTCCGCAGTCTAGGGGTCATACTTGACCAATCCCTCTCCTTTGAGAAACAGGTTTCAAATATTTGCAAGATTGCCTATTTAGAACTAAGAAGAATCAGCTCTGTACGTCACCTTCTCTCTACAGATGCTACAAAAACTCTCATTTGTGCATTTGTCTTATCTAGAATAGATTACTGCAACTCACTTTTGGCCGGCCTTCCAAAATACCTGATAGAAAGATTACAGCGAATCCAAAATCATGCAGCCCGAGTCGTCTGTAGAGCAAGAAAACATGCTCACATTTCGCCTCTCCTCCACTCTCTTCACTGGCTATCTGTCTCAAACCGTATCTCGTACAAAATCTCAACTCTGACTTTCTCTGCTCTCTTTGAAAATGGACCTTCTTATCTCTCAGATCTCCTTAAAATCTACACCCCCTCTCGACAACTACGCTCCTGTGCTGACGACCGCCTTCTGCGAATGACTCGCTTCAGGACTACTACTGGTGAAAGATCTTTCTCTTTTCAAGCTCCAGCGACGTGGAACAGACTGCCAGACTGTCTCAGACATTCAGATTCTATCTCTTCTTTCAAGTCTAAACTTAAAACCCATCTATTTTCTCATAATTAGTCAATGCTGTGGGGAGGGGGGGGGGGGGGGTACAACCTAACTCATAGCCGTCTGGGCCTTTTCAAATGTAGCGTATGTGTATGTTCTCTATTATATGTATTTGTTGTATGATTGAACGTTATAGGATTAAGTTTTTGTAGTGATATTTGAAGAATAAGTGAATGTCACATTGGTAGGATTAGGATTTGTTAGTTATTGTAGTAATAGTATTTGTAGTTGGGTGTAAGGTGTATTATTGTATATGAGAAGGGTGAATGTAGTATGACTTTGTAAAGCGCTTAGAGAAATTCGTTTGATTAAGCGCTATATAAAAAATCATTATTATTATTATTATTAATACTTGTACCTGGTAGTGCTTTGGTACTGGAATACTTTCCCTGTAGGGGTTGTGACCTTGCCATGGTCAGAGGGCTTGCATGGTGCAGTGATCCCAGGGGCTCTGCTGATGGGGACACCAGTACTTGCTGAAGGGATGACCAGTACTTGGATAGAAGGCTAGTTTGTTGCTGTTCGTCATAGCTCTCTCCTGAAGACTGGAAAGGGTCAAGGCACAAGTTTCTTGGTCCTGGCCCTGTGGTTGCTTTCTATGGTGGCTAGGTAAGGGATGGATGAAATCTGAATTCAAACAACATGGCAGCTACTTGTCAGTCCCCCTTCTCTCTGGTATTTTACCAGAGTTTGAAAAAAAACAAAAAAAACAACAAAAACCAAGAGTTAAAGGTTACCTTGAGGAGGAGGATTCAGATTGAGATGCAGAGATAATAGGAGTCAATGGTTTTTGGGCTTCATGGCTGGTAGTGGAGGGTGCTGATAAGGACTAACCTTCATCAGTGCTCAGCCCCTTTGCAATCTAGAATGGCTTTTCAGGTATGTTGGGCGGCCCCAAGTTCATTAACAAGCAGTGCAATGGGTCATTCCTCGTAGAATGCTGCTGTAAGAGTCAGTGAGATCTGTTCGTGAAAACTTCTATATTTTTAGATAGAGAAATAAAGTTGTCACCACATAAACAGTTGAACTCTTCCAAGGGGGTCATAAATTATCCAGATCAAATAGAAATCTCTGAGGCCAAAATGAAATCTGACCTGTCTTCACAAGGAGTTGTGGAAGTGCATTGAGTTGCTACAATTAAAAAGGGAACAGAAAGAGCTCCTACAAATACCCTGTCTCTGACTGCCAGCAATTTTAAACTGCCACAAACAATGAAGATGGGCTTGTTGAACATCAGAGTTAGTATATTCTGTCGCGAGTGAGGTGTTTCAGGTGCTTGAAGTGTGGATATGTTTGGGATCGATGGTTTGGGGGACATTTGTGGTGCCTGCTGAAAGGCTGTCCACGACAGGCCATGCACAGGTCCCACCAGTTGTGCAAACTGTGGTGATGGCCACTCCTTGTCCTCATGAAATGCCCTGTGTGGCCTCTGGAACAGTTTTTCCCA
This sequence comes from Conus canariensis, assembly GCA_033310375.1. Taxonomy (NCBI): domain Eukaryota; kingdom Metazoa; phylum Mollusca; class Gastropoda; order Neogastropoda; family Conidae; genus Conus; species Conus canariensis. The sequence continues at coordinate 31,999,316 of CM065720.1, forward strand.
ATGGTCAAAATGGAGGGAGGGGTGGGAATGGGCGGAAATATGTGGACCCTTTCTTGAAAGCCAAAAAAAAAAGGTGCTTCAGTCCCAGTCAGGAATATTGTTCTCTGCAGCTGTATGAAATGTTCAGTGTCTGTGTCCTGTCAGATGGACGTTTTCTGTTTTTCAAAATTAATCCCGGGAACACCTGTTTCTGGAAAAGACAATCCTGCAAAGAAATCCGCTACTCCTCTTGTGAAATCTAGTGCTCGTGATGGAGGTGTAAAGCCCACTGCCTTCCAGTGTCTCCAGCAAGCTAAGAAAGTCTGCTGCTGAGCTCCAAGCCTCCTTCCACTGCAACAGATGGGATCAGAAAACCCCCTCCCAAAGATCCTGGAGCTCTTCAGAGAGTTGCAGACAAACCATGTGTCAAGATGATGGGAGGTGGATGGGCCTCTGTCACAGGAAAAAAGGGTCAGAAGTAAAATGTTCCTGACCTCAATGAAAGGGAACTGGTTCTTCAAAACAAATTTTCTCTTCTACAGTTGAGATGGAATGAGATATCTACTGCTTTCATTTCCATGTTGTAATGGTGTGATGTTATGGGTCAGGTCAAAACACATTCACAATTCACAACTTTCTTTTTAAACAAACTAGACATTTACCATAGCATCCTAACTCCGTATGACAAAAAGTGCTATCTGACTCCACAACAAACTCAAATAAATTAATGATTTCACTCTAAATAATACAGCCATAATATGACAGCAGTTCACGTCATTATCGACATATTAAGAACACCTTTCACGTACACATTTCCATATACAGTAGAATTCCGTTTGTAACTCCTCTAAATTGAGAAGAGAGGCACAGCAGAAGCTGAGAGAAAGCAAGCCATGCACAAGGCCAGAGCTACCTCCACCTCCACTTTAGCACCCACCCACATGTGTTCCACATGTGGCCGTTCCTTCTGGGCCCAGATCGGCCTCACTAGCCACCTGCGGACCCACACTCAGCAATCTTCCATCTGAGATTGAAGTCATGGTCATCTTTGAAATCAAAGGAAGAAGAACAACAAATTAATCTTTCTCCACAACCAACATTCTTCGATGGATAATTTTTCTCAAACTATTTTTTTAAATGACATTTCCTTTCAGCACAAAGAAAACCAACATTCACCAGATACATCATCTCAATGGAACCATGACCTGAAAGTTCCGTGAATCCCTAAGTAATCTTTCCACAAGTTTCACACCAACATACCCAGTCTCCTCTTGCATACTTTCAGTCTTGATCTTCCTCACAGGTAGTCTTACCCATTGTACATGTTCACTTCCAGTCACAAGTTCTTCTTCTTCAGCTTCTTCTTCTTCCTTTTCTTCGTCTTCTTCTTCTTCATCATTGTCCTCCTCTTCTTCTTCTTTCCCTTCTTCTTCATCTTTGTCCTCTTCCTCTTCGACTTCTTGTTTCCCTACTCCTTATTCTCCTTCTCCTTTTCCTTCTTCTTCGTCTTCTTCTTTGTCTTCTTCATCTTCAACTTTTTCTTGTTCTCCTTCTCCTTATTCTCCCCCTTTTCCTTCTTCCTCTTCGACTTCTTGTTCCCCTTCTCATTCTCCTCCTTTTCCTTCTTCTTCTTCTTTGTCTTCTTCTTCTTCTTGACTTCAGTATGATTTTTTCTTCTTTTCCTTTTTGCCTTTTTGTTTGTTGTGAGAGACATCTGGCAGGAGGATTGGAACACACAGACGGATAACAAACTCTTTCAGATCCGTCCTAACCTTAAGGAGTTCCTCCCATCTACGTCTGGTGGTCGTAAAGAAGAAACAGTTCTGTGCCGGCTGCACACCAGCCATTCGTATTTTACCCATTCGTACCTTTTAAAGAATGAAGAAGCTCCGTGGTGCATTCCATGTCATGTGCCACTCACAATGAAACATATTCTTTTAGAGTGTTGGGACTTGCATGATGTGAGACACAAACATTTTACAGCAGAGTCCATGAAAATCCTGTTCAGAGATGTCCCGCCTGACGTGATCTTTGAGTTTTTGAGAGAGATTAACATTTTTCATCTGATTTAAGATTTTACGGAAGAAAGATTTTCAACGAAGTTTCTGGTGCATTTCTAGAAGATGTCATTTAAAGAGATGTGTGAAAGGTGTTTTTTTTTTTTTTTTTTTTTTTTTTTTTTTAATGACTTGTGAGTTGATTTAGCGTGGTGACAGCCCTGATGTGGCCCTTTGTGGTCGGCTGGGCTATAAGCAACATTATCTTATCTTATCTTATCTTACGCTCCTGCCCTCAGTAGAGTTGTTCACACGCTACCCTTCGTTAGAACTTGCACACCATTCCACAGTAACACACACAAACACACAGGCACACACACACACACACACACACACTAAGCGCATACACACAAAGCACACAAACTAAGCAATAAAACAAAGCAGAACAAGATATAACAGGTATGTGTAAAAGGTGGTATGTCCTTGACCGTGGTCTTAGCGAAGCAGCCTTGGTGAAACTGGTGAGGAAGATGAGCTGGCAGTGTATCCCCATCACACCTACACGCTGAAACCTTTGACCTTGGCCCCACAAAGGGCGACCAGTGTTGACCTCATCACATTCTCCAGTTACCGAGATAATGTCCTGAGTAAGCATTTTTTTGTTTTGTTATATCATCGTTACTGAAATAATGTAGGTATTTGAAGGTGATTTTATTTTTTCTAAGTGCAGATGTGTTCAAAATACTTTGTAGTGGACAGAGCTTAGTTTTTCTCAACAAAGTGATAAATTTTTGTGTTCCTATCATACTACTTAGCAGAATTATGATTTTTTAAAGAATTTTAAGACAGAAAATGTCGCAAAAAGTGACAATTTGCATGGAAACCACTTGAATCCATTTCTGCATTCTCCATTGACATGTATGATGTGAGACAAAACACTTTACAGCAGACTCCGTGAAAACCTTGTTCAGATATGTCCCACCTGATGTGGTCTTTGAATTTCTAAAAGAGATTAACATATTCATCTGATCTAAGGTTTTACAGAGTAAAGAGTTTTAACAAAATTTTCTGTGTGTTTTTAGTTGGTGTGTTTTAAAGGGTTGTATGAATCAGTTTTTGTTTGTTTGTTTTTTTAATGACTTGTGAGTCGACTTCAACATGGTGACAGCCCTGATATGGCCCTTTGCGGTCGGCTGGGCTAAAAGCTACATTACCTTACCTTGCATATCACGAATCATAAATCAAGGCGAGACAGATGAGGAAGACACATTTGTCAGCTGTTGGAGATTCAGTTCGACGGGTCAAAAACCAATACAAGTCACCAGAGCAGAGTTCAAAATGCAGCACAACAGTTGATTACAGGCAGGATGAAATGAACAACTGTCCAGGCAATGGAAAAATACACAGGTCACCTCCCCCTTGAAGACAGACGTGAGGTGAAAGTCTACAGCTATAGGGAGAAGCTTCTGCACACGCCCTCCCACCCAATGCATGCCAGAACAAAGAATCTCGCCAAGAACAGGCTGAAGCGGAAGAATTTCAACCACCTCTCCAAAAGTCTACACAGCCGAAATAAAGACCTGCTGCCTATGTCCTCAACTGAAATGGAAATGCTTCCTGACTTTGAGGATCCAGATGACCTCCAAAAAGAAGTCTCAGTCATCACAGAAGTTCCTGGCATAGACAGTGATTGCCAAGCCTCTTACCTGCTGAAAGCTTTGGCATGGGGGATGATTGGTGACCAGTACAGTCTCAGTGAGTGGACAGATGTCTTCATGGATGGATCCTCAAAGGGAGCAGTGAGGAATGGAGGAGAAGGCATCTTCACCAAACACACTGATGGGAGACTGACCCCCACAGCCTTTCCAACTGGAAGAATTTCCTCCAGCTACAGAGCAGAGTCAGCAGCTCTACTCCATGGTTCACAAGGGTACAGAAAGTCGAACAACCCACCACCCAAGATTGCTTTCTTCACCGACTGCAGATCCCTGCTGCAGGGACTTTAGAGCAACAGAAGCGAACAGCAGCTGAAAAACATCAGAAAAGCCCTGCATGATCTTTCAAGACAATCCACCATTGTACTCCAGTGGATTCCATCCCACTGTGGGATCACAGGGAATGAGAAGGCTGATGCACTATCCAAGGCAGGCTGCAATATGGAGCAGTTCAGCCATCTGGTGACCTACGGAGAGGCCAAAACTATTGTCCACAATCAATATCAAAACCAGTGGAAGAGAAGGCTGGACGCAATCCGTCAGCTCCAGAGATACCAGCAAACAATCCTGTTCAGACTGAGAACTGGCCACTGCCAATTGCTGAGCCACCTCAGCCGAATTAAGATTGCCCACACGAATGAATGTCCATGTGGCACTGGATCTCAGACCCCAGAACAGATCCTCCAACACTGTCCAGCCCATGGTGTTCTAAGGCGTCAAACCAGGCTAGAGGGTGAAAACTGCAGATGCAGCTTTGGGGCAGCTGTCAGGACCTCAAGAAGACTGGGGGTTTCATCCTGGCAACAAGACTGAAGATCTGACTGAACCAAAAAGAAAAAATTGACTACAGAAGAAGATTGGACTGAAAAGACTTCTTCTTCTTCAGTGTTCCAGTATCTGGTTGCGTGTGAACTCATTTTTCCCTGTTGGGATACTCACACTATACTCGAGAGTATCGTCAGTTCACTCTGACTTCGTTGAGTGCAGAAATTTGTGGGAAGAGGTTGTGGAAAAAGATAGATAAAAGATATGGTAGACAGAAAGGACAGTAGACAACAGTACAGCAAAAGAAGGAGACAGAGTTACTGAGAGCAAAAGGAAAAGTGGACGTTACTGGCACAGAATGTCCAGAAGGAGGGGTAACTATTTGTACAAAAGACCCCCCAGTATCCCCATGGGGGAGAAAAGACTACAAAAGTGAACAGTTTCAATCAGCGGTTTTTGACTTGTTTTCGGAAACTGAACTAGGTGCGAACAGCATGTTAATGTTTTGCTTTGTTAAAAAGAGCTGAACTGCGCCAATCATGGTTTTAACAGCACTCTTTGTACACATACATCGCAAGAAGTATGTTGATGCTTCACTGGACTGCAATCAGAGCAGACTTGATTTCTTGGATCAGATTAATGTTTTTAACATCACCCTGACCTCCTTTTTTTTCTCCCCCAAAGAAACCAACATGGATTGTTTATTTTGGTGATGCGGCAACCCAGACAAGCAGTATGTCATATGAACCCTTGTTGTGGACTTGGTTACGAACAGCATGAAGAGATGCACAAAGTGACAAATGATCGTGCCCACAGTAAAGGATATTGTTCTTTCATTACCAGGTTATATGCATGACTGCTAGGACAAACACCACTTTTAATTCTTTTCTTTTTCTTTTTTCTTTTCTTTTTTCTTTCTTTTCTAGAAATGTATCAGATCTACTTGTGTGTGTGTGTGTGTGTGTGTGTGCGTGTGCGCGCACGTGCGTGTGTGTGTGTGTGTGTGTGTGTGTGTGTGTGTGTGTGTGAGATGAATTGACTGGTGTCATTTTTATTGTTTGATCTGGCCATTTTGTAGTTGTTTATTACATGAGCTGAAAACGCACACACACAAATCACAATCAGAGAGAAACATTCGCCAGCCTTGGGGCATGCATTAGAGTCCCTGAATACTGTTTGGTTGCTGAAAGAAAAAAATTGCAAAAGAAACATTTTTGAAATATTAATGAGAGTATGTGTGCTAAAGTAGATGCAATCTCATTGGGTCGAATTATGTAAACTCTGAAGTAGTGGTATTCAAATTTTCTCTCTTTAAATAGTACAAAATGTGTGGACACAGTTTTTGCCAAGGCCCATTTTGTTTGGGTATTGGCAAAGTCATGTGTCTGCACATAGTAAGTTTATTGTTTGGCAAGATGCGCCTGACATTTAACTCTATGTCACTTACCATTTTATGGTGTGTTTTTAAGGAATATCTGAGAGGTACTGTTCTTACCTACTCATTCTATTTTTTTTTTTTTGGGGGGGGGGGGGGGGGGGGGGGGGGGCTCTTTTCCTTTTCCTGATTCTGTGCTTGAGTTAATCATTTCTTTTTTGTCTGTATTTTTCCTTACAGATATTCCTATTGCTTGTCACTTTGTGCTGTTCTCTAGAGCAAGATCAGGGAATAAATCCATTCACCTCTAGATTTAGCATGGGAGACATTTACCGTAGGGCACATAGTGGCATTGTCTGCCGAGTTCTGAAATGGTACAGACGTAATCAGACATGGGTTTTGTCATGCGCCCTGGGAAGGAAAAAAAAAGGAAAAAATGTTTGTGTGCACTTTGAACTTGCATTGAAAACTCACCTTAGCAGGGTGCTTGCTCCTGTTCGGCCATTTTTTTTTTTAGCAGTGATTTGTGCTCTTGGAAGAAAGGAGATTGCCAGGCACTCAGGTGGAGGCAGCAGATGAGAGAGAGTGAAAGAAAAGAAGAGAAAAATTTTTTAAAAAGGAGTTTATTAGGGTGAGTGTGGGATATGTGAACATATGTGATAATTTTCAATACAATCTTTTATTAAGTACAAGTCTTAAATTCTATATCATTCATTTTTCAGTTTGATTGTGATCGGAATTATTTCCAAATTCTTTCCTGTTCACACACTCGATTGATAAGATGTGGATCCAGTGATCGATAATCTAGTAAGTACTTGATTTATTTCACTAACATTGTGTCTTGTTTTTCTAGGGCAAGCACCCTGTATTTGGAACCCTGACAGCCCCTTCTCGGCCCTTGGTATGATGTCTGCTGCCAAGAAGATTTTTTGTCTTCTTTTAAGAAAATTGATGGGAAGAACCATTTTCATGAAAGGGAGTTCGGGTCTGTGAACCCATAGTGATTCATTTGTGTGGGGAAGGTTCAGCATCTGTATGACCCAAAAGAAAGGGGGAAAAAAGTTAAATGAATGTCTGTACTGAAGTAAGTGTTCGATGTAATTTTTTTTTGCGGAATATTGTTCAATGAATTATATGTTGGCTAAAGAAAAAAAAAAGAGAAATTGAAATCCACACACACCAAAAGAATTGAGGCGCAGAAAGAAAAAAAAAACTGTTTTTCTTTTTTACCGGGTAACTTTAAAATGGTATTCTGATTTGTTTTATTGAAAGAAAGGGAGTTGGATGTGTGGTTGCATGCAGGGTGCATGTTAGTGTGTATGTAGAGACCATCGTGTGACAGGTTCATTGCTCCCTTTACAGTTGAGCATGATTCTCATCATTCTTTGTGATATTCTGGCAGGTAAGTATGAGAAAAAAGAATTGTACTTCTAAAAGTTTTATGGTATACTTATCTGTCCTAACATCATGATGCTTTCCACCTCTCAGCTTAGCCAAGAGAAATTGACTTTGAATATGGTTTATGAAGTGAACTCACTAAGGGCGATCACCCTGCTAGCTAAACCGCTTATGGAGGCATGGTTGTAGCTGCTCATTGTTTCTCTTTTTTCTTTTCTTTTTTAAAATTTGATCCTGATAATAAGGTGATGTTCCACACCAAGTAGGTATTTGGCATTTGTTTTGACAAATAAGTATATTGTAAAGTTGCTTTTATCCCTCCAGGGGTTGCAACCTTGCCGTGGTCGAAGGGCATGCACGGTCCACTGATCCCTTAAGCTTTGCTGATGGGGGCATCAGTACTCGACTAGATGGCTAGTTCTTGTTAACGCGTATAGGCCTGTATAGCCAAGTTGCTGACTGACCTAAGCACTATGTGGTAGGAATTGATGCCTCTGGTAGAGTCTGCCATGCCAGAAAGATTAAGAGTGAAGGCCCCGACAAATACTAACGCACTTTTTTCCTTTTCTTATCTTCTGCCCTTCTTACTTGGCTCTTTTTTGTCCTCGTCTCCCCATCAAGTCTTCTTTCCCTCATTCTTTTCTCTGTGGTCTTTTTGAGGCCCACCGTGTTTGCCGTGCGGTGCGTCCTGTGAAAGGGGAGAATAGGATCCTGGAGGTTGAGACCACTGATGTGACTGCAGTGCATCAAGTCAACAACACACCTCTTTGGCCTGGACTTCCTCTAGACAGGTGGTCGAACCGGCCCACTTTGATCAAGCGGCTAGTCGTGCGCATGCCCTAGCTGTGTTTAGAAGGAGGCGGCTTGGGTCAAACGGGTTTGGGAGCTTCCGTGGCAGAGAGGCTTTCAGGCCTGTGTATACCTGTGTTGAAATCCTGGTGGCCTGATACACTGGATATCCATATGAAATGGGCATCTTCTTGTTGGGACTCGATGGCGGGTGGGAATCGAGAGAGGTGAATATAAGCTAACACAACATGGCTCCAAATCATAAACGACACAGGCAAGATTTGAATACGGTCTCGGATTCAGACTCGGAGCGTGAGGTAAGAAATGTTTCAGGCTTCAGGTCCAGCTGGCTGGTTGTTGAAGGAGTAGATGAGGACAGACCTCTGTCAGGCTTGAGTCCTTTTGCAATTGCAAAGGGAATCGGTGGACTCGGTGGAAAACTGAAGAGTGTGAAGAAACTGAGGAATGGATGGCTTCAAGTGGAGTGCTTTTCCAAGCTTCACTCGGAAATGTTGCTGAAATCCGCTACTTTGGTTGATCATCTGATCATGGTGTCTCCACACAAGACTCTCATCTCATGCAAGGGAGTAATCAGATGCAGAGATCTAAGAGGAGTGTCGGAGGCAGAGATCAAGGCAGAACTTGCATCTCAAGGAGTGACCAGCATTTATTGAGTTCTCGTGCGCAAGGGCCATGACAGAGTCCCAACTGACACCCTCTTCTTAACCTTTTGCTCAACATCACTTCCTCAGTCAATCAAGGTGGGCTACCTGAGTTCCAGTATCTGTGTACATCCTTTCCCCTCTGTGCTGTTTCAAGTGCCAGAGGTTTGGCCATGTGAGGGATCAGTGTACAGAAGAAGAGGTGTGTGGTACCTGCTGCCAGTCAGTCCATGAGGGTGTGTGTGACAGTCCACCACTCTGTGCCAACTGTGGAGGCAACCACCCATCATCTACTAAGACCTGCCCTATATGGATAAAAGAGAAAGAAATTCAGAGGGTCAAGACAGAACAAAGAATCCCATTCTTTGAGGTGAAAAAGATTCTCATGAACAGTCAACCAACTGCTGGACGTTTGTTTGCAGCTACAGTAAAGAAACCATCAGTGGTTAGCATTGGCGTGCAGACGGTTGAGTTGTCACTTGCAGAGAGACGTTCGGAAACAAAGTCAGTAGTCCCAGGCGGAAAGACTGTGTGTGATGAACCCCAGGTTCCTCGGCAGTCTTCACCAGTAGATGCAGCTCTGTCTTCAAAACCCACTCCTGCCCCCAGGCCTTCGGGGGGCAAAAGACCTGTGGGCCCTACAGGGCATCAAAAAGTTGAGATTATTGAGGTTCCAGACAAGGCTACCCCCTCAAAACCCTCCAAAGGGCACCCTACAGCTGTCAGCAAGGGAGCTGGCGGTTCTGGAGGAAAGGCAAAATCACTGTCAAAAAAAAGAGGGCCTAATATGTCATCGGATCGAGAGAAAAAAAGCAGAAGAAAACTCCAACAGATTTGCAGTTCTCTCAGATTTCAAAGATGTTAACATGGAATGGAATCAGTACTCTCCCTCAGAATGAGATGATGAAGAGACAGAAGGGTACTGAACTATTTACCATCACATTATCACCTTTATGATAGACACAACCGTATTCCCTTGGAACATCTGATGTCTGCATTCCAATTTTGAGGAGCTTCAACTTCTTTGCCAAGATTTAAAGCCAGCTGTAGTAGCTCTTCAGGAAACACAGATGCAGAAAGTAAAGTCCTTTTCTCTTTCAGGTTTTATTGTACTTTGTAAACCAGCCCAACCTACAGCTCTTGGAGTTAAGGTGGTGTCTCGTTACTCATCCACAAATCTCTGTTATTCAACTCTGTCAACCTTAAATCTTTTGTTCAAGCTTTAGCTGCCAGAATCTCTCGACATAAAACAGTAACAGTTTGTTCCCTGTATCATTATATGTCAGTCGATGAGAGCTGTTTAACCTCATGGAAGAACTCCCACGACCTTGCTTCTAGGGGACCTGAACGGCCACTCTCTTCTGGGCAGTGTAGACTCCTCTCCCTGAGGTCTTCTTCTGTAGGATGTCTTCTCTGAGCTTGACCTGTGTTGTCTGAATGATGGCTGTCCAACATATCTTCATTCTTCAAACAGTACTCTTTCTTGCAAAGATTTGTCGGTATGTGATCCCTCATTGGTCTTGGACTTTGATTGGAGTGTTCCTGATGATCTACATGGAAGTGACCATTTTCCTGTAGTCTTGAGACATAAAACTACAGAGGAAAGCCAACTGGGATCTTTTTGCTATGAATATACAAAAAGAATTAGTGGAAGATAAGGTTCTGCAAAGTCCTAACCCTGCTGAAACCTTTGCCAGTATCATCATCAGCTGAGCCAAAAACATCATTCTGACTACTACTAAAAGTACTATCAAACCTCTGATTCCAAAAACTCTCTGGTTTAATACTGAGTGCCAACAAATCCACAATCAACGCCAAAAGGCTCGACGTGTTTTTAGCGGCAGGCGATCAATACCTGACGCAAGTGCCCACCAAAATCTCTGTGCTAAATCTTGATATATTTTCAAAAAGTGTAAACATCAGTCTTGGAGAGATTTCTGCTCCAAGTTGACAGCAAAGACCTCCAAGCAGAAAGTATGGAAAGTAATGAAAAATTTAATGGAAAAAATACAAATCCTTCTGTCCATCACCTGAAACTTGCAGAAACCCATATAACAGATAAACAAGCTGTAGCTAATCTGCTGGCCTCAACTATTGAAAAGAACTCTTCCTCCACAAATCTTAAATAAATGTTAGCGAACCACCCAGAGAAACGTGGACGAGTCACAAGACAAAACACAACGCGTTTCGACCTCGTAGGTCTTTTTCAGGTGAGATACAAACGAATAAAATAACGAAAATTCACTTGGCTTTGATCGCTTCAGATCGCTTCAGAGTTCAGCGCAAGGAAGAAGGCGTTCTTCAACTTCTTCTTCCTTGCGCTGAACTCTGAAGCAATCTGAAGCGATCAAGAAGAACGCCTTCTTCCTTGCGCTGAACTCTGAAGCGATCAAAGCTAAGTGAATTTTCATTATTTTATTTGTTCGTATCTCACCTGAAGAAGACCTAAGAGGTCGAAACGCGTTGTGTTTTGTCTTGTGACTCGTTTGTCCACGTTTCTCTGGGCGGTTCGCTAACATTTATTTAAGATTTGTTTAGATTTCCGCCTGCAGTCGTCTCACTTTGCAATTAGATCTTCCTCCACAAATAAGACCGCTGCTTTTTTTTAAAAACAAACTTCTAGAAGAAAAATCTCCTTGTAACTTCTCATTGCACAACACTGAAGTCTACAATCTGACATTTTTGATCAATGAACTGAAATCAGCTCTGCAAAACTGCAACGATTCTGCTCCTGGCCTGGATGAGATCCACTATCAGCTTTTGAAACATCTCCCAGAAAGCTGTCTCCAGACCCTTCTGAAAGTCTTCAACAATATCTGGATCACAGGGTGCTTTCCACCCTCCTGGCGGAAAGCCCTGATTATTCCATTTCTTAAGCCAGGGAAAGACCTCACCAACCCTTCAAACTATCGTCCAGTAGGTCTGACCAGCTGCCTCTGTAAGCTAATGGAAAAGATGGTCAACTCCCGACTGAGGTGGAAGCTGGAAACCAAAGGCCTTTTAGCCAGTGAACAGTGCGGGTTCCGGAAGTACCACTCGACAGTTGACCATTTAGTCCATCTGGAAACCACCATTGCAACGCCTTCATCAATAAACAGCATGTGGTCGCTATCTTTTTTTTTATCTTGAAAAAGCGTACGACACCACTTGGAAATCTGGAATCCTTATGGATCTTCATAAACTTGGTTTTCGTGGTCATCTGCCTTTATTTATTAAAAACTTTCTGGCTGACCGGCAGTTCCAAGTCCATATTGGCACCATGCTGTCTGACAATCATGGGCAGGAGTTGGGTGTACCTCTTCAGTATCAAAATAAATGACATTGTCAAATCCGTAAACCAGGATTCCGAGTCCTCTCTGTTTGTTGATGACTTTGCACAGTATGCAGTTGGAGCCTCTTAGGCCAACGTTCAGCATCGACTTCAGCTCTGTGTGAATAAGATTAAACAGTGGGCCAAGAAAAATGGGTTTACTTTTTCAAGCACCAAAACACAGTCAATCCATTTTCACAATTTTCGTCGATTCTTTGCTGATCCTGAAATTCGTCTGGACAAGTCCACCATTCCAACTGTGAAAGAAGCCAAATTTCTGGGTATTATTTTTTTTGTAATCAAAAACTGAACTTTAAAAGTCCTATCCAACACTTGAAAACTGCATGTCAGAAAGCACCGAACATTCTGGGAGTTGTGGCGCATGCAGATTGGGGCACTGACAAGAAAACTCTCCTCCATCTTTACAGCCCTGATCCACTCCAAACTGGACTATGGGTGTGTAGTGTATGGCTCGGCCAGACCTTCCTACCTGAAAAGTCTACATCCTATCAACCATCAAGGGCTTCGATTGTGTCTGGGTGCATTCCATACCACCCCTGTTTATAGCCTGTATGCTGAGGCAGGAGAACCGTCCCTCTCAAATTGTCAGTTGAAACTTGCCTTGAACTACTGTTTGAAAATCTCTTCTGAACCACAAAACCCTGCATATGATTGTGTTTTTGACCCCAAGTTCCAAAAGAAATTTGATGACCACCCCAGTTCTCTTCCACCCTTGGGAATTCGTGTTCTTCCCCATTTGAACAAAGCAGATATAGACCTTGGAGTAGTTTGTGATTTTTCTAAGTTTTCTGATCTCCCACCATGGACTTCCTTCACTCCTGAGCTTCAGTTTGATTTTGCCTTGTACTGTAAAGATACCACTAGTTCCTTGGCATACAAGTCTCTTTTTGCCGAACTGTGTTGGAAGTTTCCATCCTTCAAAAGAAGTTTCACTGACGGTTCCAAATCTGAGGAGGGATTGCCTCTGCTGTGTTTTGTGCAACAGATCCCCCTCAGAGATGTTCTGAACACATTCCAACAGACAGCTCCATCTGTACTGCTGAGCTGATTTCCTCATTTTTTCAGACTCCCTTTCTGCTTTGGACGCTATTGCTGGCCGTAATCTCAAGCACCCTCGACTGCTGAAAGTACTTAAACTGTACATCTCTCTGAAATCAGATGGATATTGTGCCGTTTGCATACAGGCCACTCATTTTACGTCCATTCTTATTTTTTAAAAGGTGGAGAAGCTCAGTGGTGCATTCCATGTTATGTTCCATTCACAGTGAAACATATTCTTTTAGAGTGTTGGGACCTGCATGATGTGAGACATAAACACTTTACTGCAGACTCCATGAAAACCTTGTTCAGAGATGTCCCACCTGACGTGATCTTCGAGTTTTTGAGAGAGATTAACATTTTTCATCTGATTTAGGATTTTACGGAAGAAAGATTTTTAACGACGTTTCTGGTGCGTTTGTAGAAGATGTAATTTAAAGAGATGTGTAAACGTTTTTTTGTTTAAAAAAAAATTTTTTTATTAATTTTTTTTTTACGATGACTTGTGAATTGATTTTAACGTGGTGACAGCCCTGAAGTGGCCCTTTGCGGTCGGCTGGGCTATAAGCAACATTACCTTACCTTACCTGAAAGAGATTAACATTTTTCATCTGATCTAAGATTTTACGGAAGAAAGATTTTTAACTAAGTTTCTGGTGCATTTTTAGAAGGTGTCTTTTAAAGAGATGTGAATTTTTTTTTTTTTTTTGTGATGACTTGTGAGTTGACTTCAACGTAGTGACAGCCCTGATATGGCCATTTGTGGTCGGCTGGGCTATAACGTTACCTTACCTATCTAAATGGTGTATGTATATCTGACACCCAGTTTTTTTTCCTATCAAAAAAATTCAAGCTTTTCAAAGCAAACGACACCCTTCCATTTGAAGCTCATCAAACTAAAAAGGAATGCACTGAATAGCAAAATTTAAAAATGTATTGGATGCCTGTTAGTTTTACCATATATGATATATCTGTTTGGTGAAAGAGAGAGAAAGTGAGTGAGTGTGTCACAACATATTCTCAGCAGTGTAAAATTTCTTTCAGGCTCTCCCCCTGCAGGAAGCAGGTCAGCCAAGAAAGGCAGTGAGGAGGCAAAGCAGTCAGGTGACATCCTGTCTGATGGTGATGGCCATGCAGTGATAGAGCCGTCCAAACGAAGCAGGTCAGCGAAGAAATGCAATGAGGAGGCTAAGCCAGCCAGTGACATCCTGTCTGATGGTGATGGCCATCCAGGTGCAGAGCAGCCCAAGCCTGTTAAGAGCAGTGTCAAAATCAACCTCCTGCCCAAGCTGTCCGACCCCGTGGTGCAGATGCCTCAACCACCATGTGAGGATGAAAATGCCATGTTTCCTGATGCCCTGCTGTTTTCGCCTCCTGCTAAAGATGAAGAAGGATTCACAGGGGACAAAAACAACATGGAGGCATTCTGGGCCTCCAACTCCACCTGTGACAGTGAGGAACAGAAAGCAGTGGCAGACCCTTCCCCTGAAACCTCTCCCCAGTCAAAAGAGAGGTTACGGGATGGGCGGGAAGAAGAACGGGCAATAGACATGAGGCGACTGATTGAGTCGGCCACCAAGGGCTTTACTCAGCAGTCTTCCAAGTTGGTGACCTTGGCTAAGCTGTCTTTGATGCTAGGAAAGGCGAGTCATATTCGCCTGGAATATGACTGGCGGCCAAAGTTACCTTCCGGGAGTGGGGTCACATCAGGAGGCATTGTGGGAGATGTAGAGCGTCTGACCAATATGCTGCGCCGTCTATCCAGTTTGGCAAACTTGGAGTACCGAGACCTCATGCAAAGGGCAGTAAGTGGTTACATGTTATTCAGCTTCTTTTCTCTTGTTTCTAGGATTCTAAGACAATTTCCTGACTTAAGTGTTCTTGAAATGTCGGCAAGGAAACATGGAAGCAGTTATGTTTACGGTTATAGCTGTATTAAAAATGGAATGAATGGCTGTTTCAGGCAATGGGGTTTAGGACCGTATGTGACTGGAAAAAAAAAAGGAAGGAAAAACCCTTCACGTCAGAAACAGTCGAAAGCGCCTTTTTTTGTAGGTGGACAAACCTGACGGCAGATGGGAAGTAGTAACTCAAAACACTGTGTGCTTAAGCATCAATCCATTAACCAGCTGTGGAGGATTCCAAATCGAGCCTAAGATAGAAGCGCTGAACAGTTAACCAGATGTGGCAAGGAAATCAGAATGTGTGAAAATGATGAAAAAGCTGGATTGTGAATTCCCCTTTAAAAAACAAACACCTTTCCTTCCCCAAAGGTGCCGCAAGACCTTCAGGAAATGACATGATGAACAGTGGCCATGTTCACAACAGACAAAAAGGAAAACATTTTTTTTTTGCACTATCTGGAAGTTGGCATTTTGTGATTCTCCATCAGTGATGGTGGCCATGATGATACGAGTATGCAAACATGCATATTTGTACATTTGCACGGTATCACTTGTATAAGAATATAGTGTGTTCTGCTGCAAAATACTTGAACATTTCAGCTTTTTTCATGTTATGTCTTCCTGATAAAAGATTTTGGGTAGGCATGTCTGTGAAAGCTCTGTATCTAGCTGTAGTCTAGGAATTCTGTTCGGTGTCACTGTCGGTTTTTGGACATTTATTCATGCAAATTAAAAAGGAAAATGACCCATAAGCAAACCAAGTCAGTTATCTCAAAGTTCTGAAAGGATGTCACAGTGATATGGTTCAGTGCATTTAAGACTAGTATCAGGAGGTCAGCATACAGTCATTATATTTATACTGCCGCCCCAAAAGAAACGCATTCTTTTTAATATCTTCACTGTGGATGCCAAAGCACTAGTAGGATGTAACCAACCCGTGGAAAATGTTTGTTTACATTGTTACAGAAGGGGGTTTAAGGATGAATCTTTCAAAAGACTGAAAAATAGACTAAAGAAGATTTAAAGTGTTTGCGTAGGTGCATGTTCTGTATGTCCCCAGATCACACACTTCCATTCACACAGTCACCACTTCCACCTCTGTGAACATGACAACAGACTGACAGTTTGAAATACAGTGGGCAAAGACCAATGATCATGTGTAATATTTCATACAACACAATTCCAATATCAGATTAACAAGTTAGGTTAATGCTATTCAGCCCACACAAGAAGAAAAGAATTCTTTCAGAGTTCTTCATTCAAGATCATTTTTTTTTTGTTGACAATCACTCACAAGAAATGTTTCATGGCACAGATATTTCAGAATCTGTTTCTCACATCATAATTTTCTCTGGCACAACACAGTCCTTATGGAATTCTTCGTAGTCAGCTTCAGATGGATTCATATCATACAGTCGGTTTCTTCAAGTTCAGAACAGATGTTTCTTAACTAGACACATTACCATGACCTTGGGGAGCAGGACAGTTCATAGGGGCATCAAGAACAGGAAACGCCTGTACCAGGAAGATAGCGCCCCAACAGGTTAGGACCAGGGTTGACTCGGTTGTCCACCTACAGATAGGATGCCATTACAGATGTGGCTCCCTCACGGACCAGACGGATTGGACAGCTCCCCACAAATGAAGCAAGTCCAAGTAATCACACTCAAATTTTCTCAGTAATAATCAAAAGAGTAAGAACTATGCACTCTGCACAAAATCCTGTGAATTATTTCGAATTTGAACTCCAGCAGAACAGATCTGTCCTTAGGCGCATTGTGATTCATCCTACTGTCACTGAAGCTGGCAACACCTTGACACTTGCTTCTTTCTTATTCAGAACTTTCACAACTTTTATCAGGCTTTGCTGGACCAGCAGTTGGATCTCCGAATGCCTGTTGAAAAAAACATAGCGCATGTTGGTTGTCGGTCTTTTTTTTTCTTTTCAGATCTAACTCCCATTGGTCCACTGGGCTAAACACCAATGTTGCTATGGAATCAATCTAATTTGATAGAAATTGATTACAGTATTTTACATCTGTTTATCTTCAACATTTTTACCTATGAAAAGAGACCATTTTCAAAAAGAACAAAAATCCTTTCGTATGGAGAAGTTTCTATGTTTACTGGTTTTCAACATGTACTCCACAATTTTACTTCACAGGCCAGTCCAAAAACATTTCTCATTTCAGCCAGTGAAAACATAGATAATAAAAACAACGCTAGCTAACCTACCACACAGAAGCAAAAACGGACCAAAATACACCAATTACAACAGAATAACAAAAACAAAAGTGTGAGGATGATAACAGCACGTCCATCACATACGTCTGTCCTTCACATGTGCTCAGTTGGATTGCATGTGCACAAAATGGCCACTTGGACAATTTTTCATTTTTGTGCTTGTGCTTTGCGCCTGAGTGAAGCAAATTCATGCACGTTTTGGTGAATGAATGCTCAAAGGAAGGTAAAGAAAATGTGACGAGAGTTGGGAGTGGTCGGTGGGTCCTCTAGGGGAAGGACTAGGAATATTTCCTCAATGAGAATTATATTACTATTTCACCGCCACCCTCTCTCCAACCAGCGGTGGAAGGAGCCACTTTCCTGTACTGGTCATCGAAAGAAATTTGTATTTATTCCGGGTACTGTTAACTCTTTCGTCCCTGGTTGTCTGTCAGACATTACTTCCCCTTATTCCTATGTTTCTTAGTTACAAGCAGTACCCTTCATTCCTGGGTTTCCAGGAAAAAAGTAGACAAAGATAGGGTGTGTACTTCTGATTCTTTTGTGTGACTGGTGTTTCTACCGGACTATAGCATGTCATACACCGTTGTGTATAGAAATGGTGCTGGCACATTTTGATCTGGTTTTCCGACCCTTTGTCGCATATTTGGTGACACACAGATGTCAAGACTGGTGACAACTACTAATTAATTCAAACTTAAAGAAACAAAATGTTATACAGCGCTCAAAAACATGCGAGCAGCAAAAACCATGCATGTAACTCACAGTCTGATGTCCTCCGGTAAATCCACTTCAAAGAATGCTCCACAAGTGTCTTTGTCAAAGTGTCACCATGTCCAAGGAAAAATGCACAGCAGTGATAAAAATGTCCCCACAGTACTCCTTCTGCACTATGGTCTCACCGAATTCAGTGGTCTTTGCACAGTATTTGTCCAAAAGTCACACTTCGAGTTAATTTCAACAAACAACACGCAACATGTCAGTCTTAGAAAATGATGCACTGCTAGTATCACAGTGTCAAAGTGTCACATGTGAAACCAGGTGTCACACAAAGGAAACACGGGTGTGGTACACCTTAAAACAATCTTTCTGATTATTACAACACAGATATTCATTGCACTTTTCGCACATCATCGTCTTGCTTTTCTTGAATGGATTGTCACTGTATTTTACACCAGGGTGTGTTGACTCGTATTGTTTGTGTCGCGCGACACATGCCACACAGGTGTGATCTTTTTCAACACCTCTCCACTCGCCTTTGTTTTTTTCTGGATCAGTCTGCCATTTAGTGTTGGCATTGTCGTTTGCAAAACCGACTAGCTCTGAAAGGACTGTATCAGAATAGAACAGCTGAAAATAATCCACTGCCTTCATTGACGTTTTGAGTATGCGCACAGGACCGGGGTGCCGTTCGAAGTTTTTCCGAGGTGTACGTGGTTCAGTGAAATCCCCACCTGTCCAGTCAAATCATGGCTGATTGTAGCTAAGTGGAAGATTTTCATCATCCAATTCATCGCCAGTATCACTGTCATATTCATTGATGGCATTGGCAAGTTCTGCTCTCTCTTCTTCTGTTAGATCAAACGGATCGAAGTCATCGGCTAAATTGTAAATTTCGTCATCAGAAAACTGATCGCGGTCTGCGTTTTCTTCACCCTCCATCTTCTCAGTAGGCACTAAACAGTGTGCTCTCACGGTCAAGTCAAGATAAAATTTCGGTTTCAGACACTTTCCCACGCTGAGGAAGTAAGCAGGCATGACTTGTCTAAACATTCCGCGAGTCCCGTTACAAGGTGAAGGCCTCTATGACGTGCCAACCATGTGACAGGTGGGTGCAGATTTCAAGGCGTGAACCGCTGCAGTGGGTTGCGGGACAGAAAGGAGTGTTTCTCTGAACCGCTGAGGCGGTTTTCAGGAATGAAAGGAGAAGATTTGTCAAACTGCTGTGGTGGTTGGCAGGGATGAAAGAGTTAAAATATTCAATATTGGCTCTGAGATGAGTTTCCTTAGGCTTGTACTTTAAAAGTACTTGTAGCTCCAAGAGACAGAATTACAGAGAGAAGTTCAAACACTCGACACTGATTGAACAACAGAGAACTGACACAAGTTAAGTGCAATTTCACACGTCAACTTTACTTGCTTACACATGGGTAAGTATATACATGTCTGTTCTATAGGCTGAGTTTAAGTCGAAAACAGTGGGCATGTCAATGTTACTCTGCACGCATACACTCTTTTACACATCCACTTTGCTTGTGTACACCCAGTGCAGTAGCCAAAGTGGTAATCGTAGACATGTTCTCACTGTTTCATCATTAAGAGAGGGAAAGTTCTGAATGAACTAGTTGACTCGAAGTCCAATTGGAGTTACTCAGCTTAAGTCGGAGAAGACAGTTGATCTCTCCAGTGGCTGGTGACTGATCCTGATGCGTAGACCTGTTGCTGTAGTGCTGTGCTGTGGTGTGTCATCACAACTGGTCTTGCCTAGTGTTTTTGGCATAACCCCGTTTGGCATAACCCCGTTTTCTGGCGTAGCCATGGTGTATGGCGTAACCCAGTTTCTGGCGTAGCCACTGTTATGGTTTAGCCACAGAAGCGTGGATGCGTGGTATCGTGGTTTAAGTTGCACCAGTGGCCCGATACCTCCGTCTTCAGCTGGAGTTTTCTTTCAGGGTGCCTCACCCTTAGTTCATGGCCCATACGTCCTGCCCTGTGAGCACAGGGGGGATTGTTTCTCCGAGGATCCC
This sequence comes from Conus canariensis, assembly GCA_033310375.1. Classification (NCBI taxonomy): domain Eukaryota; kingdom Metazoa; phylum Mollusca; class Gastropoda; order Neogastropoda; family Conidae; genus Conus; species Conus canariensis. The sequence goes on from CM065720.1 coordinate 32,019,260, forward strand.
ACCCCGGGGCTAGAGGTTACACCGCGCCTCTTGACCGCATGATGAGCCCGTCATAGAACACATGGGGTATTTCAGTGAGGACAACAGTGCCACCTGTTGACCCACCCCGTCCTGGTAGGAACGTCGCCAGTTGGTCCGGGACTGCTTATTCAGCCAGGCAAGCCTGACTTGTATCGCAGCTAACCCCCATATCTGAGGGCCATTCCCCTATCCACCACCCGGGGACCCGCCGGGTTGGGGATGGTTGCCCCACTACTAAATTGGAAGCAGTCTGGTCCCGGTAAAGGCAACGAAAAAGTGGACATGCTGGCAAAAGACGGTGCACAGAAGGAGCAGGCCAACAACCTGGTGTCATACGATGAAATTAGGACAATCATCAAGGCACAGCAAGGAATAAAATGGCGCCTCCTGCATCCCAAATACAACCCAGAAGACACATACCATTTGCTGGGACGATGGGAACAGGTCAAGATCTTCCGCCTGAGGACTGGACACAATCGCCTGCTCCACCACATGCACACAAAATTTGGCATTGGACAGAGTGGAGAGTGCCTTGTGGTGAGGGACCAATGACAACTGACCACATCCTTCAAGTCTGTACAACGTATGCAGCATCCAGGGAAAAGTACTGGCCAAGAACGACAGCAGTGGAAGCCAAGCTGTATGGCACCCTGGAGGAGCTGCGATGGACGGCAGCCTTCATCGAGGACACCGGGCTGCTCATCTAACGGGATGGCGAACGAGGAAGAAGAAGTTTAGCCACAATTTGTAGCGTAACCACAGTCCCAGGTCTGCGATAAAGAGAACCTGTTCTGTAGTTAAGTAGCTGAGTGGCTGGCTTGTCGAGTTCACACATTGGCCCTCTATCTTTCAGAAGAGGTGTGAGAACTCAGCCAGCAAATGTTTGCTCTGTTGTAGAGTTTCAACTATGACTATCAATCTCCAGTTTTGTTGTTGTCTCGTTCGTCATTTCTTCAGATGGATTCCCCCATCTCCTCGACAAAGGTGGCAGTATGTTGCAGGTCCTCCAGTCCTCCGTAGAGCTACTGGGCCACTGGGATTGGGTCGGGTCAGGTTTTCTCTCGGAGCGCTTGGTGGAGCGGGCAGGACTGCAGCATATGTTCTGTTGTCTGGCTGCCTGTTCTGCAGGGGCACTGCTCTGTGTTGCCTATGCGGAGTTTAAAGAATAGGTGGTGTTTCAGGAGGTTGTGGCCTGTCCTGAGCCTGAAGATGACTACCTGCTGTCGTCGAGTCAGCAGGTTGTACGGGTCTGCTCTGTTGTGGCGTAGATGCTGCTGCTTCCGCTTGTTCTGTAGCTTGGCCTTAATGATGGTCCAGGATTCAGGGTAGCTGGTGGATCTGTCCATCTGCTCCTTCGTAGTGCCCTCCTTTGCCAAGGAGTCAGCAGTCTCATTGCCGAGCACGTTGCAGTGGGAGGGAATCCACTGCAGGGTGACTGTGTGACTTGTGCAGAGGGAGGCAAGAGATGAGAACAGATCGTTGAGCTTTGGATCTCTGTTGGACTGAAGGGCCTGCAAGATGGACAGGGCGTCAATCAGGAAGACAACGTTGTGGCTGGCGTAGGAGCTGACCTCGATGTGGGCTGCTGCTGTTTTCAGGGCTTCTGTTTCAGCTCTGTAGTTCGTGGAGTACAGGCTGGTAGTAAGGCAGATCTTTTCTTCTCTGCCTCCTGGATATTGGACATAGACTCCTGCCCCTCCATTTCGAATGGCATCTGCTGCAGAGCCGTCAGTATAGACGTGAGTCCAGGATTCTTTGGGGAACTGGGTATGGAGGTGTTTAAGGGTGAAGGACTTTCTTTCAGGGCCGCTTTGGCAATCTTTAGGGCCAACACCTGGGATGCTGCACTGGATGAGGGGAGGGGTTCCTTTGTTCCAGGGAGGGACGGCAAGATGCCGGGGTATCACTTTCGGGTCATGGTCAAGGATATCCTGATGTTGCATGCCGTTCTAGGATCCTGCTCTGGTGTACAAAGCTCCCTCTCTTCAGCCATCCTTTTGTTGGCTGGGACAGTCTGTCTTTCATGGTGTGGCCTTACAGCCTCTCGAACTTGGCAGCCTGTGTCAGGAGTTTGGCGTCTCTGCGGTCCTCAAGAGGCTGGAGCTCTGTGATGGTTTCAAGCTCCTGAATTGGCGTAGACTTCATGGCTCCTGTGATGATACGGGTAGCTTGATTCTGAATCTTGCTGATCCTTTCAAAATTGGATTTGGCTGTAGTGCCCCATGCAGTCATGCCATACTCCAGCACTGGCCTGACTCTACCAGTGTACAGTCTCCTGAGGGTCGTGTTGTCTGCACCCCATGTTGTTCCTGCCAGCTTCTTCATGAGGGCAAGATGTACTTTTGCTCTTGATTCTGCTTTCTCTGCTTGCTTCTTCCACGTCAGGCGTTTGTTGAAGGTGACTCCAAGGTATGTGGGGTTATTTTCAGCAAGCAGAGTTTGTCCATTGATGCTCAGGTTGGCCTTCTGTTCTTTGGGTGAGAGGCTGAAAACAGTGTAAGTGGTCTTCTTGGCGTTAATTGTTACCAGCCACTGTTTTGTCCAGCTTTCGAGAACATTCAGTGCCTGCTGTAGTCTGTAGTTGGCAGTTGTGAGGTGCTCTTCCGAGCACCATAGGACAAGATTGTCTGCACAGATGGCTCCTTGGACTTTGCGTGGCATATCTTTGACGATGTTGTTGATAAAGACAAGGAATAGGGTAGGGCTGAGGACACCTCCTTGAGGGACTCCTTCTCTCAGTGTCTTCTACCGACTGTATGCTCCGTTGACATGGACTCGGGCCTTCCTATTTTTCAGGTACTGCAAGATCCATTGGTACATACAGCCAGTCACACCACTCTTCTGGAGTTTTCTCTGGAGGCCATCCTTCCAGACTTTGTCGTACGCCTTTTCCATGTCTATTCACACCGTCAGTGCGTGCTGTTTGTCCTGGAAGCCATCCTCGATCTTCTGGGCTATGTAGGTCACTTGATCCTCAGTGGAATGATGTTGGCGGCAGCCTGCCTGCTCTGGAGTGATGATGTTGTTCTTCTCCAGGTGCCAGACTAGTTGATCATCCACTTTTGTTTAAAGGCTGGGTTAAGCTACAGTAATACAATGCTAACAGTTTCAGTCAAATAACTTCATTGTTTCTTATGAGTTAAATTACATTAACTTGGAATACACTTAGCCCAATGCACACATGTGGTGTAGACTTAAATAAAGTCATACACTACAAAACATTCCAACAATCACCAGTATTTATAAAGCAACTTAGCAGTTTTCACTTAGTACAGGCGTACTGTTTTTCTGATCAAAGTTTATCATTCAGTATCGTCTTAACAGATAGAATGGAATACTGGCAAAAGTCAGAGTGAACACAAAGAATGGTGGTTAGATTGTTAACAAAGAATCATAACCACATGGTGACAGCTTTTCATTCATGGTGGCAAACCAACTACTACACAGAACAAACATTCATCTTTTTTGATAAATGTCATCAAGTATTAGGACAAAGTTACACTGCTAAACCACATGGTATACATATAATCAATGCATAGATTTGAAACGTAAAACATAGTTTCACCTTACATTTTCTGGGAAGAATCAGCAACTCAGACTGGGTTTTTCAGATCAGATTGAGATTACCATGCCCTCTCTCTTGATTTACCTCTGGCGTCTGTCTTGTTACTTAGTTCTGATCTACAGCTGGTCTCCAGGAATCAGTGAAGGGGAAGTGCTCAGTGTCCCTATTTGAAACACTAAACCGTCAAATCAGATTCCTGATCTGGCTGACAGGGTGTCAATCAAAATGAGACAAAGGGAGAAGGTTTGCCTGTCATTCCTCATCCCTTACTGTGGGTTGGTCCAAGTGCAGACGTTTGAACTATGCCCATGCCTTGGCGCCGAGATCAATGACCGATAATTTATGCACACATGTTTAGAACGAATGCTAATGAGACCAGCGTGGGTCATCACAATGCCATCAACGACTAGCTGTCCATGGCGTGCAGACAGTGGATATGGAAGGGGGGGGGGGGGGTGGTTAGAGGAGGGAGGGAGGTTTGCCGGCCTTTGTGTGAAGTGAGGCCACATGCGGCTTGGGGGTGGGGGGGGGGGGGGTGATGAGCAACAGTTTTATGACACGATGTAAAGTTTTCGCTGTGTCATGCCGCCATGTTGAGTGAGGGAGGGTTGAGAGGGGAAGGGAGGTGGAAAGAGAATGACAAAAAACGGCGCACGTGCCGTGACGTAACCTTTTATTATAACAGATAGAGTTAAGCTGAGCGGCTCATGCTGTTGTAAGTGAGGTTGAGGGAGGGGGAGGAGAGATGGGAGAGTTGGCATAGATTAGAAATCTATTCTGTTGATTGGGGTTTGTACAGTTTGTACAAGAGGGTGAGTGGGAGTGATTGGTGGAGTTGTTAAGTGACTCGTCACACTAACCATACACACAGTGAGTTATTCTGAGGAAAACCAGTCCATCAATACAAAGGGCAAAGATGCCGCGACTCAGCAAGAATGTAGAACACACTGGCGTGTTTGCAAGCTGGGCAAAGTCAGCCTGAAGTTGCCCAACACTTCAATGTGAGCCAGAACACCTTCAGCACGCTTCTGAGTTGCTATCGCGTCAGCGGCTCCATGGCAGACCGACCACGCTGTGGAAGACCTTTGGCAACAACTCCAGCTAAGACTGCTACATCCGGCTCAGCCACCTGCAAAATCGCTTTCAGTCAGCCTCAGCAACTGCCCAGCAATTACCCGGAGGTCAAAGAATCTCTGATCAGACTGTTCGGAATTGCTTGCGTGTTGCAGGGCTATGGGCTTGCAGACCTGTCAGAGGACCTGTCCTCACACAGGGTCATCGTGGGAGCAGGCTGCAGTGGGCAACTCAACATCGTCCCTGGACCCTCAGGAACCACTGGAACAGGGTCTGGTTTTCAGACCAGTCTTTCTTCCTGCTCCAGCGCCATGACAGGAGGAGGAGAGTGTACCACAGACATGGCGAGTGCTTTGCCCAGAACTGCGTGGATGAGGCACCTGCCCATGGTGATGGAGGTGTCATTGTGGGGGGGGGGGGGTATCCACTTTGCTCGCAGGAGTCCCCTGGTGCAAGTCCGAGGCACGCTGAATGCCCAGCGGTATGTGGCTGAAATTCTCCAGCCTCATATCCTGCCTCCTATGGCCGGGCCTCGCATGCTGTTCCAACAGGACAACGCCAGGCCCCATACTGCGCGACTAACAATGCAAACCCTTGCCAACAACATCATTTTTCCTTGGGCCTCAGTGTCGCCAGATCTCAATCCCATTGAGTACATATGGGATGAGCTGGACAGACGAGTCTGGGTGTGAGTGCACGCTGCTGACAATGTTGGTGAGCTGTTAACCGCCCTCCAGGAGGAATGGGACACCATGCCAGCCGAGGTGATCCACAGTGTGATCTGCTCCATGCCAGCCAGGTGCGGGGCCCTTGTTGCTGCAGGTGGTGGACATACCTCTTACTGAGTCCTCACTGCCTGGAACGGTGTGTATCGGCGATGTGAAGTGTACAGACACTGGAAATGAAACTGAAATTGATGACTTTTGAAAGTAACAAAATTCTGTTGTGAAAAGATTTCAATCGAATTTTTGCTAAATGAAATTTGAAATATATTTTCTTCAGCAAAAGTATGCGTTTCTTCTTTTGAACAGTATAAAAACAGAAAACCCACATCAATACTTACCTATAAGATCAGCAGCCTTTTTTTCATGGCATACTCTTCTCTTTATTTTGTAAACTTGGGTGGAATATTACACCAAATTGAACCCCCCCCCCCCCCTTCCATTTTTTACTCCTCAGGTGATGTTTTTTGAAGTGTTATCAGCCTCAGTTGTTCAGTAGTTGGCACTGAGGGATGGAGATTGTGGGAGGTGCCATTAGCGGTGTTTATTTGTGAAATTGTTTGGTTTTGGCCTGCTTCTTTCCAGAGCTGTGTGTGCTACTGATATGGGCTCAAATAGTATTACTGGAACCATGCAGTTAAGTTTTATCCGATGAAAAATGTATTTATGAGAGTGGTGTTTAAATTTCCTGTCTAAAACTGCAGTTTGTATCTGTCAAGTCTGATTGATGCTAGAACTTCATGAAAGGAAATATAGAGCGCAGTCCTGTCATGTAGTCTCGGAACAAAAGAGAACTCTATAGCATCATCTTGAACATCCTCATTCTTTCTGATCACTAAAAGAACAAAATAATCTGTTGTGCTTCATGCCTATTCTCAGTGATGACCTTATTTTGGTCTTCTCTACATGTGTACAGCCATGATCTATTTATGAAAAAACAGTCGGTATTGAAAGTTTGTTAGGACTGTTGTTGGGTGGACATGATAGCGCCTTCAAGACGGGGGAGGACGGGATGCTCACTGGCACTTGTGCCATGATTAGGCAATTATTTTTGTCATCAGGGGGCTTAGTAGGTGGTGTCTTGCAAATGCTGTGTCAGACACCACATAACGCCACCAGAGTAACTTAACATTAATGTGGTGTCTCCTCTGGTGGATTGCTGTAGGATGACCAGATATTGATCGCTCTTGTGGACTCCAGTGGTGAGTTTCAGATTGGTGTGCCTGCATCTTTGACAGACACTTTTGAATGGCACAAGATACTTTGTCAACTGGGTGCCTAGTGATAAGCTGATGTCATACCATTGTAATGGGTCACTGTCAGCATTTAGTCAGACGTCACAGCAACAAAACCAAAAACCTTTTGGGTGGCAATGCATTTCATTGTCTTTGTAAAAGTTTGTTGACTGGCTTTTGTACATTCTAATGGCCTATCAGCATTGACTTTTCTAGTTACGAAAGTTCAGAGTTGCAGATCATTTCTGCATATTTTCTGTAGAAAAACTAAGTAAGTTGATTGAAACTAAATTGGCTTTTTTTAACCAATACAGCGATTAAGTTTGCATGTTTCAGTTCCCAGTTAAATATTGCTGAAGTGTGAGTTAAATACCTTGACAGATGCAGATTAGGCTATGATATCACACAACAAACATGAAGTCAAGGGGCACCAAGTCAGTTTTTTAAATGTGCAAAATGAAATGAAATGAGTCATTTCCAGGAAAAAAAAAAAAAGAGTTCTTCATCTGTTTGATGCCACTTTCAGCTCAGGCAAAGGTTGAAATAGCACCTATGCCGACACTCTCCCACTCTGAGATATTTTGTTATTAGGGCCTAAACACCCCCCCCCCCCCTCCCGCCCCCCTCATTTTGTTCTTCTCCTCTGATTTCTCATAAAGTAACTTGAACTGGGCTGACTATTTTCAAAGTTGACCTCTCATTTTGACAAGCATCAGGCTATTTGACTTGTGATACCTCAAAATGGTCAGAATCTCTGGTAATGCAGCAGGATGATGGTTGGGTGTGGCTGTCTGTGGGGAAGCTGTAATGAGTGACGTAGATACTGTACTATATAGTGTTTGATCTTAGCAGTTGCCAAAGCAGTCCATAAAATGATTTTAACATGGGCTTTGTGTGTCCAGAAAATGACTGGCGGGGGCAAGATGTCCCAGTGCACGCTGTGTGGCCATTCACTGGATAAAGCTACCACACGCAAAAAGATGACCAGTGATGTTGCCACAGAAACAGATCCACTTACAGAGCAGGCGCTGGGAGGAGTCCGCGTGATGCAGCCAGCACAGCTGAACAGCAAGGGAACACTGGTGGGCATGGGCTCCAAGTCCAACTTCCTCACTTCACCGCAGGTCAGTTCATTTCACCTTGAACCTGGAGAGGATTGTTGCCTCCGTCAAGAAAGTTCAGTTTTCACCTTCTCTGTCGGTCTGTCTCTGTCTGTCTGTCTGGTAGAAAGATTAATTAACCCTCTTCTGTATGCACTTACCTGCGCTTACTTAGGCCGAAAACCTACGGCAAGAAAAGTAAGTCCGTGATTTGAACATGGTTAGCCAATATGTAATGAAAGAAAATGATTTCAAAAATTTCTACGAATATATATGTAGCTATATCATAAGTTTGAAGAGTGTCACATGAGCCATTTACTCGGGGGAAAAAAATCTTCTTCAGAACTTTCTTCTGAATCGTTGTTCATCATATCTCGAACCTCATCCCATTCGAAATCTAGGTCACTCGTAAGCTTCTTACCCAGCACTTTCACTAAGTCTTATGCCGTAAATCCTACAAATCACAGTATCTTCATCACTAAATCCCATGATAGAACGGCAGAAATCAAGGTTAGCCATGGTGAAAAACAGCACTTGACCACAAAACTTTAAAAATTCATAACTCGAGAACTACGGCACGTATTGACTCGCTGTTTTTTTGCAAACGGAAGTGAATCGCTAAAGGAAAAACAAAGTCACGTTCTCGCGAGACTTCCTTTTCTGTGAGAAACATGGTGGCACCCATTGTTGCCACGTGTTTTACTGGGCGCTGGCAGGCGCTCAGCCTTTTGGCAGTGTGATTTCCAGTCGGGTGCTAGCAGGCGCATGCTTGTCAAGACAGGGGCGGGCTTTTTCCTCAGATCTGCGGATTTCCGCGGTAGATACTTGTTCATTCTGCGTAACAGCGTGTCAGTTCCGCGGGAGCGATCTGTGATTCATGTCTTCAAAAACATTGGATGTCATTTATCCACAAACTATTCGAAATTCTTAAATGGCTTGGATTCGCAGTTAACTTGGTAACTTTCTCCTTCTGGTTTTGCGATCTTCAAAATGGTGACACGTCGAAGAGACGTTTCACGCGGAGAAAATGTTTCAACGTTTGCAACGGCTATAGCGGTAAACTAAAACATCGGGCATCAACCGTGGCCCATAATGAACATACCTACAAATTTTCAGAAAGATCGGCCCAGTAGTTTTGTCTGGAGCGAGTGGAACACATTTTAACCATGGACAGACAGACACACAGACAGACAGACAGACACACAGACAGCATTTCTTCGTTCCCATTCTAAAGTACTCCCTGTTCTATAAGAACTGGGAGTACAAAAACACAGCACACAAGAGCTCCATATATGTATTTTGAATCATCCCAAAAAGGGACATTGTAGCAAAATTTTTAATACAGAAGTAGACAAGATATATTTAACATCATACTGACACAAAACTACCCAAGACATCATCCTGAAAAATAAATTTTCATTCTCAAAGATCAGTATGCACACTTTAAGCCTGATTTTTTTTTCAGACATCTGCAGCATTAGATAAGGAAGATACAAGCTGCTGAAATAATGAAAAGTTGCAATTTCAAGAGAGTATATTTTTGATACAAACTTATGACACAAATTTTGTTACAGGCAATGGTTATGTATCTCAGATTCTGTTCAAGCTGCATAACTGTATAATGTATCAAAATGTTTGCCCTAAAGTAAATGGTTCCCCTCCAGGGTTGCAACCTTGCTGTGGTTGAAGGGCTTGCAGGGTCCCATGATCACTTAGCTCTGCTGATAGGGGCATCGTTTCTTGAATGGCAGGCTAGTTTTTGAAAACACTTCTGGGCCCACAATAGTCAAGCTGCTTACTGGCCTAAGCACAACGTGGTAGGAGTTGATGCCCCTGGTAGAGTCTTCCATGCGAGACAGGTAAAGGTGAGGGTCCGCCAATTTTGTGTTCTATCTTCCACCTCTCTTTATGGATG
>CM065720.1:32033891-32054659 GCA_033310375.1 Conus canariensis
TAAAGGCTGAGTTGGCTGACCAAGGAGTGGTCGAGGTCAGGAGGGCGACTTTTTGGAAAGGTGCGGAGAGGAAACCCCAAAACTCTGTTCCTCACCTTTGCTAAACCGACTCTTCCAGAGTCTATAAAGGGTGGGGTACCTGAGAGTGAAAGTAGCCCTGTATGTGCCATCCCGACTGAGGTGCTTCAAATGTCAACGCTTTGGACAGGTCAAAGAGAGACGCCCGGGAGAGGAGGTGTGTGCCACCTGCAGCAAAGCAGTTCATGATGGTGGATGCGAATCCGCAAAATGCATGAACTGCGATGGTGACCACCCTTCTTTATCAAGAGACTGCCCTGTTTGGCGAATCGAAAGCGAAATCCAGCGAGTTAAAACAGAAAAAAAGATTTTGTTCTTCGAAGCAAAAAAGCTGGTGCAGGAGCAGAAGGGAACCCCGCTCCTTTTCTCGACAGTGGTCAAAAAATTGTTTAAAGTATCTCAGGTAGAAGTAGGCATTCAGACAGACCCATGTGGTCTTGAACCTCTGAAATGTATTCTGACTTCAAGAACATCGCAAGAGAAAACGGCCGTTGGTGGGGGCCTTAAACCCACCAAAGGATGCACCTCCAGTGCATCCACTAAGCCTGCAGCTGTACGGGCTGCCCAGCAAGGGGGTCGCCCCGAGACGGCCCCCAAGCCGAGACCACCTCCCAAGGGAGGAGCCCAGACAGTGGCTTGAGGCAGGGTGGCGTTGGTGGAGTGCAGGGGAAAGCCTCCACCAACGCCATCAAAATCATTGGGTTCTTCCCCTTCAGGGAAGAAGAAACTTACGATCCCACCAGACAGACAGAAAAAAGCGGAGCTGAAACTGCAAAACACATTTGACGCTCTATATGACAAATAGGAAGAGGACATAGACGTAGATGATTAAGATCCTCATCCACAATGGATACAGTCTTGCAATGGAACATCAGGGGACTGTCTTCCAATTTTGAAGAATTGCAGCTGTTGTGCCGTGAGGCTAGGCCCATGCTAGTTTCACTGCAAGAAACTAATGAAGTCTGACAAAACTTTTTCACTTTCTGGCTACAGCTGTCTAAACCTACCTGCACAATCTGTTGAACATGGCGTTTCTGGTGGAGTAGCCTTATTCATTCATAATTCTATTCTGTACAGCCCAGTTGCTCTGCAGACTCCGCTTCAGGCAGTGGCAGCTTGGGTTACTCCCCACAAGACAGTTACTATCTGTAGCTTGTATCTGTCTCCAAATATCTGTGTCACCAAACGGGACCTCATTTCGCTCTTGGAGCAGCTTCCAAGACCCTTCCTGCTGTTGGGTGATCTGAATGGCCACTCTCCTATATGGGGAAGTGAGAAATCTTCACCAAGGGGTCTGCTTTTAGAGGAAGTGTTTTCGGAGCTTGATCTGTGTGTCTTGAATGGGAAATCGCCAACTTACTTTCACTCTGCTAATGACACCACATCTTGTCTGGATCTTTCTGTCTGTGACCCATCTTTGTTTTTGGATTTTGTTTGGGAGGTTGATGAGGACCTGCATGGTAGCGACCACTTTCCTGTGTTGCTTCGGTATACGAATGCAGCGAGTGAGTCTTTACCAGAACGCCTCAATTTCAACAAAGCAGATTGGGACCTCTTTGCCACTAAGTTTCTTATGGATCTGGAGGAGGACAAGATCCTGCAAAGTGAAGATCCGGCAGGAAGTCTTTCAGATTTCATACTGAATTGCGCAAAGTCAACCATCCATACATCTTCCAAGAAGCCCCTAATGCCAAAAGTTCCTTGGTTCAACTCTGAAATGCAAGGAAATTAACAAAACCCGCAAAAGAGCTCAACGTCAGGTCTCTTGCAGACCTTCGATGCCCAACGTCCGAGCGCATCAGAAACTGAGGGCTAAATCCAAACACATTTATAAGACCAGTAAACGTTTATCTTGGAAACAGTTTTGCTCAAGTCTCACATCCAAAACATCAAAGAAAAAAGTGTGGAAAATCATCAAGAAAATCAAAGGGAAGAACACCTGTCCCACTGTGAACCATCTCAAGTTTTCTGACTCTTTAATAACAGAGAAAAAAGCAGTTGCTAATCTGCTTGCTTCAACCATTGAAAAGAATTCCTCTTCTAACAAATCAGCCAGTTTTATCAAAAACAAAGCCCTTAAAGAAAAATCACCCTGCAACTTTTCGTCAGACAACATGGAAGACTACAATCTTCCTTTCACTTTAAACGAACTGAAATCTGCCTTACTTTCCTGCAGCGATTCCTCTCCGGGTATAGATGAAATCCATTATAAACTTTTGAAACATCTTCCGCAAAAAGGTCTGCACATCCTGCTACATGTCTACAACCATGTATGGACTACTGGATTCTTTCCACCTTCTTGGCGAAAAGCCCTCATCATTCCCATTCCCAAACCTGGAAAAGATATTTCTAACCCATCAAACTACCGTCCCATAACTTTGACTAGCAGTGTCTGTAAATTGATGGAGAAAATGGTCAATGCTAGACTCATGTGGAAACTCGAAACCGATGGCCTTTTGGCGAAAGAACAGTGTGGTTTCAGCAAACATCGAACCACAGTTGACCATTTGATCCGTCTGGAATCTACGCTTCGGAACGCCTTTCTGAACAAACAACACGCAGTGGCTATTTTCTTTGACTTGGAGAAGGCCTACGATACCACCTGGAAATCTGGGATACTTCATGATCTCCATGATCTTGGTTTTCGGGGTCATCTTCCACTTTTCATTCAAAATTTTTTGGCACAACGACAGTTTCAGGTCCGGGTTGGCACTACTCTCTCTCTGATGTTCATGAGCAGGAGTTCGGTGTTCCACAAGGGAGCATACTGTCTCCTGCCCTATTTAGCATCAAGATTAACAACATTGTCAAATCAGTTCAGCAGGGTTCAGACTGCTCATTGTTTGTGGATGATTTTGCTGTCTACACAACTGGAAGCCTGTACCTGAGTGTCCAGCGCAGGCTCCAGCTTTGTGTGGATAAAATTCATCAGTGGGCGGATGAAAACGGTTTCACCTTTTCTCCTACAAAGACACAGTGCATTCACTTCCATAATTTCTGTCATTTTTTTCCGGATCCTGAAATTCTAATAGGGAAATCTCCCATTCCAGCTGTCAAAGAGGCCAAATTCCTAGGAGTTATTTTTGACCAGAAACTCAACTTTCTTAGCCACATTAAAAACCTCAAAACTTCTTGCCAGAAAGCTCTGAATATTCTGCGGGTCATAGCACACACTGACAGGGGTGCTGATAAGAAAACTTTGCTGCATCTCTACAGAGCCTTGGTCCGTTCCAAACTGGACTATGGGTGTGCTGTGTACGGCTCTGCAAGACCCTCTTACCTAAAACTCTTGGACCCTATCCATCATCAAGGGCTTCGTCTCTGTCTTGGAGCATTTTGCACTACCCCTGTGTACAGCCTGTACGCAGAGGCAGGTGAACCCTCACTGTCCAACCGCAGGCTGAAACTGTCTTTGAATTATTATATCAGACTGTTCTCGGAACCAGAAAACCCTGCCTATGACTGTGTTTTTGACCCTCCGTTCCAAAGTAAATTTGAAAACAATCCTAACTGTATTCCGCCGTTTGGTCTTCGTATGCAGCCTCACGTGCGGAATGCAGGTCTAGACCTAGGAGTTGTGTCCGATTTTTCCAAGTTTCCAGATCAGCCTCCGTGACCTTTTTCACACCAGAGATTTGTTTTGATCTTGCAGCTTTTCGTAAAGAGTCTACCAGCTCTCTGGCATACAAGGCATTGTATGCTGACCTCTGTTCAAAATTTCCATCTTATCAGAAAATTTTCACTGACGGCTCCAAGTCTGAAGATGGAGTGGCCTGTGCAGCCTATTGCCCTGGGGCTCCTTCTCAGATACTGTTAGAACATATACCTCCAGATGCTTCTGTCTATTCTGCTGAACTTACTGCTCTGGTTCTGGCATTGAAGATAATCTCACAATCTAAGAAGAGGGACTTTCTGGTTCTGTCAGATTCACTGTCAGCATTGGAGGCCATAGCTGGCTGCAACCTTCAGCACCCAGAACTTCTACACTTTTTTGAACTTTTGACCAAGTTGAAAGCGGATGGTTACAACATTATTCTGGCTTGGATTCCTGGACATGTTGGCATCGGAGGGAACGAAATGGTTGATCGTTTAGCCAAGAATGCCACAACAGAGAAACTGTGAAACATATATATCCCCTGCTCAGATCTGAAACCCAAAATTAACAATTATGTGAGAGACCTCTGGCAGGAGGATTGGAATACACAGACGGATAACAAACTCTCAGATCCGTCCAGTCCTTAAGGAGTTCCTCTCATGTACGTCTGGTGGTCGTAAAGAAGAAACAGTTCTGTGCCGGCTGCACACCGGCCATTCATATTTTACCCATTCGTACCTTTTAAAGAATGAAGAAGCTCCGTGGTGCATTCCATGTCATGTGCCACTCACAATGAAACATATTCTTTTAGAGTGTTGGGACTTGCACGATGTGAGACACAAACATTTTACGGCAGATTCCATGAAAACCTTGTTCAGAGATGTCCCACCTGACGCGATCTTTGAGTTCTTGAAAGAGATTAACATTTTTCATCGGATCTGAGATTTTACCGTGGAAAGATTTTTAACAAACTTTCGGATGGGTTTTCGATGTATTTTAAAGAATTGTGTGAATGAATGACTTGTGAGTTGATTTTAACGTGGTGACAACCCTGATGTGGCCCTTTGTGGTCGGCTGGGCTATAAGCAACATTACCTTATCTTACGAATTTTTTTTATGTCAAAATGCACAAAAACCCTTGGCACAGGGGGATTCACATACATTTTCTCATGCTGGCACTGTTACAATTTAAAAGGGAGACAAGGGAGGAGGAACTTTTGCGAAAGACGTCGTAGCAATAATGATGAGTTGCAAGCCTCCTTTTACTTATCGCTTTTAGATCTTTGTATTTTTGGTCAGTGTAGTGCTATTGTTGTTTTATTTAAAACATTTGAAAAGTGAACATATGCCTAATTGTTCAGTATTGTTTTTTGATCGATTGATAACGCGATTGGAATATTCAAGATAATGTTAGAATGTTCACCAGGTTTCTGTAAGTTGCTAGTGCATTAATTGAAGGTTCAAGAATGTTGTAGAAGCTGACCGAATTATATATTCGCATAGGCTTGTCATATTTTTATTGGTTAAGCTTGCTGATATGCAGAATATTCAAGAAAAGAATAATCGAGTATTTTCAGAATATTCTTTAGATAACATATAAAAGAAAAGAATGAGAGCTGTGTGACTGAGGGGGAGAGAGAAATGAGATTTGTTGAAGAGTTCTAGTCTAGAAGTGTTCAAGTCTTCATTGAGTTTGAGTCTAGTCGATGAGAAGCTGCCATTAGTAGAATATTCGCTGCTGCATGTATGATTGAGTTACTGTACGACTTATTGAACCTGAAGGTCAGTGGTTTGTTTTTTGTTCCTATATTCTTTAATGTTTGTAAATAAAAGGATCCTCTTCGTTTCAATACTGCCTGGTGTATTTTGTCGTCTGCACGGGATCTACAACGAACTCTTACAAGCTAGGTTTCTGCACTTACTTTGTACTGAGGAAGTCATCACCTTAGCATGTAACATTTGGGGGCCAAGCCGAAGATCCTGCTGCATTGGTGTTTATTCCAGAGACATTATTCACTGGCCTGTACTAAACGTACTGCGATTTTAAAGGCACCAGTCCAGACCTATGTCGACAAACGCTGTTACGTACTGCATCGGCTGCCGTCTGAGAAGAATCGAAATTTAGATCAAAATGTTCAGCATCAAGAAAGTCTTCAGTCGTGTTTCTGTACACACAGGGTGGTGTGTACAGCATTTAGTGCATCGAGCAGGTCCAGGGAACTGTCGTCTGTGTCTGGAAGAGCAATAACGGTTTTTCAGAGCAAGGAGAGTCAAACGGAAGACTGCTGCTTGAGTCTGTAGTGAGCATGGGAAAGTATTGTTTCAGTGACTGATCGCTGACATTAGTCTGAGTTACCATGGAATACGTGAAGATTGGAAAGGAACTAGGCCTTGCAGGTGATGAACCCATGAAATATGTTCAAGAGGCTGAGGCTGCAACAAGAGAGCTTGAAAAACGAAAATTAGAATTGGCAGCCGAAGAGAAGAAAAGACAGGAAGAACATGAAGAGAAGAAAAGACAGGAGGAATGTGAAGAGAAGAAAAGACAGGAAGAACTTGAAGAGAAGAAAAGACAGGAAGAACATGAAGAGAAGAGAAGACTAGAGCAAGAAGAACGTGAAGTGAAGAGAAGATTAGAGCAAGAAGAACGTGAAGAGCAGAGAAGACTTGAAGAAGAAGAACGTGAAAACAGGAAAAGACAGCAAGATAGAGAAAGAGAAGAGCGAGCTGCTGAAAGAGAATTGAAAAGACTTGAAATAGAACATCAGGAGAAAGAGAGACAAAGAGAATTTGAACTGCGGATGGCAGAAGTGAAAGTTCAAAATGGTGAACGCTTTTCCCAGTAGGAAACTGAAGTTGCCAAGTCTTCCAGCTTTCGTAGACGGGAAAGACAACCTCAACAGTTATCTGGAAGCAGTGAGATGGCCAAAAGAGCAGTGGGCTACAAACTTAAGTGCCCTTTTGACTGGTCACGCCCTTGAGGTATACTCAAGACTACCCCGAGAAGAAGCAAATGAATATGAAACATTGAAAACGGAACTTCTTCGAAGTTACGATTTTTCTGAACAAGACTTCCACATACTTTTCTGGTCCAGTAGGCCAGAGAAGAACGAAAGTCCAGCTCAATTCCTAACCAGGATTCAAAACTATCTAGAGAAATGGCTGGAGTTGGCTGGAAGGAAGAAAGACTATGATGGCTTGTCATATCTGGTCCTGAAAGAACAATTTGTAGAATCCTGTCCTAAAGACCTCACATCCCACCTTCTACAAGAGAAAGACCAGAGCCTGAAATCCCTGACTGAAGCTGCACATAGGTTCCTGGAGTCTCACAACCGGACCCTTGCCACTAGATCAAAACCATCTGCAGACTGGATACAACCAGTCCAGGTTCCAAGTATATCAACCCCACTGTTGAAATGCTTCAACTGCGGACGCCTGGGTCACAAGGCTGCTGAATGCAGACTGCCCAAGTATTTAGTAAGCGCAGCCCTCCACACGTCAGTCATGAAGACCGGAAAGACCAGCGCCTGGTTAGAAATAAAAGAAGCCTAACATCTGCCAATGTTGCCATCAGGGAAAGGAGTCAGGACAGAAACCTGTTGCAGAGGAGATGCTACCTCACGTCAAGCCCACTACAGCCCTAAAGAGCATGAGAAAGTGGTGCAATGTGCCTTCTTAAACCGTGTCAAGAGTGATTTGAGTGTCATGCCTGTGGTGAAGGGACATTATGATGATAAGGAAGTACAGGTGCTCAGAGATACAGGGTGCAGTGGAGTCATCATTAAGAAGGACCTTGTTCCTGAAAAGCAGTTTACTGGCAAGAACAGCTACCTACAATGTGTCCATGGACATGTTGAGGCTGTCCCCACAGCTGACATTGAAATTTCTACACTGTTCTTTGTTGGGAAGGTGAATGCTTTGTGCCTGCCCAGTCCTCCTCATGACGTCATCATCGGCAATATTGAAGGTGCCTGTGCAGCTGAAGATCCTGACTCTGAATGGCCACAGCAGTAACAACACGCACACAATCCAAGAAGGAGAAAGAAGAGAGATCTACACCATTGAAGATCAGCAAGTCCTCAGAAATTCTAGAAGTAGTCAGAGAGAAACTGATCCAGTTTCAGCGAGCTGACCCTTCTCTGCAAAAATATGCCAGCAAAACAGACGTCATGACCAGGGGTAACACTGAGGTATCCTTTGTGAAGAAAAATGGTGTCATGTACAGACAGTACAAAAAGTATAACTGATGGTGGTCAAATCACTTGCCAAGTTCTTGTTCCAGCCAGTCTGTGAAAACCCGTGATGGAGTTGGCCCACGACTCTATCCTTGGAGGCCACATGGGTGTCAAGAAGACCACAGACAAAATCATAGCAGCCTTCTACTGGCCAGGTATCCAGGGCAATGTTACTCGCTTCTGCAGATCCTGTGACGTGTGCCAGAAGACTGAGCCCAAAGGAAGAACTCCAAAGGTACCCGTGGAGAAGTTGCCACTAATTGACAGACCTTTCAAGAGGGTGGCCATCGACCTCATAGGAGAAATCAAACCAGCCAGTATATCAGGACACGGGTACATCCTCACTTTGGCAGACTATGCCACCAGGTATCCTGAGGCAGTCCCACTGAGACCGTTGCTGATGCCCTGATGGACATCTTCAGTAGACTGGGTGTGCCTGACGAAATATTAAGTGATTTAGGGACCCAGTTTGTATCTGACTGCATGAAGGAAGTTGTTTGTCTGCTCAGTATCTGTCAGTTGACCACCACGCCCTATCATCCTATGTGCAATGGCCTGGTAGAGAAGTACAATGGAACATTCAAGGCCATGCTGAAGCAGGGGCAGGATTTTTCCTCAGATCTGTGGATTTCCGCGGTAGATCCTTGTTCATTCGTGTAACAGCATGTCAGTTCCACGGGAGCGATCCGTGATTCATGTCTTCAAAAACATCGGGTGTCATTTATCCACAAACTATTCGAAATTCTTAAACGGCTTGGATTCACAGTTAACTTGGTAACTTTCTCCTTCTGGTTTTGCGATCTTCAAAATGGCGACACGTTGAAGAGACGTCGTTTCACGCAGAGAAAATGTTTCCTGCGACGGTTCTTTGAAGAACAAGTGGAAGTGGGACTGGTTGGAGAGTAAGGTGGATGATGAGAAGTGATAGGCCAGTTCATAGCCAAACTTAGTGCCTGTGGCCTTGCTTACTGTAATCTTTGCCGAGTGCAAATAAATTACAGTTCACGCGGAAAAGTTGCTTTGGTGGATCACATTAAAAAAATTAACAAAATTAATGCAAGATGTCCAGCTCTACACTTGGGAGCTGGACATCTTGCATTAATTTTGTGTGCCATTAGGTTGAAAAGGAACTCCTCTCATCTACACTTGGTCCAAGTTGTGAAAGACAGTAAGTATAGTTGATTTTTATAGCTTTTTGTGTAAAAAAAAAAAAGTGTTGGCTTTTTTCCATTAAAATTTGTTAATTTCAGTCTCAAAATGCACCATATTGCACAGAATTGAATGTAGCAACCCCAAATTTTCGTGGGGGGTGGGGGGGTGGGGGGCATGCCCCTGGACCCCCTAGACTGTTTCCTCTTTTTTCCTTTATGGAGAGTCCCACCCCTGTGAAGAAGTTGTGTGCTGACCAACCACGACAATGGCACAGATATATCAATGCCTTGTTGTTTGCTTACAGGGAACTCCCTCAGGAATCTACTGGGTTTTCTCCCTTTGAGCTACCGTTTGGTCGGACTGTGTGAGGACCAATGCACATCCTGAAAGAACTATGGACAAAAGAAGGGGAATCTCCAGAAATCAAGAACAGCTATCAATATGTATTTGAGCTGCGTGAACGCATTGAAGATACCTTACAGTTAGCCCGAAGTGAACTAGAAAAGTCTCAAGGCAAAAGTAAACACTATTATGACCGGAAGACCAAGGTCAGGAAATTTCAGCCTGGTGACAAAGTCCTTGTCCTGCTGCCGACTGGCATAACAAGCTGCTGATGCAGTGGAAAGGACCCCATCCTGTAGAAGCAGTCAAGGGGTTGAATGATTATGAAGTGAAAATCAAAGGCAAGCGGAAGATTTTTGACACGCAAATATGCTGAAGAAATACTTTGAATGGGAAGAAAACCCAGCTACAGATGCACATGCGGCTGAATTCCAAGAATGGGAGCCACCTTACCCCTCCGGTGATGGTGACAACTTCACTGAAGAAAGTTCTGTGGACGATGAAGAACTGAATTATTTCAAATCCCAGGAAACTATTGACAGTGTAGTTTAGGGGCCACAATTGAATAGCCAGCAGCAAACAGAAATAACAGGACTGTTAAATGAGTACTCAAGTATCGTCACTGAGTTTCCAGGAAAAACAGATCTGATTCAACATGAAGTGAAGTTGACATCACCTGAGCCAATCAGGTCAAAGCCCTACCCATTGCCTTATGCTACCGGCGAGTCACTGAAAGAGGACATCAAAGACATGATGAAACTGGGGGTTATACAGGTCCTGAGGTCACCATACGCGTCTCCAGTTGTTGTTGTCAAAAAGAAAGATGGTACTAACCGGGTGTGCATTGATTTTAGGCGACTCAACAAGCTGATTTATCTAGATCCTGAACCTATGCCTGCAGCTGTGGACCAATTCCAGAGACTGAGTGGAGATAAAGTTTTTTCCAAGGTCGATCTCGGCAAGGGGTATGGGCAAGTCCCCATACCAGAAGAAGACATTCCAAAGACTGCATTTGTGACTCCAGATGGGACATTCAAGTTTCTCCGAACGCCCTTCGGTATGAAGAATTCTGGAGCAACACTCAAGAGGGGCATGAGAAAACTATAGGGCAACATGGAAGGTGTCACATACTACTGGAATGACATTATGGTCCATTCCAAAACGTGGACAGAGCACCTGGAAATTCTTTGGAAGCTGTTCAAATGGCTGTCCTCTGCCAGCTTGACTGCAAGACCCAGCAAGTGTGTTATTGGTGCAGATGATATTGACTTCATTGGTCACCGTCTTCAGGAAGGAATGAAAGGGTTGCTCAAGGACAATGTGACAAAAATTCTGGAAGCACCTTGTCCCCAGACAAAGTAGCAGTTGCAGTCCTTTCTCAGCTTAGTGGGGTTCTACAGAGAATACATGCCTCACTTTGCAACTGTGACTGCTCCAATGTCGGACCTTTTGCGCAAGGGGAAGCCCAACCAACTCGAGTGGGGAGATGCACTAGACCGAGCCTTCAACACTGTGAAGAACTTCCTGTCTGAGGAACGTGTGCTACGGTTGCCTGACCCTAAAAAGACGTTTGTGCTCAGCACTGATGCCTCTGACGAGGGTGTTGGTGCAGTCCTCATGCAAGAACATGGCGGGAAACTGTTCCCAGTCTCGTACGCCAGCAAGAAACTATCCAGGGGAGAGGGAAGGTATGCTACCATGGAGAAGGAGTGCCATGCTATTTTGTGGGCAGTACGAAAGTTTGAACTGTTTCTCCAGCGAGTTTGTTTTGTATTGCGAACTGACCATAAACCTTTATGTTTTTTAGAATCTGCCAGGTTTGTGAACAGTAGGGTCATGCGCTGGGCCATGTACCTTCAGAACTTTGACATGAAGGTTGAATATGTGAAAGGCATAGACAATCTGGCTGCAGACTTTAAGTCGTGCATGATTAAATGAGACTTGTACTAGTTTTACACTTTGAACTGGGTGGGTGTTGCCAGTTAATCTTTGTTTTAAAGTCATTTGACATTTCTTTTCATTTGTAAAAGTTTTTAGAAATTTGGGAAATTTCTTTAAGTGCGGGGTTACGTTACAATTTAAAAGGGATACAAGGGAGGAGGAACTTTTGCGAAAGACGTCATAGCAATAATGACGAGTTGCAAGCCTCCTTTTACTTATCGCTTTTAGATCTTTGTATTTTCAGTCAGTGTAGTGCTATTGTTGATTTATTTAAAATATTTGAAAAGTGATTGGTGTCCAACTTAGCTCCATTCTCCACAGGTACACTTTCATGTTTTGATTCGTCAATAAGTGACCCCTCGCTGGTCCTGGACTATAAGTGGTCTGTCCATGACAATCTGCATAGAAGTGACCATTTTTCTGTTCTGTTAAAATCAGTAACTGAAAAAACCTCTGTTCCAGAACATTTTAATTGTATAAAAGGCAATTGGAATCTGTTTTCTGCGAATATTTCAAAAGAGTTCCAGGAAACTGACATTCTTCAAAGTCAAGACCCAGCAGAATCTTTGACTAACACTTTGATTAAGTCTGCAAAAACTTGTATGCCGATGTCTTCCAATAACCTCCAAATGCTAAAACACCTTGCTTTAATTCTGACAGCCAACAAATCTCAAGAGAACGCAAACAAGCTCAGCGTCGGGTATTCCAGGGAGCTTCAGCTCCCAACGCACGAGCCCATCAAAAACTTTGAGCCTAAACGAGATACACTCTAAAAGTCAGTAAACATCAGTCTTGGAGAAACTTCTACTCCAGGCTAACATCTAAAACATCCAAGAAGAAAGTCTGGAACATCATCAAGAAAAGGGGAAGATCACCAACCCAACAATTCATCACCTGAAACTTGCCGGTGCTCTGATAACTGACAAACAAGCTGTTGCCAATCTGCTGGCCTCCACCATTCAACAGAACTCGTCATCCTCAAGTAAATCTGCTGTTTTTTTTTTTTTTAAAACAAACAACTCAGAGAAAAATCTTCATACAACTTCACTTCAGACAACTCTAAAGTGTGCAACCTACCATTTTCAATTGATGAACTGAAATCATCTCTGCAAACCTGCAACAATTCTGCTCTTGGCCTGGACAGTAATCATTATCAGCTTTTGAAACGTCTCCCAGAGAGCTGTCTCCAGACCCTTCTAAAAGTCTACAACCATATCTGAACCTCAGGGTACTTTCCACCCTCCTGGCGAAAAGCCCTGATCATTTTGATTCCTAAGCCTGGAGTGAGACCTTGCCAACCCTTCAAACTATTGTCCAATAGCTCTGACCAGCTGCCTCTGCAAGCTGATGGAAAAGATGGTCAACTGAAACTGATGGCCTTTTGACCAATGAACAGTGCTAGTTCCAGAAGTACTACTTGATCGTTGATCATTTGGTTTGTCTGGAAACACCATTTGCAACGCCTTCATTAATAAACAACCTGTGGATGCTGGCATATAGCGTCAGCTTCAACTTTGTGTGGATAAAATTGGAAAGTGGGCTGAGGAAAATGGTTTTAGTTTTTCAAGCACCAAAACACAGTGTATCCATTTTCACAGTTTTCATCAAAAGTTACATCCAAGTATTAAAAACTGTTTGTCAGAAAGTACTGAACATTCTGAGAATTGCGGCACACATGGATAGGGGTGTTGATAAGAAAACTCTTCTCCATCTTTACAGGGCTCTGATCTGCTCCAAGCTGGACAACTGCTCGGCCAGACCTTCCCACCTGAAAAGTCTTGATCCCATCCACCATTAAGGGCTTCAGCTCTTGTTTGGGTGCATTCCGCACCACCCTTATTTATAGCCTGTATGTTGAGGCAGGAGAACCATCTCTCTCGAACCGTCATCTGAAACTTAGCTTGAACTACTGTTTGGCGTCATATACTGTACCATGTCAGACATAGCATTCAATGGCAGTTAGCTCTGAAAGGCCGAATTTTTTTTGTGGCTAATGCAGTGATAAGAGAGTCCTGTGACGCCCACCCTACTTCCGCCATCCCTCCGGGGGTTGCAACCTTGCCGTGGTCGGAGGGCTTGCATGGTCCAGTGATCTTTTAGACTTTGCTGACGGGGGCATCAATACTCGACTAGATGGTTAGTTGTTGTCAATGCTTCTAGGCCTGTATAGCCAAGCTGCTGACTGGCCAAGCATTACGTGGTAGGAATTGATGCCCCTGGTAGGGTCTCCCATGTCAGAAAGGTTAGGAGTGAGGGCCCAGACAAATAGTAACCCACCTTTTTCCTGTTCTGTCTTCTGCCTTTCTTAACGGTTCTTTTCTTTCTTCGTCTCCCTTTCAAGCCTTCTTTTCCACACTGTTTTTCTCTCTGTGGTCTTCTTAAGATCCGCCGCGTTTGCCGTGCGGTGCGACCTGTGACGGAGGGGGATGAGATCCTGGTGATTGAGAGGGCCAACGCCCTCAACACATCACTTTGGCTCGGACCTCTCCTAGACAGGAGGTACACTCTGGCTCGGGTGTATCAATCGGCTTCCCCTTTGTGGGGCTGGGTCAAGACGGGCAGTTCTCCGACTGGCCAAGGTAACCCCTGCAGTGCTCAGCTCTCTGTTCCCGGGAGTTGGGCATGATCAGGGGGGATAGGGTCAGTAGGCTTCTGTTTGTCGTATATCTCTCCTGAAACCTGGAAGGGGTCAAGACAATGAGTTCTTGGCCCTGGCCCCTTAGTTGGACTCCATGGTGGGTGGGTAAGGGAGAGACGAAATTTCTAAACATAAATCATGGCTTTATCAAAAATCACACCCCTCATAAAGAAGAGGAAGGCAGTGGACCCCATTTCTAGTCATAACGATTCAGATAGTGACTTGGATATGGAGACGAGACAGAGGACAGGTTTTTGGGCTTCCTGGCTTGTGGTTGAAGGGACAGAGCAGGAAAAGCCTATTTCTGCTCTGAGTCCTTTTGCTATTCAGAAGGGCTTTCAGGGTCTAGCAGGTGACCCTCAGTCGGTGAAAAGGCTACGGAATGGCACTTTCCTCGTCCAGTGCAGATCAAAGAGGCAATCGGAGCAGTTGCTGAGGGCAACAAAACTTGTGGACAGAGAGATCCGGGTGACCCCCATAAGCAGTTAAATTCGACCAAAGGGGTTATTCGGTGCCCGGATTTGAAAGGTGTCTCGGAAGCGGAGATCAAGACAGAACTTGCGTCCCAAGGTGTGACAGAGGTGCATAGGGTGACAGTCAAAAAAGGTGCAGAAAGAGTGCCCACCAACACCCTCTTTCTGACATTCTGCAACCCTGTGCTGCCTCCGGTCATTAAAGTCAGGTACTTAAATGTACGTGTCCAACTGTATGTCCCATCCCCGTTGAGGTGTTTCAAATGCCAGAAGTTTGGACATGTCAGAGACCGCTGTTCTGGGCAGGAGGTGTGTGGTGTTTGTTGCAAGGCAACCCATGATGGGCCATGTAAAGACCCGGCTCATTGTGCGAACTGCGGTGGCGACCACCCCTCCTCTTCACGCAACTGCCCTGTTTGGGTTCAGGAGTCCACCATCCAAAGAGTGAAGACTGAAAAGAAAATTTCGTTTTTTGAGGCACGCAAACAGGTTGTTGGCAGTCAGACGTCAACAGTGTCTTCTTATGCTTCCGCTATAAAGAAAGTTTCCACCCGTTCAGTCTGCTGCCAGACTGATGAATTTGTTTTCTCCAAGACATTGCAAGAAAGACCGTTAAGCTCTGGTGGAAGCAAGTCCACCACCTCCCAACCCAAAGTGGGTGCCCCTGGTGGAGGCAAAAAATCCGCCACCCCTCAGACTGCCCAGCAGTCTACTCCATCTGCTGCTGGGCAGATGAAAAAGCCAACCCTCCCGCCTCGAACTTCCTTGAGCAGTGCCTGTGCGGGCAAGGGAGTTCAACCAAGTGTGGAGATGGTGGAGATGAGGAAGAAACCTCCACCATCTCCAAAATCCAGACCTTCTTCACCTGTGGGCAAGTCTGCCAGCAGGTCTGAAGACCAACATAGTCCAGTGAAACTTTCTAATAAATTTGCTCCACTGAACGCAGACGATGATGAGGAGATGACCTGACTTCTCTCCTATTCATCCTCTGCACCATGGACAGTAGTAAACTAATCCATTGGAATATCCGTGGCCTAAATTCAAATTTTGAGGAGCTGCAACTTCTGTGTCAAACTATACAACCTTCCGTCGTGGCTCTTCAGGAAACTAAAATTCAAAGCCAGAAGACCTATATTCTTTCCAAACCTGCACAACCATCCACATTGGGACTGTCGGGCGGTGTTGCCCTTCTTTTACATAAAACTTTGCTGTTTAGTCCTGTTGCTCTGACTACCTCCCTTCAGGCTGTAGCTGCGAGAGTCACTCTCCACAAGACTGTTACAATTTGCTCACTGTATCTGCCACCTTCTGTCCCGGTTTGTCGTCAGGACCTTGTCAGTCTGATCGGAGAACTTCCTCGACCTTTTTTGCTGTTGGGTGACTTTTAATGGTCACAATCCTCTTTGGGGTAGTGTCAGTTCGTCATCCAGAGGTCTGCTTCTTGAGGATGTCCTTTAAGACTTTGATTTGTGTTGCCTGAACGATGGAGCTCCAACTTACCTCCACTCTTCCACAGGTTCACTTTCGTGTTGAGATTTGTCGATTTGTGACCCCTCGCTGGTCCTGGACTATGAGTGGTCTGTCCATGACGATCTACACGGAAGTGACCATTTCCCTGTTCTTTTAAAACTCTTAGTAACTGAAAACGTCTCTGTCTCACATCTTAATTATAAGAAGGCAAACTGGAATCCTTTTGTAACCAATATTTCAAAAGAATTCCAGGACACTGATTTTCTTCAGAGTCCAGACCCAGCAGAATCTTTGACCAATACTGTGATAAACTGTGCTAAAACCTGTATTCCACTGTCTTCTGACAAACTCCAAATGCCAAAAACACCCTGGTTTAATTCAGACTGCAAACACATTTCAAAGGTACGCAAACGGGCTCAGCGTCGGGTATACCAACGACCTTCAGGTCCCAACGCTCGAGCCCATCAGAAACTCCGCGCCAAATCGAGACACACTTTCAAAATCAGTAAACGTCAGTCTTGGAGAAACTTCTGCTCCGGGCTGACATCTAAAACTTCAAAGAAAAAAGTTTGGAACATCATCAGAAAAATCAAAGGGAAGAACACCAACCCCTCCATTCATCACTTGAAACTTGCCGATGCTCTGATCACTGACAAACAAGCTGTTGCCGATCTGTTGACCTCCACCATCCAACAGAACTCCTCATCTTCAAATAAATCTGCAGCCTTTTTAAGAAACAAAGAAATCAGAGAGAAATCTTCATACAATTTCACATCAGACAACTCTGAAGCCTACAATCTTCCTTTTTCAATCAATGAACTGAAAACAGCTTTGCAAACCTGCACTGATTCTGCCCCTGGTCTGGATGATATTCATTATCAGGTTTTGAAACATTTTGCAGAAAGCTGTCTCCAGACTGTTCTTAAAGTATACAACCATATCTGGACCACAGGGTACTTTCCGCCCTTCCAACTATCGTCCAATAGCTCTGACTAGCTGCCTCTGTAAGTTGATGGAAAAGATGGTCAACTCCCGTCTGATGTGGAAGCTGGAAACCGATGGCCTTTTGGCCAGTGAACAGTGCGGGTTCCGGAAATACTACTCGACAGTTGACCATCTAATCCGTCTGGAAACCACCATCCGCAATGCCTTTGTCAATAAACAGCATGTGGTCGCTATCTTTTTCGACCTCGAAAAAGCGTATGATACCACATGGAAATCAGGAATTCTTCTGGACCTGCACAGACTTGGTTTCCGTGGTCACCTGCCTCTGTTTATACAGAACTTTTTGGCTGATCAACAGTTCCAGGTGCGTGTTGGCACCACACTCTCTGACATCCATGGGCAGGAGTTGGGTGTCCCTCAAGGGAGCATCCTTTCTCCTGCTCTTTTCAGCATTAAAATCAACGACATAGTGAAATCTGTAAGCCAGGGTTCTGAGTCCTCACTGTTTGTTGACGATTTTGCGCTGTACGCAGTTGCAGCTTCTTACGCCAGCGTACAGCGTCGACTCCAACTTTGTGTCAACAAGATCCAACAGTGGGCCGAGGAAAACGGGTTTACCTTCTCGCGTACCAAAACTCAGTCAATCCATTTTCACAATTTTCGTCAATTTTTTGCTGATCCTGAAATTTGTCTGGATAAGTCCACCATTCCAGCTGTAAAAGAAGCCAAATTCCTAGGAGTTATTTTTGATAAAAAACTCAACTTTCTCAGCCACATCAAAAATCTCAAACCTCTTGCCAGAAAGCTCTGAATATTCTGCGGGTCGTAGCACACACTGACTGGGGCGCTGATAAGAAAACTTTGCTGCACCTCTACAGAGCCTTGGTCCGTTCCAAACTGGACTATGGTTGTGCTGTGTACGGCTCTGCAAGACCGTCTTACCTAAAACTCTTGGACCCTATCCATCATCAAGGGCTTCGTCTCTGTCTTGGAGCATTCTGCACCACCCCTGTGTACAGCCTGTACGCAGAGGCAGGTGAACCCTCACTGTCCAACCGCAGGCTGAAAATGTCTCTAAATTACTCTATCAGACTGTTCTCAGAACCGCAGAATCCTGCCTCTGACTGTGTCTTTGACCCCCAGTTTCAAAGCAAATTCGAATCCAACCCTAACTGTATTCCGCCGTTTGGTGTTCGTATGCAGCCTCACGTGCGGAATGCAGGTCTAGACCTAGGAGTTGTGTCCGATTTTTCCAAATTTCCAGATCAGCCTCCGTGGACCTTTTTCACACCAGAGATTCGTTCTGATCTTGCAGCTTTTCGTAAAGAGTCTACCAACTCTCTGGCATACAAGGCCTTGTATGCTGACCTCTGTTCAAAATTCCCATCTTATCAGAAAATTTTCACTGACGGTTCCAAGTCTGAAGATGGAGTGGCCTGTGCAGCCTATTGCCCTGGTGCTCCTTCTCAGATATTGTTAAAACATATACCTCCAGATGCTTCTGTCTATTCTGCTGAACTTACTGCTCTGGTTCTGGCATTGAAGATAATTTCATAATCTAAGAAGAGGGACTTTCTGGTTCTGTCGGATTCGCTGTCAGCTTTGGAGGCCATAGCTGGCCGCAACCTTCAGCATCCAGAACTTTTACATTTCTTTGAACTTTTTAGCAAGTTGAAAGCGGATGGTTACAGTATTATTCTAGTTTGAGTTCCTGGTCATGTTGGCATCGGAGGGAACGAAATGGTTGATCGTTTAGCCAAGAATGCCACAAGAGAGAAATTGTCCAACATATATATCCCTTGCTCAGATCTGAAACCCAAAATTAACGATTATGTGAGAGACCTCTGGCAGGTGGACTGGAATACACAGACGGATAACAAACTCTTTCAGATCCGTCCAAACCTTAAGGCGTTCCTCCCATCTACGTCTGGTGGTCGTAAAGAAGAAACAGTTCTGTGCCGGCTGCACACCGGCCATTCGTATTTTACCCATTCGTACCTTTTAAAGAGTGAAGAAGCGCCGTCGTGCATTCCATGTCATGTGCCACTCACAATGAAACATATTCTTTTAGAGTGTTGGGACTTGCACGATGTGAGACACAAACATTTTACAGCCGAGTCCATGAAAATCCTGTTCAGGGATGTCCCGCCTGACGT
Organism: Conus canariensis; assembly: GCA_033310375.1. Lineage (NCBI taxonomy): Eukaryota > Metazoa > Mollusca > Gastropoda > Neogastropoda > Conidae > Conus > Conus canariensis. The sequence goes on from CM065720.1 coordinate 32,052,917, forward strand.
GATCTTTGAGTTTTTGAGAGAGATTAACATTTTTCATCTGATTTAAGATTTTACGGATGAAAGATTTTTAACGAAGTTTCTGGTGTGTTTCTAGACGATGTCTTTTAAAGAGATGTGTGAAAGGTGTTTTTTTTAATTTTTTTATTTTTTTAAATGACTTGTGAGTTGATTTTAATGTGGTGACAGCCCTGATGTGGCCCCTTGCGGTCGGCTGGGCTATAAGCAACATTATCTTATCTTATCTTACTTCCGCCATAGGAAGAAAGCTGGTGTCCGCTTCCTGTTCCTCATTCACCTTCGGCCTTCAACCTAACAAGGACAGGTTTTTGTGCTCTGTCTCGCCTATACTTCTGCTTTGTGTACAGATTGCTTGTGTGTTTGCCTTCTTTACTTGTTCTGTTGTGGCTTGCGCTGGGTACTATTGTCGCATGAGGCTTACGGTTGGCGTGCCATTATTTTTTATTCACGCTCTCGGCGTGACGGCTCGCGCGACTTCTCTTTTCAGTGGCCATTTTTTTCTCCATTCGGCACTTACTCGCTCGGTGTAGGAACGCGTCCACTCCTTGTAGGAACGTGTCCACTCCTCATCCTTAATTCTCTTCCACCTGTTTGCCTTCAGCCCCTTGATTCGTCGATCTCTGGGTGTTAGTTTATTTACTCTCGCGTTCCATTTCTGTAAATACACTTCGGCGATCGAACTCTCGCCGGTCACTGGAGCCGCCATCTTTATTCACTCCATGCCGGTCGACCTTTCCGCCATATTGCCTCACCACGTGGTCATTCACGTTCGGTCGTACCTGGGTTTAGTAGTACGGAGGTTTCCCCTTCCACGTTTATTAGCACCTTATTTTCAGTAGTACTAGTACAGGTCGATCGAGTTTTCTTTACGATCTCTTGATCTGTTGTACCTTATTATCATTATTACTAGTACAGGTCGATCGAGTTCTCATTACGATCTCTCGATCCACTATTACTGGTCGATCGAGTTTTCCTTACGATCTCTCAATCTACTATTATCATTGTCATTAGTACAAGGTTGGTCGAGTTTTCTTTACGATCTCTCGATCTACCAACTTGTCTCCACTTTGTGGTCATGTGCTCCGTGTTTGCTCTGCCACCGTAGCCCAAGATGGTGAAGGGCACCGACGGGTTGAGCCACATCGCCTTCCAGAAGTCGCTCTTTGCCCCGGAGGACCCGCGTGCCGATTCCTCAGAGCAAACTGTTCTTGCTATGGAAGAACGTACGGCTGGTGTAGAGAGGGGTTCTGCGGAGGGGACGCGCGACCATCAATTTGATACCTCCTCTAGCCGACCGGCGGACACACGATCACTGCGTCCGAAGGGCAAAAGGCAAGCTGCCACCATTTCAAATGCCTTTCTTTCAGTATTCCCCGCAAGTCCAAAGGCAAGGCTCCCCTAAAAGGGAAAGCCTGTTTTAAGAATTCATACCCGAATTCACCTTCTCCCCCCACTTTACCGGCGGGCTTGCCTTCTTCCCTTCCGACACATGGTGAGACACAGAACTCTCACTATCATGCTGAGTCATGCGACCTTTGACCCCCGGGGAATTTTGCCGAGGCGCGGACCAGCACGGGTGACGGGATGCGCACGGAATCGCCACCCGTCACTCGCCTTTATGAGACTGGTGCCATTAGCCTTCCCCCCACTAATAGCACACAGGCTCATGATGCTCTCCCCCACCGTGCACAAGTGCAGCCACCACAGGTGCACGAGGAGCGTCTT
>CM065720.1:32054759-32097259 GCA_033310375.1 Conus canariensis
TCTTGCTCTTGCCTTTATGGATGTTGAGCTCTACTTGTGCTGATGTGGCTGCTACGTTGCTTTTCTTCTCTTGCATCTGATGTTGAGTGTGCGAAAGTAGTGCCAGGTCGTCGGCGAAGTCCATATCATCAAGCTGTGTCCAGAGTGTTCACTGGATCCCATGTCTTCTCTGAGCTGTTGAGGTCTTCATGATCCAATCGATTGCTAGTAGAAATAGAAATGATGAAAGCAGGTAACCTTGTCTGACACCAGTCCTCACTTCGAATGCCTTCGTGAGCTGCCCTCCATAGATGACTCTACAGGTCAGAGCCTCGTACGAGTTTCTGATGATGGTGGTGATCTTGGCCGGCACACCGTAATGTCGGAGAAGCTTCCACAGGGTGTTTCGGTCTACGCTGTTAAAGGCTTTTTCCTAGTCAATAAAGTTGACATACAGGAATGATTTCCACTCGTTTGATTGCTCAACAGTGATGCGAAGCATTGTGATCTGGTCTGTGCAGGATCGATCCTTGCGAAAGCCAGCTTGCTGGTCGCAGAGTTGAGCATCAACGGGATCCTTTAATACGTTCTAAATGATTCTGTTGAAAACCTTTCCTGGCACTGACAGCAGTGTGATTCCTCTGTAGTTCGCGCAGTTGCTAAGGTCACCTTTCTTGGGAATCTTGATAAGGTGTCCCTCCTTCCAGTCTGCTGGCACATGCTCCTCTTCCCAGATCTTCTTGAAGAGAGGCCAAAGCATCTCTACTGTGGTATCTATGTCTGTCTTCAGCACCTCTGCGGGGATGTTGTCAGGTCCTGCTGCCTTTCCATTCTTCAACTGTTTGATGGCCTTCCTAATTTCTTCTTTGGTTGGTGCCCCTTTGTCTGTGGGCAGGTCTGAGTCAGCCTCTTCGATGTCTGGAGGGTTCTTTGGTGATTGTCTGTTCAAGAGCTCTTCGAAGTGCTCAACCCATCTGTTCTTCTGCTGCTCTTCTCCTGTGAGTTGCCTTCCCTCTCTGTCTTTTACTGGTCATTCTGGCCTCCTGTACTTTCCTGCCAGCTTCTTGGTGGTGTCATACAGTCCTTTCATGTTTCCCTGTTTTGCTGCTTTTTTGGCTTCTGTTGCTAGGTCATCTACATATTTTTTCTTGTCCGTTCTGATGCTCTTCTTTGCTTGTTTGTTTGCTTCAGTGTGTTCTGCTGGTGCTTTGGCCTTTTCTGCTCTTGTTCGGCTGATGTTGATTGCCGCTTTCTTCTTTTTCCTCTGTTGGATCTTGCATAGGCTGTCTGCCGAGATCCATTCCTTGTGTTGGTGCTTATTGTGGCCAAGCACTTCTGGCGTGTTGATGTTACTGCTTCCTTGATCTCCTTCCACTTGTCCTCTTGTGTACCGTCTTCCTCTTCCAGTTGTTCTTGCAGTACTTGAAACTTGTTGCCTAGAGTTGTTCTATATTCTTGAATCTTGTTAGTATCTCTCAGGAGAGTTGTGTTGTACTTTTGTCGTCCTGCATGTGCCGTCATCCAATTCTTCTTTAACTTCGACTTAAGCCTGGCCACAATGAGGTGGTGGTCTGAAGCCATGTCTGCTCCTCTCTCTGCCGTCACATCCTGCATGGATCTTCTGAATTTCTTACTGATGCAGATGTGGTCAATCTGATTTTCTGTTGTGTGGTCTGGTGAAACCCAGGTGGCCTTGTGGATGTTCTTGTGGGGGAAAACGCTGCCACCGATGACAGTTGTTCAGTGCACATAGGTCTGCCAGTTGTTCACCGTTCTTGTTCATGTCCCCCAGTCCATGAGAGAACGAGGAAATACCGATTCTAGCTCAGTCGCCCCTCATAAAAATTCGGGGCGCTAGCTCTAGAATCGGTATTTCCTCGTTCTCTTATAAGCAACCTTCAACAATGAATAAAATGGCTAATAGGATGCTCAGGCTCTCCACTTTCTGTGTGTACCTGTTAGGGCACACACTTACAAGCTTCAAGCTGTATAATCCATTACACGTTCTTTTCAATAACCCAACAAAATAATGGCAGCACGTTACAAAGCCATCTACAAACATATATATTGTCGGGTTATCCGTTTTCATCACTAATTTGCAAAACTTCTTTGCTTTCAGTTTTTGTTTAATCCTTTGTTTTTCACACCCGTTTTCAATAACATCATTTTCACGCATACATTCATCAAATGCATCTCTGTCTTTCATATGAAATAAAACTACGGTCTTTAACTGTTCTCTAAAGTCTTTTACCCTCCGGGGGTTGCAACCTTGCCGTGGTCGGAGGGCTTGCGTGGTCCAGTGATCTTTTAGGCTTTGCTGACGGGGGCATCAATACTCGACTAGATGGTTAGTTGTTGTCAATGCTTCTAGGCCTGTATAGCCAAGCTGCTGACTGGCCAAGCATTACGTGGTAGGAATTGATGCCCCTGGTAGGGTCTCCCATGTCAGAAAGGTTAGGAGTGAGGGCCCAGACAAATAGTAACCCACCTTTTTCCTATTCTGTCTTCTGCCTTTCTTAACGGTTCTTTTCTTTCTTCATCTCCCTTTCAAGCCTTCTTTTGCACACTCTTTTTCTCTCTGTGGTCTTCTTAAGATCCGCTGCGTTTGCCGTGCGGTGCGACCTGTGACGGAGGGGGATGAGATCCTGGTGATTGAGAGGGCCAACGCCCTCAACACATCACTTTGGCTCGGACCTCTCCTAGACAGGAGGTACACTCTGGCCCGGGTGTATCAATCGGCTTCCCCTTCGTGGGGCTGGGTCAAGACAGGCAGTTCTCCGACTGGCCAAGGTAACCCCTGCAGTGCTCAGCTCTCTGTTCCCGGGAGTTGGGCATGATCAGGGGGGATAGGGTCAGTAGGCTTCTGTTTGTCGTATATCTCTCCTGAAGCCTGGAAGGGGTCAAGACAATGAGTTCTTGGCCCTGGCCCCTTAGTTGGACTCCATGGTGGGTGGGTAAGGGAGAGATGAAATTTCTAAACATAAATCATGGCTTTATCCAAAATCACACCCCCCATAAAGAAGAGGAAGGCAGTGGACCCCATTTCTAGTCATAACGATTCCGACAGTGACTCGGATATGGAGACGAGACAGAGGACAGGTTTTTGGGCTTCCTGGCTTGTGGTTGAAGGGACAGAGCAGGAAAAGCCTATTTCTGCTCTGAGTCCTTTTGCTATTCAGAAGGGCTTTCAGGGTCTAGCAGGTGACCCTCAGTCAGTGAAAAGGCTACGTAATGGCACTTTCCTCGTCCAGTGCAGATCACAGAGGCAATCGGAGCAGCTGCTGAGGGCAACAAAACTTGTGGACAGAGAGATCCGGGTGACCCCCCATAAGCAGTTAAATTCGACCAAAGGGGTTATCCGGTGCCCGGATTTGAAAGGTGTCTCGGAAGCGGAGATCAAGACAGAACTTGCGTCCCAAGGTGTGACAGAGGTGCATAGGGTGACAGTCAAAAAAGGTGCAGAAAGAGTGCCCACCAACACCCTCTTTCTGACATTCTGCAACCCTGTGCTGCCTACGGTCATTAAAGTCGGGTACTTAAATGTACGTGTCCAACTGTATGTCCCATCCCCGTTGAGGTGTTTCAAATGCCAGAAGTTTGGACATGTCAGAGACCGCTGTTCTGGGCAGGAGGTGTGTGGTGTTTGTTGCAAGGCAACCCATGATGGGCCGTGTAAAGACCCGGCTCATTGTGCGAACTGCGGTGGCGACCACCCCTCCTCTTCACGCAACTGCCCTGTTTGGGTTCAGGAGTCCACCATCCAAAGAGTGAAGACTGAAAAGAAAATTTCGTTTTTTGAGGCCCGCAAACAGGTTGTTGGCAGTCAGACGTCAACAGTGTCTTCTTATGCTTCCGTTACAAAGAAAGTTTCCACCCGTTCAGTCTGCTGCCAGACTGACAATTTTACTTTCACCAAGACATTGCAAGAAAGACCGTTAAGCTTTGGTGGAAGCAAGTCCACCGCCTCCCAACCCAAAGTGGGTGCCCCTGGTGGAGGCAAAAAATCCGCCACCCCTCAGACTGCCCAGCAGTCTACTCCATCTGCTGCTGGGCAGATGAAAAAGCCAGGCCTCCCGCCTCGAACTTCCTCGAGCAGTGCCCGTGCGGGCAAGGGAGTTCAACCAAGTGTGGAGATGGTGGAGATGAGGAAGAAACCTCCACCATCTCCAAAATCCAGACCTTCTTCACCTGTGGGCAAGTCTGCCAGCAGGTCTGAAGACCCAAACAGTCCAGTGAAACTAAGCAATAAATTTGCTCCACTGAACGCAGACGATGACGAGGAGATGACCTGACTTCTCTCCTGTTCATCCTCTGCACCATGGATAGTAGTAAACTAATCCATTGGAATATCCGTGGCCTAAATTCAAATTTTGAGGAGCTGCAACTTCTGTGTCAAACTGTAAAACCTTCCGTCGTGGCTCTTCAGGAAACTAAAATTCAAAGCCAGAAGACCTTCACTCTTTCTGGCTTTAATATTCTTTCTAAACCTGCACAACCATCCACATTGGGACTGTCAGGCGGTGTTGCCCTTCTTTTACACAAAACTTTGCTGTTTAGTCCTGTCGCTCTGACTACCTCCCTTCAGGCTGTAGCTGCGAGAGTCACTCTCCACAAGACTGTTACAATCTGCTCACTGTATCTGCCACCTTCTGTCCCGGTTTGTCGTCAGGACCTTGTCAGTCTGATCGAAGAACTTCCTCGACCTTTTTTGCTGTTGGGTGACTTTAATGGTCACAATCCTCTTTGGGGTAGTGTCAGTTCGTCATCCAGAGGTCTGCTTCTTGAGGATGTCCTTTCAGACTTTGATTTGTGTTGTCTGAACGATGGAGCTCCAACTTACCTCCACTCTTCCACAGGTTCACTTTCGTGCTTAGATTTGTCGATTTGTGACCCCTCGCTGGTCCTGGACTATGAGTGGTCTGTCCATGACGATCTGCACGGAAGTGACCATTTCCCTGTTCTTTTAAAACCCTTATTAACTGAAAACATCTCTGTCTCACAACATCTTAATTATAAGAAGGCTAACTGGAATCTTTTTGCCACCAATATTTTGAAAGAATTCCAGGACACTGATTTTCTTCAGAGTCCAGACCCAGCTGAATCTCTGACTAACACTGTGATAAAGTGTGCTAAAACCTGTATTCCAATGTCTTCCAATAAACTCCAAATGCCCAAAACACCCTGGTTTAATTTAGACTGCCAACAAATTTCAAAAGTTCGCAAACGGGCTCAGCGTCGGGTATACCAACGACCTTCAGGTTCCAACGCTCGAGCCCATCAGAAACTCCGCGCCAAATCAAGACACACTTTCAAAATCAGTAAACGTCAGTCTTGGAGAAACTTTTGCTCCGGGCTGACATCAAAAACTTCAAAGAAAAAAGTCTGGAACATCATCAGAAAAATCAAAGGGAAAAACACCAACCCCTCCATTCATCACCTGAAACTTGCCGATGCTCTGATCACTGACAAAGAAGCTGTTGCCAATCTGTTGGCCTCCACCATCCAACAGAACTCCTCATCTTCAAATAAATCTGCAGCCTTTTTAAAAAACAAACAGCTCAGAGAGAAATCTTTATACAATTTCACATCAGACAACTCTGAAGCCTACAATCTCCCTTTTTCAATCAATGAACTGAAAACAGCTTTACAAACCTGCACTGATTCTGCCCCTGGTCTGGATGATATTCATTATCAGGTTTTGAAACATTTTCCAGAAAGCTGTCTCCAGACTCTTCTTAAAGTATACAACCATATCTGGACCACAGGGTACTTTCCGCCCTCCTGGCGGAAAGCCCTGATCATTCCAATTCCAAAGCCTGCAAAGGACCTTACCAACCCTTCCAACTATCGTCCGATAGCTCTGACTAGCTGCCTCTGTAAGTTGATGGAAAAGATGGTCAACTCCCGTCTGATGTGGAAGCTGGAAACCGATGGCCTTTTGGCCAGTCAACAGTGCGGTTTCCGGAAATACCACTCGACAGTTGACCATCTAATCCGTCTGGAAACCACCATCCGCAATGCCTTTGTCAATAAACAGCATGTGGTCGCTATCTTTTTCGACCTCGAAAAAGCATATGATACCACATGGAAATCAGGAATTCTTCTGGACCTGCACAGACTTGGTTTCCGTGGTCACCTGCCTCTGTTCATACAGAACTTTTTGGCTGATCGACAGTTCCAGGTGCGTGTTGGCACCACACTCTCTGACATCCATGGGCAGGAGTTGGGTGTCCCTCAAGGGAGCATCCTTTCTCCTGCTCTTTTCAGCATTAAAATCAACGACATTGTGAAATCGGTAAGCCAGGGCTCCGAGTCCTCTCTGTTCGTTGACGACTTTGCGCTGTACACAGTGGGAGCTTCTTACCCCAGCGTACAGCGTCGACTCCAACTTTGTGTCAACAAGATCCAGCAGTGGGCCGAGGAAAACGGGTTTACCTTCTCACGTACCAAAACTCAGTCAATCCATTTTCACAATTTTCGTCAATTTTTTGGTGATCCTGAAATTCGTCTGGACAAGTCCACCATTCCAGCTGTAAAAGAAGCCAAATTCCTTGGAGTTATTTTTGATCAAAAACTCAACTTTCTCAGCCACATTAAAAATCTCAAAACCTCTTGCCAGAAAGCTCTGAATATTCTGCGGGTCGTAGCACACACTGACTGGGGCGCTGATAAGAAAACTTTGCTGCATCTCTACAGAGCCCTGGTCCGCTCCAAACTGGACTATGGTTGTGCTGTGTACGGCTCTGCAAGACCCTCTTATCTGAAACTCTTGGACCCTATCCACCATCAAGGGCTTCGTCTCTGTCTTGGAGCATTTCGCACCACCCCTGTGTACAGCCTGTACGCAGAGGCAGGTGAACCCTCACTGTCCAACCGCAGGCTGAAAATGTCTCTAAATTACTACATCAGACTGTTCTCAGAACCACAGAATCCTGCCTATGACTGTGTCTTTGACCCCCAGTTTCAAAACAAATTCGAAAACAACCCTAACTGTATTCCGCCGTTTGGTATTCGTATGCAGCCTCACGCGCGGAATGCAGGTCTAGACCTAGGAGTTGTGTCTGATTTTTCCAAGTTTCCGGATCAGCCTCCGTGGACCTTTTTCACACCAGAGATTCGTTTTGATCTCGCAGCTTTTCGTAAAGAGTCCACCAGCTCTCAGGCATACAAGGCATTGTATGCTGACCTCTGTTCAAAATTTCCATCCTGTCAGAAAATTTTCACTGACGGTTCCAAGTCTGAGGATGGAGTGGCCTGTGCAGCCTATTGCCCTGGTGCTCCTTCTCAGATACTGTTAAAACATATACCTCCAGATGCCTCTGTCTATTCTGCTGAACTTACTGCTCTGGTTCTGGCATTGAAAATAATTTCACAATCTACCAAGAGGGACTTTCTGGTTCTGTCGGATTCGCTGTCAGCTTTGGAGGCCATAGCTGGCCGCAACCTTCAGCATCCAGAACTTTTACGTTTCTTTGAACTTTTTAGCAAGTTGAAAGTGGATGGTTACAACATTATTCTAGCTTGGGTTCCTGGTCATGTTGGCATCGGAGGTAACGAAATGGTTGATCGTTTAGCCAAGAATGCCACAAGAGAGAAATTGTCCAACATATATATCCCCTGCTCAGATCTGAAACCCAAAATTAATGATTATGTGAGAGACCTCTGGCAGGAGGATTGGAATACCCAGACGGATAACAAACTCTTTCGGATCCGTCCAAACCTTAAGGAGTTCCTCCCATCTACGTCTGGTGGTCGTAAAGAGGAAACGGTTCTGTGCCGGCTGCACACCGGCCATTCGTATTTTACTCATTCCTACCTTTTAAAGAGTGAAGAAGCTCCGTGGTGCATTCCATGTCATGTGCCACTCACAATGAAACATATTCTTTTAGAGTGTTGGGACTTGCACGATGTGAGACACAAACATTTTACAGCAGAGTCCATGAAGATCCTGTTCAGGGATGTCCCGCCTGACGTGATCCTTGACTTTTTGAGAGAGATTAACATTTTTCATCTGATTTAAGATTTTACGGAAGAAAGATTTTTAATGAAGTTTCTGGTGCGTTTCTAGAAGATGTCATTTAAAGAGATGTGTGAAAGTTTTTTTTTTAATTTTTTTTTTTTAATGACTTGTGAGTTGATTTTAACGTGGTGACAGCCCTGATGTGGCCCCTTGCGGTCGGCTGGGCTATAAGCAACATTATCTTATCTTATCTTCGTGCTTAGATTTGTCGATTTGTGACCCCTCGCTGGTCCTGGACTATGAGTGGTCTGTCCATAACGATCTGCATGGAAGTGACCATTTCCCTGTTCTTTTAAAACCCTTATTAACTGAAAACATCTCTGTCTCACAACATCTTAATTATAAGAAGGCCAACTGGAATCTTTTTGCCACCAATATTTTGAAAGAATTCCAGGACACTGATTTTCTTCAGAGTCCAGACCCAGCTGAATCTCTGACTAACACTGTGATAAAGTGTGCTAAAACCTGTATTCCAATGTCTTCCAATAAACTCCAAATGCCCAAAACACCCTGGTTTAATTTAGACTGCCAACAAATTTCAAAAGTTCGCAAACGGGCTCAGCGTCGCGTATACCAACGACCTTCAGGTTCCAACGCTCGAGCCCATCAGAAACTCCGCGCCAAATCGAGACACACTTTCAAAATCAGTAAACGTCAGTCTTGGAGAAACTTTTGCTCCGGGCTGACATCAAAAACTTCAAAGAAAAAAGTCTGGAACATCATCAGAAAAATCAAAGGGAAAAACACCAACCCCTCCATTCATCACTTGAAACTTGCCGATGCTCTGATCACTGACAAAGAAGCTGTTGCCAATCTGTTGGCCTCCACCATCCAACAGAACTCCTCATCTTCAAATAAATCTGCAGCCTTTTTAAAAAACAAACAGCTCAGAGAGAAATCTTTATACAATTTCACATCAGACAACTCTGAAGCCTACAATCTCCCTTTTTCAATCAATGAACTGAAAACAGCTTTACAAACCTGCACTGATTCTGCCCCTGGTCTGGATGATATTCATTATCAGGTTTTGAAGCATTTTCCAGAAAGCTGTCTCCAGACTCTTCTTAAAGTATACAACCATATCTGGACCACAGGGTACTTTCCGCCCTCCTGGCGGAAAGCCCTGATCATTCCAATTCCAAAGCCTGCAAAGGACCTTACCAACCCTTCCAACTATCGTCCGATAGCTCTGACTAGCTGCCTCTGTAAGTTGATGGAAAAGATGGTCAACTCCCGTCTGATGTGGAAGCTGGAAACCGATGGCCTTTTGGCCAGTGAACAGTGCGGTTTCCGGAAATACCACTCGACAGTTGACCATCTAATCCGTCTGGAAACCACCATCCGCAATGCCTTTGTCAATAAACAGCATGTGGTCGCTATCTTTTTCGACCTCGAAAAAGCATATGATACCACATGGAAATCAGGAATTCTTCTGGACCTGCACAGACTTGGTTTTCGTGGTCACCTGCCTCTGTTCATACAGAACTTTTTGGCTGATCGACAGTTCCAGGTGCGTGTTGGCACCACACTCTCTGACATCCATGGGCAGGAGTTGGGTGTCCCTCAAGGGAGCATCCTTTCTCCTGCTCTTTTCAGCATTAAAATCAACGACATTGTGAAATCGGTAAGCCAGGGCTCTGAGTCCTCTCTGTTCGTTGACGACTTTGCGCTGTACGCAGTGGGAGCTTCTTACCCCAGCGTACAGCGTCGACTCCAACTTTGTGTCAACAAGATCCAGCAGTGGGCCGAGGAAAACGGGTTTACCTTCTCACGTACCAAAACTCAGTCAATCCATTTTCACAATTTTCGTCAATTTTTTGCTGATCCTGAAATTCGTCTGGACAAGTCCACCATTCCAGCTGTAAAAGAAGCCAAATTCCTTGGAGTTATTTTTGATCAAAAACTCAACTTTCTCAGCCACATTAAAAATCTCAAAACCTCTTGCCAGAAAGCTCTGAATATTCTGCGGGTCGTAGCACACACTGACTGGGGCGCTGATAAGAAAACTTTGCTGCATCTCTACAGAGCCCTGGTCCGCTCCAAACTGGACTATGGTTGTGCTGTGTACGGCTCTGCAAGACCCTCTTATCTGAAACTCTTGGACCCTATCCACCATCAAGGGCTTCGTCTCTGTCTTGGAGCATTCCGCACCACCCCTGTGTACAGCCTGTACGCAGAGGCAGGTGAACCCTCACTGTCCAACCGCAGGCTGAAAATGTCCCTAAATTACTATATCAGACTGTTCTCAGAACCTCAGAATCCTGCCTATGACTGTGTCTTTGACCCCCAGTTTCAAAACAAATTCGAAAACAACCCTAACTGTATTCCGCCGTTTGGTGTTCGTATGCAGCCTCACGCGCGGAATGCAGGTCTAGACCTAGGAGTTGTGTCGGATTTTTCCAAGTTTCCGGATCAGCCTCCGTGGACCTTTTTCACACCAGAGATTCGTTTTGATCTCGCAGCTTTTCGTAAAGAGTCCACCAGCTCTCAGGCATACAAGGCATTGTATGCTGACCTCTGTTCAAAATTTCCATCCTGTCAGAAAATTTTCACTGACGGTTCCAAGTCTGAGGATGGAGTGGCCTGTGCAGCCTATTGCCCTGGTGCTCCTTCTCAGATACTGTTAAAACATATACCTCCAGATGCCTCTGTCTATTCTGCTGAACTTACTGCTCTGGTTCTGGCATTGAAAATAATTTCACAATCTACCAAGAGGGACTTTCTGGTTCTGTCGGATTCGCTGTCAGCTTTGGAGGCCATAGCTGGCCGCAACCTTCAGCATCCAGAACTTTTACATTTCTTTGAATTTTTTAGCAAGTTGAAAGTGGATGGTTACAACATTATTCTGGCTTGGGTTCCTGGTCATGTTGGCATCGGAGGTAACGAAATGGTTGATCGTTTAGCCAAGAATGCTACAAGAGAGAAATTGTCCAACATATATATCCCCTGCTCAGATCTGAAACCCAAAATTAATGATTATGTGAGAGACCTCTGGCAGGAGGATTGGAATACCCAGACGGATAACAAACTCTTTCAGATCCGTCCAAACCTTAAGGAGTTCCTCCCATCTACGTCTGGTGGTCGTAAAGAGGAAACAGTTCTGTGCCGGCTGCACACTGGCCATTCGTATTTTACTCATTCCTACCTTTTAAAGAGTGAAGAAGCTCCGTGGTGCATTCCATGTCATGTGCCACTCACAATGAAACATATTCTTTTAGAGTGTTGGGACTTGCACGATGTGAGACACAAACATTTTACAGCGGAGTCCATGAAGATCCTGTTCAGGGATGTCCCGCCTGACGTGATCCTTGACTTTTTGAGAGAGATTAACATTTTTCATCTGATTTAAGATTTTACGGAAGAAAGATTTTTAATGAAGTTTCTGGTGCGTTTCTAGAAGATGTCATTTAAAGAGATGTGTGAAAGTTTTTTTTTTTTTTTTTTTTTTTTTTTAATGACTTGTGAGTTGATTTTAACGTGGTGACAGCCCTGATGTGGCCCCTTGCGGTCGGCTGGGCTATAAGCAACATTATCTTATCTTATCTTGCCACCGATGACAGTTGTTCAGTGCACATAGGTCTGCCAGTTGTTCATCGTTCTTGTTCATGTCCCCCAGTCCATGAGAGAACGAGGAAATACCGATTCTAGCTCAGTCGCCCCTCATAAAAATTCGGGGCGCTAGCTCTAGAATCGGTATTTCCTCGTTCTCTTATAAGCAACCTTCAACAATGAATAAAATGGCTAATAGGATGCTCAGGCTCTCCACTTTCTGTGTGTACCTGTTAGGGCACACACTTACAAGCTTCAAGCCGTATAATCCATTACACGTTCTTTTCAATAACCCAACAAAATAATGGCAGCACGTTACAAAGCCATCTACAAACATATATATTGTGTCGGGTTATCCGTTTTCATCACTAATTTGCAAAACTTCTTTGCTTTCAGTTTTTGTTTAATCCTTTGTTTTTCACACCCGTTTTCAATAACATCATTTTCACGCATACATTCATCAAATGCATCTCTGTCTTTCATATGAAATAAAACTACGGTCTTTAACTGTTCTCTAAAGTCTTTTACCCTCCGGGGGTTGCAACCTTGCCGTGGTCGGAGGGCTTGCATGGTCCAGTGATCTTTTAGGCTTTGCTGACGGGGGCATCAATACTCGACTAGATGGTTAGTTGTTGTCAATGCTTCTAGGCCTGTATAGCCAAGCTGCTGACTGGCCAAGCATTACGTGGTAGGAATTGATGCCCCTGGTAGGGTCTCCCATGTCAGAAAGGTTAGGAGTGAGGGCCCAGACAAATAGTAACCCACCTTTTTCCTATTCTGTCTTCTGCCTTTCTTAACGGTTCTTTTCTTTCTTCATCTCCCTTTCAAGCCTTCTTTTGCACACTCTTTTTCTCTCTGTGGTCTTCTTAAGATCCGCCGCATTTGCCGTGCGGTGCGACCTGTGACGGAGGGGGATGAGATCCTGGTGATTGAGAGGGCCAACGCCCTCAACACATCACTTTGGCTCGGACCTCTCCTAGACAGGAGGTACACTCTGGCCTGGGTGTATCAATCGGCTTCCCCTTCGTGGGGCTGGGTCAAGACAGGCAGTTCTCCGACTGGCCAAGGTAACCCCTGCAGTGCTCAGCTCTCTATTCCCGGGAGTTGGGCATGATCAGGGGGGATAGGGTCAGTAGGCGTCTGTTTGTCGTATATCTCTCCTGAAGCCTGGAAGGGGTCAAGACAATGAGTTCTTGGCCCTGGCCCCTTAGTTGGACTCCATGGTGGGTGGGTAAGGGAGAGATGAAATTTCTAAACATAAATCATGGCTTTATCCAAAATCACACCCCCCATAAAGAAGAGGAAGGCAGTGGACCCCATTTCTAGTCATAACGATTCCGACAGTGACTCGGATATGGAGACGAGACAGAGGACAGGTTTTTGGGCTTCCTGGCTTGTGGTTGAAGGGACAGAGCAGGAAAAGCCTATTTCTGCTCTGAGTCCTTTTGCTATTCAGAAGGGCTTTCAGGGTCTAGCAGGTGACCCTCAGTCAGTGAAAAGGCTACGGAATGGCACTTTCCTCGTCCAGTGCAGATCACAGAGGCAATCGGAGCAGCTGCTGAGGGCAACAAAACTTGTGGACAGAGAGATCCGGGTGACCCCCCATAAGCAGTTAAATTCGACCAAAGGGGTTATCCGGTGCCCGGATTTGAAAGGTGTCTCGGAAGCGGAGATCAAGACAGAACTTGCGTCCCAAGGTGTGACAGAGGTGCATAGGGTGACAGTCAAAAAAGGTGCAGAAAGAGTGCCCACCAACACCCTCTTTCTGACATTCTGCAACCCTGTGCTTCCTACGGTCATTAAAGTCGGGTACTTAAATGTACGTGTCCAACTGTATGTCCCATCCCCGTTGAGGTGTTTCAAATGCCAGAAGTTTGGACATGTCAGAGACCGCTGTTCTGGGCAGGAGGTGTGTGGTGTTTGTTGCAAGGCAACCCATGATGGGCCGTGTAAAGACCCGGCTCATTGTGCGAACTGCGGTGGCGACCACCCCTCCTCTTCACGCAACTGCCCTGTTTGGGTTCAGGAGTCCACCATCCAAAGAGTGAAGACTGAAAAGAAAATTTCGTTTTTTGAGGCCCGCAAACAGGTTGTTGGCAGTCGGACGTCAACAGTGTCTTCTTATGCTTCCGTTACAAAGAAAGTTTCCACCCGTTCAGTCTGCTGCCAGACTGACAATTTTACTTTCACCAAGACATTGCAAGAAAGACCGTTAAGCTCTGGTGGAAGCAAGTCCACCGCCTCCCAACCCAAAGTGGGTGCCCCTGGTGGAGGCAAAAAATCCGCCACCCCTCAGACTGCCCAGCAGTCTACTCCATCTGCTGCTGGGCAGATGAAAAAGCCAGGCCTCCCGCCTCGAACTTCCTCGAGCAGTGCCCGTGCGGGCAAGGGAGTTCAACCAAGTGTGGAGATGGTGGAGATGAGGAAGAAACCTCCACCTTCTCCAAAATCCAGACCTTCTTCACCTGTGGGCAAGTCTGCCAGCAGGTCTGAAGACCCAAACAGTCCAGTGAAACTAAGCAATAAATTTGCTCCACTGAACGCAGACGATGACGAGGAGATGACCTGACTTCTCTCCTGTTCATCCTCTGCACCATGGATAGTAGTAAACTAATCCATTGGAATATCCGTGGCCTAAATTCAAATTTTGAGGAGCTGCAACTTCTGTGTCAAACTGTAAAACCTTCCGTCGTGGCTCTTCAGGAAACTAAAATTCAAAGCCAGAAGACCTTCACTCTTTCAAACGGGCTCAGCGTCGGGTATACCAACGACCTTCAGGTCCCAACGCTCGAGCCCATCAGAAACTCCGCGCCAAATCCAGACACACTTTCAAAATCAGTAAACGTCAGTCTTGGAGAAACTTCTGCTCCGGGCTGACATCAAAAACTTCAAAGAAAAAAGTTTGGAACATCATCAGAAAAATCAAAGGGAAAAACACCAACCCCTCCATTCATCACTTGAAACTTGCCGATGCTCTGGTCACTGACAAACAAGCTGTTGCCAATCTGTTGGCTTCCACCATCCAACAGAACTCCTCATCTTCAAATAAATCTGCAGCCTTTTTAAAAAACAAACAACTCAGAGAGAAATCTTTATACAATTTCACATCAGACAACTCTGAAGCCTACAATCTCCCTTTTTCAATCAATGAACTGAAAACAGCTTTACAAACCTGCACTGATTCTGCCCCTGGTCTGGATGATATTCATTATCAGGTTTTGAAACATTTTCCAGAAAGCTGTCTCCAGACTCTTCTTAAAGTATACAACCATATCTGGACCACAGGGTGCTTTCCGCCCTCCTGGCGGAAAGCCCTGATCATTCCAATTCCAGAGCCTGGAAAGGACCTTACCAACCCTTCCAACTATCGTCCAATAGCTCTGACTAGCTGCCTCTGTAAGTTGATGGAGAAGATGGTCAACTCCCGTCTGATGTGGAAGCTGGAAACCGATGGCCTTTTGGCCAGTGAACAGTGCGGGTTCCGGAAATACCACTCGACAGTCGACCATCTAATCCGTCTGGAAACCACCATCCGCAATGCCTTTGTCAATAAACAGCATGTGGTCGCTATCTTTTTTGACCTCGAAAAAGCGTATGACACCACATGGAAATCAGGAATTCTTCTGGACCTGCACAGACTTGGTTTCCGTGGTCACCTGCCTCTGTTCATACAGAACTTTTTGGCTGATCGACAGTTCCAGGTGCGTGTTGGCACCACACTCTCTGACATCCATGGGCAGGAGTTGGGTGTCCCTCAAGGGAGCATCCTTTCTCCTGCTCTTTTCAGCATTAAAATCAACGATATTGTGAAATCGGTAAGCCAGGGCTCTGAGTCCTCTCTGTTCGTTGACGACTTTGCGCTGTACGCAGTTGGAGCTTCTTACCCCAGCGTACAGCGTCGACTCCAACTTTGTGTCAACAAGATCCAGCAGTGGGCCGAGGAAAACGGGTTTACCTTCTCACGTACCAAAACTCAGTCAATCCATTTTCACAATTTTCGTCAATTTTTTGCTGATCCTGAAATTCGTCTGGACAAGTCCACCATTCCAGCTGTAAAAGAAGCCAAATTCCTAGGAGTTATTTTTGATCAAAAACTCAACTTTCTCAGCCACATTAAAAATCTCAAAACCTCTTGCCAGAAAGCTCTGAATATTCTGCGGGTCGTAGCACACACTGACTGGGGCGCTGATAAGAAAACTTTGCTGCATCTCTACAGAGCCCTGGTCCGCTCCAAACTGGACTATGGTTGTGCTGTGTACGGCTCTGCAAGACCCTCTTATCTGAAACTCTTGGACCCTATCCACCATCAAGGGCTTCGTCTCTGTCTTGGAGCATTCCGCACCACCCCTGTGTACAGCCTGTACGCAGAGGCAGGTGAACCCTCACTGTCCAACCGCAGGCTGAAAATGTCTCTAAATTACTACATCAGCCTCCGTGGACCTTTTTCACACCAGAGATTCGTTTTGATCTCGCAGCTTTTCGTAAAGAGTCCACCAGCTCTCAGGCATACAAGGCATTGTATGCTGACCTATGTTCAAAATTTCCATCCTGTCAGAAAATTTTCACTGACGGTTCCAAGTCTGAGGATGGAGTGGCCTGTGCAGCCTATTGCCCTGGTGCTCCTTCTCAGATACTGTTAAAACATATACCTCCAGATGCCTCTGTCTATTCTGCTGAACTTACTGCTCTGGTTCTGGCATTGAAAATAATTTCACAATCTACCAAGAGGGACTTTCTGGTTCTGTCGGATTCGCTGTCAGCTTTGGAGGCCATAGCTGGCCGCAACCTTCAGCATCCAGAACTATTACATTTCTTTGAGCTTTTTAGCAAGTTGAAAGCGGATGGTTACAACATTATTCTGGCTTGGGTTCCTGGTCATGTTGGCATCGGAGGGAACGAAATGGTTGATCGTTTAGCCAAGAATGCCACAAGAGAGAAATTGTCCAATATTTATATCCCTTGCTCAGATCTGAAACCCAAAATTAATGATTATGTGAGAGACCTCTGGCAGGAGGATTGGAACACGCAGACGGATAACAAACTCTTTCAGATCCGTCCAAACCTTAATCAGTTCGTCCCATCTACGTCTGGTGGCCGTAAAGAAGAAACAGTTCTGTGCCGGCTGCACACCGGCCATTCGTATTTTACCCATTCGTACCTTTTAAAGAATGAGGAAGGTCCGTGGTGCATTCCATGTCATGTGCCACTCACAATGAAACATATTCTTTTAGAGTGTTGGGACTTGCACGATGTGAGACACAAACATTTTACAGCAGAGTCCATGAAAATCCTGTTCAGGGATGTTCCGCCTGACGTGATCTTTGAGTTTTTGAGAGAGATTAACATTTTTCATCTGATTTAAGATTTTACGGATGAAAGATTTTTAACGAAGTTTCTGGTGCGTTTCTAGACGATGTCATTTAAAGAGATGTGTGAAAGGTTGTTTGTTTGTTTGTTTGTTTTTTTTTTTTTTTGTTTTTTTTTTAATGACTTGTGAGTTGATTTTAACGTGGTGACAGCCCTGATGTGGCCCCTTGCGGTCGGCTGGGCTATAAGCAACATTATCTTATCTTATCTTATCTAAAGTCTTTTAAAACTGAGTTATATTTCTGACATAAAATCCATACACTTATCCCTGCATGTCTTCCACTGAAAGCCAGTTTCGACAAAGTTTTTCATTTTTGCGTTCCCTCAAACAGTCTACCACCAGTCAGTTGATCGTCAGCTTCTTTTGCAAGACCAAGACAACACAATGATAGCGTCGCAGTAAGTCAGCAGGCTGAGCGGCCCGTTTACCCACTGTGTGTGTCTCGCTATGTTCCGACCAAAAAATCGATAAAACACGTCTCGCGAGCCCACTGCTCTCACCGAGCTCGCGGCGCGCACCTGACCAGGCAACCAATCACCGCTCAGCGCGTGGGGCACATCCTGTTCAGTCACAAAGCAACTGGCTGAAATAACAGATGTCAAGTGGTCCTACAAGTTCCACTTTTCTTGACACCTCCTTCCACTTTGTTACACTTGACACCTTCACCCCAAGTCACCCCCAAGTCACCCCAAGTTCTTAATCAAGTCACCTCAAGTTCTTAATCAAGTTACTCTAAGTTCCTACTTAAGTTACCCTAAGTTCTTAACTTAAGTTACCCCAAGTTCTTAACTAAAGTCGCCCCAAGATCATAATTAAGTCATCCTCTAAGTACAACCAAGTTCTTATTCAAGTTAACATAATTATTTATTAAGTTCTTAAAATATTATTGCATCTGAAATGGATCAAAATGAAGTTTTGTTGCTGGTGGTTCTGGGATGCTTTTTTGTTCGGTTTCTGTATTTAGTGGCTGAGATTTTTTGGACAGCTTTGGTTTTTGCTGGCGTTGTTTATATATTTTATAACCGTAATAACCGCCCCCAACAGCAATGACGCCTAAAGTGACAACTGCTTTAAGATCAATATTCCGTAACGACTTTGGTGTTGCTGTCTCTGTAGGTCTTGAATCAACTTGTTCTGGTGTTTTTATAACAACTGGCTGTGGCTCTGGCACTTTTTCATTATGAGTTATATTCTGTGCTTGCAACTTTAATTTTGTTTGTTTGTTCCACTCTGCTAATTTTTTTCCTGCTGCAATGCGCCCAGGATGCTTTTTACTGGTCACTTTCTCCACCTGATTCAGTGTTTCCTGATTCAATGTTTCCTGATTCTGATTCTGCTGTTTTTCTGGCTCGGTCATTTTTAAGGGAAATAAAATCTATATGATTAAAAGTAATTAATCCCATAATTACTGGCGACAATAATGTTCCAAATCTGTAATATAGATCACATCCTAGAGACTCTAATGACTTTGTTAAAACTGGATCCTGAGTTAAATCATACATAAAATCTTGTTCAGAATCAATGGGCGCAAATCTGGCTACTAGTTTAGTGTACAAACTAAGAACCGTTTGACTGATGCTTTTTACCATTCTTGACCCCAGTTGCGCTTCATACCTGTTGTGATACTTTACAATGTCTTGTGGCGACATCTGTTGAATCTGTTCTATGCTGAATTCATTTCCAAGGTACTGTTTTGTTTTTCCACATGCCGCTAAAGAATACAGCCTTTCCTTTTTGAGCATAATAGACGACCCTGTCTCTGTATTAACTTGATCATTTGTAATCATAAGTTCAGGAGGTAGGCTACCCTGTAGCTGTATTAGATCGTCGCTATTCATGTTTTTTATTAATTATAATTATTTTATTTTTTTTAAAAAATGAGCTCCGAAAAAAACTGTTGTTAACCTTGTATACCATTCTGCTGTTATTGGAGATCTAAGTGTAGGATACTCAATGCTTGGTAAAAGCTTGTTAAAAATAAAACCGGCCGATCTTGGCAAACTAGACTTTGAAGATTCAGCAAAACTGATTGCTATTATTACAGCTTCATTTGCTACGAAAGATTTTCTAGTTAAGCAAGGAATAATTCCGGAGAATATAAATATGTAAAAAAAAATACATTTATAAAAATGGCTTCACTTGTAATGATGATAGGTGGCGCTGTGGTTAATGCGCTTGCTTTTAGCGGAAGTAATTACGCATTTAGTAAACTACGGGATGACGGCGAGAGAAAAAGACATAACAAAGCTATGGAGCAACTAGCCGCGGCACAAGCCGCGTATGAAAAGCAGAGAATTGAGCAGTTAGATTTCATTAACGATAAACTGAAAAAACAGGGGCATGCAGCTTACACATTTAAAGATGTTGATCAAGCAATAAAAGAATATTATCTTGTAACAGGCAAACCAATTGAAACATTGCCCCCACCAAAATTCAGTGACTTTTATCAACCATCAGAAAAGCAAAAGATGCAAGAAATTGCGTTTATTGCTTTTGGTATGTCCGTTGTGTATTTTGTTGCACATAATATTGGCTGAATAAAAAATGAACAAGATCTATTATTCGCCAAAAGGATATTGGAAGGGAATAACGGCAATTAAAAAGCTAAGCCAAGCAGCGGGAGTCAGTGAACAAACAGCAAAGGAATGGTTATCTAAACAAGCGATTTGGCAAATTTATCTACCGGCGCCTAAACAAATACAGAGACCGCACTTTGTGAATACAACACCAAACGACACCCATCAAATGGACCTTCTATATTTACCCCATGATACGATTAGAAGAAAAAGATTTAAGTACGCACTTACAGTCATAGACATGGCTTCAAGATACAAAGATGCGGAACCATTAACACAAAAGAGTGCTTCTGCTGTTGCTGTTGCTATACAACTGATATATCAACGAGGCCCGTTAACTTATCCTCGCATGATTCAAGTCGATGAAGGAAAAGAATTTAAAGGCCAAGTGAATCAATTATTGTTAAAACATAGAGTCACCATTAAAAGAGGCATTCCAGGAGTTCACAGATCACAGGCTTTGGTTGAAAACTTTAACAAACAGTTATCTGAAAGACTTTTCTCCTACCAGTATCACAGAGAGCTGATTGACAATTCTCGCAACACAGAATGGGTTAGAAGACTGCCCTCAGTTTTGCACGCAATGAATAATGAAGAATTTAAATTAACAGGTCTAAAACCAGTACAAGCAATCAGACGAAAAACAATAAATGTTGTTGAAGAGCCTTCATCCAGTTCATCCAGTAAACTATTACCATTTGGTTTGAAAGTAAGGTACCTTTATTTACCAGGAGAAGCAGAAGGGGACACTCGCATCAGGGCAACAGATCCAGTTTGGAGTGTTGATCCATATGAAATAAAAAGAATTGTAAAGATGAATCCGCCTGCGTATTATTTGCGAGAAACTGACACAACAAAACAACCAGCCCCGCAAAGATCTTTTGTGAAGGAAGAACTGCAAATAATCCCGCCAGACACAGTTCCGTTTAATTGATTTATGTAAACATATTTGAGTCTAAAATGGAAGCTCAAAAGGAAGCACAGAATGAAGCAAGAATAGTGAAGGAAGAGGCCTTGAAATTAATGCAAGAATTATATCATTATAATCGCAGTATTAGAGAAATATTTAAGAAGACTGATGATCTCATGCTAGAACAGCCACAACCCAAAACATCGCCCCCAAATTGGGATAAAGAATATCTTGAAATGATAAAAAAAATTCGAACACATTTAGCAAACATAAATAATAATATGGCTAAATTGGATGATGATACAATTACGCTTATGATAAAAGTTGAGGAAAAATATAAACATCGCGTACATAGTTCGCGTCATTGCGAACAGAGTTCGCGTCATCGCGTACATAGTTCGCGTCATCACGTACATAGTTCGCGTCATCGCGTACATAGTTCGCGTCTCCCGCATGAAGATATATAATTATACTGCTCTCCAGTGCCCAATTGCATATGAATACTCTGGATTAACAAATACTCGTTTAGTGTTTGTACTATCTAATGACTTCTTTGTTACAACAGTTGTGTTGATCTCATGCAAATTTGATCGCAGATTCACGTTGTTATGATAGAAAGTCTTATTGTCAAACAATGCTTCTTTGTAGTTGTCATGTGATATGCTTGACTTGAAAGTGGATGGTTACAACATTATTCTGGCTTGGGTTCCTGGTCATGTTGGCATCGGAGGTAACGAAATGGTTGATCGTTTAGCCAAGAATGCTACAAGAGAGAAATTGTCCAACATATATATCCCCTGCTCAGATCTGAAACTCAAAATTAATGATTATGTGAAAGACCTCTGGCAGGAGGATTGGAATACCCAGACAGATAACAAACTCTTTCGGATCCGTCCAAACCTTAAGGAGTTCCTCGCATCTACGTCTGGTGGTCGTAAAGAGGAAACGGTTCTGTGCCGGCTGCACACCGGCCATTCGTATTTTACTCATTCCTACCTTTTAAAGAGTGAAGAAGCTCCGTGGTGCATTCCATGTCATGTGCCACTCACAATGAAACATATTCTTTTAGAGTGTTGGGACTTGCACGATGTGAGACACAAACATTTTACAGCGGAGTCCATGAAGATCCTGTTCAGAGATGTCCCGCCTGACGTGATCCTTGAGTTTTTGAGAGAGATTAACATTTTTCATCTGATTTAAGATTTTACGGAAGAAAGATTTTTAATGAAGTTTCTGGTGCGTTTCTAGAAGATGTCATTTAAAGAGATGTGTGAAAGGTTTTTTTTTTTTTTTTTTTTTTTTTTTTAATGACTTGTGAGTTGATTTTAACGTGGTGACAGCCCTGATGTGGCCCCTTGCGGTCGGCTGGGCTATAAGCAACATTATCTTATCTTACTAGCTTGACTTTACAACACTGCCAGATATGCCTTTTGCTTTCTTGATGGTTTTCTCCTGGCATGAAACACTGTACATTTTCGATCTTAAACCAATAAACTCCTTGATCACCATTCCAGATAATTCATCCTTCATCTTGCCTAAAACCTTCTTATTAACAGTTGAATGTAAAGGCGAATCTTTAGGATAATCAGATGTATCATACCATCCTGCATGCCCTTTAGCTACTTCTAATTCCATGTCTTTATTGACGTCTTCAGTAGGAATATCTATAACAAAACTGTCTGTATCTGTGTAAAGTACTCTGGACTCTGGATACAAGGGTTTAAAGTAGTCATAAAGAAATTCTAACATCAAAAGCTTTGACAGCTCTAAAACAGTAAACCCAATAAATACAGGTTTGTCCAATTTGACTTTCTTTTTCTTCATCATTAAGCCAAAAAGCTGATCATGAAATCTTCTAAAGTCCTGATAATTTGGTTTTGAAGTCAGCTTAATTGCGTCATTCTCTCTGGTAACCAATCTGACATCTTTGCGTTTGTGCGGATTTTCCATAGTCTTTCCAAAACAGCTGTTGTTCATCAACTTGAAAAAGTCTTTTTCTGAAGCATCTGTGGATTTAGTTCTGAGATCAGTGTTCTTCATTATGTATGGTTTCATGAACTGTTCTTGATCAAAAGCAATTATACGATGAACAGCTGTTAGCTTTAAACCATGACTTAAATAAAATTGTAGAAGTCTGTAATGACAGACATATTTTTTTTTGTCTCGAAGATTAGGCACCAGCTTCGATGGTTCTGTTTTTGTCATCTTTAGGCTTTCTGCTGCTAATGGATAGTCATTATGTAGGTCATGGAGTTCATGAGGATATTCTAAATCAACTTCTAAAATGAGACCTCTTTTACGATCAGCTGTAAGAGTATGCAGTCGTTCTACAAAATTAGGAATGTCTTCCGCAGAGACGCCACTATACATTTTAAAGTTACGTAATGGAAGTGACTGAACCATTGCCCATCCATACAGATTGTTTGCATCTAAATACATAAGATAGTTAGACCTTTTACTTGGATCATAGTCGTCCAAGTACTTGTTGTTTGCTTTACAGTAATGGTGCGACGCCATACTAATTCCTCCACGCAATCCGTTTTCAATCATCTGAAGCATTGGCAGGTCAGACAACAGGTCAATCTGTACTCCAGTATATTTCAAGAAAGCGTCCCAACTCATCCCAGGCGCAGAAACATAATGAGTAGGATCTAGACTATAGTGTTTCATGCAGATCTTTCTGTAATTTTCAAAGACGTCCGCCAACAAACAAACGTCTGCCATTAAATAGGCGTCATGATAGTCTCCCATTGTTTTACACATCAACTTCTGCCATGCATCTTGAGCATGCTGATAGTCGGAGTCACTGATGTCCTTTCCTCTAAGACTAGAAAAGAACGCGCCCTTAGGAGGAAGTGTATCTTCATCAAACCTTTCCCATGCATTCATGTACTCATAAGGATATATTCCCTTTCTAGCCAATGATGTGTCAAAATATTCTTCTGTTATTGGACAGGACTTTAATGACATAGCCAGAGACTCTAATGATCCCTTCAAGTGTTGCATAGAGTCGTAGAAAGACAGATTATTCAGATTGAAACACATGTACTTTTCCGATGACTGTGCAATACATTTTACCCTAAAGTCGCTGGTTACTGCTTGCAATATAAGATGAGAATCGTAACCTCGCAAGTTGTGAAAGAAGATGGGCAGCTTCCATGTCTTAGGATCAACCTTTAGTTGAAGATTGCATGTACTGTGTGCTGCTCCTCTGAACTTCCCACTAATGTGATCATGGTCTCTTACCCGCTGGCCACCAAGGCCACCCCGCTGGCCACCAAGGCCACCCCGCTGGCCACCAAGGCCACCCCGCTGGCCACCAAGGCCACCCGTTGGATTCGTTGCGTCTGATGAGAGGTCTAAACTGACGGCAACCAAGGCCGCCCCACAAATCCAGCAATGTGTGGCTGACTCGTACTGTTAGTTTACTTGGCACTTGAGAAATAGCATGTACAACACTTTCCTGTAGTTTGTTGGGAAAATAACTTCTAAATCGATCTCATTTAGTGCTCTTGACAAACGCACTTCCTTGTCCAAATCATTCAACATTTCTTCAAGATTTTCATATATCTTATCTTCCATGTTGAGTTTCTTTTCTAACTCAAAATATTTATTTAAATTAAAAACAAATTACATCGTCATCGACACCAAAGTCGTCTCCAAAGTCGTCTCCGAAGCCGTCTCCAAAGTCATCTTAGTCAGAATCAATATCGACGGTCTTTTTGTGCTTGGACTCATAAACTAAAGTATAAACGCCCTTTGGTGTTGTTAATGTGATCTGTTTAGAACAGAGTTTAATGTGTCGTTTACTTTTTTTAAACATTCCTTTTTTATCTGATCGGTGTCTGGCTGTTGAGAAAAAGTTGCCCTTGCCTTTCTTTGAAGATCAAACTTTTGTCTTTTGTAGTCCTCAAAATCAGCCTGTAAACGACTAAATTCTTCATCCGTGATGTTCGAGTCAACTAGTGCTTTATTTATTATCAGTTTGAACGAACTAAGTTTAGCTGTTATCAGTTGAACCATAGCTGTGTGCTTTTGGAGTTTAGCTTTTATTTTTTTGCTGGCAGCACTTACGGCTAATGTGCACAGGCCAAGAGTTAAAGACACACCGCCTAGAGGTATAGCTACTGGTGCACCTATGCCTGTTGCTAAAAGACCCACACTTGTTCCTGCCGATAGAGCACTAATAGTCGATGTCCCAGTATTAACATATGTAACAGCATTAAAGGCAGCAGAATACCTTCGTTTGGTTTTGCTGTATTTTGAAAGGTCTTGTTCTAGTTTTTGTTGCATTTGTGTAATGTTGGTTAATCTGAAGGTTTTTATGCTGCTAACTATCTCTTCTTTTGGCGACCCTGTCTCCGTAGGCACTTTTGGATAAACCTGAACAGACATACTTTTTTTAAACAAAAAATAATTTAGTATTGAATATCTTTTAATCTGTTATCTTGAATATTCAGCTGCGCATCATATATTAAAAACAAATATACATTAACTGGTTTATCACTCTCTTTTTCTTTATCATTTGAATGGTTATTCCGTCTTTAACAGTTCTCCCACTTCCATGCAACTGATTATCTTCTGTCGACCTTAGGTCAATCCATAAACCGTATTTCGTTGTTAAATAATCATCAAGTCTAACACTGTGAAGATGTAGATCTTTAGACACAAGGTCTACTGTTGGGCTTCTAGACCTCCCGCCTCCAAAGAATTTTCTTATTTCGTCAAAATGCTGATAAGGTTTAAGCCCGCTACCGTAGATTTGATTAGGACTACCCTCAATGGAACATTGTACTTTTCGTTATTTTAGGATTAATAAACTTTTCACTTTGTCTTTTGAATGGTTCTTCATCTTCACACAGCAATAAAATACCTTTAAGCGATCTTGCTGTGGCGCTAAAACTAAAATTCCATATAGTGTCTGCCCTGCTTTTGAGATATTTAGAATGATGAATCACTCTATCGTAATATATTGCTAATTTTGACTGATATTGTTGCTGGATCAGCCTTGCTAAGTTAGGGTTGCTAACAATGTCAAACTCTAACGAGATGTCAGAAATGCTGTACTTTGCTTCGGTGTCTGATGATCTGATACCACGCTTGTATTCATTAAAAGTTAGTTCATATGACAATCTGTCTTTTAATGCTCCTTGAAAGTATGGTGCATGCGCTTTTAACAACTCAAAATCCAAGGGTATAGAAAAACGATTTCCAAACGCATAACTTACAGCTTCAGCCTTGTTACTGTCTTTAGCATCTTCGGCGCCTATTCTGTGTTTTAGTGCATCATTATTTTCGATTCCTTGAAACGCAAGATCAGCC
Source organism: Conus canariensis (assembly GCA_033310375.1). Classification (NCBI taxonomy): domain Eukaryota; kingdom Metazoa; phylum Mollusca; class Gastropoda; order Neogastropoda; family Conidae; genus Conus; species Conus canariensis. The sequence continues at coordinate 32,080,484 of CM065720.1, forward strand.
CTTTCATTCACGGTTAACCACAGGTCAGAATAGATTAAAAATATGTCTGCATTGTGTAAAGAAAATATTTCCTGCCCCTCCAGTTTTATAGAAATTTTCTTAACGATTGCCCATCCCAGATTCTGGACTACTGTCCTGTTTGGGTCTGTTGCTGATGCGAGTTCTATTTTGAAAGTAAGTCGTGCAGATCCCGGCACAATCACTTCATCTGCACCTAGGTCTGGAAATTTAACAGTAAGAATTTGATCTGAATCAATAGTAGATGGATTATTTGGTACAATAATATTCTGTTTATTTCCCTTCACACCAAAGGGCTCTTTCAGTCTTCTATACGGGTTGAGAATTGATCCATGTGCTTGTGACATTTTTTTTATAAAACAAAATAAAAAGTTAATTATTTAAAAACATGGAAGACTATGACTTTGAAGATTATGATGTTCCTGATCCTGGAGACGACATGAGTGAAATGACTCCTTTGGTATATCCATTGCGGTATGAATTAACATTAAGTAAGGTCGGATCATTTTACAAAAGTTTAGGCCAAGAACCTCCTGAATATTTAGACCCTAATGATTTTGAACTAGAAAATAACCATTTGTTTGTTAAAAGCGACCAAGGACACCGTGTACAGCTTACAACTAAACCAGACTCATCAAAGTTTTTAAAAAAGAGTACAATTAGACAAAGGCTCAGTGTGAGCGATCAAAGTCGCCTTAACATTTTTAAACCAAAATTAGATAGGGAGGCAGTTGCTAAACTTCAAAACACACTACAAGAACTCCCAACAGATAACCAAATGCAAAACATGGAACTTAATGATTTAAGTCAAACAGCAGATGAAATAATACAAGCAACAGAAGCAGAAACCAGTTTTTCTGAAGAAACAGCATTAAAAACTATACACGATCCACCGTTACCTATGCGAGAAATAGCAGCCCTTGATCATGCTTTAAGAACCATCAGAGGTGAATGAACAAACAATTTAGCAAAACTGGGTGAACTAGATGAGCATATAAAAAGAGAAAAAGAAAAACTAGTTGAGGCTGATGACTCCAACTTAGGACATGATGTTAAAGAAAGAATAATACAAAGACTACATGATCTTGAACTAGAGAGATCGGCAAGACTAGAATTGTTGTCTACTAACCGAGAACAATTACGAACTCAAGTGAGCAGAATAAGAGAAACTATCGAAAGAATTTTATATGAAGACACGACACTGGCAGAACGAATACGAACACTGTTTAGAGAGCAAGGTGTCACATTAGCAAGCGTTATAACAGCCTTAGGATTTGCAATAAGTACACTGGTGTTGGCTATTACAGGCGGTGGTGGTCAAGGGTCAGTGCCTCCACCGCCATCTCCTCCATCACCGCCTGATAAATCATGGGTAAAAAAACAACTTGATCATCTTGCGAGTTTATTAAAAAAATTAGCCAGTAAAGCTATAGACTCTTTACCTGGTATATTAGGGAGTGTCGTTAGCTGGCTTTTGTCTACTGCAAGCAAAGTAGTTGGCTTTATGGCCGAGCACTTATGGACATTAGTCGTCTTAATAGTTGGGTTAATTTTTAGTAAGATAAAGAAGGAGTAATCCTAGGCCAGTTAATCCAATAACAAGTGCTGTCTTTTCATGTTCATGGTCATTATTTTCTTTGTCATCACGAACAGAGTCCGCGTCTTCGGCGGCTTTTGGGATTTGAACCTTGGGGATTGGATGACTTATTCTTGGAGGGTCAACTTGTTTGTTTATTGTTTGTAATATTACTGGCTCAGAATTTATGTCGTTTTTTCCGACCTTCTGTTCATTGCCTGCCACAAGGATTTCATTGTTGTAGTTTATTATTGTTCCTATCTGGAGTCTGAGGTCAGAGGGCAGCATGTATAAACCAGTGCCAACAGCAAAGTCTACTTTCGATCTTGCGAATTGTAAAACATTTTGGTACCTTTTAATACTTGATGGCAAATCAACTGCAGAATTAATGGCGTCCTCTAAATTTGCTAAGTACTGTTTTTGTGCGTCAAAGCCAGTAGAAGGATCAGTTATGTTTGATCTCGCTTGTGCTTGCGAACCTAGCAAACACCAAACATAAGTACGAATGGAGTCGTTTATTCGTTCTATTCCCGCTCTAGTTAGGCCCTTGGAAGTGTCTAAAAAAAATGTTGTCCATGCTGTTTAATGCTCTTGCTCTATGGACCCAAGATGAACAGTTGTGCCTGAAGAGAAAGATGTGTAAGGAGGATTCCAGTCATAGTTATACTTTCTGTGCACGCCCCAAAGATAAAAAGTGCCTAAACCATGATTGCGATCCAACTTTTGTCTAAAGTCTGTCTTAACATTAATATTGAATTCGTTACAAATCCTCTCAAAAGCCTTCATGTCTATTCTGTTGCTGAATGGATTAAACGGTTTGTCGTTTGGTAATGGCGCTTGCAGTTCAGACAAAATACGTCTGAAGGTGTAATAGAAATGAAATCTATACACTGACCTCACCAAAGGATCAGGATGATTTAAATGATCAGCATACGACACTCCACACCCAGTTGATGCACAAAACACAGCAAAGTTTAACTGGTTCTGATAAAACTGCATCGGATGACTGAACCACACTTTTGCAATGTGGTCTTTTTTAATAGGAGGGTTAAGATACCTGTTCAATGGAGTACTCACCTTTACTTGAAAGGCGTCAGACTGAGTCACAGAAATGTCGAGGGCGTCAGTTGTTATATTTTTAAGATTGTAGTGCGGCCCAACAGAATATTTTGCATTAGTATATTTGAATGCACTCATTTTTAATTTGTTTTGAAAATGTTTGTAACAATAACAACTCAAGACAGTCCTTCGTTTTTAGAATATGCTATTGATAACGAATGCGGAACCCAAATGGTCGCATCCATGAACTTTTTTATAAAGTCGTATGGTTTAATATAAGTAAATCCAAGAAGAATAATACGATTCTAAAAGTTGATAATAGAGGAAACATAGTTAGCAAGTTAACCATACCTGATGGTTATTATGGGTTTTGCTCACTAAAAGAAGCAATGAGTAACTTCGACATTACTCTCAAACTTAACAATGCAAATCTAAAAACAATGTTAATATTCAAACTTGAAGCCGGGGTGTACATTACTATTTTGATGGAGAGCTAGCTAAAATGTTAGGCTTTGCAACTGCCGATCCAGCCGTTCATAGATTTATAGTTGCACAAGACAAATCTACTTATGAAGGAGAAAGTCCGCTCGATCTTGCATTACATTCATTACTCTATGTTCATTTGGATGAGCTGAGCACTGATGAAAACTTATATGATGGAAGGCCCTCAACTGTTTTAAGAGCTCTTCCAGCAGGAAAAGCTGCATATTGCGATTATGAACTTATACAATTCACTAATTTACAGTTTAAAAGATTAGCTTGTGGGAGGGTCAGATCATTTAATATAAAAATCACAGACGAAACAGGGAAAGTCGTGAAATGTGATAACCTGCACATTGTTTTAGAAATAAAATAATACGTTGTACTAAAACATGTGTCGCGTGGACCAGAAGAATCGGGAGTTACATTAGCGCCTGAGAGGTGTGTAACTTTAGAATTAAAAGACCTTGCAGACACTGAGGACTTTGAACAGAACGGTGAGATAGGCGCTTTGTATGGTTTTGAGTACAGTAAACATGGTTATTATAAACGCAAAGAGGTTGGCGACAGCAAAAGGTTTCCTAAACTAGAACAGCTGCGCAATCTAGAAGCAAATAATGCAGGTTATTATGAATATAAAATAGTTCGAAAAACTGACAACAAATGGCACTTAGAACCATATTTAGAATGGGACATAAAATTTGAATTCTTAAGTCCATTTACATTTTTTGACCGACAAAAAAGTTTCAGAAAAGCATTCAACTCTGGTCCTTTACATATAAGTCTTATTCCAGAGGACAATAGTCGGAAAGAGATCGAAATAAAGCAGTTTGGGAGCAAACAGTACATCCTCCATAGAAAAGAATCAGTTTTGAAGGAAGCTACTACAAAAGTACGGTTCATTCCACGCACGATATTAGGAGACACGTTCACAATAATATTTAAAATTTCTGTCTTAAAAGATGTGGAGAAGAATGGGGCTTTGGGTGTTAGTGACATCCTTATGACGGGAATTCTTATTAGCTGGCAAAACTTAGACGTTGACAGTCTTAAAGTTACTGTCGTTGTTCGTTACGACGGTGAGAATTTTAAGGTCATAACAGCAAGCAACAAAATCAGTGTTGGTCTTAATAGAAGCAATCTAACAGAACTGAGTTGGATTAATCTTACACATTTAGACCTTATAGGATTTTATTGTACTGATCAAATTTTGACGGATAGTATGATAACAACACTAACTGGAGTAAATTAAATTCTGTTATAAAACTATGGGATAAGTGTATGGATTTTATGTCGGAAATATAACTCAGTTTTAAAAGACTTTAGAGAACAGTTAAAGGCCGTAGTTTTATTTCATATGAAAGACAGAGATGCATTTGATGAATGTATGGTGAAAATGATGTTATTGAAAACGATCAGGAAAAACATAGGATTAAACAAAAACTGAAGACAGAAAAGTTTTGTAAACTAGTGATGAAAACGGATAACCCGACACATATATATGTTTGTAGATGGCTTTGTAACGTGCTGCCTTGTTGGGTTATTGTAAAGAACGTGTAATGGATTATACGGCTTGAAGCTTGTAAGTGTGTACCCTAACAGGTACACACAGAAAGTGGAGAGCCTGAGCATCCTATTAGCCGTTTTATTCATTGTTGAAGGTTGCTTATAAGAGAACAAGGAAATACCGATTCTAGAGCTAGTGCCCCGAATTTTTATGAGGGGCGATTGAGCTAGAATCGGTATTTCCTTGTTCTCTCCATGGCCTCCCATGATGGTCTCATACCCAGTGTTGTCCTTTTCGATCTTGGCATTTAAGTCCCCCATCAGGATGGTGATATCTCTCTCAGGGTACTTTTCTGTGATGGACTGCAGTCTATCGTAGAACTGGTCCTTGTCAGTTTCCTCGCTGTCATTTGTAGGAGCATAGCACTGTATTACATTCATGTTGATCTTCTTGGTTCTGAAGGATGCCGTGATGAATCTTGGGCCATGAGCTTCCCACCCAATAAGCGCTCTCTGAGCTGTTTCAGACAACATCAGTGTGACTCCTTGAATATCGGGGACATTGTTCTCTTCATGTCCTGAGTACAGCAGCATCTCTCCCGAGGTCAGTCGTTTCTGTCCAGACTGTGTCCAGCAGGTTTCACTGACTCCAAGCAGGGTTAGGTTGTAGTTCTTCATCTACGACGCTACTTGGAATGTCTTTCCTGTCTCATACATGGTCCTGACGTTCCATGTTCCGATGTTGGCTGCCCTGGTTGAAAGAAAGGCGGTCGGCCTTGTGGCTTCCCGAGATTTCAGGCTTTCACCACATGGCGTCATACATCTTTTTGTTGAAGACCCATCCCTTCCCAGCGCTGAGGTGTCGATTTGATCTTTGGCTGGCGTTTTTGTAGCTGTGGTTTGTTTTATGGGGTAGGGTAGCAAGCCCCACGCCCAACCCTCCTCCTTTATCGGGGTTGGGACCGGCATGATTCCCAAAAAGGGTCTCCTGGCGGAGTTAAACAGAAATATAGATAGAGGAAAAGAAAGGGAGAGAGTGGTAGAGGAGGAGTCTTATACTTGGAAGGGGGCGCTTGAGGGTGTGTATGAGGAGGGAAAAAAATCCCTCGTGGGAGTGATGGATATGTGTGGGGATAGGGTGTTGGGTGGAAACTCTATATAAAAAAAAAGGTGCATATGGATTGTCCACATGTGCATGTGTCTGTGAGTATGCATACCTGGATGGTGGACATGGTGTTTGGGGTGTATGTATTATGCTTTACATGTTATGTTATAAATATGTTATATATGTACGTGGGTTGTGAATGTAAAGATGGTGGGATGGGAGAATTCAGGGAAGGGGTGTAGAGAGAAAAGGGATGGAGGAGAGGTTTGGGGAAAGGAAAGGGTGGGCAAAGAGCCGGAATGATTCAAACCAAAAGAGTCGGATGTTGAGTTGAGTCCATTGTGGTGTCAAGGTGAAAGATGATCCTGGACTCTATGAATTTTCTTTCTGGAGCTGAGGAGTGGTTTTGCCAAACAGCAATGATGGAGATATGGGTTTGGCTGTGGCAGTCAGTGTTGAAAACTGTTATAAACTGTGTTTCAAGATGATGCTGTGTAGTTTTCAGTTTGTCTTGTACTGAGAACTGTCCGTTTCATAATGAAGAGGTTGTTGGTGTTTCAGTCTGTCTTATGGTAATGATGCCGTATGTTTTTCATGATCATTTTGCAGTATGTGATCTATAGCAGTAATGCTGAGTGTGGTGGTGTGTGTTTTCAGTCTTGTCACATAATAATAACACTAGGTGTGCATATGTCCCTGTGTATATTCCACAACTGTGAATCTGAGTATTTGAGTCTATCATATGATTATGATGTTATGTGTTTCATGCTTATGGCATTATGAATGATAGTCATGCAAGTGGCAGTGTGATTGATGGTAATGATTCAGATGTGTAGTGAGGCGGCGCTGTATATTCTTGATGTTATTGACGTCGGCGTTCCCGTAACACATAATGGAAGGGGTTATTATGCGCAGCTTCCAGAAATTAATGCTCAGATTATTAAAGTACGAGTTTTGTAGACTCACAGATATTCTGAAAACACTAGGCATGTCAGACTTTTTCCAAAGCTGCAGGAGTTATGAGTTGTTGGGAAAATTTGTAAGGAATAAATCTATTAAGCTGTTCAGATATTTTGCTCAGTTAGTTTTCCAAGCTATAAAAATTAATGTTTGTTCTTCAGAAGTTTTCACGTGTCGTGTTCAGCAACAGTTTGACATCATATCATGTATTAACTTTTGTAAGATACTTGTGTTATATAACAGTAGTGATATGTGAGTTCATTTATAGTGCTGGGACTTGTTGGCTTAGCAGGTGAGGTATCCGACTCTTATTCCAATGAATGTGGTTTGATTCCCACTTCAGACTGGTTGGAAGAGATTGTTTCTTTGAAGTTAATGCCTTCAGTGCCATGTTTTTGTTTTGGTAGTTTTCCTTATTTGCCAAGATCTTTTGGCTGTGGAGGGTAATAATGAACAAAAAATTCTAGCATGGAAACAAGCAAGAAAATTTTCATAACCCATACTTTTCTAAAAGGAAAATGATAAAACTATTCATTTATGACAGTTTTAAGTTTATGTAATATGTTGGTTAGTAGTCAGTCTACCATAATGTGAGATAAATAAATTTTTCATACTGTTGGAACATATGTTATAAAAAGTTAGTAAAAACAGAATAAAATCAGAAAATAAATAGAAAATCAAAATAAATATCCCTACCTTTATGGAAACAGTAATCCAGAATTGCAACCCAAAATTTCAGAATTGTGCACACATTGTCTAGAATTTACACAGGCATTTTTTTTTTTTTTTTTTTTTTTTTTGCTTTGTGGTTAGCACAGCGTTGCTTACATTTTAGATTCTGAAAAGAAAAAGAATTGATTTGAAAGAAAAAACTGATGAGATAAAATGTAAAGCACACAAAAATATGTACAAAACAAGTATACTGCTTTTTCCTGTTCTGCAGTGTTGGTAGTGCTTGATGGTGTGGTACACTCTGAAGCGTGGGTCTGGACACAGGGCAGGGTGAGATAGGCATTGTGCACACTCATACACAGTCTACTTCCAGATGCCATGCTTTGTGTACACCTTGCACTTCCTGCTAGTTGCCTGCTTGCCTGTCATTTGAGCTATTCAGCAAGGAAAATGCCTTTCTATCATACAAGTTAGTGTAATCAACAAAATGCTGAACCAGAGTGTCTGCAGAAACAGCTCATAATAGTGAACTGGCATTGCCCCCTGAGTTTTTTTCTTGAGGCTAGGCTGTCCTGTAAACTGGAGGATCTGGTGCTGTCATGTCAGGCTGGACAATAGGATGGTCATGGACCACCTCTGCCCCTTTGCTGCGCAGTCCATCTGCCACATAGACCTCTTCCTCTCCTCTCACCTGTGACAGAAAAATGTGTATGTAAACCAGTTGTTGATGACCAATCTGTTGCCCTGCCCAGTTTGTTGCCCGACGACAGATTGGGCCTCAACACCAGGACCAATTCTTGCTCTCAAGAAGTTGATGTTGGGCCACAGTTTCTCTCATTCCCACACTTTCTCTCACTTTAGGAGAAAGTGTGGGGGCTTACTTTCTCTCACTTAAGAAGAAAGTGTGGGATTGAGAGAAAGTGTGGTCCTTCCCCTTTCGCACTTTCTCCCATGTGAGAGAAAGTATGAGGGCACCCCCACACTTTCTCTGATTGTGAGAGAAAATGTGGGAAGTGCCACATATTTTTATTTATTTATTTATTTTCAGTTTCGTTATTAGTTTCATTATTAGTCTTAACAACAAACTAAGAGCCAAATGATAATAAAATCTAATAAAAAGTGATGGAATGAGACGGGAGTTTATTGTTGTTTTTCTATTGAATGGTCACATTGAGAAATCTTCAGAGTGCATAATCAATCAGAAAAATCAGACATGCAAGTGTCAAGTAGTTAAATCAACTAGTTATCAAATCCAAATAATATAATTCACGCTGGAAAGTAGGCAAACACACAAAAAATGTTGCTTATGTTATTTTGGTAAGTTTATATGCACATGGTATTAAACATTGGCCATAAACGTTACCTGTCAAATACTCTCCCTATCGAATGGGGTGACCACGAAGTAGTTCGGTTTATTGTAAAATCCAAATGTTCACTACTTAGGCTGCGTATGCTCTAATGGTAATTTTATAATATTCACAACCTAGATAACTGCTGGTCAGTGCCAAAACCAGTGGTCAGCTTCATGAAAATTACACGTTTTCACTATTTCACTGCATATTGGTATGTTATAAACGCTTCTGTACAGTTTACAATATAGATGTCTGGTGGTCAACAAGATTGACCAGTGGTCAGTTTCATGTAAATTTAATATTTTCCTGAGTTCACTCCATATTGATATGTTTAATGCTTTCTGTTTTTAATGTAGAAGACCAGTGGTCTGCAAGAAAGACTAGTGGTCAGTTATATGTCAATTTCATATTTTCACTATCTCATTCAGTATTGATGTGTTATAGGGTGTATGTGCTGCATAAAACGTAGTATGACTAGTGGTTAGTAACAATGACCAGTGACCAGTTTGGAAAATGTAATTGCTTGCTATTTATTATATGAATATTTCTGTGCTTCTTGCAGTTTAGATGATCAGTGGTCGGTGACAATGACCAGTGATCAGTTTGATGCCAATTCCGTTTAAAAAAAAAAAAGTTTGACAGACAGAGTGTTGTTGCAGTGGTCAGTGACAATGACCAGTGATCAGTTTGATGCCAATTCCATATTTTTAAAAAATGTTTGACAGACAGAATATTGTTGTGGTATGGGCGTTTCTCTGCTCCTTACAACGCAGATGACCGGTAATCAGCAAGAATGACCAGTTTTCATTGTGATGTAAATTCCATGTTTTCTCTATTTGATTGCATATTATTGTGTGATGAGCATTTTTTTTCCCTACCTTTCATGATGTAGATGACCTGTGGTCACTTTGATGCAGTATCTATCTATATATATTTTTTAATATGTACGTCTCATCACACACACACACACACACACACACACACACCATAAGCATATGTTTTTTGATTGCAGAAGACTGAAAACCTATTTACCGTTTTTTTTCAGAAAAGACTTTGAAGGAGGTTTTACGAAAACCCCTTTTAATGTGTGACATTGTTTTAGGACTTGTTCGATGTTTCATTTTACTTTTCTTGAATGGTGATCTTTTTTTCTTTTCGTGTTTAAATGTATTTTCACATCATTTTTGTTATTGACGTGGGCCTGTATTCACATCGGGATAGCATGGGGCCAATAGAATTTAACAGGATTTTTGGAAGAGCTTTTACACTGGCATGGTGCCAGTTCTCATGCTATATCAATGTGAATACAGACTCTTGAGTGTTTTTATATTGTTTTTATTTCTTCTTTTTTCTAGACTAAGAAAACGTGTGCGAGAGGTGCGCCTGCCAGAAGTGACTGTCACAAAAGGAATTGGTACAATAAACTCTTACACCAGATTAGAAGAGAATTGGCCCCAATACCCTGGAGTTACAGGGGCCGCGATTCTTTATTACCCTGCCGCAGGAGTAGAAACACTCCAACTTCAAAAGTAGACGCAGTGTTTTTCTATCCGCACAAATATTCCCTCTTCAATCATGATGTCTTCCCTATAAGGTCTTTCCCATCAAAATATGCAACACCTGGGCCCGATCTGTCCCCGGGCGACAGATTGGTCCTGGTGTTGAAGACAATCTCTGGGCGACAGATTGGTCCTGGTTTGGAGACCAATCTGTCACCGGGCAACAAATTGGGCAGGGGCAACAGATTGATCATTAACACCAGTCACAACTCCCATCAACACACACACACACACACGCACTCTCTCTCTCTCTCTCTCTGTCTCTCTGTCTCTCTCTCTCCCCTTCAAGTACCTATTCATTCATCCATCACTGTTTTATAGGGAGAGATGGGCAGATACGGTTTGTATATAAGTATATTTGTGAAATGTATTAAGTACTTGTTGAAGATCTTGAAGCTTCTCCAGTCCTGTTTGAGCAGGGCAGCCAACGATATGATGCTTTTAGAAATGGTAAAAGGTAATCATAAAGTAAAAAAAGTCTTTTCAGAACAGGGTTTTGGAATAGTGTGGATGACCCAGGAAGTAGGAAATGAGCAACAGTTCATTGGGGAATTTAAAGACAGGTTTATTTGTTCTTTTGAACAGAATTGGCACTCAGATATGGAAAGTAAAGAAAAATATCGCTGGTTTTTCTCATTTAAGAATGTGTTTCATTCTGAAAAGTTTGTCAATGTCATAACAGATAAATGGCACAGAATAAATTACGCAAGATTTAGGTTGAGGACTTTAGGTTTTAATGCGAACAAAAGATGGTTTGAATGTGAAACATCCACAGAATCTCCTTGCCCTGCATGTAGACACATTATTGATGATGAAGAACACTTTCTGTTCCACTGTACTGCTTATAATGAAGTGCGGACATGTTGTTCATTTTTCCAGTTAGATATAGCAAAAAGACAAAATGTCGCTGTCATGTTATCATCAGATGATGAACTTGTAGTTAAACCAGTTGCGAAATTCATCGCGGAAGCATTGAAAATTAGACAGATGAAGGATAGTGAAATTTAAGATAATGCATTACGAGAGATATCTGAAGGAATATTATCATTCAGCAAATGTAGTTGTTTTTGTTAACCTTTGATTTGATACACACTAAGAATGAGTGTGTACTATTTGTTTGCAGGAAAGGAAGAGGGAAATGTTATTGTTCTGTTACCCCTCCCCCCTTATCAAAAGACCTCTTTGGTAATGACAATGAAATATCAAAGTGTCAAGTGTCTCTCTCTCTCTCTCTCTCTCTCTCTCTCTGTCTCTCTCTCTCTCTCTCTCTCTCTCTCTCTCTCTCTCTCTCTCTCTCTGTCTTTCTCCCCCTCTCTGTTTCTTTCTCCCCTTTTTCCACACATGCAAAAACATCTCTCTCTCTCACAGACACACACACGCACGCACGCACGCTCAGTCACTCACTCACTAACACACAACGCAGTCATGACATCACAATCACAGTAATGCCTTCTCTCTCTTGCACTGCCACGCCTCCTCTGCCAAGCCCACGCTCCCCTCTGCCACTCACTTCTTCAGACATGCCAACATGGAAACTAGTAAAGAAAGAGCACAACTGCCGTGAAGTGGGAAAAGTACTCCTTCTTTGCTTGGGGGCTCCAGCTAGTCCCCTGATTCAACATAATCTCTGCCACCTGCTCTGCTGCGAGCTCACTGGGCTTCTCACCACGCCCCCTCTTCACGACCACTCTTTACTCCCCTCCTCTATGGCTGGTCAGTGGTTTGACTATGGCTGGGGTCAAATCTGGGTCCGCCACAGAGCCATATTTAGCTTCTTGTTCTGCTCTGTCCCCTTGGCTTGCTCTCTCACGAGTGATATCTAGCTCAACAACATTACCACCACCCCCAGCATATCGCCAGTCTCACCTTTGTCATCATCGAGTGAATCTTCTGACTAAACCTTGCCACACCAAGCACTGTAGTCAAAATTTTCATCCGGGATGATTTTTAGAACTTCTTCATTGTCCTGAGTGACATAGTCGCCAAAATCCTTCACTGCATGCCTTCTCCTTACACCACCTGGGACAGGCTTGGTTCATACAGTCCTTCGAATGAGACTATAAACCGAGGTTCCGTGTGTGAACGCACGCATAATATCTTGCACACACGTAAAATCCAATCACCAACTTTCGGAAGAGTAGGCCAGTTTGGCCGTTGGTATGGATGACACGTTACACACAGCATGCACCCTGCGTAAGAAATGGAAAAAAAGAATGAAGGAAGTAAAGAAACTGAGTGAACGATATTGACTGGATGACACGGGAAACGACTGAATGAAGCGCCAGCTGGCAGCTCTTCAGTCGGCACTACCCAGGTAGGCAGCCCGTTGTGTAAACGAGTGTTGATGAATAAGTGCAAATGGTGGATGTAAGCGCATTGAGTTGTGTAACAAGAATGCGCTATATAAGTATTATACATTATTTATTATTATTATTCATGGTGAGGGATGCTATGAATAACACCCTACAATGACCCAACGAAGCCTCATTGGGTTTTGCCCTTGTGAATCATTAATTTAGATATATTGAGCATTCTTGTTTGTGCCTATTAGAATCCTAAAACTTGAAAATAGAAACAGGAAAAATTCTCAAATGAGGCGGATGTATATATATGCCTTTGGCAAATATGGTTGCGCTGCACTCAGTGTATATGTCCTCGGCACTGAAGAGGTTAATATTTGTGCAGAGTCAAGGCCTTGCTTAGTTCTTCGGATGAAACTAAACCAATGTCTTTTGTGTGATTACATGCATCAAAAAAATTTTGCAGGCATGTTACATCCCATCCGCCTTTTGGATAACAATAGTCCATTGTATACCAGTGGGATGAATGATAAGGAAAAAAAGACACATGTACACTGGTGATATGTTCAGATATTATTCCCAAAGAAAATGTGGCTGTCCCTGTTTATGGTATTCAAAACGGCTGCATATAATTCAGAATTATAATGGAGGAACAAAAAAAAAAAACCCTACAGTGACAGTGTGTGTGTTCCATACCATGATATTTTGGGGTTTGTGATTTCAGTCTGATCTGTTTTCCTGCAACCTGGACATGCCGGTGATTGGAACCCCCAGCTCCTCCCCATTGAAGTCAACACACCAACTGATCAGCAGCAATGTGTCCCCTCCCTCCCTTTCTTCTATCCTCGACATCTCTCTGCCCACTCCTTTGAATCGTAAGACATACACATTTTCTGTCTACTCCTTCATATTGTAAGATATTAATAATAGTTTGTAAAAATGGACAAAATTATATTGTTCCTGTTTTTAGATATTTGTCTTCATGATTACTTTGATGACCATTTTTCTCATATGTGCATGTCCAAGCAGGTGCCATTGTTGGTCTTAGGGTATGGGCATATCATCAGCGTTCCTCCCCATCCACCCACCTCTGCACATACCATTCCCCAGCTCCCTGAAAGTGAAGGAAGAGGGTTAGGAAGAGTTGTCAGATATATATTTGGTTGCTTTCCACTGGGCCCAGGACTGGATGGTTTTTCATGGGAGGAGATCCATTTGGGATATGTGGAGCAAAAGAAAGAAGCTCAGCGAACATTGGCTGGGAAGGTAGGGCATCCCCTGTTGAGCCTGATTTCTCTCTCCACTCTCCAGGTATGTTCAGAGCGAGTTGGAGAGAGCATTTTCGTAAGGTGATAAATATTTTGAGTCTTCGACATTTAACTTTCCCCAGTGAATTCCATTTTATCATGCTCCAGGATTTGGTGGTTTTGTTTGCCTTGTTGATTTTCTTGCCACTGGGACCCACCAACTTGAGTTTTTTTTTGTGTCTTCTTTCTTCTGCATTTTCGATTTGATGGACAAATTCTTTTGGGATTTGAGTCATGGGTGGTTGAATTTTGTTTTCATGCTTTTGGTGAAGAATGTTTCTGATGAGGCTTCCGGATTTTGGGGGCACTTTTTAAGGGAAAGACTGGAGACTTCTTTTGAGCAGTTAAAGAAATTCAGAAGATTCTGACATGGTTTTCAAAATGACAGACTTTTCTTTGTCGCACTTGTCATTGTGATTTTCTGGTTGGGGCTGGTCTGATTTGATGCAGTTTGGTTATCTTGTTTCTTAACTGAGGTTTTGGGCTGTGATTTCTCTTCCAGCCTCTGATCTGAGCTATTTGCATGCTGCTCGTTTGGGATCTATTAGATCTACATAATGCTTGACTGGAGCCTGCCACTGGTTCTGGAGAATTGGGTCTCTGGGGACTGGAGCCTCAATAATCTATTGAATAGGTCACCCCAAAGACAGGCTTTTTGCTCTTTGGCTTAGCCTGTACAATAAGCAAGGCTCATGCCTTTTCCAGCGATCCATAGTCGTTGAGTGACATGATAATGGCTCAGTTACCTTCTCCAAGTGCCCTTTCAAGCCAAGAACTGCAAGCCTGAGAGCAGCCCTTGATGATAACCTTGCCACTGCAGATCCCTTCATCATTGAATTCCTGGTGCAGGCGATTGAAGGTGAAAAGGTTAACTGTCATGTCAGAGCATTGAGTGTTTACCTTCAGAGATTGAAGGTGAAAAGGTTAACTGTCCTGCCAGAGCATTGAGTTTTTACCTTCGGAGGATAAAATTGGGCTCTTGGATCCATCTGCTTTGGCAAAGCCTGAGAAAAACTAATGTAAACCTCAGAAATGAGAAGAAGCTGCTTCCATACAGAGCTAATATTAGGACATGTAAGGTCCAGGGTCTGTATCAGTTGCACCTTCTGACGGAACTTTGCAATTGTTGACATTATAGATGCAGCAGGCTGGGAGTCACAAACCACTGAAGTAGATTTTATCTCAAGAGATATGAGTGAAGATCTCACAGCGCTTGTTAATGTTAGAAATGTTGTGGTTGCCCAGACAGCAATGCATCTCCTCTATTTGCATTTATAATGACATACCTATGGGGGCAATGTGTTTGCTTGGTTAGCATCACATCGTCTCTGGTTGCCTTCTAGTTTGGTTTTGATGAATGTAAATAGCATTTGTAATTCATTTAGATGGAAATTAATGTGGGTGCTGGGTTTACTATGGGTAAATAGTACTGACAACAGATTTCAAGTGAATGGAAAGATATGGGTATTGGTTTTAATAAGTGTGTAAAAATGGTATTTGGTAGTTTAAAACAATAACGAATTTCATGGATACTCGTTTTAATATGCCATGCTTAATTTTAGAGTCCAGGCAGACTGAATGGTAAAAGTGTCTTTTCAGAAGGAGCAGATGGGGGTGACAAGTTTCTGGATATGGTTGTTGATGGAAATTCAGGGTTTTCAGGTATGTGACATTGTTTACGTCATTTTACTTTGATTGATTTTGTTCACTCTAACATGGCTAGAAATGATTAATTTGTCTGCTCTTCTGCCATCTGATCTTTCCTTGGCTGCTGCCGATTGTTTGAAAGAGTTCTGCATCAAGACAAACACATGAGGCCCACTCTGTGAACTAGGTCCAATACAAAATCATCAACATTTATTTATGGGTGAAACTTCACTTCTACTTAACCCTTTCACTGCCAGATGTTCTGTGCTTAAATCCCCATCACCAGCCATTTTTTTTTAGAAAATCTCTTAATTCATACCAGCATGTGTGAAATGCGGATATCTCTGGAACTAAGCAACCAATTCTCAAGCTGTTTTTTGGAAAACGGAGGAAATAAACTGTACTTTTGTTAAATTACAGAATGTAAGTAATGGTTAGACAGCAACAATTTCAAATTTTTGGTAATTTCAAGTGCAAAAAAATGCAAAATAAAAAAATTGAATGCTATCTTTAGTGTCAACATCCCTGTTCTATTAAAACCCATACTAACTGAAACTGCCTCTGTCTCACAACATCTTAATTATAAGAAGGCAAACTGGAATCTTCTTGCAGCCAGTATTTCAAAAGAATTCCAGGAAATTGATTTTCTTCAGAGTCCAGACCCAGCAGAATCTCTGACCAATACTGTGATAAACTGTGCCAAAACCTGTATTCCAGTGTCTTCCGACAAACTCCAAATGCCCAAAACACCCTGGTTTAATTCTGACTGCCAACACATCTCAAAAGTACGCAAACGGGCTCAGCGTTGGGTATACCAACGACCTTCAGGTCCCAACGCTCGAGCCCATCAGAAACACTGTGCCAAATCGAGAGACACTTTCAAAATCAGTAAACGTCAGTCTTGGAGAAACTTCTGCTCCGGGCTGACATCTAAAACTTCAAAGAAAAAAGTTTGGAACATCATCAGAAAAATCAAAGGGAAGGACATGAACCCCTCCATTCATCATCTGAAACTTGCCGATGCTCTGATCACTGACAAACAAGCTGTTGCCAATCTGTTGGCCTCCACCATCCAACAGAACTCCTCATCTTCAAATAAATCTGCAGCCTTTTTAAGAAACAAAGAAATCAGAGAGAAATCTTCATACAGTTTCACATCAGACAACTCAGAAGCCTACAATCTTCCTTTTTCAATCAACGAACTAAAATTAGCTTTGCAAACCTGCACTGATTCT